>OU343217.1:245740987-245808661 GCA_910596185.1 Chrysanthemum makinoi | reverse complement strand
TCATTACACTTCGTTCAGTTACGTATTGCTTGATAGCGAAGAAGATTCGGCATGGATAGAAGTATAGAGGAGGGAAATCTGATAGTTTCTAAATCAAATGTGTGGAAGGCTGTGTCCTTTTTCTTCTGCGGGAAAAGAATACAATTAGGAGACAAATGGATTCTAAGAACAAGAGGATGCTAGAGGTTTTGTGGTAAGAAATAAAGCTGGAATTAGTTGCTCAAGGTCGCGGCGGGAGGAGGGTATTGATTATGATGATGAGGTATTTTGCTCTCTGTGGCAGGGTTGAATCTCTTGGGTGTTTTAGATTTTTGCATCATATATGGGCTTTTTGGTATACCAAATGGATGTGAAAAGTGCCTCTCTCTATGGGGAGATTGAAGAGAGGAGTTTATGTCACTCAACCCGAGGGATTTGTGGACCCTGAAACCACTAGCACAGGTCTATAAAGTTGTCAAAGCACTCTATGGTCTTCATCCAAGCACTGGGGCATGGTATGCTGGGTATCTACCTTCTCACATTGACGATGCATGGCTCTGAGAAAGTACTATTGACATGACCTTTGCCATGAGAAAATTCCGAGGGGATATCATACTTGTCCAAGTATATGTGTATGACATTATCTTTGGCTCCAAAGGGAGGCTTGGTGTAGGGAATTTGAAGAATTGATGAAAGGTGAATTTGAGAAGAGTGTTATGGGTGGGCTGCATTTTTCTTGGCTTCACAATTCAAGCAAAAAGAATGGATGGGATCTTTATCGACGAAATATTGTAAGACATTCTTAGGAAGTTTGATTTGGAAAGTGTGAGGGGTGCTACAACTCCATGAAGCTCTAAGCCTAAATCAAGAATGAACGATGATGTTGTTAATTTTGTCTCTGAGATCTATGATAGGTTCTCTTATGTATTTAACGGCCAGACGACATCATGTTTGTAGTTAGTGCATGTTCAAGACATCAGGTCACACCTTTGACTTCCAATCTGTCACAGTCAATAAAATCTTCAAGTACCTTAAAGGTCAACCTAATTTGGGTATTTGGTACCCAAGAGATTCTCCCTTTGTGTTGGAAGCTTATAGTGATAATGATTATGCTTCAACATTCAAGGGACGAGAGGTTGAATTGGGCTTTGTTCAATTAACTTGGGCTTCATTTTCGTTTCATTCGTTTAACTCGTTTGCGTTTTCGTCTCATTCGTTTGTTCATCATTAATTTGATAATCACATTCTTCGTATTGAGACCATATAAAGGCATTTAATAATTAATACATGGCCATTTAATAATCCCATCAAGTGTCATACATGTATTATGTTGATATACATGGCACAAGTATTCATTATTTTTTATAATCACATTATTTTGAGGCAATTTGTGAATTTGATAATCACATTTATGGATTTGTTGGGCTAGACGTGAATTTGGGTTAGAAGTTTGATATTTCTTGTCCCACGGTTTCCTCTTGATTTTGTAAAATCCCGCGAAAGATTTTATTTCTCGGTTTAAGTCATAGACTTGTAAAATCCCGTGCACAATCACATCATGTCAAACAACTCTGCTTTTGTCATCATAGAGATACTCAATTGTATGCGACATGATGTTCGATGAACATAAGCTTCCCAACAAGTACAACGAAAAAAAATGTTGTTGAGTCGAAGCGGCTAATTTGGGAAATAAGATATGGTCTGCAACAACAATCACTCATGAAAGAATCTTTGTGTTCAAATTCACATGAGACAAAGTTGCACCAGATTCAGCAATTTCAAACTGTTGCCAAGGAAAGTTGCATTGAACCTTATTGACAACTTCATTCACACCTAACGTTACTTCTAACTATGGAAATTGAGCGAGCATTTGTGCACTATTAAAGTCAAAAAATTATCAGCGTTCATGAGCAAGCATTCTTAAACTTAGAACAATTGGAACAACAACTTGTCAAAGAAAAGGTTCAAGAAGATAGTTCTAGAGAGGTACGCGCGGGTGATCCATAAACAATTTAGGTCATTCGTATTGGGGTACGCCAGTTATGATCAAGACATGAGCGAAATGTCTTTCAAGACTTTTACGGGAATGAAATTAGCGTGTTCATAGAGACACTTATCCATCTCATGGATAATGTGGATAAGCATATTGAGGAAGTTACTCATAAAGATGAAAAAGTGGATGAGTGTTTGGTGCAGTTGAGAGATAGTTGTGATAAGTTGGGTAATGTATCAGTTGAAGAATTGGGTGTTGTTGAATGCGAGGAGATGAAGACAACAAATAACGATGTAACTATTTGTTAAGTTACTCCTAACACCGCGAAGTAGATCTTTGTCGAAATAGGGCGAATGTAAACACAATCAAAAATTGTAGTGTTGAGTTGGGTAAATCACCGAGATGATGGATCAATTGACCTTGATCTGAGGCTCGAGATAGATAAACGACACGGCCGGCGGTCCAGTGACTCTTGTTACATGTTATGGATCTGAATATCGGTGAAAATTAAGCAGGTGTCATGTATTGAGGTACCATAAGCATTCAACATAGTGCATCTATAAAGTACTTAAACAAAGCGATCATGATCTTGAACATGACTTTGATTAAATGTTACACATGGCGAAATTTGATGCGATATTAGTGTTTCAAAACAAAAGATATGGTTTATAAAAGGCTTTTGATGAACTTTAAAACAAATTCTCAAATCTTGAAAAACATTGCATTTCACTTGAAATTGCGATCTGAGCAAGAAAGTTTTTCAACTTAACAATCACGTAAAAATCAGGAACTTCACGAATTCGTGAACTTTTGAAATTAACACTTTGAAACTTCAAGACAAAGTCAACTATCGACAATTTGAAGAAACATATTTCTAATATGCATGTGAAAAATAATTTAGATTACAAATAAAATCACTTTGCTTCTAATACTATTGATTATATCCAAATGAGAAATGATGAATTAAGCGGTTTGTGGCCAAATTACTAAAGGAAAAGAGTCTTTGGCATCACCTAGATCTAAGTGACTCTGTCAAAGAAGCTAGAACTAAGTCATTAAAACAAACAAACTCTTTGATAGCAAAAATTGATGATCTCAAATACAACGGGGAAAAGAGTTTAGCTATTGTTGCCTTAAAGAATGAGCTTAGAAAAGCAGAAGGAAAAGTGTGAACTGTAAGTTTACAAAATGTCAACCTTTGAAACCGGTTCTCATCCAGAAACCGTCGGTTGTTAGGCGGTCTCTTGCATTCATATCACGAAGAACAAAATCTTTAAAGACATGGCTTGCCTCCCGAGTTGATGCGATAAAAAGTTTTGTCAAAACGGTCACTTCACCGAGGTTACCTAAGAATAAGGCTTCTAGCTCCGTTAACCCTCAATAAGTAGCCACTTCTACTCCCATGTTAGGTTCCCATAGTGGTAACACAAGCATCAATAGAAGAAATAGATGAAGGAGAGATCGGTTGAACACTTAACCAAACACACGAATATAAATGAAGAAAGGTTTATGCTTAGGTAAAATAGAAAAGTGAACAACCAACCCTCAGTGAGGGGTTTACAAACTATTTATAAGAGGAGCTAGGGCAACACTCCTAGTCCCTTCCCTTTCCTGTGGACTTGGGCCAGGCTCATGGGCTTTCTACATAAGCCTTGGCATGATTATAACATAAAAGCCATATTAAGCTAACTATTACATATGAATCACTAACACTTGAATTAATGTTTAGGAGTGATTCCAACAATCTCCCCCTAAGTGTTGGTGATGAATGAAAGAGTGATATATGATGTAGGTGATGATGTAATAGTAGCTTTGACGTCTTCTGACATTCTTCTTTCTTGTGAGAAGAGGTGTCTTAATTCGAACAATCTCCCCAGTGTAGAGAAATTGTTTCTTTTAAAGTAATCTACTTTGACGTCATCTTTGTTCTTTGATCTTTGTTCTTTGTGATGGTAGTGACAGTATGTTGTTGTTGTTTAATGCATCGGTCTTTTAGCCGTTGCTCCGGTGTCAGCGTCATTCTTCAACATGCTCACATGCTTTCTTTAGCGTTGGATTCTGTCTTGATGAAGTTCTCTTAGTCTTTAACTTTGTAGATTCTTTGACTTGATGAAGAATCTTTCGGACTTTTGTGTTGCCTTTTGATAGAACTTCCATTAGTGATATTTTTGGTATGAGCATGTAAAGAATTTGCCACGATCCGGTCCGTCGAGCTTCCATAAGAAGAAAACATAAGAAGGTTAGTAATAAGCGGTTAGGCACTTCAAGTTTGAACCCGAGTGTTAACGGACATAGTATGAAAACACAACACTAATTCTCCAAAGGTGGATTTCTGGCAGGTCCCACAAGTGAGATGCTGCGATGTGCAGAGAGAAGTACACCTGGGATTCAGAGATGAGTGTTTGGTACGCCAGAAGCATCACCTGACGTAGGCGGTTTGAGACGCACTTAAGCGTAATCCCGAGGAGTTGGTGACCAGGCTGACAGGTTGTTTGATGTTGACCCGGAGTTTCCATTCAATCCTTGAGGATCACAATAGTGAACCTCTCATAAATGTTCTCGACGATTGCTAGGATACGTGTAGGGCTGAATAGCGACCACCTTGTTGTTCTTATTGTTGAACAACAAGTGATGAAATGTCAAGTGTACCTATGAGATCTTTTGATGAATCTCGTGGCTCTAGACTCAATAGTGCATTTTGGTATTCCTGAGCGGAGACTAGGGAGAGGTGCCTGCTTCAATACCGACAATCTCTAAGAGAAAGCAGATAGTTTGCATAGCGTTCTGAGAATGAAACAAGCTTCTTTTTGGGAGAAACTTGGTAAATTGCAGAAGGTTTAGTGCATCGTCAGCGGGTCCATGACGACTTTTAATCTTCAATCCAGGTGTCATCTAGTGACAACCCGGTAGCATATGAATTGAACGTTAATGCGCTTACTAGACAGAATAATTTGGAGGCTTATTTCTTCCACTTTTTTCTTTGCTTTTCTTTTTAATTCTTCAACTCCTTCTTTCTCCGATTCTCATTTTCTCCTTTTTATGATCAAACCTAAGGACTTCTAATTCTAACTATTGGTAGTGTCCTTGGGTAGATCCCTCCGGCTCTGGCGGATCATAGGACGGTTATTCCTAACCTTAATCACCTTATAACACCATTGCCATAAAACCATTTTCATGAAAATCTCTTGAAGTGTTTGTGAATGAAAAACATTTTGTACCAGTTTTTATCTTTTAGCAGAAATACTCCCCTGTATGCTTAAGTGTTAAGACAAAAATACGCAGGTGAGAAGAAGCGCACTTTTGAATTGATCGACTCAAGATAGACAATTCCTTGCGAGACACGATTACGTTGCATAGTTAAAGAGATACATTGTCGGCTTTTAGGTGACAACTAGCTCTAATAACTACCTTGAAGATGTGGACAACCCAGAGAGGTTGTCAAACCCGTCAAAGTTCATGTCTATCAAGAGCTTCTCGAATGGGTACCATTTACTTGGATAAGTCTTGGAAGACAAATCTTTTCAATGTATATTTGTTCATTCCAGTCAATTCATGGGTTGAAGTCTATTCACACGAGGATTCAATTGCAAAACACAACATATTTCTTATCACATAATTTTTCTCCCCCTCAAAAATGGCATATAAATGTTTTTTTTAAGAAATGTTGAGAATAAATATGACCATTTTGAGTTTTGTGGGAAGATTACAAAGAACATTTTGTGAACAAAGTTTTTAAGTCAAATACTCCCCTCAACAAGTGATATAAACGGTTGAGGTTTTGAAAATCATAAGGGGAAGTACTTGTCCTTTTGAGCAAAACCTTGAAAAGTGAAATGTTTGATAGGTTTTACTTTATCAAAAATAAGCTTTAAGCTCCTTTTATAAGGATTGTGCAGCGAGCCTTGAGGTTCGCACCTTGACAAGAACGGGTTTATACTTTGTTATGTGTGCATAAGCCATCGTCAGATAATCAAACAAACAAAGTCACAATCAAAGAGACCCAATGATTCTGAGCGGTAGGCTAATTTCCGAGGATGTTGGAAAGTCGAGAAATGAGGCTAGTCATCCTCCCACGTAGCTCTCCAACGTTGCATCGATCCCGGATGAATCAAACATTCATCAATCCTAGTGATAAATCATCGAACATCCTTGCGATCCTTTGAATTCCATCTCTTAAATTAAGATTATACCTAACTCAATGTCCTTCAATCGATATGCGATCCATCTCGGAACCATCTCAGGGTGGCGTCATAGAACTTGTGAATTTCATCGAAAGCCATGAAGCAAGTATGATGATTTTCACTTAGGTAGACAAACCCAAACTTTGTTTATGAGCGATTTTGTCTTGAGGTTCTTGATTGATTGGAGTGAAGTGTAGAATTTAGGTAAATTCGACCATGAGGTGAAGAGAACTTCAACATCTTTGATTTAGCGATATAGAAAACAAAATGCGATAATGTACTTGATCTAAATTTTGGTTGAGGTTACGGTTTGGGGCTCGGGGTATGTTGTGATCCTCACCACCAGTGTATGTAAAGTGATTAACGGTTTTTGTCCATTGGTGGTGTGGTTTTGAATCCATGGTTGATCGGATGGTGGTAGAGCGTGTAGCTTGTTGTGTAGTGGTGATAACACGCTTAACCATTTGTCGAATCATTAGATGGAGTTGCCTTCTAGCAGAGATTTTTGTTGTTATAGGTGTTTCTTATGTTGATGGAGGTGATGATTGAGATGATGATGATTTGGGTTTGGTGGAAGTGTTAGAGGTGTTTTATTTATTTGGGTTTTGTGTTGGATTGTCAAATGGCAGTTGTGCGATTCTTCTTTAACTTTTCTCTTGACTCTAGCGACTTCTTTTAGCCTCTTTTAAAACATCATTCCTCTTGACCACCAAATTATCATCACCAGACTCTTTTATCCTTATCATGATTGTAATCTCCTTAGTCCATATATTCCAACATCTTCACCATGCTTTTCTTCCTGCGGTTGTTTTAGTTGTGGTTGTGGTTGCTTCATTTCAATAGTTGTAGTAGTGATGAAACTGATCCATAGGGTTGATTAACGGATCGGATGGGGTAAGAGATGTTTGCAATTGATCTTTCATAAGTGAAGGACTCTTTGCTTGACCCTCACTTGCGGGTTGATTAACGAGAAAGGTTGAAGCATGGTATTCCATCCTTTTATGCTTTAATGTCTTACGAAATTGTATTTCCTCATCCATTGAATCATACTCATCATCGGGATGACTTTGTGAGCATGAATTTGAATGGATGTTGCAGAAGGATGTCCACAACAATTACGCAAGATGATTGAGCATATGAAGTTGTTGAAGATGCCGGTGATGCTGCAAATTGTTTTGTCGTACATCCGGCCTAGGAATGTGTTTGCCATCGAGGAAACCGGTAGGTATTGTTTTGCTTGATTTGCATCCATTTTGTGATCGAGAAGACATGGACAAAACAAACATATGGAAACACAATGTGTTTGTTTTAGTTTGATTTATTATCTAATTCCTTGTTTTATGGTAACATGTTTCAGTTAGTTACAAGTCCTAAGTCACATTTGTCCAATTGTTTGAAGTTGATGTGATAAGTTACGTGAACTTGTTAATTTTGAAATTTTAAAGTCCAAATCTTCACTTTACACACAACATGTTAACTTTTGTAAGCATAAGTGTAACATTAGATATTAGTGACTTATGATTAACATTTAACAAGTAACATATAAAGTAATAGGCCAAAATGTAGTGAAACGATGATTTATGTGTAACAAGGATCCTTATCGTGAAAAGGAGCTTATACGTAAGAGTAAGCTAAAAGCAAGACCAAGCTTATGCATAAGACAAGTTCAAAGGCTTTAGGCAAGCGTTAGGAATAAGCAAGATGTTCTGCGTAAAGTTTACTAAAAGAGTAAAGCTTATGCGTAACAAGCCTTGTTTTCTAATATCTTTCCAAGATAAGTAATCCATTGTAGACCTCTTTCTCGTAAGATTCTGGCGTAAGATTTCTCTTGAAGTACCTTTACGCATAAAAGTATTCTTTAAGTGCTTGGTTTGAACACCGAAGATCGACATTATGAATAATTAACACGTTAACTATAAACATGAAAACTTGATTAGGTTAATTCCAAACATCTTTTAGAACACAAAACAAGCATAAGAACATATCGAGATACACCTACGAGAAAGACTTAGAAGCGTAAAATACTTAAACCTTAAACATCTCGTGTAAGAGATAGCTACACACAATCAATCAAGAATGTTGCGGGTGTCTAGATGTCATAGTGCAATGGAACAAGATTTAACACATTTCCACCACAGTCGAGAAGATTTAAGGGAGATGAACCCTAAAAAACCTAAAACTTAAATTCATACAGTTTAGATGTTTACGGGATAATTTAAAGGTTCAAAACATGCATATATATACTTATTCTAACACTTTCTTGACCACCTAATAACATATCCTGGAATAGAAAAGCCCTAGATGAGCACAAGAACCCTAGAATTCAAATTAATGAAATTTAAGATTCATGATGGTTTTGGACGATTGAAACAAGTTTAATAGACACTAAGAAAGGTTATAACACAACTCATTTTCAATCAAACACTTTTATGTATAAACACCAATTAGTTCAAGTGAACAATTTTCCAAAATTAGTTAAGGAGTTTTAGCGTTGGATTTGAAAGATTTTTTGAAATCCTTGTTTAGAATCTTGATCAAAACAATTTTGAACTTACAGATTATGAGCGACTTGAGCAGTTTAGAAGATTTGATTTGGGCCGTTTGATCTTGGTGGTTTAGGAGTAAATGATTTTGTTAAAATTAATTTGCCAAGTTGACATATTGGTCCCTCAACCTTAAGGGTTCCAACCAAGATCCTTTAACACCACCGGTTTAGGTTAGACAAAAACACTTGAAGCAAGAAACTTAGCGATACTCCTCGACTTTTTGAAATAATGAATTTTGAAAAACATTTGAGTCAATGAGGTATTTGACAAGCTTGTATCCACCATTTTAGAAGAAACAAGCGTATTTTTTGGAAACATGCAAGTCTGGTTTATGAAACAGAAAATATTTACTTTTCTCCCCCTCAACACTTGTTCGGAAAATTGTGAAAGATTTGATAGAACAAAGTGTTGATTGTACTATGATGTTTGAAATAATTTGAATAAAAGAATATTTTGAGATTTTACGATTTTATATTTTTGTATTTTGTTTTGAAAAATATTTACAAAAGAGGTTTTGGTGTTTGACTGGTTTTAAGAATTTTTTAAGAGTTCATCGGTTCTAAAGGTGAATACCGCAATCCGGTGGACCAACTCATTAAACCTAGCGAGGAGCTAAGGCTTTGGTGAGGAGATACGCCAATTGGTGATACATACCACAAATTATAATTCAACGTTACCACTTCGCGTGGTCCTTGATGAAATGATATCAAAATCGATGTGCTTTGATTTGAATGTTGTCTTGAGTTGCACCGAGATCGTAATAACACTCCGTTGTCATGATACATCGGGATACCGTCAAATAACGTAACCATAGTCTTTGAGTTGTGTTCTCATCCAAATGACAAACCTGGCTGCATGACATGGCTACATATACCTTTCCATTGAGGATAGCGATGTACAATCCTGCTTCTTTGATTGCCATGAAACCAGTTTATCACCAAGAAATTGTAATGCTCTGAAGTGCTTTTTTAGGTGAATCTAAACATCTGCGTGTCATGCGAAGAAAAAGCTATTAAATTGGTCGAGAATCCTTCCGGATACGAGATCCCCAAGTTAATGGTTCCCTTGATGTATCGGAGGATTCTTTTAGCCTCGAGAGTGAGTTCACGGTTGGTCCGAATGAGGCCTACGGCAAAAAAACAATGTGAGTGCCTTTAATTTATTGATACATGAGAGACCAATTATACTCGGTATTTGGTAGGGTCTACCAATTTCCCATGTCGGTCTAGCTTCTTGGTATGAGCCATTGGTGTGGCATAGGTGTCTGAGTTTGCATTCCAAACTTGTTTAAAAGTTCAAGGGCATATTTGGGCCGACTTAAGAAAATACTGCGAGGGTGATGAACTTGCATTCCAAGGAAGAATGTGAGTTCACCCATCATTGACATCTCAAAATGTTTTGTCATAAGTTTTGCAAAAACATTTGAGTATTTTAAATGTGTTGACCCAAAAATGATGTCATCCACATAAATTGGAACAATTAAGATGTAGCCACGTGATGTATGAAAAGTGTAGGGTCAGAGAACCTTTAGAAAAATTATTAGCAATGAGGAAAGATGATAACTTATCGTACCACACCCGAGGAGCTTGTTTGAGGTAGTAGAGCTTTGTTCGGTTTGTGAGACATGGTTGGAGAATGCGGGATCATGAATCCTTCAGGTGGGCGACATAAACCGTTTCTTTCGGTTGCCCATTCGAAGCAGTTTTGGCGTCCATCGAAGATCGTTATATTATATGAGCGCTGACCTTCAAAATATCCGAAACGACCTCAGGCGAGCAACGGGCGAATGATTCTTCAAAGTCAATACCCTCTTCCCTATACATAACCCTTAGCCACGGGCGTGACTTGTTTACGATTCGTTCCGCTTGACATCCAATTTGTTTTCAAATCCATTTGAGACCAATGGCGATATACCTGTTGGTCGCTTCGGCAGTTCCATACTTCAAGGCGTTTGAATTGATTGAGTTCTTCTTGCATGGATTCAATCCAGTTGTCTTTTGTCATTGCGTCTTTTTATGTTTTGGCTCCATTAGCTGACGGTGAGTGCATAAATGCAATGTTCTTGTCGATAAAGGCGTTGTCTTGTTACTGGCCCGGTTGATTCGGGTTGCCAATATCTTTCAAAAGGATGGTCTTTTATTCAACGATGTGTAGAGGTTGATGTTGGTATACATTGTCTTGATTTTGAGGATTCAAATGGCTTGTAGATGATTCGCAACATCAGTGCCTTGATCATTAGCAAATGGGTTAAGAATGCATTTGGATCATCTCGGGTGGGGGTACATCGTTGAGAACATCATCGGTAGTTACCGTTGTTGGATCTGATTTGTTCATGTTGTTGTAGAGTGTTGGTGGTGCTTCAACCAGCAGTAGTTGTTATACTTGAGTGTATGTCAAGTATAAAGTATTATCCAGGTTGAGCGGCGGAAACATGGATACACACGAACGCGATCATCAATATAGATCATTGAATAGAGGAGCAAATATTCGTTCCATTTGTTGTGAGTAGGCGGGAGCTTGAATCGAGTGATGATGGGGTTTGGGGAAGTTAGCGGTTGTGGCCAGGGTTCAGGCGGTATACTGGAAGCCATTGATTGACGGATTTAAGAATCAACTTCCCCAATGACAAGCTGTCTTTAAGCAATTTGAAACTTTGATGTAGAACATTTCTTCTAACTTTTGAAGTTTTGGTATCGTGGAATTTAGAAGTCACGAGAAAACTACACAAGGTAAATCGACTAATGCGGAAAATCCGTTCGAGGCCAACATGCAATCAACAAGATCTTCTCACGTATGCATCACACCAAACAAACCACGAAAAGGCGAAATGAAACGACTTTCCACGAATGTTGTGGTCTTTGGAATACTAATCACACGAACATGTAATCCTTTACGATACTAAGACGTATGTGAAGGCATCATAACATCATATTTGGGTAACTTCACAGATCATGCGTCGATCACGATAACACAAAGTGAGACGATTGAGCCGGATAAATCTTGCTTCTTGACTAATTGAAGAAATTCAAGAAGGCATGGGTTTTAGCAGGAAGAACAAGGAAGCAAGGACCACCTACACTCTCTCCCTAGATGTTTCAATGGATTAGAATCATACACCGCATTATGTTGATGATGGAGTGGGAGGCAATGAAACCATGTAGGAGACAGGCAGAAACCATGTATGTCCAATCAATCAACAAGTGTGAGAGTACCATAAATATCTCTGAGAATCAGCATTGATAAAAACTTCTGCATTCATTATGTTGATCATCATTTGTGCATTGTTGTTGGAAACATTTTGATCTTACGTTTTCAAAGATTAGATTGGAGGTGCGATTAAAACAGGTTGTTGTTGTAGATTCAGTGTATCAGTTAGAATATGATCGGTTGTGTGGCATTCGATACCACATCGGCTTACGACTTTTGAAAGACTCTTTAACGATTAGAGCAAACAAAGTTTCCAATTCATTACGATTAAATACAATGGTGGTGCGGTGATGGATCATGATATTTTTTCTTACAGTGAAAGCGGGTCCTCTTATTTGTTTTCATTAGAAGCCATTGATGTTGTATGCATAGAAAAAAAAAAATAGGAGGGGACAAGAAGAGAAGAAACATGGATCCCCAAGTGTAAGCTGCGTTCAGGATGTTAGAGGCATAAAGATGTAGTGTCAATTATCTTCTTGACACCTGAACATGTTATTTTGATAAGTTCCTTTCTGCTTTCGGGGATGATGGTTGTTGTGGGGATCACAATTGTTTTTAGTGCAACTACTTAGTATATTGCACGTAGGAATCCACCTAAGACCAGATTTTGAAAACTCTCACGTTGGTATCCATCTAAGGTTAGATCTGGGGATGTGGAAACTTCTTTGGGAAGAAGAGTGCGTCCCTATATTGATCCACATTATTTTTTGAAAGTTTACATTTAGATCAACGGGTTTATTTCTAACTGTGTGTTGATTAAACTTATGTTTTGGTTTGCTACTACAAGCAGTGTTATGCAACACACTAGAAGGCATCACACTAGGTAGTGAACCTAAGATTCCATCCTTTTGGAGTAGTGCCCTTTTCCTAGTCTTTTCTAGATCATAGTTCTTGTATCGTCATTTTGAATCATATGAATTTTAAGTTTAATGCTTTCGGTTTAGACACGATTATTCGAACTAATCTAGATGGCGAGGGCAGCCGCGTAGGGTATATAGAAACAAGTTTAACAGAGAAACATGTTTAATAGAAATAGAAGCATTATTCTTAGGCGGGAATGTGGGTGGCTGGTTTTGACAAATGATTATTCTCAACAACTTGGGAGAAGCGTGGTTTTGAAGATTTTGAGCGTTCCGATTTAAATGGGTTAGTTTGTCTAACTACGTTATTTTACGAAGGTTGTAGAAGCGATTTCCCAAGATTGTTGGTTTTGTAAACTTTGTATCCACACTCTTGCCGGTTAATCTTCTCGATTTGTTTTGTAAAGCACATGTGCAAGCCCCTTTGCTTGAATTTGAGCCTTTAAATGCTCATTTTCTTTTACTAATGTATCCACACTATTACTTTGTTCATTTTGAATCTTGACCATTAATTACGAAGAAAAAGATGTTTTGTAATTTAAGTTCAAGAGAGATGCAATGTGCCTCTAGTTTTGAAAAATCTTTATAAGCGAGCAATGGTCTTTTGAGAAGAATGTTTTCGAATTCAAGAGTTTGATTGGCGTTCGGTTGAATTGTTAACAAGTAAGGGCTCGACATGAGATAGTCGTCTGGACATTGTGCAACTTTAGCGGTCAACCTCTCCTTCATTACTAAATTCGGGTTGCTCGGTATGTTTTGTATGCATTTGCGATCGAGAATATGATCAACGATGAATTGTACCTCGACCATGCATTACGGTATGGAGTGTCATAGGTGGGTAAGATATCTTCCTCAACCATTTGTTCTTCGTCAAAGTTGGGCCGGTAGTTAAGTATGATATCTTCTCGGTCTGCTGTTGTCATCCACCTTTTCCAATGCTACAACCTCATTGTCCGCGTACCAGCGATTCGCGAGGCTCCAACATTCTCAAGCGTCCATTTGAGCATTCTTTTCATGTACATCAACTCTTCACGCACACATTTTAGGGATATGGGAATTTGATGATGTCGGCGCTTGGAATTGTTAATCATTGGGAATTTGAATGGTTTCCATTATGCATTTTATTCCACGGATGCCTTTTAAGCGACGTGAATCCATTGATTTAAACACTTTCTCTCCCTGGGAAGAATGAAAGCGATCTGAGAATGCGACCTGTACCTGGTAGATATAGTGAATTTCAATTTCCCTCAAAAATAATTTTGAAAAATTTTGACTCTCAAAATTTGAAATTCACTATAAAATTCAATTCTAAGGTTGTAAGAAAATTTGAGTTATGACAATTTTGGCCAATTTTAGAAAATTTTGAATTTGGGCCCAAAATTTGAATTTTGACCAAAATTTTCTGGGTAAAACCAAGAATTTGAATCTACAAAAAATTGAGCGTTAGTCTCCCTAAAAATTAAATTTTACTCAAAATTTTTTTTTTTGATAACTTGTGTTAATGGATCTTTGTAGTCGAATGAAACTTGTTGTTTGTTGAAGAGGTGCTTAAAGTAAAAACAAACATCGTGAAACCTTACGCATTAGAACACGCTTATCGTGTAAGCAACGTAGAAAAGAAACTACAGCATTAAAACACCACAATAAAAGTGATATTTAAGTAGTTAAACTACAGTAAGAATTGGCTATAAGATAAGAAATGGCGAAAGTTAAGCGTGAAAACTTATGCGTGGGATTAGCTTCATAAGACAAGGCTTAGTAAGAAAAATCTTACCGATAATGAGTTCTACATAAGTTTGAGCTTATCGTAAAAAGGTTTTGCTAAAATCCTTTACACTATCACAGTGTAAATGATATCAATCGAGTGTTTTCAGGGCTTATCGAGCAAGAAAACTTGGAAATCGCTCCTAAGCCCAGAAGATCAAACCACGGATGACTTACGGTAAGATTAGGGTTTTGCTTACAGTGAAAGTACAAAAAGCTGATTTTATGCCCAAAAGTGTTTAGAAAACTAGATTTTTTTTGAAATAGCTTCAATATCACCAAAATAACAAGAAAGTTTAAAACTTGATGATCTAAAACTCTTTGTCACCTATACAATAGAAAGAGGTACAGAATGAAATCAAAGCTCAAAACACTTCTACACGAGTTTCAAACTTTTGCAAAAACTTAAACTTTATCACCAAATAACCTTTAAAGTACAAGAATCTTGAATTTTAAAGTGAAAAAAATTGAAGCTTTAAAGCGTGATAGGATGAAAAGCATTGAAGCTGCAGTGAATAAGAAAATTCAAAAAAAAAAAACAAGCCGTTTCACCCAACTAGATGGCAGATATGACCTGTATTGGTTCCCATATTGGTAACACAAGCATCAATAGAAGAAATAGATGAAGGAGAGATCGGTTGAACACTAAACCAAACACATGAATATAAATGAAGAAAGGTTTATGCTTAGGTGAAATAGAAAAGTGAACAACCTAACACTCAGAGTGGTTTTACAACTATTTATAGGAGAGGGAGCTAGGGCAACACTCTAGTCCACTTCCTTTCCTTATGGACTTGAGGCTGAGGCTCATGGGCTTTCTACATAAGACGGCATGATTACTAACATAAGCCATATTATTAACTATTACATATGAATCACTAACACTTGAATTAATGTTTTGGAGTGATTCCAACATCCCTCTAGGATTGGTTAAGCAGTGTCAAAACCAAGCATTAAAACGAATTCATATGATATGAATGACATTATTATAGAAGAATCTAGAAAAAGCACGATTTGAAAAGGAATTTTAGGTGCAATACCTAGGGTGATGAATTTCACGAGATTTCAAGAACCTTTGCTAGTAGTAGTAAACCATTACCTAGGAACACTCAAAAGACTAGGGGTTGGCTTGCATCTAAGAGTAGTTATATGAAGAAGAATGCTAAGCATGTAGAAAGTGAAATTAGAAATTAAAGTCTTTTTAGATAAGAAACATTTTCCTAACTCACATGCTAAGGTACAATCCACACTAGACTACTAACATGGCTAAGGTTCAATATGGCATGAAGCAAAACAAACCTAAAACTACACCTAGATGGATCCCATTTGCTAAATCTTTGGAGTCTAGGAATACCAATAAGTCTTCCCATAAGAATATCAACAATCCTAGACCTTGCCATAAGTGGATCTTGAGTGGGTAGAAGTGTTTAGGATGTTGGACTTAGGTGGACACCTCACAGGAAAGGCTGACTTAGATGGCAAATCAAGGTTGACCGTGAACCCCAAAGGGTTTGGATACTAATGTCACTATATATATATAAATCAAGCTTGTAAATGTTAGTCTGAATCCCTGGATGCGGAATACTTGATCCTTCACTACATGGGTGGCTTAAAGTATGGATAACAAATGGATTGATATCTCATAACTCACGGGTTCAAGTAACTCAACCTTGATATACAATCTGCTATGGCGTCACATTCACAGCATCGGTTCCTGCCTCGTACTTCATCATTATGTCATTGGGATAACACAGGGCCCGTTCCTCAAAGAAAAGAAATTATGCGCTTGGTGCGCTTTATCTTCAAAGAGAGAAATCTTCACGTTTACTGACCATCTCATCGACATTCTTCATCAACAAGCTTCATGTTTTCCTACGCTCTCAACCTCAGTGGATCTACGTTCTTTGGTGTATATTCTTATTCACTTGTTCAAATCAAAAATGGCAACTTCGGTTGCAATTTTTGAGGGAAAGAAAGTGCATATACTACATGTTGATGGAAGCTTGAATTATGGTCATATGACTCTCTTTAGCATAAATGCTTCACTTACTAAGGATAGCTGGATTCATTGTTTGGGAGATTCATTGTTTCAAGATATGTTTGATGAGTACTTCCAACCTCTAACTGATGTTGATCATCCGTTCACGTGCTCCACTCCGGTTCTGCTGACGACTCAACTAATTCACCATCTTCAATCTACATTGATAAAGATGCACCATCTAAGAATTACAACTTAGACTACTCAAAAACAATCTCGGTTATTCCTCGAGGTGTTGATAATGACTATCGTAATATTGCGGTTGCACTATTGAATAATAATCCGCTCTTTGGTATTCCTTCCAAATCTTCCGCGTAGTATTGTTCATGAATAATGATCACGCTCTTTGGTATTCCTCTGCCAAATCTTCACGGATTATTGTTCTCTCAGTAACACGCTATGTATCAACCACACCAACATCACGTGGTGGGCATTTGACACAAGTTGATTACTTCATAGTTAATCATTTATCACTTATTTGAGATTGAAGTTGACCTTCACAAAGGCGTGCTATTAGAATAACTTGCTCGGGATTACCAAATTGAGTTGAAGACATGGCTTATCTGATTACCTCTATGATCGGTTTGGATGGTTGAAGACACAGTTAACTATCACTTCAAGTTTACGTTGTTGTTTTACTCGGTAGCACACTGAAATGGTTGTGGATAATCGCTTGAGGTGTTAATGTCTCATACTTTGGTTGAGTATTGAGTACCTAGAGATTTTCTTGGAGCATAAATTTAGACACGTTCTTCCTTGATGATGCGATTAAGACACAAATCGAGGAATTACTTGAGTTTCAAGTTTGTAGTATGTCGGGTTTTCTTCATAGGCATTGCTTCAAATTGTCTACATATGGGTTGGTTAAGATAGTAGGAGAGAGTTTACATTTACGGTGATTCTCACAAGATACATTTGAGCTAATTTTGTTCTTTCCAAGAATATGAGTGTATTATGTTTTCTTTGATTAGAGGTATCAAAACCGACAGGGGAAGGATATATTATTCCAAATATTTGGAGGAAGGATGTATTATTCCAACCATTTGGAGGGAAGTGGTCTCTAGAGACTTATGGTTTGTGTTACTTCACTGTTCAATTGGATGAATTATGAGAAGAATATTTGGAACGTGAGATGACATTGCTTATCGACATCTTCTATATGATTTATGGCAGGTAGTTCTTAGGCTATTGCTTCATGTTACAATGTAATGATGATTAGATGTGATGCAACCATGGGAGATTGTGTACATTGGGGATGCTCAGTTGTTTCAGCGTGAGTGCTTAATCGATGATTGAAGATATAATCACTTATTCGGAGTTGACATCCTTGAGATGTCGGTGATTGACACTTCAATGTTATCGTTATTCTCACTTTGGGCATTGGTACCGGGTTCTTGAGCTTATTACACTTTCTTGGGGGAGAAAAGTGTACATCGGGGTTATTCTTTATCGGACTTAATCGCTACTTGATGGTATAAGTTTCTCTGTCTTTGGGTATATGTGTATTTGGGTTGGTGAGCTCTAGTCCTAAGAGGCGCATCAATTCATCTACTTGGGGGAAAGTGGTCTCTTGAAAACCTTTTGGTATGGATCGAACTTGGACTTAGGTTGAAAAGAAATATGAGAAGATTCATTCAAGTGTGGGATGATACGTTCGATCTATTTTGATATATAACGGATAATCTGATTATCGATTCTTAAAAAGGAGCGGTTTATGATAGTGGTGTGCTTCCTTGTGCACTGCTAAAGCAAGCTTGAAATAGAGCTTAGAATCTTGCTCATACATAAGGATTTTTGGTTTGGGAAGGCGCCAAAGTCTCTCTTTCTTTGAAACAGGATTCTATCTTATTTTGGAGCCTGGAAGCTTTGGTGGTGAATGTTTTAAGATGATGACTTCATCTTAGCAGAGCCTGATATCCTTATCTCAGTACTCGTATCATCATCTTCTTAAACTATATCATCTTCTCTATCTTTGTAAATATTTATCAAAAACAAAAGAGTTAATTACATAAATGGTCACTGTGGTTTGGCCATTGATAAGGTTTTAAAATGTACCTTTTTGAGGGGTCGTTTAAGCCCTTATTTGATTACTTTTGTCTGTTGTGTACTAATATAGTTCCTTTTCACTTTTAGGTATCTTGAAGGCAAAATCTGGAATGACACTTATTCAGACGAAAAGCGGCGAATATCTGAAGAAAATGGCCAAAGTCAAGAATCGAGACACTTCAGTATTTGAATTGAAAAGGGCGGCGTCAGTTCTACTTGTGACTCAGGTAGCATGTTCATTCGATGGCAAAATGCTTATTTACAAGTGGCGGCATCGGGTTTTAAAAAGAGTAGAGCGTCGCCTAGCTCAAGGCCGACTGAATTTGATCGAGCGACTTGAGAGAAGATCAAATCGTGATGCAAACACAGGTAGCACTTGACGCAACTTGTCTTGTAGGCTGGTACTATTTGGCCTTAACTTTGCATCAGAACTTCGGTTTAAGTGATTCAAAGCCACTTTGTGGAGGCAGAGAAAATCTACAGTTTAGTTGAAAAATTGGTCGCGTGGCCGTCATCCTCTTTAGTGTGGCGTCGTCACTTTCTTTTCAGGAAAAATCGCCTATAAATAGAACATTATAACTTCATTTTTTTAGGCTCTAAACCTAACTCCGATTCGAGGGTTTAGATAGGTGTTTTCCGAAACTTTGAAGGTTTCAATCACTCCAAAAACATCTTGTAATGGTTTGTGATTATATCTTAATCCATATATTCAATTTATCATTATGTCTATCCTATGTTTAATTGATTGTGTGTATGCATGTTCTGTAATAGGCTAATTTACTTGTGTGTTTGCTTAGGAGATATGAAACTTAATTATTAATATTGATTTTATCTCTTATCTTAATTTTTAATTATCTAGTATTCGGTAGGTCATCCGTTGTGTAGTTAATGCTTGATTAATCTTTGTTGAACCTTAGCTTATAGTACCTAGAGTCGTTGTAGGCTAAACCATCTGAAGAGTACCTTAGTGTTAAGTTTATAATCTAAATCCTAGAGTGGTTGTGGCGTATAACCTTTGGTAGTTTCAAAGAGTTAGGGATAATACCCTACGACATTAGACACACTACATGATTAAGAATAAGGGCGTGAAATTCAACCATCAATAGGAGATAATTAAGGAGTAATAAAACCTAAGTAAACACTTCTTTAAATCATCATCGACACAATAATTAGACATAGACTACATACACCACTAGATTAGATAATTAGATAAGTAGAGTAATCGGTAGAAATACCAACCCCCAAATCCAAACCACGAGATTCGACCTTTCCATTTCTAAAAACATAAAAGATAAAAAAATAATCTTCCTCAACCCAGGCCTTAGTAACTTCACTAGTTCCTATTCCTAGAGCGATATCAATTCCGTGGCTTACCCTAATACTACACTGCGATTAGGTTCCTTTACTAGGTGTTGAAAAACTTGCTCAACGAAAAGGAAGTTCCTTTGACTTTAGAATGTGGCGTGTGGCGTTATCAAGTTTTTGGCCATTTGCTGGGGAATGGAATAGCTAGTTAAGTCCACTGCTAGGTTTCTTTGATTGATTCCTATCATGTAAACTTTTTTTCCCATTTTGCTTCCTCGTAGTCTATTCCCTCTTCATGACCTTTGTTAGTAACCCGGCACTTTCATTATGGAAGGTTGATCGCATTTGTAAACAGTCAAGCTATAAATCCACCTGGCAGCACTTGTGAATGGTAACCGGCTTAAGCACATATTACGAAGTCAATGAAGATCTGAGAATTATAGAGTCTCCGGTCGTTATGTCCCGTGAGGCCCCTCTGTTGGATCAATCAGCCAGTAGTGATCGAGAAGTTTGAGCGAAAGGGAATATGATTATGATTATAACTACAGAAATATCAAACAAACACAAAGGCTTAAATGCAAATTAAAGGAAATTAAAAAGATAAAATCTATTAAATAAAACTATCCTTACTATAATTAAAATGATGTTTTTGTTTTTATGTTTTCTGGCTGAAATTAAAACTAGCGACGTTAATTAAAAAGTAAAACTTACACAATATTAACCTAAAATATGAAAATGATGTTTTTACAAACCTAATGATAAAAGAAAATATTTAGAAAAATAAAATTATTTTTATAACTAATTATCTAATTAAAAACTATTTTTAACTAATTAATAATAACCTAAAATGAAATAAAATAAGAAATAAAGCTAGAAAAATAAAATTATGAAATGGAAAAGTCTAAAATATCAAAATAGAATTTTCAAAACTATTTTTGTATTTTTATGATTATTTTTCTATTTTCTAGGAATTTTAAACTATTAAAAACTAATTAAATTACTAAAAATTACAAAATGACTTATGAAAAATATGGAAAATTACTTTTTCTACTTTTTATATTTATCTAAACCTAAGAAAAATGAAAACTTAAATTTTTGGACCTTTTCTAAATTTTTTGTATTAAAAGCTAATTAAAAGTGCTTAAAAACTAATAAAATCAAGAAAAATAGCAAAATGACTTAGAAAAATATGAAAAATTCAGGAAAACTCTAAAATTATAATCTAAATCTGAGAAAAATATAAAAATAGGTGCTTATATGGAATAATAGACCGATGTTGAAGTGCTTATTGAAATAAGCACTTGATAAGCAAATAGCACCAAAGGCTACCAGCTGAAACACAAGCTATGATAAGCTAAAATAACTAAAATGGAACAAGTTTTAACAAGCTAATACTACTGATATGCAAGATACAACAGATTTGATGTTTGAGCTTATAAAAGCCAAAGCAGTCTCTGAGGTCTACTTTGAACTTAAGCACAACTCACAGATAAGCACTAAGTGAAAATGAAAAGTTACAATCTAAACTAGACCTGGTTGAGATCTTGTAAATCAAATTATAGACCTAGGTGAGCTCTATTAAGCTCTTGCAACTTAAAATGCAGAAAACTTCGACTTAAGGCGAGAGCTTTGGTCTGAGAACAGCTGAGACAAAGTACAAACTTTGTTTGGGGCTTGTAAAAATTTGTAAAAATCAATAAAAATGGTAATAAGTAAGCAGACCAAGAGGGTTTTAAAACAACAAATTTCACTAAATAAGACCCAAATTGAATCCTAGAAAATTCCTCTCTTAGTATGGTTGAAAACCAATTTTAGGTTTTTGACTTTGAAATGAAAATGAAGCTTTGACTTTGATGAGATTTGCAACCAATTGTTGAATCTTGTTGTATTATGATGGAATGAAGCTAATACAACCTTTGTCTATGTTTTTTAAACACAATTCAAGATTTTGGTTTTCCAAAAATCTCAACGATTACTGTGAGATTGTTTAAGGTGGATTTTGACTTTTTAAGTACCTAAACACAAAAGTAAGGCAGATAAGGACTCGATGAGTCTAACAAGCATGAACAAGCGAGGTCAATCAATCGCGCATATAACTAAATGCGGTTAAACCTATTGAGCCAAACACCCTTGTATCAATGACAAGCACTTAAAATGAGATTACAGCAATTGAAGCTCACATCATTAGTCAAACTAAGATTATATATCCTAAATACAACTTTCTAACAGATATGCACCCAGTTGTAACTACAAAGGAAGATAATACAAAGAAACTTTAAATTCCACTTACAAGGATCCCCGCCATATATTGCACAAACAACCAGTGAACCTCTAACCTATCAAACCCCAACCTAGCTTAATATCAACCCATCGGCTCTGCTTCACCCATGACCATCTCCATTACCAAATTGCCCCGTTTTGACTTTTGTTGACCAAGAACCACAATCACTTAAACCTGAATATAAGCATATAAAACTATAATAAATATAATTTTAAGCTTAAAAATCGGTTAACAACAACTTGTACAAGGGTTTGACTTAGAAATTTTAAAGATTATACATAAAATGAGATTTGTAAACACATGATATTAATACTTGAATTGAACAATACACTTAAAACTTTAACTTGATACAAAATGACAAAAAGATACAAGTTTTACTTCAAATTAAACACTTAAGATAAAGCGACATAAGTAAAAAGGTAAAAACTAGTAGACTATCCTCTTTTCCTTTTGCCTTCATTTTATAACCGATCTCTTTTTCTCTCACACGAACCTTTCCCATCAATCCTAGCCATTGGATTGCTCAAAATGATCTCCACGTTTAAATAGATTTTTGGGCAAAATTCCTTTACGCTTGATGGGGGGTTGAGATGGTGAGAGGAAGCATTAATTGCTTTGTTGTTTGGTGGAGGTGGGAACAAGGTGAGTGAGAAGGAGGCGGGTGGTTGTGTTGGTGGGCGAGCATGAGATGCTTAGACATAGGGAGGGAAAAGCGGGAAAGGGGAAGAGTTGGTAGTTTGAGCGGTTTTAATAATACAAGGGGGTTCAAATTGGTTAAGTGAGGGGTCAAAGTGTAATGACCGGGCCAAATGGGGTATAAGGGTTTTAATATTGCGAGGCCTTTATGCGATTTAGAAAATGAAAGGACCTAATCGCAATTCATCAAACTTGATCCAAGGCTGAAAATGACACTTTCAAAAGTATAAGGACTAGACTTGCCATTTTGCAATTTTCAAGGGGCCATTTCGCCAAATTTTAAACGAAGGACCAATTTTGAAAATTTCTCAAACTTTGTATATTTTTCACCAAAGGACTTATTTTGACAACTTTTGATTTTAAAAGGACCTTTAGTGACTTTTGCTTTTAATTATGGCTGAGGGACTATTTTTGACAATTTTAGAAACTTTGTACCAAATCACGCAAACTTTGCTCATTTTTCATCGATTTTAAACATTTTGCATCCCCAGTATAAATTGCAATTTTGGAATATTTTGTTATTTTGATGCATTTGTGAGCATTTTTAAAGCGCTTTCGCGGTTAGATTGATTAAAATGATGAGTATTCTACTTCGTAATCATGGCTAAACTAGCTCTTGAGTCCCATGATCTTTTAAGAAAACTTAATGGATTTGCATCTCTTTACCAAAAGCCATTCTTACGGGTAGCCAAATGTTTGATTCAGAGAAGCAAGAACCATGGTACAGATAATAACCATCGATTTATGAATCATAAACCATATCTTGGTTTGATGTGTCTTCTGAAGCCGTACCATACGGACTAGCCAACTCTTAGATAAATTCTCGAATTATCTTTGGTGAGTTTGAATACCAATTATGGTTTGCCTTTACCACAAGCCATAACCTTGCAGGCTAGCCAACTCTTCACTTTTTAGGATATGGTGAGTTGAGAACCATATAATTTTGGGCAAATTGCAAGCCATATAAGCGGTTTGAGAAATCTTTACCAAGAGCCGTTTATCTCGGATGTGAATCCTTTAGTTTATTAGACAAGGGTGATAACCAAATGAGAAGTGTAAAACACTTACTCAAAAAAATTTTTGGCCAGCGGGGAATTAGTAGGATAATTACATGATAAAATTAAGTGAGAATTCCCCATACTTAGAAATGAATATTGCCTCAATATTCAAAATCTGCAAAGAGTTATGCGAAACATAGAGTGATAAAGGGAAATACTACGGCCATTATTTAGAAAGAAGAGATTTTTTTTTTTTTTTTTTTATAACATGTGGGGAACCCCTACATAGGGGTGATAGAAAATAGAAAAAAGTCGAAAATATGGGTGAAAACCCATACGTGTGCTATTGTTTTTTGATTCCAGAATTACTAGCTTGACTCGACCCCAAATTCATTTGTTCATGGGGAAAGTGAAGTTGGAAAACCAATCTCGATGGACTTTCGTTCATAATGTTAATAAACATATGAACACCAGGATTCTTAGATAAGATATAAGCGACATTAATAGTAGAAACTATAAGGATGATGCAGGGGTCAAAGATGGTGTCCTCATTCGAAAGAGAAAGGGAAAGAGCAACCACACCATCATCTGAAGAATGGAATAAGGCGTACATAAGAATGCAATTCCATTCCTCAGCTGAAGAAGCAAATCACCGTTTTGACATCTTTAAGCTTAAACTTGAAGCTTAGATGGTGATTGTCAAGAAGATGTCCGGGGAGGAGGTTGGGAAAGCGGTTCTTCAATCGCGGACTTTCCGGAAAAGGATGTCTCCTCGGGATCAAGTAAGTGTTATAATTACATAGGAATTGACTCATCGCTAAGAAATGCATCGACTTCATTTCAAAAGTTGTCATCTTCCTCATCAGGAGTGAGAGAAGGGATGGAAGAGTCGAGAATAAGACTAGAAGATGATGGATCATTTTTGAGCAATTCATCAATGGGGAGAATGTCTCCCATTGGATCACAAACATCATCATCGACTTCAGATGGCGAAGAGTTTTGGTTTCATCCACGGACTTAACAAACCGATCGAACAAAGCGATCTTGGAGGTGGGACAAGTGGTGCTCTTAGAGCTAGCGGTTTCCACCACTTAGATGAAGTCTCCGATTCTAGATCATCATCATCATCATCAAGAACATCTGACTTCCACGGTGCGGCTTTCAAACCATTTGTTTGAACCGGGGGGTAATTTTCAAAGCTTTGAAACCAGTGGGCTTTTGAAAACTCCTCTTAAGTGGTTTGAGAGTGTTGCATTGAATCTTCGAGATCTTTGATCAATTGTTGCAACACTCACTTTTACCGAGAGGTTTGGGAGTTGGTGATATTCAATGTGAGCTCTTCGCATCAACTCGAATGGTCAACTCTTGTTAAACACATCAATGAAACCCACTCGTTCTTAAGAAAGCTCTCCCTAAGATGAGGGGAACTCTAGGATGCATGAAGTCTACTACAACAAGGTAGGAAAGTGAAACTTTCCCTTTCATCATGATCCTCATTTTATCCAGTGGGCCGAGTTGGAATGCAGTCCGCTAGCTCGAGTGTCATCTGAGTGGATGAAAGTTCAGGGAAGAGGCAGTTCTTCCACTCAGAGTGGCATGAGGTTAATGCTAGCAAGATCGTGAGGCGTGAAGTATCGAGAAATCATGGGATTAAAGCAGGCAGCGGGATCTTCAAGCTTTTCAGGCTTATTAAGAATGGCTTGAGCATTGCTCATTTAGAGGGTTTTAGCCATCTCATAGCTTGTCTTTGTTGGTGAGTAAGCCTTTAAGAGTGGATGCAAATTTAGGCATTAGAACGAGAGCATCAACGAAGCTTATATCAAAGTGGAGCTCATTGAAGATTTGGAAAATTTTTTCCATTTGCTCTTTTTTTTGTCTGCAGCCTCCATCATTCATTCTTGATGGGTAAGGAAGGCGACTAGACTTTTGGCCGGGATGGAAGGTATTTAAAAGCAAGGATTTCTTGAACGAGTTCCGGACATAAGCAGACTCTTAGAAGGTACCGGGCGTGTCTGTGCACCGTCGGGCTTGAATAATGCACCTTGTCCGTTGTCTCCTTGGTAACTTGACTAAATGCCTGCGGAGGGGCATAGGAGTCGAGGTCCATTGTCGTCTCTTACCACTCGAGTGGTGGCGGCTTTCAACTCGGCATTAGGTTGGGAATAGTATTGCTTAGGAGTCCTCCGGAAGATGCGAAGCTTTGTTCATATTCATGTTCATGAAGCGCTCATCATATTCTTTTAACTCATTTGCTGCTTGAGATAATGTGGTATCAATTTCCCTTTTTAGCTCACCTCTCATGTTATTGTTCTGAGTTTGCATTGAGCAGCGTGTTTACTTCAGTCATTTTCATGAGAATCATTTGGACATAAGAGCTTGAGGAGGTTGTTGATAACTTTGATGATTAGGAGCTTGATATGGTTGGTTGAAATTGTTCCGGTTTTTATTGAAATTTTGAGAGTTATTGAAGTTGTGTCCTTGATTGGAACAAGCGATTTTTTTGATTGCCATGGTTTTGATTGCCATGGTTTTGCACGGAGGAAAAAACGGGTGGTGTCATAAGCTAGGTTACGATAGTGAGATCGGCTGTAGTGGTATTGATTGTAGTGGTTTCACAGAAGCTCACGGAGCTTGGTAAAAAAAGCATCGGTTGCTTGACAATCATAATCTGGCGTAATGGACCACTACAAATTTCACACACCTTGTTTATGGCTTTGATTGGTTAGAGCTTATGAATTTAGCACGATTTCCTTTACCTCTTTTAATCATACAATGGATCATGTCCGTTAGAAGCTGGTACTCGATTTGCTAACTGAAAGATTACTGGGATGAAAGAAGCGAGGAGTGTTGAACATTGACTTTGTTTTAAAGCTGAGCACGATTTACTCTCGCAAATTTCAAGCACATCTTTAGGTCTGATTCAAGATATTGCCACCGGATCGTTCAAAATCTTGATCGTTCTGATTCAACCCATTATAAAAGATATTGACTTGTTGAAGCTCGTAATTCATGATGGGGGCATTTCACGAGATCTTTGAATCTCTCCCATGCCTCTCCAAAATTTTCATCCAAATTTTGCGAAATCGAAATTTCATTTTTAGATTAGCGTCTTTGATGGAGGGAAAGAAATTAACAAACTTTTGAACGAGATCCTCCCAAGTTTTGATGGATCGAGGGGTTCTTTTTCCGGCCAATCGAGCATCCCTCACCAGTAGAGAATGGGAAAAGCATCAACTTGATTACTTTTTGTGGTACATCCTTGAAATTGATAGTTGAAGTCGACTTGTTAAACCAGGATGTGTGCATCCAGATTAACCGCCGATTCGAGACCCGGCGGGTGTTGAACACAAGTTGGATCAAATGTGTCTTCAATTCCCAAGTGATCGAGTTGATTCGCGGTAAAGCGATGGCATCTCCATAACCCTCGGTGGGTGCACGGAGCATTTCGCATGCGTTAAATCTGCCATGGTGTTGTTAGAAATAGCCGCAGATCTCGGGTTAGACTATTTAGGCGAAGCGCCTCTGAAAACGTCGTGCAGGAATTCTGCTAGATCAGCATGAGGACTTCAATGATCTAGAAGAGCGAGTCATGCACTAGAGTAACTCTAAGGACTTCAGTTAAGGAGAGAGAATTATGAAGATCGCTGAGATGAGAATGAGGATTATGGCTTTTATAAAATGCGAGGTGAGAAGAATCTTTATGGGTTTTACAGTTCACGGCGTCGATATCACAACAAAATCAATTACTTAAAATCGGCAGCAACAGGTGAACTTAACCAATAATCCAAGATAAATGGCTTCTTTAAAAAATTTTTAATCCACAAGGACACAAAGGCAAGTTTTATATCTTTAGTTAGAGCTTGTGTAGTCCTTGTGCAGGTTAGGTAGTGCTTATTTGCCTTGGACTGGGTGGTAATCTTTTAAGTTGTTAATTATTAAAGACGTGATTCTTTTTTGTATTTTATTTTTGATACATATATAGAAACAAAAGAAAAATATTTTTGTTTTATCGTTTTTTTAGTACATTTTTTGGGTTTTGGATTTTTTAGAAAATATGGATATATATATATATCTGAAGATGGATGATATAAACAAAGAGTGAGGATTCAAACAACTAATATAACCACTTTAAAGCGAAAGATAGATAAACAGCTCCCGGCCGGCAAAAATTTGATGCGTGCCAACATTCAAGCTAAATCACACAAGCCTTGACTTGTGTGAATGGAGATTATGTAGCAAATTCGCTTGCTCAAACACGAAGTCAATGAAGATCACGAGGAGTATAGAGTCTCCAGGGTCGTTATGTCGATGAGCTATCAATGGATCAATCAAGCGGTAGTGATCGGTTTGAGCGAAAGGGAATATGATTATGATTATAACTTCTGAAATCATCAAACAAACACAAGGCTTAAATGCAAATTAAAGGAAATTAAAAAGATAAAATCTATTAAATAAACGCTATCACTATTTTTAAAATGATATTTTGTTTTTTTATGTTTTCTGGCCAGAAATTAAAAACTACGACGTTCAATTAAAGTAAAACTTACACAATATTAACCCTAAAAATATGAAAATGATGTTTTTACAAACCTAATGATAAAAGAAAATATTTAGAAAAGAAAATTATTTTTATAACTAATTATCTAATTAAAACTATTTTAACTAATTAATAATAACCTAAAATGAAAGAAAATAAGAAATAAAGCTAGAAAAATAAAATTATGAAATGGAAAAGTCTAAAATATCAAAATAGAATTTTTAAAACTATTTTTGTATTTTCACGATTATTTTTCTATTTTCAGAATTTTTAAACTATTAAAAACTAATTAAATTACTAAAAATTACGAAATGACTTATGAAAAATATGGAAAATTACTTTTTCTACTTTTTATATTTATCTAAACCTAGAAAAATTAAAACTTAAATTTTTGGACCTTTTAAATTTTTGTATTAAAAGCTAATTAAAAGTGCTTAAAAACTAATAAAAATCAAGAAAAATATCAAAATGACTTAGAAAAATATGAAAAATTCAGGAAAACTCTAAAATTATAATCTAAATCTGAGAAAATATAAAAAGCAGGTGCTATATGGAGAAATATAGAAGCCGATGTTGAAGTGCTTATTGAAATAAGCACTTGATAAACAAAATAGCACCAAAGGCTATAAAAGCTGAAACACAAGCTATGATAAGCTAAAATAACTAAAATGGAACAAGTTTTAACAAGCTAATACTCTTTGATATGCAAGATACAATGATTTGATGTTTGAGCTTATAAAAAGCCAAAAGATCTGGTGTCTACTTTAGACTTAAGCACAAGCTACTGAGATAAGCACTAAAGCGAAAATGAAAAGTTACAATCTAAACTAGACACGGTTGAGATCTTGTAAAATCAAATTATAGACCTAGGTGAGCTCTATTAAGCTCTGAAATGCAACTACGCAAATCTGTGAGAAAACTTCGACAGGCGAGCTTTGGTCTGAAGGCGTGAGACAATTACAAACTGTTTGGGGCTTGTAAAAAATTGTAAAATCAAAAAATGGTAATAAGTAAACGAGACTTAGAGAGGTTTTAAAACAACAAATTTCACTAAATAAGACCCAAAATTGAATCCTAGAAAATTCCTCTTAGTATGGCTGAAAACCAATTTTGGTTTTTTGACTTTTGAAATGAAAATGAAGCTTTGACTTTGATGAGATTTTGCAATTGTTGGGTGATCTTGTTGTATTATGATGGAATGAAGCTAATACAACCTTTGTCTATGTTTTTTAAACACAATTCAAGATTTTGGTTTTCCAAAAATCTCAAGTTCTTTATTGAGATTGTTTTAAGGTTAAGATTTTGACTTTTGCAAGTACTAAACACAAAAGTAAAGGCAGAATAAGGACCAATGAGTCAACAAGCATGAGTCGAGGTCAATCCGCGCATATAACTAAATGGCAGTTAAACTATTAATTGAACACTTATCAGCCCAGCTGGCACTTAAAATGAGATTACTTGAATTAAATTTCATCATGATCAAACTAAGATTATATATCCTAAATACAACTTTTCTAAGCAGGATATGCACCGGTTTTATTACAAAGGAAGATAATACAAAGAAACTTTAAATTCACTTACAAGGATCCCCAGCGGCTATGGCTTGCACAAACAACCGATTGAACCTCTAACCTATCAAAACCCACAACCTAGCTTAATATCAACCCAGCATCGGCTACACTTCACCCATTGACCATCTCCATACCAATTATTTTTTTGACTTTTGTTGACCAAGAACCACAATCACTTAAACCTTGAATATAAACATATAAAGCTATAATAATTATATAAACCTTTTAAGCTTAAAATCGAGTTAACAACGGCTTGTACCTGAGGTTTGACTTAGAAATTTTCGGTATACATAAAATGAGATTTGTAAACACAAGCCGATATTAATACTTGAATTGAGTTTCAATACACTTAAAAACTTTAACTTGATACAAAATGACAGAAGATTACAAGTTTTACGCTAAATTAAACACTTTAAGATAAAAGCGACATAAGTAAAAAAAAGGTAAAACTAGTAGACTATCCTCTTGCTTTTTGCCTTCATTTTATAACCAATCTCTTTCTCCTCCCTTGAACCTTTCCCATCAATCCTAGCCATTGGATTGCTCAAAATGATCTCCACGTTAAATAGATTTTGAAATTTCGACTACACCCAATGGGGGGGTTGAGATGGTGAGAGGAGACATTAATTACTTTGTTGTTTGGTGGAGGTGGGGAACAGGTGAGGAGTGAAGGAAGGCTGGAGCGGTTGTGGTGGTGGGCAGAGCATGGAGATACTTGAACATGGGGGAGAAAACGAGGAAGGGGAAGAGTTATTTGTTTGGTAGGTTTTAATAATACAAAGGGTTCAAATTGGTTAAAACGGGGTCCAAAGTGTAATGACCGGTGCCAATGGGGTATAAGGGTTTAATATTCAGGAGCCTTTATGCAATTCGCGAAAATGAAAGGACCTAATCGCCAATTCATCAAACTTGATCAAGAATGAAAATGACACTTTCAAAAGTATAAGGAACTAGACTTGCCATTTTGCAATTTTTCGGGGCCATTTAAATTTTAAACTTGAAGGACCAATTTTGAAAATTTCTCAAACTTTGTATATTTTTCACCAAAGGACTTATTTTGACAACTTTTGATTTTAAAAGGACCTTTGGTGACTTTTGATTTTGAAATTATGGCTCAGGGACTATTTTTGACAATTTTAGAAACTTGGGGTGAAACGCCAAATCGCAAACTTTGCTCATTTTTCATCTGATTTTAAACATTTTGCATCTGAAACATATAAATTGCAATTTTGGAATATTTTCAGTATTTTGATGCATTTGTGAGCATTTTTAAACGTTTTGCAGTTCAGATTTGATTAAAAATGATGAGTATTTACACACTCATCAAAGGTGATAACCAACCACCATTCATCATCCTACCACCCAAGAGGCCGTACTCTTGGTGAATACTCGAGACCAAGCCACCTAGGCTATAGGAACACCATTGAGCTTCCCGACCAAGCCCGAACCACGCCTCTGATCCACACCATCCTATTAGGTGTAAAGCGGATGTGCATTCCATGGACTTCGTTAGAAGATCCATCAAACATCTTAAGGATTTCCTTAAAATTGTCGATTCCATCGACCTCGATGCTACTACTCGGGACAAAGCTAGTAATTGGCTTGACCGACTTCCCGTCGAATCCATCTCAAGTTGGGATGATCTCACCACTCGTTTCCTCGCCTAATTTTTCCCACCGGAGAGAACTACCAAACTTAGGAATGACATCTTGATTTTCCAACAACGTCAAATGAAACTACAGACGAGTGGACTCGATTTAAGGACTTGCTCCATAAATTCCCTCATCATGGCATCGATATTTGGCTTCAAGTCCAAATCTTTTACGATCGTGTCAACTTCTCAACTAAGCAATCCATCGACCAAGCGTGGGTGGTAAACTTAGTAAACTCACCGTGGAAGAATGCTACAATAGAGGACCTTGCCCTTTATGAAAACGAATGTTGGAATGACCCCTGTGAGTTGTCCAAAACTGATAAGGCAGCTCTCGGCCTCCTATTGACTCTCACAACCTTCCAATCGTAGGATGCTCTCATCTTGAAGATCAAGGCAAATTCCTAATGAGCTCCTATGAGACTCCTAAGCTTGAGCCAAATAACTTAGGAAAATCCTACAACAACCCTCCAAACACCGGAACTTCCACTAGTCTTGAGGAAATGGTGTCCAAATTCATGTCATTCAAGAAGTCGATTGACGCAACTTGAAGCCGATTTCAAGCAACGACAAAGCGAGATGACAACCAAACTTCGACACCCTCTAAAAGCCTTCAATGGACAAAGGGATGAAATACAGGAAAAAATTAGATGATGGACTTATTGAAAGAGTACACTAAGACAAAGATTCGAGAAGGTGCTAGTGAGGAACGATGATACGCCACCCTACTTTATCTTAATGCCATTTCCATTGCTTCATGAGGATGGAGAAGTTGAGGAAGGAGCCCAGGAGTGCCAAGGATAGTAAGGATAAGAATGAGGCTTCGACCGATGATGAACCCAAATTCATCAAGCATTACCTTAAGAATGAGATGAATAAGAAAACGATCGTTAACCAGTGAAAAACTTAGGTGCAATGATGTTTTAGGAAAGCCCTCTTGTGAAATAGGAGAGAGGTATGACACCATGCCTATTGGACCTATGTCAGTCGATTCTAAGAAAGCTACTAACTCGGAAGCAAGAGATCTCTGGGAACTTTGTAATTCCATGTAGCATAGGTGACTTAGAGAACGTAAATGCCTTGGCCCACTGTGGATCCGATGTAAACATAATGCCGGGCCGCCTATAATAAGTTGACTAAGGAGGAACCGACCAAGACCAATCTTAGACTTTCCTTATCAAATCATTCATATGTTTATCCCATAGGAATAGTGGAGGATGTCTTAATTGAGGTTGCCAATATTGTCTATCCGGTGGACTTCGAAATTGTAGACATTGAGGAAGATAAAACCCTCCATTAATCCCAGGAACACCTTTCCGACCACCACCAAGGCAACCATCAAATGCGGTGAAGGGATTATGATACTCAAAAGTGGAAAAAGACAAGTTAGGATACTATTGTTCGAGATATCCTTTGAAGATTATGGAGAAGGTAAAAGATAAGAACTCGTTGGTCTCCAATAATGTTGTAAGAAGAAAATGGTGAATGGGAAAAAGGGCTTAGAGAATTCATGGTTCAAGGGTTAAATGCGACATTGTGAAACGTGATAAAAGTTAGGAAACAACTATACCACAATACCACAAACTCAAAAAGAACCTAAGGAATTTTTGAATGGAGAAAATGTGCTTTTGTATAAATCAAGAATAAAAGTATTATGGGGAAGGAATAAGCCAAGATGGTTTGGACCTTATACGGTGAAAGAAAATAATCTAAAACTAAAACCGCGTTATCATAATAGAGCGATGTTGGAAGAGAATTCACGGTGAGCATACAACGTCTACAACCTTATGATGAAGGCCTAATGGAAGAAAAGAAGGATCAAGAAGTCAACGTAGGGCACGACTTCAGTCTAGCTATAAGGTCATAAATAAAGAAAAGAGCCGGGAGGCAACCCATGTATTTGTTTTTCATTTTATTTGTGTCATATATATCTTTTCATTATTGTATGTTCTCATGTTTGAATTTGTGAAAATGCTTTATTTTGTCTTTAACCTTGTCTTAATTACATATAAAGGTATTTTACAAAAAGATAAGTGTAGGGAGGATTACACGTTTTAAAAGAGCGTGAATATAGAATTATAATTCTTGAAAAGATATATATATATATATATATATATATATATATATATATATATATATATATATATATATATATATATATATATATATATATATATATATATATATGTATATGTGTGTTTGTTAGAGTCAAATGCTTGTATCGAGTCATAATGGATGTTTTGCAGGGAATTTTTCCATATTCTAAAGATATAAATTTTCCAGAATTTTTTCCAGAAAATTGCAGACCAGTTTCTGTCAGGATGACCGGCGGCCTGAGGTCGCTTACCTGTGGCGTGGGAGAAGCAGCTTACATAACTTTTTCTCGTTTTCTGTGCTACTAATAAATTTTTGGAATTTCTCAGGTCTTAATTTTCTAGAAAATATGCAAACATCCATTCCACAAAGCATTATATCTTATTTAATTATGGAATTACATCTTATTGTCATTTTTCTTTGTTCGGTTTGATGCTTTGGGTTGTCTGTTTTCTTCAAGTGTGCAGGTTTTATTTATCAAGAAGAAGATACATAAGATTGGAAGTAGCTTTTCACGCATACATTCTTCTTGAAGAAAGATTTAACCACTACTTCACACGTATCCTACCGAGCTAATCAAGGGAGTACTAGTTTCTTTCATTTTTAATTACCTTCCATTATCATAACTTTGATACTTTCGGGGAACATTGGGGACAATCTTTAGTTTAAGTGTAGGGAGGGAAAATAAAACGGGAACTTTGAAACGATGCTTATCCTTGACTATTTGCCTTGTCCAATTTCATTTGTGTAATAAACCATGAGAAATATCGGTTAGGGTAATTTTGGCACCAAGTTTAAAAATTTTCATGGCATGTAGGAGTGGGCCATTAGTCTTAATAAAGCGTCTCATGGATAGAAAGTTATATGACTAGCACAAAAACCCTTTACCACTTAAATTCCACCCAAAATGTGAGGATCGCCCTTAGATTTGTAGGAATTAAAGCATTCATCTTTGATGCTTCGAGTGTTAACCGGTAGTATAATAGATTCTAGAACTTGTTTTGTGATGCATTTCGAGATCGCTAGTAAGACTACACTTGTGTAGTTAGGAATAACTAAATGATAAGAGGCATTAGGATAACCCTTGTTTGATACCCGTAATATAATTACTTCTTCCACATCGGTTGAGTAATTCCCCCACACCTTTGCGTTGTACTCATCTTTAGTACACGATACCCCTAGTTAACCCCTCAGAGCCTATCCTTTTCGCGATTCTCGTGATGTTTCGATTTTCCGAAATATCAATGAAGAGCATTGTTTTAATCCACCCCAAATATACACCCAAATCGCCTTAGCCTACCTTGTATGCACTTACTTTTAGTGCATTATTGTTATCATACTAAACCCTTAGTTCAATTATCTAGTTGCTTGCATAAGTTGCTAAGTCGAGTCATATCCTTTGTACACAGTTTTGGGACGATTGGGACTCATGGGAAAAGTTAAATTTTATGAAATGACGTGAAGGGAACGTTAAATTCAAATTCCCTTTATTTGCGTAATAATGTACTCCAAGTGTTTTGATCTTTTCAATTCGGGTCAAATTAGTGTTAGGGTAATAAAAACTTAAGTGTAGGGATGTGCCTATAAATCCCTATCATTTTGATGTTATCGTAGAGGATGGTAGAGTAAGAGTGTATAAAAATAAAAATAAAAAATCGAAAAAAAGAGAAAAAAAAATAGAGTGTTAAAAAAAATACGGGCTACCATCCTACATCTATTCTTAAATTTATGTTTGTTTGTTTCAGTTATCTAGAGTTTAGAGTGTCGAGGCTTGGCTTAGCAACGCCATTCTTCGCATGCTTGTAACATAAAGATTTTTGACTTGCCACCACTAAATCGCCTATCCCACCAAACCCTTTGTTTCCTTACCATAAGCCTAACGTTACAACCCTTTAAAAGACCTCTTGGATAGTCTTTCCTAGGTGCTTACGCCAAAGCGATGGAGGTTTAATCTAGTCTCAAGCCTATGGTAATCTATGTACTAGGACCGGTTAATGAGTGTTTATCTTCCATTTCCAACTTGTTATATTTCATATACATCCGAGAGATATGAGTATCCAAACACCCCATGTGAGGTGCTATTATGTAATTTCAATGCTTGTTATGACTTTTGCGGGGCTTATATGTGTTGTGGATCGTTCTAAACTAATGCTTCATGACCCCTAACTTATAAATCAATTGGCTAAAAGCACATTTGCTTGAAGACAAGCAAATACCAAGTGTAGGGATATTTGATAAGGATTTAAAAGGTACCTTTTTGAAGGGTCATTTAAGCCCTTAATTGATCACTTTTGTATCCGATACTACTTAATTTCGTTCCTTTTCACTTTTTAGGTCTCTTGAAGGCAAATTGCTGGAATGACACTTATTCGGACGAAAAGGTGCGAATATATGAAGAAAATGGCCAAAGTCAAAAATCGAGACACTCAAGCTGCTGAATTGAAAGGGGACGGTGTCAGGTTCTATTTGTGACCGCGTCGCAACATGCTTTGTGACGACTCAGTAGCAAAATTGCTATTTTGCACTTGACGGCATCAGGTTTAAAAGAGTTGGGCGTCACAACTCAGACGGCCTAGATTCAGATCGGCGGTAGAAGATGAAGCCGAGGGCGTCCAAGCATAAGGTGACACCGTCTGGTACGCAACATCGCTCGAAGTATCTATCTTGTTTTGGCTGAACTTTTTCATACAAACTCGGATTTAGGTGATTCAAAAGCCTACGCGACCGGAATGAGAAAATCTACAGTTTGGAAAAAAAGTCGTTGTGACGCCATCACTCTTTAGGTGTGACGCCGTCACTCTTTGCCGACAAAAAATCTGCCTATAAATAGAACATTATAACTTCACCTTTTGTAGGCTCTAAACCCTAACTCCGATTCCAGGGCTTAGATAGGTGTTTTTCCAGCAACTTTGAAGGTTTTAATCACTCATAAAACATCTTGTAATGGTTTGTGATTATATCTTAATCCATATATTCAATTTATCATTATGTCTATCCTATGTTTGATTGATTGTGTGTATGCTTGCATGTTTACCATATCCGGCTAAATTACTTGTGTGTTTGCTTAGATATATGAAACCTAGTTGTTAATTATTGTTAGGTTGTCTCTTATCTTAATTCTAATTGGCTTAGGAGTGCAACTAGGCTATCGTTGTGTTTAATACTTGATAAATCTTTGATAGTTTATGAATGACTTAGTTGATTTGGTTTACTAAACCCAAAGATAACCTCAAAGTTAGTTTATGAATGACTTAGTGGATTTCGTTTACTACACTTAAAGGTGACTTCAAAGAGTTAGGGAATGCACACCTTACGACCTTAGAAAAAACAACACGTTAAGAATAAGGACGTTACAATTCAACCATCAATAGGAGATAACTAGGGAGTAGTAGCATCTAGGTAAACACATCTTTAACTATCATACGAGCACACAACAATAGACATAGTCTATCCTTACCTTAGCTTAGATAATTAGAATAGTAGAGTAATTCGTAGAAATACCAACCCCCAAATCCAAACCCCGAGATTCGTACCTTTTCATTTTCTAAAAAACATAAAAAAGAAAAAAAATAATCTTCCTCTACCACAACCTTAGCGCAGTAATTTCTCACTAGCATTCCTATTCCCCTAGAGAACGATATCAATACCCGTGGCTGACCCTAATACTACACTACAACGATTAGGTTCACTTCCTAGGGTGTTGAAAAACTTTCTCGACAAAAGGAAGTCCCTTTGACCCCGAACGCGCTGTATAAGCGTATCAAGTTTTTGGCGCCACTGCCGGGGAATAGAATAGCTAGTTAGATTCTCACCTCGTTTAGGTTCCCTTGCTTGATTCCTATCAAGTAAGCTTTTTTATCATTTTTAGCTTCCTCATAGTCTATCCATCTTCTTCGTGACATTTGTTCATAATCCCATCACTTATCATCATGGAAGGTGATAATCAACCACCACTCATCAACCCACCACCTAATGACCCGCCAAGAGGCCGTACTATTGGTGAATACTCAAGACCAAGCCACCTAGGCTATAGGAACACCATTGAGCTTCCCGACCAAGCCCAAACTACGGCCCTGCGATCCGACAACATCCGGTTGGTGCAAAACGGATGTGCAATCCATGGACTTCCTTCCGAAGATCCTTATCAGCATCTTAAGGATTTCCTTAAAATCGTCGATTCCATCGACCTCGATGTTATTACTCGGGAGACCACACACTTGTGTCTCTTCCAATTCTCTCTACGGGACCAAGCTAGTAATTGGCTTGACCGACTTCCCGCCGGATCCATCTCAAGCTGGGATGATCTCACCACTCAGTTCCTCGCCCAATTTTTCCCACCGGAGAGAACTACCAAACTTAGGAATGACATCTTGATGTTCCAACAACGTCAAGGGGAAACTCTGTACGAGGCGTGGACTCGATTTAAGGACTTGCTCCACAAAGTCCCTCATCACGGCATCGATCTTTGGCTTCGAGTCCAAATCTTTTACGATCATGTCAACTTCTCAACTAAGAAATCCATCGACCAAGCGGCCGGGGGTAAACTTAGTAAACTCACCGTGGAAGAATCGTGGGGTATAATAGAGGACCTTGCCCTCTATGAAAATGAATGTTGGAATGTCCCCCGTGAGTTGTCCAAAACTTATAAGGCAGTCTCTTTGCCTCCCATTGACTCACAACCTTCCAATTGTAGGATGCTCGAACTTGAAGATCAAGTCAAATTCCTACTGAGCTCCTACGAGACTCCTAAATTCGAGCCAAATAACTTAGGAAAATCCTACAACAACCCTCTGAACACCGGAACTTCCACTATTCTTGAGGGAATGGTGTCCAAATTCATGTCATCTCAAGAAAATCGATTAACGCAACTTGAAGCTGATTTCAAGCAATGACAAAGCGAGATGACAACCAAGCTCGACACCCTCTTAAAAGCCTTCAATGGAAAAAGGGATGAAATACAGGAAAAAATGGCAGAGATGATGGACTTTGTGAAAGAGTACACTAAGATGAAGATTTCAGAGAAGGTGCTAGTGAGGAACGATGAGCACGCCACCCCAACTTTGTCTGTTAATGCCATTTCCATTGCTTCCAATAAGGATGGAGCAGTTGAGAACAAGGAGCCTGAGAGCAGCAAGGATAGTAAGGATAAGAATAAGGCCCGGATTGATGATGAACCCAAATTCATCAAGCATTACCTTAAGCATGAGATCAATAAGAAAACAATCGTTAACCAAGTGAAAACTTTAGGTGCAATGATGTTCTTAGGAAAGCCCTCTTAGGTGAAATAGGAGAGGAAGAGTATGACACCATGCCTATTGGACCTATGTATGAGTCGATTCTGAGAAAGCCAATAACTAAGAAGCAAAAGATCTCTGGGAACATTGTAATTCCATGTAGCATAGGTGACTTAGAGAACCTAAATGCCTTGGCCGACCAGGGATCCGATGTAAACATAATGTCGCTGTCAGTCTATAATAAGTTGACTAAGGAGGAACCGACCAAGACCAATCTTAGACTTTCCTTAGCAAATCATTCATATGTTTATCCCATATGAATAGCGGAGGATGTCTTAATTGAGGTTGCCAATATTGTCTATCCGGTGGACTTCGCAATTGTAGACATTGAGGAAGATAAAAACCTGCCATTAAACCTGGGAACACCTTTCTTGACCACCGCCAAGGCAACCATCAAATAAGGTGAAGGGATTATGATACTCAAAAGTGGAAAAGGACAAGTTAGGATACTTGTTCTGAGATATCCTTTGAAGATTATGGAGAAGGTAAAAGATAAGAATTCGTAGGTCTCCAATAATGCCGTTAAGAATAAAATGGCTGAACGGGAAAAAGGGCTTAGAGAATTCATGGTTCAAGGGTTAAATGCGACATTGTGGAAACGTGATAAAAAGTTAGGAAATAAGTATACCACAATACCACAAACTTAAAAGAACCCTATGGAATTTTTGAATGGAGAAAATGTGCTTTTGTATAAATCAAGAATAAAAGCATTATGGGAAGGAATAAGCCAAGATGGTTTGGACCTTATACGGTGAAAGAAACTAATCAAAAAAATAAAACCGTTATCATAATAGACGATGTTGGAAGAGAATTCACGGTGAGCATACAACGTCTACAACCTTATGATGAAGGCTTAGTGGAAGAAAAGAAGGACGGCAATGAAGTCACGTGGGGCACGACTTCAAGTCTAGCTACAAGACTCATAAATAAAGAAAAGCGCTTCGTGGGAGGCAACCCATGCTTAATTTTTTGCTTGTTTGTCTGTCATATATCTTTTTATTGATTGTTTATTCTCATGTTTGAATTTGTGAAAATGCTTTATTTTGTCTTTAACCTCGTCTTAATTACATGTAAAGGTATTTTACAAAAGGGATAAGTGTAGGGAGGATTACACACGTTTTAAAAAGAACGTGAACATGAGAATTATAATTCTTGAAAAAGACATATATGTGTGTTTGTTAGAGTCGCAACCTGACGGCGTCAGGAGGAGCAGAAACAGCTTATAACTTTTTCTCGTTTTCTGTGCTACTTATAAGTTTTTGGAATTTCTCAAGTCTTAATTTTCTAGAAAATATGCAAACATCCATTCCACAAGCATTATATCTTATTTAATTATGGAATTACATCTTATTGTGATTTTTCTTTGTTCGGTTTGATGCTTTGGGTTGTCTGTTTTCTTCAAGTGTGCCGGTTTTATTTATCAAGAAGAAGATACATAAGATTGGAAGGAGCTTTTCACGCATACATTCTTCTTGAAGAAAGATTTAACCACTACTTCACACGGATCCTACCGAGCTAATCAGAGTACTAGTAGTTTCTTTCGTTTTAATTACCTTCCATTATCATAACTTTGATAATTTCGGGGAACATTGGGGACAATGTTCAGTTAAAGTGTAGGGAGGGAAAATAAAACATGAACTTTGAAACTATGCTTATCCTTGACTATTTGCCTTGTCCAATTTCATTTGTGTAATAAACCATGAGAAATATCGGTTAGGGTAATTTTGGCACCAAATTTAAATTTTTCATGACATGTAGGAGTGGACCATTAGTCTTAATGAAGCGTCTCATGGATAGGAAGTTATATGACTAGCACAAAAACCCTTTACCACTTAAATTCCACCCAAAATGTGAGGATCGCCCTTCGATTTGTAGGAATTAAAGCATTCATCTTTGATGCTTCGAGTGTGAACCGGTAGTATAATAGATTCTAGAACTTGTTTTGTGATGCATTCCGAGATCGCTAGTAAGACTACACTTGTGTAGTTAAGAATAACAAAATGATAAGAGGCGTTAGGATAACCCTTGTTTGATACCCGTAATATTTCTTCCACATCGGTTGAGTAACTCCCCCACGCCTTTGCGTTTTACTCATCTTTAGTACGATACCCTAGTTACCCTCGAGCCTATCCTTTTCGCGGTTCTCGTGATGTTTGGTTTTCTGGAATATCAATGAAGAGCATTGTTTACAATCCACCCCTAAATGTACACCCAAATCGCCTTAGCCTACCTTTTATGCACTCACTTTTAGTGCATTATTGTTATCACACTAAACCCTTAGTTCAATTATCTAGTTGCTTGCATAAGTTGCTAAAGTCGAGTCATATCCATTACACAGTTTTGGGACGATTGGGACTCATGGGAAAAGTTAAATTTTATGAAATATAGGGAAGGGCGTTAAATTCAAATTCCCTTTATTTGCGTAATAATGTACTCCAAGTGTTTTGATCTTTTCAATTCGGGTCAAATTAGTGTTAGAGTAATAAAAACTCAAGTGTAGGGATGTGCCTATAAATCCCTATCATTTTGATGTTATCGTAGAGGATGGTAGAGTAAAAGTGTATAAAAAAAAATCGAAAAAGAATAGAAAAATAAAGAGAAAAAAAAGATAGAGTGTTAAAAAAAATACGGGCTACCATCCTATATCTATCTTTAAATTTATGTTTGTTTGTTTCAGTTATCTAGAGTTTAGAGTGTCGAGTCTTGGCTTAGCAACGCCATTCTTTGCATGCTTGTACCTTAAAGATTTTTGACTTGCCACCACTAAATCGCCTATCCCACCAAACCCTTTGTTTCCCTACCGTAAGCCTAACATTACAACCCTTTAAAAGAACTCTTGGATAGTCTTTCCTAGGTGCTTACGCCAAAGCGATTGATGTTTGATCTAGTCTCAAGCCTATGGTAATCTATGTACTAGGACCGGTTAATGAGTGTTTATCTTCCATTTCCAACTTGTTATATTTCATATACACCCGAGAGATTTGAGTATCCAAACACCCCATGTGAGGGGCTAGTATGTAATTTCCGTGCTGATTCTCACTTATGCGGGGCTTATATGTGTTTTGGATCGTTCTAAACTAATGCTTCATGACCCCTAACTTATAAATCAATTGGCTAAAAGCACATTTTCTTGAGGACAAGCAAATACCAAGCGTAGGAATATTTGATAAAGATTTAAAAGGTACCTTTTTGAGGGGTCATTTAAGCCTTTAATTGATCACTTTTGTATCCGATAATACTGAATTTCGTTCCTTTTCACTTTTTTTTGTCTCTTGAAGGCAAATTGCTGGAATCACACTTATTCGGACGAAAAGGTGCGAATATACCAAAAAAATGGTCAAAGTCAAGAATCGAGACACTCAAGCTGCTGAATTGAAAGTGAACGGCGTCAGGTTCTATTTGTGACGCCGTCGCTACATGCTTTGTGACGACTCAGTAGCGAAATTGCTATTTTGCACTTGACGACATCAGGTTTAAAAGAGTAGGGCCTCACAACTCAGAAGGCCTAGATTCGGATCCCGACGACGTCACAACCATAAGGTGACGCCATCACAAGCTGCAACATGCGCGCGAAGTAGCTGATATTGTTTTGGCCATAACTTTTGCATACAAACTCGGATTTAGGTGATTCAAAAGCCTACGCAACTGGAACGAGAAAATCTACAGTTTGGCGAAAAAGTCGTTGTGACACCGTCACTATTTAGGTGTGACACCGTCACTCTTTCCCGACAGAAAATCTGCCTATAAATAGAATATTATAACTTCACTTTTTGTAGGCTTTAAACCCTAACTCCGATTCCAGGGCTCAAATAGGTGTTTTTACAGCAACTTTGAAGGTTTCAATCACTCCAAACACATCTTGTAATGGTTTGTTGATTATATCTTAATCCATATATTCAATTTATCATTATGTCTATCCTATGTTTGATTGATTGTGTGTATGCTTGCATGTTTACCATATCCGGCTAAATTACTTGTGTCTTTGCTTAGATATATGAAACCTAGTTGTTAATTATTGTTAGGTTGTCTCTTATCTTAGTTGTAATTGGCTTAGGAGTCCAACTAGGCTATCATCTTTGATAGTTTATGAATGACTTAGTGGATTTCGTTTACTAAACCCAAAGATAACCTCAAAGTTAGTTTATGAATGACTTAGTGGATTTCGTTTACTACACTTAAAGGTGACTTCAAAGAGTTAGGGAATGCACACCTTACGACCTTTGAAAACATAACGCGTTAAGAATAAGGACGTGACAATTCAACCATCAATAGGAGATAACTAGGGAGTAGTAGCATCTAGGTAAACACATCTTTAACTATCATACGAGTACACAACAATAGACATAGACTATCCTTACCTTAGCTTAGATAATTAGAATAGTAGAGTAATCGGTAGAAATACCAACCCCCAAATCCAAACCCCGAGATTCGTATCTTTTCATTTTCTAAAAAACATAAAAAAGATAAAAAATAATCTACCTGAACCCCAACCTTAGCGTAGTAATTTCTCACTAGCATTCCTATTCTCCTAGAGAACGATATCAATACCCGTGGCTTACCCTAATACTACACTACAAAGATTAGGTTCTGCCTAGGGTGTTGAAAAACTTGCTCGACGAAAAGGAAGTCCCTTTGACCCCAAACGCGCTGTGTAAGCGTATCAAGTTTTTTGCGCCGCTTCCGGGGAATAGAATAGCTAGTTATATTTTCACCTCGTTTAGGTTCCCTTGCATGATTCCTATCAAGTAAGCTTTTTTCTCATTTTTAGCTTCCTCGTAGTCTATCCATCTTCTTCGGGACCTTTGTTCATTATCCCATCAGTTATCATCATGGAAGGTGATAATCAACCACCACTCATCAACCCACCACCTAATGACCTGCCAAGAGGCCGTACTCTTGGTGAATACTCAAGACCAAGCCACCTAGGCTATAGGAACACCGTTGAGCTTCCCGACCAAGCCCAAAATATGGCCCTGCGATCCGACACCATCCGGTTGTTGCAAAAACGGATGTCCATTCCATGGACTTCATTTCGAAGATCCTTATCAGCATCTTAAGGATTTCCTTAAAATCGTCGATTCCATCGACCTCGATGCTATCACTCGGGAGACCACGCGCTTGCGTCTCTTCCAATTTTCTCTACGGGACCAAGCTAGTAATTGGCTGGACCGACTTCCCGCCGGATCCATCTCAAGGCTGGATGATCTCACCACTCGATTCCTCGCCCAATTTTCCCCACGAGAGAACTACCAAACTTAGGAATGACATCTTGATGTTCCAACAACATCAAGGCAAAACTCTGTACGAGGCGTGGACTCAATTTAAGGACTTGCTCCACAAAGTCCCTCATCAGGGCATCGATCTTTGGCTTCAAGTCCAAATCTTTTATGATCCTGTCAACTTCTCAACTAACAAATCCATTGACCAAGCGGCCGGTGGTAAACTTAGTAAACTTACTGTGGAAGAATCGTGGGGTACAATGGAGGACCTTGCCCTCTATGAAAACGAATGTTGGAATGACCCCCGTAACTTGTCCAAAAATGATAAGGTAGTCTCTTTGCCTCCCATTGACTCACAACCTTCCAATTGTAGGATGCTCGAACTTGAAGATCAAGTCAAACTCCTAATGAGCTCCTACGAGACTCCTAAGTTCGAGCCAAATAACTTAGGAAAATCCTACAACAACCCTCTGAACACCGGAACTTCCACTAGTCTTGAGGGAATGGTGTCCAAATTCATGTCATCTCAAGAAGGATTGCGCAACTTGAAGGATTTCAAGTAACGACAAAGCGAGATGACAACCAAGCTCGACACCCTCTTAAAAGTGTAGTATCTTGGTTTATCACAAACACATCATAAGCACAAATGTTGAAGTAAGGATAAGGTTTAGAGAGAGTAAGAGAGATGGGAAGCTTAGTGAGACAAGAAAATGAATTATGAAAGCTCTAACCCTTTTCCTTGGAGGGCAAAGGGTATTTATAGGGTACAAGCATAGCACGCCTACTTTAGGTGTGGATCAGGCATCTGATGGGTAAAGACCGTCCGTCCTCCACGGTGTTACTAAGTAATCTAATTACTATCACTTGAATTACTACGACTCGAGCTTTCTAACAGTATACATACTTGAGGTTACCGACACTTTAAGTCTTGGATTTACTAAATCCTAACAATCTCTAAGGAGGTCACCTAAACTTACATTGATTACAAACAGATATTACTTTTGATGTTCTTGGTTTCATTGATTAAGCACTTTTGTTCTGTAGCTCGTAGTCTTTTGATTCTTCACGTTCTGCATGTTTTGATAATTCAAGGGGAGGTCTTTAACTGATCCACGTGATGTTTAGTTTTGAGCCAGCTTTGAGATCATCAGCCAAAGTAAATCTCTGACTCATTCTTTTGATGTATCGCCATTATGAGATGTTGTGAATTTCTGACCGACATGCTCACCTTTTGAATCATGATATCTTCTTGTCATAGTTGCGGAAGCATTTGTTGATTAGGATATGTGTATCAGAGTAGCAGAAGCATGGATTGAACAATATTAGAACCAGTTGATGAAGATATGCACTTATCATGATTTATTTTAGATGTGAAAGCGATGTGTGAGCATGTGGCAATGGATTGACTCCTCAATTCTGATCAGCTGCAACCGTCGGGTGTTCCTCCATAAAACAGTTAGCAATAAAATAGTGTCTTTCATCACTTTTTGAATTGAGGTACACGGCCCATGGTTTGCGTTGATCGATTACAAATCTTACTGTGATCAGGTATAATTTCGAAGAATCTCCTTGACAGGGTTTCGCAGTTGCTCTAGCCGTTCTCAAACCGGAGCGTCTCAAAGAAGACAACACGGAGTGAGTGAACCAGCGAATTAAGATTCACTGATTGATGAAAATGATTTGAAAACAATCGTGTATTTAAAATAAATGGTTTTGCAATACAATGAAGGTTTTATGGAAAATCAATTATCAGTCATAAATACCCTTTGGTTTTGAAAACATAATACATGCGGCGTGCTAAAGAAAAGTATTTTTGAGCACAACAACCGGATTTTCAAAGGTATCCGTCAATCCATTTTCTTGGACCAGGATTGATTCAATAATGAATCGCTCCATTGATGAAGTCCAGATGTCACAAGCAAGTCTTGGCGATACCACAAGGATAATGCGTAGGACTCTCAAAATAAATTCTTACTTTCCACATTGTGTGAAATGGTAAGTCTTCAAGAATAATGTGTCCTAATGAGATTTATTGATGATCTCGTGGCTCTAGACTCAATTGTGCACATTTGGTTTCCTATGCCGGAGACTATGGAGAGGATCTTCTTCTTCAATATCAACCATCTCTAAGAGAAAGTCGATAGATTATGTAGGTTCCCGTGAGAATGAAACAAGTCCTTTTAAGAGGAACTTGAGTAGCTTGGGAAGTTTAGTGCAGTTCGTCACTGGGTCCATGACGTCTTGTCTTCAATACCAGTGTTACCTTGGTAACCACCAGTAGCATATGTATTGAACCCGGTTACTGCCCTAAGATTGAATTATTGGAGGGCTATTTCTTTTCACCCTTTTCACATTCCAAATCTTTTTCATTCATCAACCCCTTGATGCTAGAGACTTCATAACTAGAACCTTGTTGGGTTTATTCCATTACTAGCTATGTCTCAGTCCGCACTCTTCCCATTTTCCCATTTTTCTCCTTTTTTCAATATTCCTAAGGACTCTACACTATCTAGTGGATTGTCCCTGGGAAGATCCCTCCGGTTCTGGCGGATCATGGGAACTAATACCTAACCTTATCATCCTTATACCACCATGAATAAATTAAAATTGGTCATCTTTTGGTATTGTTCTTCCGCCTTGAAACCAATTGAAAGCCATTTGAGAAATCAATCAAGATACTTGTGATATAAAATCAAAGTATTTTGTATCTTAATTGTTTTTGATATTTTAGAAATGCTCCCCCTCAACATGTGCTTCAAGTATTAGAAATTATTTTAACACATGGAGGCAAGAGGACTTTTGAAATCTTAGATTGAGAAAGAAAGATCCAATCTTTTGATAAACATTTTCTAAAATGATCATCATCACTTCCCGATCAATTCAAGTAGATAAAGCATATCGGGGAAGGATGGGGTTTTCATAGGATTGCTCCCCCTCAATATGTACATCGAGATTTGAAAGAGTTTTGCACATATTAGAAGGAACCTGCACTTTGAGACATATCAATCACGTTTGAATCCATTTTGGTTTAAAATAGATGCTCCCCCTAAACATGTGCGTGGAAAATTTGAAATCATTTGGCACATGCAGGGAGGAGAGCTAGTTGTTATATTTCTAAACCACTTATCAAATTATCAGTTTATATCCAATTTAAATCACAAATTCTCCCCCGATCACAATCTTCAAATCCTTTGAGATTTGTGATCTCTATTGATTTAAATTTATTTTGAAAACATTTGAGAAGAATTGTGACTTGCTTTTGAAAAACATTTCAACTGATAAGGATCAAAGTTTGAGACTTTAAACTCCATTGTTTGAACATGTATGATTATCTTTTGAAAACATAACAATAGTCAAGGTCTTGAACCAATTGTGTAAAACATTGTAAAACATTGTTCTTTCTAATTAACCAAACGTAGACCTTGCTCGTTTAAGTGCGAATTTTTGGAAAAATACTCTTTTAGATTTGATTGAAATCATTCTCCCCCTGAATCAATGACGTAAGTTGTTGATTAGGAGATAGAGGTTTTGACAATTGATAAGCCCGGATGATTTTCAAAAATAGAGTCCGAGGTATTTTCAAAGCAATTTTGTTTTCATTAGATGACAAATATTTTTCAGAAGAATTATTAGAAGGAAGAATATTTGGAAAGAAACGTTTGTCTGTTTGGTGACAAACATTTGTTTTTAGAATCAGAGCATGATGATTGAAAATTTATGATTAAGCATGGCTCTGTTCTTTCTTTTAAAACAGGTTACTGCCTGAAATGACAATAAACCATCATTTTTCTCCATCTCGTTTTTTTTAATGAGTTCGAACTTCATCTAGAGACCCGTGCCATTCTTTGAGTGACAACTCAAAGTCCGTAGATGTTATAGAACCCCAAGGAAAAGATGATAAATAAACAATATTTTTTGAAATTTTTCAAGATTTTCTGATTTTTATGAATTTTGAAAATTTTATATTTTTCTATTTTCTTTTTGTTGGTTTTATATTTTGTATTTTGGTTTTTGAAAAGATATATACAAAGAATAGATAGAGACGAACACCTTTACTCCTCGTCTTCTTCACGAAAGACGTTTGGTTTCTGTTGAAGACTTTTTAAGCCTAATCGTGGAAGAATAAACTCAAAGCGTTCTCGAGAAAGCTTTGGTGAAGATGTGCGCTAAGCGATATTCATCCTCACAGTATATTTCAACCACACCGTTTTCAAAATGTTCCTTGATGAAGTGATGTCGAATGTCGATGTGCTTTGCTCTAGAGTGTTGAACATTGTTGCAGCAGAGAGAAATGACACTTTTGTTATCACGATCAGAGGACTTTGTTGAATACAAAGCCATAGTCAGATAATTGGGATCTCATCCAAAGGATTTGAGCACAACAGGATGACATGGCTATGTATTCACCTCGTAGAGGATATGGAAGTGCTCATTTGTTTCTTTGAAGACCAGCACACAAGCTTATTATCTAAAAATTGAGCACCACGGCGTACTTACGTGTATCTTGACATCTGCATGGTCGACATCTGCATAGGCCGTTAGTGACATACCGGTGTCCTTCGGGTACCAAAGTCCCATGTTAATGGTTCCTTGGAGATACCGAAAGACCCGTTTAACACTTCAAGGTGCTTTTTAGTAGGCTTAGCCTGATATCTAGCACACATGCATCTGGCCAACAAAATGTGCGGTCTCTTGGCTGTGAGGTACATCAGGGATCCAATCATACTATGATATTTTGTTTGATCTACTATGATCCCTGAGGGGTCCTCATCTAGTTTTGTGCGCTCCACCTTAGGAGTGTCAACAGGGTCACTGACGTTAAATCCAAATTTCTTTAAAATTTCATTTGCGTATTTAGATTGATTTATAAAAATGCCTCCGGGACTTTGTGAAATTTGTAATCCCAACAAAAATGACATTTGTCCCATCATTGACATTTGAAATTTGGAGCCCATCTCCTTTGAAAATCGGTCACATTCATTAGGGTCGGTCGAGGCAAAGATAATGTCATCAACATATATTTGGACATCGATTAAGTGTTTGCCTGACCTTCTGGTGAACAATGTCAGATCAACTACTCTTTTGTTGAATCCATTAGATAGAAGAAACTTCGATAGCGTATCATACCATGCTCTAAGAGCTTGCTTCAAACCAAATACGGGCCTTTTTCAGCGATAGACATGAGTAGGATGCTCGGATTCACAAAACCTTCGGGCTGGCGGCGTAAACCACCTCTTTCAGATCTCCATTAAGAAAGGTGGTTTTCACATCCATTTGATAAACTACCATGTTTTGCTAGCGGCATTAGCCAAGAAGATTCGATAGCCTCGATACGTGCAGGGAGCAAAAGATTCCTCAAAATCAATACCTTCTTCTTGACGATATCCTTTAGCCACTAACCTTGCCTTATTTTTGGAATCATCACGTGCTCATCAAGCTTTACTTTGAAGATCCACTTGAGAGCAATGATCATTGCACAATCTGGAGCGGGTACTAATTCCCATACATCTAGTCGATCGAACTCATGAATTTCATCTTGCATTGCATTAAACGGTGTCCTCGGACATTGCAGTTTTAACATCTTTCGGTTCGATCTTAGAGAGTACTGAGTTGAAGTAGCACCATAAGGCATTTGTTGCTAGTTTTTCTCGAGTGGATACAAGTCGAGAAGGGTTCCCAATGATGTTGTCTAATGGATGGTCATGTGTCCATTTTCTAAGGTGCTCGTGTGGTTGTTGTTGAGGGACTGACGTAGCAGAGTTTGGATCCCCCGATGAAGATGGTTCAGGTGTTGGTTCAGGGTCAAAGATGTTTTCAAACGGAGCATCTACGGGAGTAGCAAAAGGGTTATCTCTATCAAAATTACCAATTACACGATGTACAACTGATGATTGAGGGTCTGAAGATGATGATGAGTGATCGGCAGCTGGTGCTTTTGGAGAAAGAGACATTAAGACAGATGGATTCTCTGTGACGATTGGTTCAGAAGCCACCACTGTTGATGTTGAAGAAGTGTAGTTCTCATGAGGTTCATAGTATTCATCAAACATTGGATCAAACAGCTTCTTCAAATCTTCTTCAGATGGAGGTACATATGGAACGACAGGGAGTAAGACTATACAAGAAAGGAACTGATGGGACTATTTGATAGTAATTGAGGTGCGGGTCCAGATTTGGATTTTCCAGGAGCCATATGCTCAGATAGCTAATCGAACGTGACGTGAATAGTTTCCATGATATCTCGGGTTCTTTTGTTGTAGATTCGGTAACCTTTCCTATTAGATGCATGATTGGTGCTGAAAACAATCAAGCTATATCACACAAGCTAGCCACTTGTGAATGGCTAACCGTAATAAACTTAAAACTGCTCAGAAACCAATACAATGAAGATCAGGAGAATATAATGAATTCCCGGGTCGTTAAGTCCCACGGAGACTCAATGGTGTGTAAACTTGATCGGATGATAGAATGATCACTAAGGATAGTGTCATGTAAGGATTTGGATTGGAAATACACTCTGATTGAATGGAAAGATATTTGGACCAATTGGAAAGCACAACAATCAGACACAACAGATCGTAAATACGTACGTTTAAAATTACGTAGCGTACCAAATTAAAAATGAGATCTAAGAAATAAAAGACCTAAAAATATGAAAATGACATTTTTAGAATCCTAAAAATAAAAGCAAATTATTAGAAAAAGAAAATTATTTTTATAACTATTTATTTAATTATTATTAATTAAAAACTATTTTAAACTATTTAATAATACTCTAAAATAAAAGAAAATATGAAATAAGGCTAGAAAAATAAAATTAAGCCTTAGAAAAATCTAAAATATTATAAAACTTATTTTAAAACTAAAAATATATTTTTTACACTTTTTATCTATTTATTACTAATTAATTACTATTTAAAATACACTTAAATACAAGAAATTACAAAATTAATCCTGGAAAAATAAAGTTTTAACTTGGAAAAATCTAAAATATGATAAAACTAATTTTAAAACTGAAAAGATATTTTTTATGCTTTTTAATTATTTATTACTAATTATTTAATACTTTTAACTATTTAAAATTCTAATAAATACTAAACAGATTATGAAAATTATGAAACTTTTTCTAAAAATAACTTAAGGTGACAGAAAACTAAGAAAAATATAAAAACTAGATTTGCTTATTAATAAGCTGAAAAGAAAAATCAAAAAGCTAATTCTAATTAAATAAACGCTATCATTATATTTAAATTGATGTTTTAGTGGATTTTATTTTTGAAAACTACTTAACTATTTAAAAGATGAAACTTTTACAAAGACAAAAATTTTACAAACTAAAAATAAGCTATTTGATAAGCTTATGAGCTTAACAGATATGCTTATGAGCTTATTTTGAAAAAATAAGCTCAAACAAGCTCACAAACTGAAACAAAAGCTAAAATAAGATGCAATAAGCTACAAGCTACTCAAATTAAGCTAAAAGACACAAACAAGCATACTGATAAGCTACTAAAAAGATAATAAGCACTTATGATCAACACAAAAATGGGACAAGGTTTAGGCTTATTGCAGCCCTACCAAACAAGCTACAAAATGGAAACTTAAGCTTGGAACTTCAAGATGGCTTGGTTGGCTTTCCAAAGAACCAAGTTATACAGGATTTGACCAACAATTAAGCTCTGTGTGAGCTTTTGATTTAGCTTAAAAGCGGTGCACAGGGCACTTTTGAGCAATTGTACTCAAAGGAAGTTGGAAAATAAGCACTAATAAAAGTGATTAAAAGTAAACTAGTATTTTTCTAATTAAGTTTAGCAACTAAACTTTAATACCCCAAAATATTTTAAGCTAAAACTCAATATTAAACTCACACTAAAATTATCTATTTTATTCAAAAACGACCAAATGAAAATTTGACTTTTTGATAAAACCAAATGAGTTGACTAATATGAACTTTGAACTGATTCTATGCACTGATTATGTTGTTTTAAGGTGAAATAAGACTGACTTGATCAATGATAACAACTTATGAACTCAAAATCATGATCATATATCATTAAGATCCAACAGTTAGTGCACAAGATAGGATCAAAAGGTATTTTGACTTTGGATGAATCAGGGCTGGTTTTTATGACTTGCTTGAGTTATTAGAACCAAGTGTGATATAAAACAATAACAAGAAGCCACTCAAACAACCTCTAACACAATTTAACTCACAAATCCAAACAAGACTTGATATAACTTGTTTGATGATTTTCAAAGCTAAACACAAATTAAAACCATGGCCGATTATAGGCCTTATAATATCATTACATGAGACTGAATAAGCATTAAATAAGAACAATAACAACACAAAACAATGAAGTACCCAAGTTGAGCAAAAGGCTTACAAAATGAGTCCAAGCACAAACTGAGAACCAAAGATCAAGATCACTCCTATAGGCTTACCACTAAGCCACTAACCCAAGGCCATCCACAATCTACCCTGCTCCAGCTGTGAACACCATTTCCATGGGATTTTGAATTTTCAACTATTTATTTTGTATTTTTGGTAATTTTCTCTTTTTGCTTCTAAACTGGATTTTAAGGTATCTAATAGCTTTTATAAGCTATATAGGAGCTTATGTGGCTTATTTAGTCCATAAGAACATCTACAAACAATATTTAATCATTCATGAGATTGTCAAAATAAGGAAAATTTGCATAATCTGAAATATAACTTTATACTGGAATTGATGTTTCACAAAAGCTTAATTATGTAATAAAAACTTGAAATACAGAGTTTAATAAGCTAAAACATACACTGAATTTAAAAATAAGCTTAAAACGACATTAAGTAAACTAAATTATGCTAGATATCTTCTCCCATTGCTTCTCTTCTCTTTATAATCAACTTTTTGGACTTCTTGTTGACCTCTGATAGAATCCCACTCATTTCCAGCCATTGAATCTTCAAGAATCATCATATCCGTCCAAGTGTCATTTTGGCCAAAAAGTCTTAAGCGGGTTTTGATATTAATGGATTTTGGAAGATGTGGAGGTGGAGGGACAAGGTAAGGTGGGGGATGGATAGGAGCAAGTGGAATGTTGAAAAGATGAAATACCACTCTGGTTTTTGGATTTCGGGCATTGAGAGGGAGATGAACGATGGTGGTATATTTTGGCGTTGACTATTTTTGACCGTTGGGTATTAGTAACGTTGGGGGGGGTCACAATTGGTTATGACAGGGCATAAGGTAGATGTGGGTGGCTCAAGTGGAAGGCCAAGGTTCAGGGTCAAGGAATTGGGCTTGGATATTGGATTGGGCCAACAGGATTGCATATTGGTTTTGGGCTTGATATAGGATCGGTTGGATTTAGCTTATAAATACAAGGACCAAAATTTTAATTCCACCAAACTTGAGGACTGAACTTGCCCATTTTCCAAAGATATCAAAAGGACCAAACTTGACAAACTTTGATAGAACAAGGACCCTTTTTGCATAAAATTCCATTTTAAAATATCCAAGGACCAATTTTGCAATTTTTCAAACTTTAGGGACCTTATCTGCCATTTGACCAAAGAATCATTCAAGGACCATTTTTAACAACTTAGAATATTCCAGGGACTTTGAATGATAAAACTCCACATTTTGAATTCAGGGACTAGATTTGACAATTTTTGAAACTTGGGGACTAAAAGCGCCAATTTTGCAAACTTGATACGTTTTTTATCTGATTTTGATATTTTTCCATTTAAAACACATAAAACACTGATTTGTGATATTTTCATCATTTTGATGCATTCGGTGTTTTCGGATGTTTTTGCGAGTTAAGATTGTACAAAAATGATGAGTATTTAGACAGTCATCAATCCCCCACACTAAGATTTTGCTAGTCCCTAGCAATGTTTTAGATCTTTTAATGGATTTTAAAACTCTTTACCAGCCATTACATACGGGTAGCCAATTGTTTCAGTTCAAGTAAGAACCTTGGTACAACGATAACCAAATGATTTTGAGCAAATCATAAGTACATGGAGTTGATTTGTCTTTACCAGGAGCCGTTTGCTCTGGACTAGCCAACTCTTAGATAAATTATCAGAATTATCTTTGGTGAGCTGATTACCAATTATGGTTTTTCCACTGCCTTTACCACAAGCCATAAACTTGCGGGCTAGCCAACTCTTCACTTTTTAGGATATGGCGAGTTGAATACCATACAATTTTGGGCAAATTGCAAGCCATAAACGGGTTTTAGATATCTTTACCAAGAGCGTTTGCTCTGGATTATCCAATCCTTATGTGGGTTAGACATGGTGGGTGATAACCATTTCTGAGTAAGTAAAAACACTTACTCCAAAAAAAATTTGGCCAAAACGGGGAATGGGTGGTATAATTATATGATAAAATTCGTGAGAATTCCCCCACACTAGAAATGAATATTGCCCTCAATATTCAAAGTACCGGCGGTTATGCCGAAACATAGAACGTAAAGGGAAATACTACGGCCATTATTTGAATTTTTTTTTTTTTTTTGCATATATACAGCAGTGGAAACTCCCCACACTACGGTGTAGAACGAGAGAAGAAGACAGAAATATGGGTGAAAACCCATATGGTGTGTGCTAATGTTTTTGATTCCCGAGTCACTAGCTTGACTCGAACCCTGCATTCATTGGTTCATGGGGAAAGTTTGTAAATCCGGGACAATCACAGGTGGAATGTCCTCTCCAAAATAATGCTTTAATCGATGACCATTCACTTTAAAATTTGGACCATCAGGTTGAGATAACTCAATGGTGCCATAAGGATAAACCTTAGCAATAGTAAATGGACCAGACCAACGGGACTTGAGCTTTCCCGATAAAATCTTCAATCTTGAATTGAAAAGAAGGACTCGATCACCAATGTTGAAAACGCGGTTCTTGATTTTAGAGTCATGAATCTTCTTTGTCTTTTGTTTGTAGATCAAAGAGTTCTCGTATGCTTGATCACGAAGTTCATTTAATTCATTCATTTGAACTTTTCTGTGATCACCGGTATGCGAATATCGAAGTTTGCATGTTTCAAGGCCCAGTATGCCTTGTGCTCAAGCTCTATCGGAAGATGACATGCCTTTCCGTACACTAGCTTGTATGGAGTACACCTGATGGGTGTTTTGTAAAATGTACGGAAGGCCCGAGTCGTCATCGTTTATCAGACAGGGATGCGATTTTCGCCTATTGTCCTTTCTAAAATTCTTTTAATACCACGGTTGGAGACTTCCACTTGCCCTTGTTTTGAGGGTGGTATGCGGTGAAGAGGCGGTGGGTAACACCATATTTCATGACACGATCAAATTGGTCATTGCGAGAAATGTGTACCACGATCGATTATAGCTCCGAGTTCCAAACCTAGCAAAAGAGATTTTAAAAATTTCACAACAACTTCGGGCATCATTGGTAGGTAAAGCTTTTGCTTCAACCCATTTTGACAAATAGTCAACAACCAGCGGTATGTATTTGTTTCCTCTAGAAGATGGAAATGCCCCATAAAGTCAATACCGGATGTCAAAGATCTCACAAACTTGAATGGCATTTTGCGGCATTTCATTTCTTTGAGATATATTTCCATGACGTTGACAAGCGTCACAGGTTTCATTCAAATTCGTGGGCATCTTTGTAAATTGTGGGCCAATAAAACCCGGAATCAAACACCTTTTGGGCGGTGTAGTTTGGACTATGATGGCCCCCGGTGGGTCCAACATGGCAAGCTTTGAGAATGTCAAGAGCTTCTTGTCCATAAACACACCGTCGGATGACTTGATCGCGATTTTGAATAAGTAGGGTCGTCCGAAATAATGTTTAACATCTTTGAAGAATTTGTTCTTCTGTTGGGTCGACATCCTTTTCACTATGAAGTTACCATGGTAATTTCTTGTCAGCAAACCATGGGGTGGTAGAATTTCCACAAAAGCGCATTGAGTGTCTCGAGAGGAAATGTTTCGTTTATTTCCTTTTTCTCGAAAACATCTTGGTGAGGGTTTTCTAATATGGACAAATGATCAGTGACTAGATTCTCGGCTCCTTTTTATCACGTATGATGATATCAAATTCTTGCAGGAGGAGAATCCAACGGATCAATCTCGGCTTTGCATCTTGTTTTGCAAAGATATTTGAGCAGTGAATTAAGAATGCGGCCGAAACTTCTCAAGCGCATACACCACGGCTAATAGCTCTTTTTACTGTGGTGGTGTAATGAGTTTGAGCTTCGATCATAGTCTTACTTGCGTAGTGGATAGATTTGAAAATGCTTGTTTTCTGCGTTGCCTAAGACTGCACCGATAGCAAAATCACTTGCATCGCACATGAGCTCAAAAGGCAAGTCCCATCGAGAACAGCGAGAATGGTGCTTGATAAGCTTTTCTTCAATGTTTCAAAAGCTTCGATGCACTCAGGTGAGAAGATAAAAGGAGCATCCTTTTCAAGAAGATGGGTCATAGGCCGGACGATTTTGGAAAAATCTTGTATGAATCTCGATAGAAACGGCATGACCTAAAAACTCCTAATACCTTTGACGGTAGTAGGATGAGGCAATTTAGCAATAACATCAACTTTTGCTCTATCTACCTCAATCCGTTTTTGGAAATCTTATGGCCAAGGACTATGCCTTCTTTGACCATAAAGTGGCTCTTCTCCCAATTTAGACAAAGATTGGTGTCTTCACACCTTTGAAGCATTTCTTCTAAATGGGAGAGACATGTTTGAAAAGAATCCCCAATGACCGCGAAGTCATCCATAAACACCTCCATTGTTTCCCCGATCATGTCGTGGAATATGGCCATCATACATCGTTGGAGCGTGCCAGGAGCATTACATAAGCCAAAGGGCATCGTTTGTAGGCAAAATTTCGTATGGGCAGGTGAATGTAGTCTTCTCTTGATCACGTGGATCAATGGGAATCTGAAAGTAACACGAGAAACCATCAAGGAAACAATAGTATTCATTCCCGCTAATCTCTCAAGCATTTGGTCCATGAAGGGTAGAGGAAAATGGTCTTTTCGGGTGGCGTCATTCAACTTCCGATAGTCAATGCAAACACGCCATCCGTTACCAGGCCGAGTTGGAATTAACTCGTTATCTTCATTTGTGACAACGGTTATGCCACCCTTTTTGAACACGTGAATTGGGCTAACCCAAGGACTATCTGAGATCGGGTAAATTAATCCTGCATCAAGAAGTTTGATAACCTCTTGTTTGATAACATCATGGATCTTAGGATTTACCCTTCTCGATTTTGAGCTGCTGGTTTGAAGTCATCCTCCATCAAGATTTTGTGAGTACAAAATTCAGGGTTGATACCCTTAATGTGGGAGAGTTTCCAAGCAATTGCTTGCTTGTGTGACTTTAAGACCTTTATGAGAGCAGATTTTTCATCTTTACTCAAATCTCGAGCATTAATGACAGGTAATTTATCATCACCTTCTAGAAATGCATACTCGAGATGAGGAGTAGAATCCTTAAGTTCGACGTCGAGAAATTCTTTAGTTTTCTCAAGTGACTTGACTTCCTTGTTATGGCTCGACGGGAGGGAGAGGAGAATGTCATGATTTAACAATTTCTCAAAAGAATATCTCCTCGATTAATCTCATTTTGATTAATCTCATCGAGGAATTGAATCACTCAGTGAGGGTTGATGATGGATCATCATTAAGCAACTTCTCAATGAGAAGTATGTCCCCCTCAATGTCAATTGGGGCGTGATCAATTTCCCATGGAACAGAATCACTAGCCAAGTATGCTTCAATCTCTTCCAAGATGAATTCACTTTCCTCAAATGGAGTGAGAGAAGGAGTAGAATTGGCGATGATGGGTTGAGATGAATGAGTGAGATTATCACTCGAAGAATTATGATCATAACCAAGAACTTCTTGAGAGTACTCTTCAGAAGCAACATCAATGTTATCTATTCGGTTAAGCCGATTCGAATCATAGTTTGCGGAGTACCTCGAAGTTTGATCAAGGTTAAAGGTGACAACTTCATTACCAACACGTAATGTGATTTCTTGCTCAAATACATCAATGAGAGCACGGCCGTTCTCGAGAATCCTCGACCAACAATGAGAGGAACCCGATGATCGGCATCAAAATCAACAACCACGAAGTCAGTTGGGAAATGGAACTTTCCTACTTTCACAAATACGTCCTCGGCAATGCCAAGAGGGCGGGATATGGAACGATCTGCAAGCTCGAGAGTCATGCATGTAGGAGTTAGTTCTGGAAGAGAAAGTTTCTTCCATCTTGAATAAGGCATCGAATTGATGCTTGCACCAAGATCTGCTAGGGCAAAGCATTCAACCATTCCTGGAAATACACAAGGCAAGAGAATTTTCGGGATCTCCAAGTTTCTCAGGAAGCTTCTTCAAGATAAGCTGCTGGCGAGTTCTCGTTCAAGGAGTTTTAGCCATTTCAAACAGCTTTTCCTTGTTGCTTAACATGTGTTTGAGAGTTGATGCAAACTTGGGCATTAGCATGATAGCATCCGCAAAGCTTATGTCAAAATGTAACTCTTGGAAAATTTGGAAAAATTTGTCCATTTGATGACTAGCTTTCTCGCGGAGCTTCTGCTCATTCAAGCGTGATGGGTAAGGAATAGAAGATTTGGATTTCGGTTTTCAGCGGGAGCTCTGGAGGTTCAAAACAACTCCGGATTTGATTTGGGTTTCGGACAACTTGAGGTTGGACTACCGAAGGTGGGGCGTGTCGCGATACCGTGGGCTTGAAAATGCACCTTTTCCGTTGTATCCTTGGTAACTTGACTCATTGCTCCTAGTAGAGGAGGCATTGGAGTTAAAGGTCCATTGTGTGTCTTAGGTTCACTTTCCACTACCTTCGGGAGAGAAGAAGAAGAAGAGGTAGTAGGAATAGCAGGTCCATCATATGAAACACCACTTCTAGTTGTGATCGCCTTAGCATCGCCCCTCGGGTTAGCGATCGTGTTGCTCGGAAGTTTTCCTGATGTCACAATTCTCAATTTTTGGTCATTTCTCAAAACAATTCATGCTTCACAATTTCATCATTTATCGTAAACTAGGTTTGCGTGTTCCAAATTCGCGTTACCTTAATGGTTTAGCGGCGAATTCATGATCATATCATCACGAACATTTCATATAGACTAAGTTTAGTCTACATTTCATTAGCATCAATTGCATCATGATAGTTCATTCATGACATGCATTTCACATTAAACGCGTAAATTTCATATTAAATAAACGTTATCGCGTAAGTTATTATTTTGAACATTTAATCCGATACTTCTAAAAATGATCCCGATATATTTTTATACTTACATTTAGTTTATAAAACTAATATTTTGAGTTACCTAGTGTTATAAATTTATTTTGTATATAAATCGTTATATTTATATTATTACGACATTTTTCTTAAAAACTACACGATAATTATTATATCACTCAAATTTTACAAGAAATGTATTTTTACAATTTTTATGATCTCATTATACTTTACTTGATCCATTAAAACTTATTTTTTTTGTTCATGTTACTCTAATTTCACAACTATATACAAGTTACAACCTATTTACCTTAACTACATTTTTTGTTCTTACAAACAAATACTTACACAATATAAAAAAAAAAAATATAATATTTGTGAAACACTCCCCCTAAAATCCGGCCAAGGGGGGGGGTTTAGTCAAAGTGGGTGAAAAATTTAATACTTGTATAGATTTATACTCCAAAAACTTTTACTCATTCATTCTCCTCAATTATTCACAAGCAAAGTAAAAGTTTTCTCTATTCTCTTGTTTCATCATCTTCAAAACCGGCCATAGGAGCAAGGAAGAAGACCAAAAAGTTTTTCCAAGATCAAGTATTTTACAATCTAGTTACACTCTTGTTTAGGTTTTGAAATAAAAACCTAGAGTGTTTAGGTTAATCCTTGTTCTAATCACCTCATCATAGTAGCTTGTAAGCATATTACTTTCATTCTACATCTTTCATGTTCATTTCATATGTATTTCATCTTTTTCTTAGCAAGCATGCAAGACTTATGTGTATTTATACCATTTTTACATTGATTTTAGAGTTTTATATATATAAAAGTCATCCTATAATTATTCCCTTGTTATATATTGGTCTTGATGATGTCTAGGAACCCATGACACCCTAAGAAGGTGTATGGTAGGATTAGAATAGCTTTGGAGTTGTTTTGAAGGGATTGGAATAGGTTTAGTACGAGAAAAACTATTTTTGACAAGTAATAAAAGTGGTCTGATCTTATTTTGTTTTTCTGGAAAATCCGACAGTAGGCATGATGAGTGTCCAAATACTCATCATTTTTGTACTGTATAAACTGCAAAATCATCAAAACACTCAAAACACATCAAAATGATCAAATTATCACAAATCAGTGTTTTATGTGTTTTAATTGCAAAAATATCAAAATCAGATGAAAAATGTATCAAGTTTGCAAAATTGGCAGTTTTAGTCCCCAAGTTTCGAAAGTTGTCAAATCTAGTCCACTGAAATTCAAAAATGTGGAAATTTATCATTCAAGGTCCCTGAAGTATTCTAAGTTGTTTAAAATGATCCTTGAATGATTCTTTGGTCAATTGGCAAGAAAGGTCCCTTAACTTTGGAAAATTACAAAAATAGTCCTTGGACCTTTAAAAATTGATTTTATGCAAAAAGGGTTCTTGTTCTATCAAAAGTTGTCAAGTTTGGTCCTTGTGAGAAGTTTGAAAATATTCCAAGATCAGTCCTTGAATTTTGGCAAATTTGCAAAATTGGTCCTTGTTTAATACTTAAACCAAACCGGACTCATTTTTATCTCAAAACCAATCCAAACCCATAGCATAACGGTGGCCCAAATTGCATATCCAAGCCCATATAGCTTGACCCTTGACCCTTTGCTCTTGCACCTTGAGCCAGTCCAACTCTTTTGACCCGTCCGCATACCAATTTGGCCCCCCTTTTTGATTATTAATCCTCGGTCAAAGATAGTCAAACCAAAGAAAAAACCCGCCCAATACCAGCTACTACTGTAGCACTCTCTTCCAACACAGAAAACTCAAAACCAGTCCTGGTTTTCACCATTTTCAATCCCTCGTACCATGTCCCTCCAACTCCTCTACATTCCAAAATCCTTTAATTACCTCCACCAAATTCATTAATTGGAAAAAACTGCTAAGTGGAAAATTGGCGCCAAATCACAAATGGACGGATATGATTATTCTAGCCAATCCAATGGCTCTAGTTTGGTGGGAAAGTCTCAGAAGACATGTGGGATTGCTAAAAGTCTATAAAGATGAAATGAGATGCAATGTATGAGGAGTATCTAGTGTAATTTTATTTTCTTAGTCGTTTTTTTTAGTTTAAGCTTTTCAATGTATGTTTTTTTAATTTCAAGCACTTTATTTAAGCATCTCAAGTGTATTTGAACCTCTTTTGATTAGTAATTTCAAGTTTTAATCACTTTTCAAGTTTATGCAATTTGTCATATTTATGCAAAATCTCAAATGTTTCAAATGATGTTGTTTGTTGTTTGTATGGATTAGAATAACTCACATAAGCTCCCATATAGCTTGTATAAGCTATTAGATACACTAAAATTCAGTTTAGTTCCAAAAACAGAAAAAATCACAAAAATACCAAGAAAATAGTTAAAAATCAAAAATCATGGTGAAAGGGTGATCACAATTTGGAGCAAGGTATATATTGGATGGCCTTGGTTTAGAGCTCTGTGGAGAGCATTTAGGATTGGTTTTCAGTTCATAGTTCTCAGTTTATGCCTCAAAGTCATTTGTAAGCACTTTTGTCCAATTTGTCATTTCATTGTTCTAGGTGTTATTTAGCTTCAATTTCTGTTACTTTGTGATAATTAGTGATAATATAGTTAGTTTAAGCCATTAAATCTATAGCTTGTTCTTTTCAATTGGTAGTTTGCAAAAAGTTAGTTTTAACAGTCAAAGTTGCATAATCTTAAGTCTTGTGTTTTATGTTGTTAGCACTATTGGATCATGTCTATTTAATCTCATATAATGATATTGTAAGGTCTGAAATCAAGTTTGTGGTTTAAAATTATGAGTTGCTTTGGAAAAGTTCATAACTGACCACATCAAGGGGTGTTTGGTTTAGTGTGTTCAAAGGTTCTTTGTTCATTGGTTTTGTTGGAAACTTGCATAACTTGGTTTATACAACTTAGCTCAGTCAAGAAATCAAGTCATTTTTAGCAAAAAGTCAAAATCCCATATAATGGTGTCTTGGCGAGTCCATCGTAGGATTTTTCAAAAGCAAGATCATTGTTTTGTGTTCAAAAGTTATTACTCTTGCTATATTAAGTCTTAAAACACCTTAACATAACATCATCAGTGCTTTAGATCAAATCAAAATCCATTTTAGTCAAACTTGTGGTTTTTCTCAAAAAGTCAAAATTGTCAAAAGGTCGTTTTGAATAAACTTGGAAATTTCACTGAGGGTTTATTAGTGAGATTCAGTTTATGAGCTTTTGGGGAATTAAAGTCTAGTTGGTGTAGAAAAATACAAAAATAATAGTTTTTAGTTTCTTAGCTTGTTTAGTGCTTATTTCACTGCTTTTGTGGGGAATTTTGAGTGCGCAGAAGTTACTTTGTACAAATTGTGCCCATCTTGATAATCTTGCATCAAGCTCATTTCTTGTCCAATTCTTGAGTTCTCTGGTTCTTTGGAAAGCCAACCTGGTCCTCTTGGAGTGTCAACTTTTGTTTTTCAATTTGGAGCTTGTTTGGTGGGTTTGCTAGTGGTCTTAAGCTTGTCCCGATTTCGAGTTAAGCCAAAGTGCTTATTGCTTATTCTTGGCTTATCAGTGTGCTTTGTTGTATGTTTTGGCTTCATTTCAGTTCACATAGATTGCTTGCACCTACTTTGAGCTTTTGTTTCATCTGTTAAGCTTGTTAGAGCTTATTTCTATCAAATAAGCTTCTTTAAGCACTGTTTGGTCATAAGCTCTCCAAATCAGCTTATTTGAGCTTTGTAAATTTTTTTGTCTTTATTAAAGTTTCATATAATCAGTATTAAAGTAGTTTCCAAAAATAAAAACCAGAAAAAGATCAAGTTTAATTCAGTGATAGTGTTTATTTAAGACTTTCTAGCTTTTTGATTTTTCTTTTCAACTTTTTAATAAGCAAGTCCTGATTTTCTATTTTTCTTAGGTTTCTGTTATCACATAGGATTTTTAGAAAAAGTTTTAGATTTTTCTCTATCTTTCTAGTATTTATTATAATTATAAATAATTAATAAATAATAAATAATTAGTAATAAATAATTAAAAAGTCTAAAAAATATGTTTTCTGTTTTAAAATTAGTTTTATAGTATTTTAGATTTTTCAAAGTCATAAGTTTATTTTTCTAGTCTCATTTCTTATTTTCTTTTATTTTAGGGTATTAATTAAATAGTTAAAATAATTTTTAATTAATAGTAATTAATTAAATAGTGTTAAAAATAATTTTCTTTTTCTAATAATTTTCTTTTATTTTTAGGATTCTAAAAATGTTATTTCCATATTTTTAGGCCTTTTACTTTTTAGTTTTCACTTTTTATTTTGTGCGTCTACGTAGTTTTTAAAACTTACGTTTACGTTTCTTTGATCTGGTTGTTGTGCTTTCCAAATCTGTACTCCATTCCATTCCAATCAATCAGTAGTGTAATTTCTTAATCAAAACCTTTACAGATCACTATCCTTAGTGATCATCCCATCATCTGAATCAGTTTTACACACCATTGAGTCTCCTTGGGACTAACGACCGGGAATCCACTATATTCCCGATCTTCATTTGCATTTGTGTGATGCTTTTGACAGTGCTTTTAGACTTGCGGTTTTTGCGAATCAAATTTTGGCTAGCAGGGAGAGCTTTAGTGTGTGTCTAGCCATTTTCAGATCCATTGTTGCACATACCCACCATTTGTAAAAAGTTTTTGTAAAGTTATAAGAAAATCAAAAAGTCATTAACACTTTTCCTAAAGTGTTAAAACTCCAAAAAAATATAAAACAACAAAGCAATGAACGTTTTTCTATTTTGTATTCTCTTTTAAAGGTGATTCTTGAAGAATACGATTTGGTTAAGCGGGCGATAACAAAAATATTGTCCAAAAGTTTTTGAACCCATTTGCACAAATCTTACCTACGTCTTTTCAGTGGTACTTAATTGAATACATAAAATCAACCACCTAAATCAAGGCGGTTACACTACCTAGCTGGGGTGCGACCATTAATAAGTTCAGAACATCGATTTAAAACTTGCCTTTGTGTCACTTGTGATTTGGTGTACCTTCTTCAAAGCCATTTCATTTGTGATTATTGGTTAAGTTCACTTGTGTTTTGCCTCATTTGTTTTGAAAATTGGTTTTTATAACATAGTGCATGCGCTTTTCGTTCTTCAGTTCTACAAGTCCACTTTTAGAACTTGGCAAGATTCCTCGAAGCGTGAGGGCGTTCAGCTCCTTCACGTGGCGAGCGTCTACCACCACCACCTCTGTCGAAATGGCGAGATGAGCGTACTATGGCGGAAATGCTCCGGGCACCCAGAGGGTTATGGAGATGCCATCGTTTTACCGTAATCAATTACGATCTTGAATTGAAGACACATTTGATCCAACTTGTGTCTACAAATCAATTCCACGGGTTTGATCGTGAAGACCCGTATGCACACATCCGTTGGTTTAACAAATTGACTTCAACTATCAATTATAAGGATGTTCCACAAAAAGTCATCAAGTTGATGCTTTTTCCATTCTCTCTTGAGGGGACGGACCGGATTTGGCCGGAAAAAGAACCCCTCGATCAATGAAACTTGGGAGGATCTTGTTCAAAAGTTTGTGAACTACTTCTTTCCTCCATCAAAGACGACTAATCTCAAAAATGAAATTTCTGGATTTCGTCAAAATTTCGATGAAAACTTTGGAGGCATGGGAGAGATTCAAAGATCTCCTCGGAAATGCCACATCATGAATTCCAGAGCTTCAACAAGTCAATATCTTTTACAATGGGTTGAGCGGTAATGATGAGGATTCCTTGAATGCAGCAGGTAGCAATATCTTGAATCGTAGACCCAAAGATGTGATTGAGATTTGCGAGCAAAAATCAAAAGTTCCTATTTCTCGCAACAAAGTCAATACTCCTAACACTCCTGCTCCTTCATCCAAGCTCTTAGAGTTAGCGGCTCGATATAAACTCTAACGGATGCCATCCGTTGTATGATTAAGGATGTTAAGGAAATCAAAAGCGAAAATTCATAAGCTGAGCGATCAAAGCCGTAAACAAGGTGTGTGAAACTTGTAGTGGTCCACATGCGTACTATGATTGTCAAGCAACCGATGCTTCCTTTTACCAAGCCCCGTAGCCGGTAAACCACAATCAATACCGACCACATCTGAACCACACTACCGTGCTAACACTAATCGAGGCACCACCGGTTTTAATCAAAATCATAACATGAACAACCGGAATCAAAACCAACCAAGAATGAACCAAGGTTATCAAAACCAAGGTAATTTCTATCCTGCACCAAACCAAGGTTTCCAACATCGGGGAACCTTCATCAAAATAATTTCAATCGAGGGAATCAATTTCATGGGAATATGAATCCTAATCAAGGGAATTTTGGTCATAATCAAAACATACGACCTCAAATTGTCCCTCCAGCTCCTCCCGTCATTACTCCTCCGGGACCATCATCGATGAGTTCTTGAAGCGATTTATGAAATCCCAAGATGAAATGAGCCGGTTGTTGGTCGATCAGATTCGATCTCTGAAGAAGTCTTTAAATGATGCGACCCTGGGCTCGGTACTTTACGAGAGCAACCGCGATCGCTAACCGGCGTGCCAAAGCGATCACAACCCGGCCCGGTGTTTCATACCTTGGACTCTTGTTCCCTACTACCTCTTCTTCTTCTTCTCCCAAGGTAGTGGAAAGTGAACCGGGACACACAATGGACCCTCACGACTCCAATGCCACCTCCACCGGTGCCAATGAGTCAAGTTACCAAGGATCCTAAGGACAAAGTGCATTATTCAAGCCCACGAAGTACAGCACACGTCCCTACCTCCGGTAGTCAACCTCAAGTTGTCCGAAACCCCTCTAATCAAGGAGTTGTTTTGAACCTCCTGTAGCTCTGTTGAAAGCAGAATCCAAATCTTCTCTTCCTTACCCATCAAGAATGCATGATGAGAAGCTTAAGGACAAAAACAAAGAGCAAATGGAGAAATTTTTCCAAATTTTCAATGAATTGCACTTTGATATAAGCTTCGTTGATGCTCTCGTTCTCATGCCCAAATTTGCATCCACTCTTAAAGGGTTACTAAGAAACAAAGATAAGTTATCCGAAATGGCTAAAACCCTCTCAATGAGCAATGCTCAGCGGTCCTTCTTAAAAAGCTTCGAAAAGCTTGAAGACCACAGCAAGTTTTAATCCCATGTGATTTCTTGGGGATGGTTCAATGCTCGCCTTGGCGATCTTGGCGCTAGTATTAACCTCATGCCACTCTCAGTGTGGAAGAAACTTTCTCTCCCTGAACTTATTCCTACTTGTATGACTCTCGAGCTAGCGGACTGTACCATAACTCGTCACTTGGAATAGCCGAGGATGTCGTGGTTAAAGTAGGGAAGTTTCATTTTCCCCGACTTTGTTATAGTAAACTTTGATCCAGATCCTAGAGTTCCCCTTATATTAGGGAGAGCTTTCTTGAGAACAGTAGTGCTTTCTGTCGATGTATTTCTTTGAAGAGAGTTGACTCTACGGGTTGATAACGAAGAGCTCGCGTTGAATATCAAACGAGAACTCCAAACCTCTGAACAAACATAGTGTTGCCACAATCGATCAAAAATCCAAAGAATGCGATGCAACACTCTCAAATTCCACAGTTAAGAGTGTTCAACAAAAGCGTCTTTGGTGAAAGCTATGAAAATCAAACCGGTACAAGCAAATGGTTTGAAAGTTGTACCAAAAGAGTCATGAGTATTCTTGATGATGATGATCTTGATTCGAGATTTCATCGGAGTGGTGAACTTAGCTCTAAGAGCACACCACTTGTCCCTCGAATGGTTTGTCGTATTGAGGTTGCTAACTCTGTGGATGAAACTGAATTCTCTTCAAAAGATCCAATCATATTTGAAAATCAACCTATCATAGCCAATTCTACTCCGTCTCTCACTCATTTTGAGGGAAGTGACTCAATCTTGGAAGAGATTGAAGCATACTTGGCTAGTGATTACGATTCCTCGGGAGATTACGATCCGCCTTTATTGATATCGAAGGGACATACTTCTCATTGAGAAGTTGCTATGGAGATCCATCATCCATTTCATATCACGATCCTATTGTTTCCAACTTTTCCATTCCTTCTCTCAATTCGGATGAGGAAAGTGATTCTATTATGGATGAGATTGATGATTATCTCAAA
>OU343217.1:245529211-245740887 GCA_910596185.1 Chrysanthemum makinoi | reverse complement strand
CCCATGGACTCACAACCTTCCAATTGTAGGATGCCGAAACTGCAGGATCAAAGATCAAGTAAATTCATATGAGCTCCTACGAAGACTCCTAAATTCGAGCCAAATAACTTAGGAAAATCCTACAACAACCCTCTGAACACCGGAACTTCCACTAGTCTTGAGGGAATGGTGTCCAAATTCATGTCATCTCAAGAAAATCGATTAATGCAACTTGAAGCTGATTTCAAGAAATGACAAAGCGATATGACAACCAAGCTCGACACCCTCTTAAAAGCCTTCAATGGAAAAAGGGATGAAATACAGGAAAAAATGGCAGAGATAATGGACTTAGTGAAAGAGTACGCTAAGACGAAGATTCCAGAGAAGGTGCTAGTGAGGAACGATGAGCACGCCACCCCAACTTTGTCTGTTAATGCCATTTCCATTGCTTCCAATAAGGATGGAGCAGTTGAGAACAAGGAGCCTGAGAGCAGCAAGGATAGTAAGGATAAGAATGAGGCTCGGACTGATGATGATCCCAAATTCATCAAGCATTACCTTAAGCATGAGGTCAATAAGAAAACAATCGTTAACCAAGTGAAAAACTTTAGGTGCAATGATGTTCTTAGGAAAGCCCTCTTAGGTGAAATAGGAGAGGAAGATTATGACACCATGCCTATTGGACCTATGTATGAGTCGATTCTGAGAAAGCCAGTAACTAAGAAGCAAAAGATCTCTGGGAACTTTGTAATTCCATGTAGCATAGGTGACTTGAGAACCTAAAATGCCTTGGCCGTCAGGGATCCGGATGTAAACATAATGTCGCCGTTAGTCTATAATAAGTTGACTAAGGAGGAACCGAACAAGACCAATCTTAGACTTTCCTTAGCAAATCATTCATATGTTTATCCCATAGGAATAGCGGAGGATGTCTTAATTGAGGTTGCTAATATTTTCTATCCGGTGGACTTCGCAATTGTAGACATTGAGGAAGATAAAAACCTGCCATTAATCCTGGGAACACCTTTCTTGACCCCGCCAAGGAAACTATCAAATAAGGTGAAGGGATATGTGATACTCAAAAGTGGAAAAGGACAAGTAGATACTTGTTCTGTGATATCTTTTGAAGATTATGAGAAGGTAAAGATAAGAATTCGTGGGTCTCCAATAATGCTGTTAGAAGAAAGTGGCTGAATGGAAAAAGGGCTTAGAGATTTCATGGGTCAAGGGTTAAATGCGACATTGTGGAAATGTGATAAAAAGTTGGAAAAATAAGTATACCACACTACACAACTCAAAAGAACCCTATGGAATTTTTGAATGGAGAAAATGTGCTTTTGTATAAATCAAGAATAAAAGCATTATGGGAAGGAATAAGCCAAGATGGTTTGGACCTTATACTGTGAAAGAAACTAATCTAAAAAATAAAACCGTTATCATAATAGACGATGTTGGAAGAGAATTCAATGTGAGCATACAACGTCTACAACCTTATGATGAAGGCTTTGTGGAAGAAAAGAAGGACGGCAATGAAGTCACGTAAGGGCACGACTTCAAGTCTAGCTACAAGACTCATAAATAAAGAAAAGCGCTTCGTGGGAGGCAACCCATGCTTAATTTTTTGCTTGTTTGTGTGTCATATATCTTTTTATTGATTGTTTATTCTCATGTTTGAATTTGTGAAAATGCTTTATTTTGTCTTTAACCTAGTCTTAATTACATGTAAAGGTTTTAAAAAGAACGTGAACATGAGAATTATAATTCTTGAAAAAGATATAAATGTGTTTTTGTTAGAGTCACAACCTGACGGCGTCAGGAGGAGCAGAAACAGCTTATAACTTTTTCTCGTTTTCTGTGCTACTTATAAATTTTTGGAATTTCTCAAGTCTTAATTTTCTAGAAAATATGCAAACATCCATTCCACAAGCATTATATCTTATTTAATTCTGGAATTACATCTTATTGTGATTTTTCTTTGTTCGGTTTGATGCTTTGCGTTGTCTGTTTTCTTCAAGTGTGCCGGTTTTATTTATCAAGAAGAAGATACATAAGATTGGAAGGAGCTTTTCACGCATACATTCTTCTTGAAGAAAGATTTAACCACTACTTCACACGGATCCTACCGAGCTAATAAGGGGAGTACTAGTTTCTTTCGTTTTTAATTACCTTCCATTATCATAACTTTGATACTTTCGGGGAACATTGGGGACAACGTTCAGTTTAAGTGTAGGGAGGGAAAATAAAACGGGAACTTTGAAACTATGTTTTATCATTGACTATTTGCCTTGTCCAATTTCATTTGTGTAATAAACCATGAGAAATATCGGTTAGGGTAATTTTGGCACCAAATTTAAATTTTTCATGACATGTAGGAGTGGACCATTAGTCTTAATAAAGCGTCTCATGGATAGGAAGTTATATGACTAGCACAAAAACCCTTTACCACTTAAATTCCACCCAAAATGTAAGGATCGCCCTTCGATTTGTAGGAATTAAAGCATTCATCTTTGATGCTTCGAGTGTGAACCGGTAGTATAATAGATTCTATAACTTGTTTTGCGATGCATTCCGAGATCGCTAGTAAGACTACACTTGTGTAGTTAGGAATAACTAAATGATAAGAGGCATTAGGATAACCCTTGTTTGATACCCGTAATATAATTACTTCTTCCACATCGGTTGAGTAACTCCCCCACACCTTTGCGTTTTACTCATCTTTAGTACACGATACCCCTAGTTACCCCCTCAGAGCCTATCCTTTTCGCGGTTCTTGTGATGTTTCGGTTTTCCAGAATATCAATGAAGAGCATTGTTTACAATCCACCCCCTAAATGTACACCCAAATCGCCTTAGCCTACCTTGTATGCACTCACTTTTAGTGCATTATTGTTATCACACTAAACCCTTAGTTCAATTATCTAGTTGCTTGCATAAGTTGCTAAGTCGAGTCATATCCATTGTACACAGTTTTGGGATGATTGGGACTCATGGGAAAAGTTAAATTTTATGAAATGACGGGAAGGGAACGTTAAATTCAAATTCCCTTTATTTGCGTAATAATGTACTCCAAGTGTTTTGATCTTTTCAATTCGGGTCAAATTAGTGTTAGAGTAATAAAAACTCAAGTGTAGGGATGTGCCTATAAATCCCTATCATTTTGATGTTATCGTAGAGGATGGTAGAGTAAGAGTGTATAAAAAAAAATATCGAAAAAGAATGGAAAAAAAAAAGAGAAAAAAAAAAGATAGAGTGTTAAAAAAAAACATACGGGCTACCATCCTATATCTATCTTTAAATTTATGTTTGTTTGTATCAGTTATCTAGAGTTTAGAGTGTTGAGTCTTAGCTTAGCAACGCCATTCTTCGCATGCTTGTAACTTAAAGATTTTTGACTTGCCACCACTAAATCGCCTATCCCACCAAAGCGTTTGTTTCCCTACCGTAAGCCTAACATTACAACCCTTTAAAAGAACTCTTGGATAGTCTTTCCTAGGTGCTTACGCCAAAGCGATTGAGGTTTGATCTAGTCTTAAGCCTATGGTAATCTATGTACTAGGACCGGTTAATGAGTGTTTATTTTCCATTTCCAACTTGTTATATTTCATATACACTCGAGAGATTTGAGTATCCAAACACCCCATGTGAGGTGCTAGTATGTAATTTCCGTGCTGGTTATGACTTTTGCGGGGCTTATATGTGTTTTGGATCGTTCTAAACTAATGCTTCATGACCCCTAACTTATAAATCAATTGGCTAAAAGCACATTTGATTGAGGACAAGCAAATACCAAGTGTAGGGATATTTGATAAGGATTTAAAAGGTACCTTTTTGAGGGGTCATTTAAGCCTTTAATTGATCACTTTTGTATCCGATAATACTTAATTTTGTTCCTTTTCACTTTTTCTGGTCTCTTGAAGGCAAATTGCTGGAATCACACATATTCGGACGAAAAGGTGCGAATATACAAAAAAAATGGTCAAAGTCAAGAATCGAGACACTCAAGCTGCTGAATTGAGAGGGGACGGCGTCTGGTTCTATTTGTGACGCCGTCGCTACATGCTTTGTGACGACTCAGTAGCGAAATTGCTATTTTGCACTTGACGACATCAGGTTTAAAAGAGTAGGGCGTCACAACTCAGAAGGCCTAGATTCGGATCCCGACGGCGTCACAACCATAAGGTGATGCCGTCACAAGCTGCAACATGCGCGCGAAGTAGCTGATACTGTTTTGGCCATAACTTTTGCATACGAACTCGGATTTAGGTGATTCAAAAGCCTACGCGACTGGAACGAGAAAATCTACAGTTTGGCGAAAAAGTCGTTGTGACACCGTCACTATTTAGGTGTGACGCGGTCACTCTTTGCCGACAGAAAATCTGCCTATAAATAGAACATTATAACTTCACTTTTTGTAGGCTTTAAACCCTAACTCCGATTCCAAGGCTCAAATAGGTGTTTTTACAGCAACTTTGAAGGTTTCAATCACTCCAAAAACATCTTGTAATGGTTTGTTGATTATATCTTAATCCATATATTCAATTTATCATTATGTCTATCCTATGTTTGATTGATTGTGTGTATGCTTGCATGTTTACCATATCCGGCTAAATTACTTGTGTGTTTGCTTAGATATATGAAACCTAGTTGTTAATTATTGTTAGGTTGTCTCTTATCTTAGTTGTAATTGGCTTAGGAGTGCAACTAGGCTATCGTTGTGTTTTATACTTGATAAATCTTTGATAGTTTATGAATGACTTAGTGGATTTCGTTTACTAAACCCAAAGATAACCTCAAAGTTAGTTTATGAATGACTTAGTGGATTTCGTTTACTACACTTAAAGGTGACTTCAAAGAGTTAGGGAATGCAAACCTTACGACATTTGAAAACATAATGCGTTAAGAATAAGGACGTGACAATTCAACCATCAATAGGAGATAACTAGGGAGTAGTAGCATCTAGATAAACACATCTTTAACTATCATACGAGCACACAACAATAGACATAGACTATCCTTACCTTAGCTTAGATAATTAGAATAGTAGAGTAATCGATAGAAATACCAACCCCCAAATCCAAACCCCGAGATTCGTACCTTTTCATTTTCTAAAAAACATAAAAAAGATAAAAAATAATCTTCCTGAACCCCAACCTTAGCGTAGTAATTTCTCACTAGCATTCCTATTCCCCTAGAGAACGATATCAATACCCGTGGCTTACCCTAATACTACACTACAAAGATTAGGTTCACTGCCAAGGGTGTTGAAAAACTTGCTCGACGAAAAGGAAGTTCCTTTGACCCCGAACGCGCTGTGTAAGCGTATCAAGTTTTTTGCGCCGCTGCCGGAGAATAGAATAGCTAGTTAGATTTTCACCTCGTTTAGGTTCCCTTGCTTGATTCCTATCAAGTAAGCTTTTTTCTCATTTTTAGCTTCCTCGTAGTCTATCCCTCTTCTTCGGGACCTTTGTTCATAATCCCATCACTTATCATCCTGGAAGGTGATAGTCAACCACCACTCATCAACCCACCACCAAATGACCCGCCAAGAGCCCGTACACTTGGTGAATACTCAAGACCAAGCCACCTAGGCTATAGGAACACCATTGAGCTTCCCGACCAAGCCCAAATTATGGCCCTGCGATCCGACACCATCCGGTTGGTGCAAAACGGATGTGCATTCCATGGACTTCGTTTCGAAGATCCTTATCAGCATCTTAAGGATTTCCTTAAAATCGTCGATTCCATCGACCTCGATGCTATCACTCGGGAGACCACGCGCTTGCGTCTCTTCCAATTTTCTCTACTGGACCAAGCTAGTAATTGGCTGGATCGACTTCCCGCCGGATCCATCTCAAGCTGGGATGATCTCACCACTCGATTCCTCGCCCAATTTTTCCCACCGGAGAGAACTACCAAACTTAGGAATGACATCTTGATGTTCCAACAACGTCAAGGCAAAAATATGTATGAGGCGTGGACTCAATTTAAGGACTTGCTCCACAAAGTCCCTCATCACGGCATCGATCTTTGGCTTCAAGTCCAAATCTTTTATGATCGTGTCAACTTCTCAAATAACAAATCCATCGACCAAGCGGCCGGTGGTAAACTTAGTAAACTCACTGTGGAAGACTCGTGGGGTACAATAGAGGACCTTGCCCTCTATGAAAACGAATGTTGGAATGACCCCCGTGAGTTGTCCAAAAATGATAAGGCAGTCTCTTTGCCTCCCATTGACTCACAACCTTCCAATTGTAGGATGCTCGAACTTGAAGATCAAGTCAAACTCCTAATGAGCTTCTACGAGACTCATAAGTTCGAGCCAAATAACTTAGGAAAATCCTACAACAACCCTCTGGACACCGGAACTTCCACTAGTCTTGAGGGAATGGTGTCCAAATTCATGTCATCTCAAGAAGCTCCATTGACGCAACTTGAAGCTGATGTCAAGCAACGACAAAGCGAGATGACAACCAAGCTCGACACCCTCTTAAAAGTGCAGTATCTTGGTTTATCACAAACACATCATAAGCACAAATGTTAGGCGTAAGGATAAGGTTTAGAGAGAGAAAGTAAGAGAGGATGGGAAGCTTAGTGAGACAAAGAAAAATGAATTATGAAAGCTCTAACCCTTTTCCTTGGAGGGCAAAGGGTATTTATAGGGTACAAGCATAGCACGCCTACTTTAGGCTGTGGATCAGGCATACAGTGGGTAAAGACCCGTCCGTCCTCCACGGTGTTACTAAGTAATCTAATTACTATCACTGAATTACTACGACTACGAGCTTTCTAACGAGTATACATACTTGAGGTGACCGACACTTTAAGTACTGGATTTACTAAATCCTAACAATCTCCCCCTAAGGGAGGTCACCTAAACTTACATTGATTACAAACAGATATTACTTTTGATGTTCTTGGTTTCATTGATTAAGCACTTTTGTTCTGTAGCTCGTAGTCTTTTGATTCTTCACGTTCTGCATGTTTTGATAATTCAAGGGGAGGTCTTTAACTGATCCACGTGATGTTTAGTTTTGAGCCAGCTTTGAGATCATCAGCCAAAGTAAATCTCTGACTCATTCTTTTGATGTATCGCCATTATGAGATGTTGTGACTTTCGGACCGACATGCTCACTTTTTGAATCATGATATCTTCTCATCAGAGTTGCGGAAGCATTTATTGATTAGGATATGTGTATCAGAGTAGCAGAAGCATGGATTGAACAATATCAGAACCAGTTGATGAAGATATGCACTTATCATGGTTTCTTTTAGATGTGAAAGCGATGTGTGAGCATGTGGCAATGGATTGACTCCTCAATTCTGATCAGCTGCAACCGTCGGGTGTTCCTCCATAAAACAGTTAGCAATAAAATGCACGAAAGTGTCTTTCATCACTTTTTTTGAATTGAGGTACACGGCCCACGGTTCACTGTTGATCAGTGCAAGTACTGCCTGTGATCAGGTATAATTCCGAAGAATCTCCTTGACAGGGTTTCGCAGCTGCTCTAGTCGTTCTCAAACCGGAACGTCTCAAAGAAGACAACTCGGAGTGAGTGAACCAGCGAATTGAGATTCATTGATTGATGAAAAATATTTTGAAAACAATCGTGTATTTAATATAAAGGGTTTTGCAATACAACGAAGGTTTTATGGAAAATCAATTATCAGTCATAAATACCCTTTGGTTTTGAAAACATAATACACAGTCGACGTGCTAAAGAAAAGAATTTTTGAGCACAACGACCGGTTTTTCAAAGGTATCCGTCAATCCATTTTCTTGGACCAGGATTGATTCAATAATGAATCGCTCCATTGATAAAGTCCAGATGTCACAAGCAAGTCTTGGCGATACCACAAGGATAATGCGTAGGACTCTCAAAATAAATTCTTACTTTCCACATTGTGTGAAACAGTAAGTCTTCAAGAATAATGTGTCCTAATGAGATTTATTGATGATCTCGTGGCTCTAGACTCAATTGTGCACATTTGGTTTCCTATGCCGGAGACTAAGGAGAGGATCTACTTCTTCAATATCAACCATCTCTAAGAGAAAGTCGATAGATTATGTAGGTTCCCCGTGAGAATGAAACAAGTCCTTTTAGGAGGAACTTGAGTAGCTTGGGAAGTTTAGTGCAGTGCGTCACTGGGTCCATGACGTCTTGTCTTCAATAGCAGTGTTACCTTGGTAACCACCAGTATCATATGTATTGAACCCGGTTACTGCCCTAAGATTGAATTATTGGAGGGCTATTTCTTTTCACCCTTTTCACATTCCAAATCTTTTTCATTCTTCAAACCCTTCAGTGCTTACCGAGACTTCATAACTAGAACCTTGTTGGGTTTATTCCAGTACTAGCTATGTCTCAGTCCGCACTCTTCCCATATTCTCATTTTTCTCCTTTTTTCAACATTCCTAAGGACTCTACACTATCTAGTGGATTGTCCCTGGGAAGATCCCTCCGGTTCTGGCGGATCATGGGAACTAATACCTAACCTTATCATCCTTATACCACCATGAATAAATTAAAATTGGTCATCTTTTGGTATTGTTCTTCCGCCTTGAAACCAATTGAAAGCCATTTGAGAAATCAATCAGGATACTTGTGATATAAAATCAAAGTATTTTGTATCTTAATTGTTTTTGATATTTTAGAAATGCTCCCCCTCAACATGTGCTTCAAGTATTAGAAATTTTTTTAACACATGGAGGCAAGAGGACTTTTGAAATCTTAGATTGAGAAATAAAGATCCAATCTTTTGATAAATATTTTCTAAAATGATCATCATCACTTCCCGATCAATTCAAGTAGATAAAGCATATCGAGGAAGGATGGGGTTTTCATAGGATTGCTCCCCCTCAATATGTACATCGAGATTTGAAAGAGTTTTGCACATATTAGAAGGAACCTACACTTTGAGACATATCAATCACGTTTGAATCCATTTTGGTTTAAAATAGATGCTCCCCCTTAACATGTGTATGGAAAATTTGAAATCATATGGCACATGCAGGGAGGAGAGCTAGTTGTTATATTTCTAAACCACTTATCAAATTATCAGTTTATATCCAATTTAAATCACAAATTCTCCCCCGATCACAATTTTCAAATCCTTTGAGATTTGTGATCTCTATTGATTTAAATTTATTTTGAAAACATTTGAGAAGAATTGTGACTTGCTTTTGAAAAACATTTCAACTGATAAGGATCAAAGTTTGAGACTTTAAACTCCATTGTTTAAACATGCATGATTATCTTTTGAAAACATAACAATAGTCAAGGTCTTGAACCAATTGTGTAAAACATTGTAAAACATTGTTCTTTCTGATTAATCAAACGTAGACCTTGCTTGTTTAAGTGCGAATTGTTTGAAAAATACTCTTTTAGATTTAATTGAAATCATTCTCCCCCTCAATCAATGACATAAGTTGTTGATTAGGAGATAGAGGTTTTGACAATTGATAAGCCCGGATGATTTTCAAAAATAGAGTCCGAGGTATTTTCAAAGCAATTTTGTTTTCATTAGATGACAAATATTTTTCAGAAGAATTATTAGAAGGAAGAATATTTGGAAAGAAACGTTTGTCTGTTTGGTGACAAACATTTGTTTTTAGAATCAGAGCATGATGATTGAAAATTTATGATTAAGCATGGCTCTGTTCTTTCTTTTAAAACAGGTTACTGCCTGAAATGACAATAAACCATCATTTTTCTCCATCTCGTTTTTTTTAATGAGTTCGAACTTCATCTAGAGACCCGTGCCATTCTTTGAGTGACAAGTCAAAGTCCGTAGATGTTATCGAACCCCAAGAAAAAGATGATAAATAAACAATATTTTTTGAAATTTTTCAAGATTTTCTGATTTTTATGAATTTTGAAAATTTTATATTTTTCTATTTTCTTTTTGTTGGTTTTATATTTTTGTATTTTGGTTTTTGAAAAGATATATACAAATAATAGATAGAGACGAACACCTTTACTCCTCGTCTTCTTCCTGAAGACGTTTGAGCGTTTCTGGTTGAAGACTTTTTAAGCCTAGTCGTGGAAGAATAAACTCAAAACGTTCTCGAGAAAGAGCTTTGGTGAAGATGTCTGCTAACTGATATTCAGTCCTCACGAAGTATATTTCAACCACACCGTTTTCAACTTGTTCCTTGATGAAGTGATGTCGAATGTCGATGTGCTTTGCTCTAGAGTGTTGAACATTGTTGCAGCAGAGAGCAATGGCACTTTTGTTATCACAGTACAGAGGAACTTTGTTGAATACAAAGCCATAGTCAGATAATTGGGATCTCATCCATAAGATTTGAGCATAACAGGATGACATGGCTATGTATTCAGCCTCTGTAGAGGATATGGAAGTGCTTATTTGTTTCTTTGAAGACCAGCTCACAAGCTTATCACCTAAAAATTGAGCACCACCTGACGTACTTCGACGTGTATCTTGACATCCTGCATGGTCAGCATCTGCATAGGCCGTTAGTGACATACCGGTGTCCTTCGGGTACCAAAGTCCCATGTTAATGGTTCCTTGGAGATATCGAAAGACCCGTTTAACCACTTCAAGGTGCTTTTTAGTAGGCTTAGCCTGGTATCTAGCACACATGCATACAGCGAACAAAATGTCTGGTCTACTGGCTGTGAGGTACATCAGGGATCCAATCATACTATGATATTTTGTTTGATCTACTATGATCCCTGAGGGGTCCTCATCTAGTTTTGTGCGCTCCACCTTAGGAGTGTCAACAGGGTCACTGACGTTAAATCCAAATTTCTTTAAAATTTCATTTGCGTATTTAGATTGATTTATAAAAATGCCTCCGGGACTTTGTGAAATTTGTAATCCCAACAAAAATGACATTTGTCCCATCATTGACATTTGAAATTTGGAGCCCATCTCCTTTGAAAATCGGTCACATTCATTAGGGTCGGTCGAGGCAAAGATAATGTCATCAACATATATTTGGACATGGATTAAGTGTTTGTCTGAACTTCTGGTGAACAATGTCAGATCAACTGCTCCTTTGTTGAATCCATTAGATAGAAGAAACTTCGATAGCGTATCATACCATGCTCTAGGAGCTTGCTTCAAACCGTAAAGGGCCTTTTTCAAGAGATAGACATGAGTAGGATGCTCTGGACTCACAAAACCTTCTGGCTGGCTGACGTAAACCACCTCTTTCAGATCTCCATTAAGAAAGGCGGTTTTCACATCCATTTGATAAACTACCATGTTTTTGCTAGCAGCATTAGCCAAGAAGATTCTGATAGCCTCGATACGTGCAACAGGAGCAAAAGATTCCTCAAAATCAATACCTTCTTCTTGACGATATCCTTTAGCCACTAACCTTGCCTTATTTTTCAGAACATCACCGTGCTCATCAAGCTTTACTTTGAAGATCCACTTGAGAGCAATGATCATTGCACAATCTGGAATAGGTACTAATTCCCATACATCTAGTCGATCGAACTCATGAATTTCTTCTTGCGTTGCATTAAACCAGCTGTCCTCGGACATTGCAGTTTTAACATCTTTCGGTTCGATCTTAGAGAGTACTGAGTTGAAGTAGCACCATAAGGCATTTGTTGCTAGTTGTTTTTGAGTGGATACAGGTCGAGAAGGGTTCCCAATGATGTTGTATAATGGATGGTCATGTGTCCATTTTATAAGGTGCTCGTGTGGTTGTTGTTGAGCGACTGACGTTGCAGAGTTTGGATCCCCCGATGAAGATGGTTCAGGTGTTGGTTCAGGGGCAAAGATGTTTTCAAACGGAGCATCTACGGGAGTAGCAAAAGGGTTATCTCTATCAAAATTACCAATTCCACGATGTACAACTGATGATTGAGGGTCTGAAGATGATGATGAGTGATCGGCAGCTGGTGCTTTTGGAGAAAGAGACATTAAGACAGATGGATTCTCTGTGACGATTGGTTCAGAAGCCACCACTGTTGATGTTGAAGAAGTGTAGTTCTCATGAGGTTCATAGTATTCATCAAACATTGGATCAAACAGCTTCTTCAAATCTTCTTCAGATGGAGGTACATATGGAACAGCAAGGGAGTAAGACTATACAAGAAAGGAACTGATGGGACTATTTGATAGTAATTGAGGTGCGGGTCCAGATTTGGATTTTCCAGGAGCCATATGCTCAGATAGCTAATCGAACGTGACGTGAATAGTTTCCATGATATCTCGGGTTCTTTTGTTGTAGATTCGGTAACCTTTCCTATTAGATGCATATCCCACAAAAACTCAAATGTCCGCCTTAGCTCTTAATTTACCTAAATCTTGACCATCATTAATTGGATAGCACAAAGCACCAAACACACAAAGGAAAGAGAGATCAGGTTTTCGATTGTGGATAAGTTCGTATGGAGTTTTTCCATGAGAGGTGTGGATGAGAGAAAGATTTTGGGTGTAGCAGGAAGTGGCAATGGCTTCAGCCCAGAGAAACATTGGAACCTTTGAGTAAATTAGCATAGTTCTAGCGGCTTCTACAAGAGTTCGATTTTGTCTTTCAACTACACAGTTATGTTGAGGAGTGCGATGAACACTTCTTTGATGGCTGATCCCAATGCTTTCATAGAACTAACTAAGTTCTTTGTTGACAAATTCAGTTCCATTACCTGTGCGGATGATTCTGACTATTTTATTAAGCCGGACCTGCAACTGTTTAACAAGTTTAATGATGATGTCGGGAGTTTCATCCTTTGTCCTAAAAAACTTAACCCAAGTAAACCGTGAGTAGTCATCAACAACTACTAACACATATTTCTTTCAGTTAATCGTTTGTACTCTCATTGGTCCGCACAAATCCATATGAATGGTGTGAAGAACTTCCATAATAGAGTTAGCAGGTTTGGGTTTGTGGGTATATTTCTTGCTTTTTCCCAATTGGCATGCTGAACAAAGATGATCTTTCTCATATTTCAATCTGGGTAAGCCTCTTACTAGGTCCTTTCTAGAAAGATTGTTAATGGTGCCGAAGTTCAAGTGATTGAGACGACGATGCCATAACCATGACTTTGTTTTAGAGGCCTTTGACAACAAGCAGATTGGAGAAGACTTCATCATATCTTTGATAGAGATGGTGTATAAGTTTGATCCACGTGTTCCTCTTAAGAGTTCCACACCATCAAGCTCTCTAACGAAGCAAGTATGTTTTCTAAAGGCCACTTCTAGATCTGAATCACAGAATTGACCGAAAGAAAATAAGTTATGACCAAGACCTGCTACGTAATATACCCGGGAAATTACACTGTCTCCAACTACATAATCTCCATAACCCATAATTGCTCCAAAGTGGTCGTTTTCGAATCTAACAGTCCCGGTACATTTACTCACGAAGTTCATGAGCCGCCAGCGATCTCCAGTCATATGCTTTGAGCAGCATGAGTCCAAATACCAAAGGACGATTTGTACGACCTGCATTTGAACACAGACAAGAATGGATAACTGGATAATTTGGAACCCCATGAGCGAATGGGTTCCATTTGGTTAGTACAAAGTATTGGAGCACCCACATCAGAAATAGAAGATAAGACCTCATTAGTATTGGATGCAACACTAGTAGTTACAGTGGACCTATTTGTAGTGTCAACACTTCTTAAAGGTATGATTCTACCAGTAGGCTTCCATTTCTTAGAAGGCATAGATCTAGACATCTTAGGACAAGATTCATTCAATTTGAATTTTCGGCCCGTAGGTTTCCATTGATAACCCACATTGCTAAATTTTCTTCCTGTAGGCTTCCAACAATTGCTGACCTTTTTCCTTTTAGGCTTCCAGATCTCCTTAACCTGTCTAGCATTTTTTATAATATAGACTGGAGTGTTACCAACATTTATCACCTCATTCACAACACATTCATGATTAAGACCAGAAATCAAACAATCCTTACATGTTTTGCAAAAGGCAGCAGAATTCGAATTAATTACAGTACGCTTATAGCTAATACTAGAATCAACACGATTCGTTTTATTCATCTCAAACTTATTCTTCCTAAGGTGTTCTTCTACTTTCTTCTCTTCAACACTTTTGGCTGGCAAGATCCTATTTCGCATTGTATTGCCTGAAGGCTTTGACCCGCTAACCTTAGTATTGCTGATTACTCCTGTAGAAGGAACAACAGGAATATTAGTTGGTGATACTACACTTTGCATTGGTGGTCTAGAAGTGCTGGGATCTGAAGTTTTGTGAGGCACATTAAAAGTCACATTCTTATCCTTAGGCATAGAACTGGGTGCAACTATTCTATCTCGCCTATTGCTAGATTTCGGACTTGTGACAATTACGTACTCTAAGAGTTCCTGAGATCTTTTGGCATCTATGCAGGCATAGGCTATGGTACTATCAAAAGGTTTTTCTAATCTTTCATCTTCAACTATCTCATGGAGACCCTTCAAACTTTCCTTAAGGTATGAGAGATATGCTTTATGTGCAAGTTCATTATTCCTAATGGGCGGGGGAATATATAACATATCGATAGCATACTTATCATAAGTAGAAACCTTAGGAACAGAATATTTGCAATTGGGAATTGGCAACTTTCCTTTCACCTCACGCTTCAGATTCTCAATATCGTTAAGTAAAGAAGTTATCTTTTCAATTTGTTTATCATGATTAACTTTAAATGAATCACGTAACTCTTTCTTTTGATCATTAACCTTTGAAATTTCAGCTTTAAAACAATCATTTTCCTGTTGCAAGTTATCAATAATGTTTTGAAGTTGGAAATTCTGAGAATCTAAAGGTGGAGGCATATGGGAACCAGTCACATCCTTCTTTTCACCTTTCAGTTGTGAAATTTGGGATTTCAATCTTTTGATCGTGTTATAATGAACTCGAATTTGTTCATCACGTTTGCTAATTTCAAAAACTGCATCAAACTCAGGAGCATCAGAGGATGTCTTGATATTTGAGGTTTTTACATTTTCTTTGAGATGTTGATATTTTAATTGCAAAGCAAGATGTTCAACTTCTAATTTAGAAAAATGTTTGACCAGGTTATCATGATCATCCTGTTCTATTTTCTCATGCAATTTTGAATTTGTTGTTTCAAGCTCAATGATACGATCATGGGAAACTTTCAAAGCAATAGATAATTCATGAAATTGGGATGCAGTAATAGAAGAATTCGTGGCAATGTAAAACACATCTTGAGCAACACATTGAGAAATCAAGTTCTCATTTAAGGTATGCAGATTTTTCCTTTCAATTTCATTATATTTAAGTTCATGTTCATAATTATTGACCTCAACTATCATTGCATCAAATTCCTTTTCCATTTCTTTAATATTTATGTCTATCCCCTTTTTAAGACTCTCAAATTGACCTTTTAATTTTTTAAAGAAAGGCATGACCTCAGTTAGATAGCATTCTTTAGTTTGCTCAAAACCCCTTTCCCCTTCAGTTATCCCAGTAGGTGTGATTCTCTTTTTACACGTTTTCTCAAAATCAACAAATTGTTGGTAAACTACATAAAGGCTGATTAAGGTCTTGCTCTTAGTGGGAAGTGTTCTAGGCACTAAATGCATTGGTGTATTTGGAGGATACACAGTTGCTTGGGACAATTTCCTACAGGGGGGGTTCTTTTCAACAAGGTTATCTGCTTTTTGTTTATCCATATCCTTTTTCTAGAACACTTGTTCAGGCGTTAATAGGGTTTGAGGCTTAAACTTGTTCAAGGAAATCCAATTTTCCTTAGTGTAATCATGAGACCTAAAAGTGATGTTATATTTAATGCACCAGGGATCTTTAAGCTTATCATTTAATTTTTTCTTAGTGGCATCTTCTAATTCTCTATCTTCCTCAGTGCACTCAATGCATGAAGGTTTTTGTCTAGGCTTGAGGATCTCATCACCATCATAGACAACCTTTTGAGCAGCTCTTGCTATTTTACCATACCCAGGATTGGGTTCCTCTACAATGGGGATACTATGCTTATCACTTAAGACTCTATGCTTAGTGACCATGTGAGCAGTCTGAAGGGTGTTTCCTTGTATGTACAACTTGTTTTCAAGTTTGTTTTTAAAAGTTTTTAGGTTGGAAAATTCAGTTAAAAGTTTTGATTCCTTAGCATTGAATTCCTGCTTAAGAACTTTCACATTTTCTTGAAGTTCTTGTTTTTGCTTAGCATTTTTATTAAGCTTTTCTTGTAAGGAATTTAACTCTTGTTTTAATACTTCTTCCCTAAAATTGCTTTTTCTGATAAGTGTACGCATTTGGATATCCATCTCCTGCTCACGAGTGGTCAGTTCAAACTTAGCACGCTGTTCGTATATGGCAACTTGATCCTTATAGGTATTGAGTTCAGTGGTCAAGGAATCATCAGGCACAAATGCAGTGTATTCATCAGGCATGCATTCATTGTTAATTGCAGAAGATTCATCACTTGGTACAATAAGACTGTCATCTTGCTTCACATATTGTTCATATGGGACAACATTGCTATTTCCCATATTTTCAATATCTGATTCAATGACTTCAGTAGATTGTACTTCATGGTGAATCTTTTGCATATCAACTTCATCATATAGTTTAAGTACCTCTTTAATGATGGATTCCTTGGAGGGATTGGCCCGTTGAGGTGAAAAGGCCATTGGAGAGATATAAGCCATGAAGATAGTCTGTGCATATGGTTCATCATCAACCTCCGAATTAAATGCATCACAGTCTGCAACTTGAAAGGCGTTGGGATTGTTCTGGGCAGCACCATGCACTGGTTGTTCATCCACATCAGCATCGTTTGTCTTAGCATTCCCATCAGTCAAGAACAACAGCTCCTCTTCATTCAACATAGCTCCATTATCTTGTGCTAGAACCAGCAACATCTTGTCCCTAAAGTATTCTGCATTTTGAGGACATTTTGGTTGAGTGCAGTTCCTAGCAATGTGCCCTTCTATACCATAGTTGTAGCACTTGATTGGTTTTACTTGACCCTGAACCATATTCCTTCCACGATTCTGATTTCCCACATATCCACCACCAACACCAGTATTCCCATAACCAGCATCTACATTCCCTTGTTCATTGTGTGGAAAGTAAGCATTCTGTCTTCCCTGCACATTTTGCACCACAATCTTTCCATCATTCACAGTAGCATGATTTTGACGATTTGATGCAGTTCTGAGATAGTTGTTAGTGTGTGGGGTGAGATTCAAGTTTTACTTGACCATAAGAGCCACTTGATTGATAAAGTGTTTCATGACTGCGTCAGAATCAGGTGGCTTATACCCTGGATCAGGAATGAGCTTGTGGTTACCATTTCCAGTAGGTATGACTTGTGATGCTTTGGTAGTGATCCCTACATTAGTGTAGAATGCAGTAGAATCATTTGAAGAGCTTGCTTCTCCAGCATTGGTTTTGAACTTTTCCATGATCATTCGCTCAAATGCTGCATGTTTCTCATTTTGAAGCAAATAAGCATACAGTTGCTCATAATTGGTGTTCTTCAATCCTTTGTTGAGTTTGACTGCTGTGACAAATTTGTTCCATTCGGGAGTCATGTTGTTCACAAACTTTGAATTTAGCTGAATATTCGGCATTGTCATTTTGATATTCCTCATATCATTCACCAGCTTGTGAAACCTGACATGATATTCAGTCACACTTTCCCCTGGTATCATTTCAAAGTTCTCAAAGTCATCATACAGCTGAGACTCCCTATCTTCTTGAGTCAGTTCAGAACCAGATAGAAGCATCTTAACGTTATCCCAAACTGCCTTTGCTTCAGTGTTGTGATTGATCAGCTTGTAGATGTCTTTTGGTAGACCTTGGAGAACAATGTTTGAAGCTCTGATGTCTGCATCGTATCTCTTCTTCTCCTTATCAGAAAGCTCATCATATGTCTTTGGTCTATCCAGTCCTAATGTCACAGAACCATCAGCAGCAGTTTCCAGAATGTCTCTGGTAGTCTCAATTTGATATGGTCCTTCATCAATTGACTTAAGGATGTTAACCCCATTTTCCTTTCCTAAGCAGTACAGTCTGATTCTTTGTGACCAAGACTCATAGTCGGTTCTATCAAGCATGGGAGGACGAGTATCAGATCCTGCAGCTTGCACATCATCAGCAACGGAAGACATGTTTAAATTCTACGGGATTTTACAAATCTTTGATTTAACCGGGAAATAGATTCTTTCACGGGATTTTAAAAAATTAAGAGAGAAACCGTAAAACTTATACACTTATGCGTAGACAGCAAGCTTACGCGTAGACAGCAGCTTAGGCGTAAACACTAACTTATGCGTAGACACAGGCTTACGCGTAGACAGAGCTTACGCGTAGTCTAAAGCTTACGCGTAGACTTTTAGGCGTAAACCAAGGCTTAGAAGTAAGAACCTTACGCGTAAGTTTTCCTTAGGCGTAAGACAAGCTTATGCGTAGAAGAAGGCTTATGCGTAAGGATTTTTTACTCGTAAGCTTTATGCTTTTACGTAAAATTAGGGTTTTACCCAAAAATCTTTTACACTTAAAACAGTGTAAGAGATATCAAAAGTCGAAGTATTTTCAGGCTTATCCAAGCAAGAAAACACTGAGTAAACCAACAGATTTGAAGATCACTTGAAGAACACCTTACGCGTAAGATTAGGGTTTTCGTATGCGTAAGAAGTACAAAATATGCCAATCGCGATTTTTATGATCAAAACCGTTTAGCAAACCAGATTATAATGATGAAACAACCTTAAAAACACCAAAAAAACAAGACTTGAAGATCCAAACCACTTATCACCCTTACGCGTAGGATAGTATACCCGTATCCAAACACGTTTAAAAACCAAGAAAAACTCGTAACGTTTGAACCTTTTTGCAAGAAAATGAAATTTTAACACTCAATAAACCTTACCCCATAAGAATCTTGATTTTTTAAGTGTAAAATTTAGTGCTTTTAAGCTTACCAAAAACCTATACGCAAATACCACGCGTGTACCAAACGCTACGCGTAAACACAAACCAAACCTTAACCCAACAAAAACTATCAAACCAAGAACATGAGAGATAGATGATCAAACAATGGCTCTTGATACCATTTGTAGTATCTTGGTTTATCACAAACACATCATAAGCACAAATGTCAGGCGTAAGGATAAGGTTTAGAGAGAGAAAGTGGGAGAGGATGGGAAGCTTAGTGAGACAAAGAAAAATGAATTATGAAAGCTCCAACCCTTTTCCTTGGAGGGCAAAGGGTATTTATAGGGTAAAGGGTACTTTAGGCTGTGGATCAGGCATACAGTGGGTAAAGACCCGTCCGTCCTCCACGGTGTTACTAAGTAATCTAATTACTATCACTGAATTACTACGACTACGAGCTTTCTAACGAGTATACATACTTGAGGTGACCGACACTTTAAGTATTGGATTTACTAAATCCTAACAAAAAGCCTTCAATGGAAAAAGGGATGAAATACAGGAAAAAATGGCGGAGATGATGGACTTAGTGAAAGAGTACACTAAGACGAAGATTCCTGAGAAGGTGCTAGTGAGGAACGATGAGCACGCCACCTCAACTTTTTCTGTTAACACCATTTCCATTGCTTCCGATGAGGATGGAGCAGTTGAGAACAAGGAGCCTGAGAGCAGCAAGGATAGTATGGATAAGAATGAGGCTCGGACTAATGATGAACCCAAATTCATCAAGCATTACCTTAAGCATGATATCAATAAGAAAACAATCATTAACCAAGTGAAAAACTTTTGGTGATGTTCTTAGGAAAGCCCTCTTAGGTGAAATAGGAGAGTAAGAGAATGACACCATGCCTATTGGACCTATGTATTAGTCGATTGTGAGAAAGCCAGTAACTAAGAAGCAAGAGATCTCTAGGAACTTTGTAATTCCATGTAGCATAGGTGACTTAGAGAACCTAAATGCCTTGGCCGACCAGGGATCCGATATAAACATAATACCGTTGTCAGTCTATAATAAGTTGACTAAGGAGGAACCGAGCAAGACCAATCTTAGACTTTCCTTAGCAAATCATTCATATGTTTATCCCATAGGAATAACGGAGGATGTCTTAATTGAGGTTGCCAATATTGTCTATCCGGTGGACTTCGCAATTGTAGACATTGAGGAAGATAACAACCTGCCATTAATCCTGGGAACACCTTTCCTGACCACCGCCAAGGCAACCATCAAATGCGGTAAAGGGATTATGATACTCAAAAGTGGAAAAGGACAAGTTAGGATACCTATTGTCCTGAGATATCCTTTGAAGATTATGGAGAAGGTAAAAGATAAGAATTCACAGGTCTCCAATAATGGTTTAAGAAGAAAATGGTTGAATGGGAAAAAGGGCTTAGAGAATTGATGGTTCAAGGGTTAAATGCGACATTGTGGAAACGTGATAAAAAGGTAGGAAATAAGTATACAACAATACCACAAACTCAAAAGAACCCTAAGGAATTTTTGAATGGAGAAAAGGTGCTTTTGTATAAATCAAGAATAAAAGCGTTATGGGGAAGGAATAAGCCAAGATGGTTTGGACCTTATACGGTGAAAGAAACTAATCTAAAAAATAAAACCGTTATCATAATAGACGATGTTGGAAGAGAATTCACGGTGAGCATACAACGTCTACAACCTTATGATGAAGGCTTAGTGGAAGAAAAGAAGGACGGCAATGAAGTCACGTAGGGGCACGACTTCGAGTCTAGCTACAAGAGTCATAAATAAAGAAAAGCGCTTCGTGGGAGGCAACCCATGCTTAATTGTTTGCTTGTTTGTGTGTCATATATCTTTTCATTGATTGTTTATTCTCATGTTTGAATTTGTGAAAATGCTTTATTTTGTCTTTAACCTCGTCTTAATTACATATAAAGGTATTTTAAAAAAGGGATAAGTGTTGGGAGGATTACACACGTTTTAAAAAGAACATGAACATGAGAATTGTAATTCTTGAAAAAGATATATATGTGTGTTTGTTAGAGTCAAATGCTTGTATCGAGTCATAATGGATGTTTTGCAGGAAATTTTTCCAGATTCTAAAGATATATATTTTTTAGAATTTTTTCTAGAAAATCGCAGACCAGTTTCTGTCAGGATGACCTGATGGCGTCAGGGTCACAACCTGACGGCATCAGGAGGAGCAGAAACAGCTTATAACTTTTCTCGTTTTCTGTGCTACTTAATTATGGAATTACATCTTATTTAATTATGGAATTACATCTTATTGTGATTTTTCTTTGTTCGGTTTGATGCTTTGGGTTGTCTGTTTTCTTCTAGTGTGCAGGTTTTATTTATCAAGAAGAAGATACATAAGATTGGAAGGAGCTTTTCACGCACACATTCTTCTTGAAGAAAGATTTAACCACTACTTCACACGGATCCTACCGAGCTAATCAAAGGAGTACTAGTTTCTTTCGTTTTTAATTACCTTCCATTATCATAACTTTGATACTTTCAGGGAACATTGGGGACAATGTTTAGTTTAAGTGTAGGGAGGGAAAATAAAACGGGAACTTTGAAACTATGCTTATCCTTGACTATTTGCCTTGTCCAATTTCATTTGTGTAATAAACCATTAGAAATATCGGTTAGGGTAATTTTGGCACCAAGTTTAAAATTTTTCATGACATGTAGGAGTGGGCCATTAGTCTTAATAAAGCGTCTCATGGATAGGAAGTTATATGACTAGCACAAAAACCCTTGACCACTTAAATTCCACCCAAAATGTGAGGATCGCCCTTAGATTTGTAGGTATTAAAGCATTCATCTTTGATGCTTCAAGTGTGAACCGTTAGTATAATAGATTCTAGAACTTGTTTTGTGATGCATTTCGAGAGCGCTAGTAAGACTACACTTGTGTAGTTAGGAATAACTAAATGATAAGAGGCATTAGGATAACCCTTGTTTGATACCCGTAATATAATTAATTCTTCCACATCGGTTGAGTAATTCCCCTACACCTTTGCGTTGTACTCATATTTAATGCACGATACCCCTAGTTAACCCCTCAGAGCCTATCCTTTTCGTGGTTCTCGTGATGTTTCGATTTTCTGGAATATCTATGAAGAGCATTGTTTACAATCCACCCCCAAATGTACACCCAAATTACCTTAGCCTACCTTGTATGCACTTACTTTTAGTGCATTATTGTTATCACACTAAACCCTTAGTTCAATTATCTAGTTGCTTGCATAAGTTGCTAAGTCGAGTCATATCCTTTGTACACAGTTTTGGGACGATTAGGACTCATGGGAAAAGTTAAATTTTATGAAATGACGGGAAGGTAATGTTAAATTCAAATTCCCTTTATTTGCGTAATAATGTACTCCAAGTGTTTTGATCTTTTCAATTCGGGTCAAATTAGTGTTAGAGTAATAAAAACTCAAGTGTAGGGTTGTGCCTATAAATCCCTATCATTTTGACGTTATCGTACAGGATGGCAGAGTAAGAGTGTATAAAAAAAATCGAAAAAGAATCGAAAAAAAAATAGAGTGTAAAAAAAAAAAAAAAAAAAAAAAAAAACAACATGCGGGCTACCATCCGACATCTATCTTTAAATTTATGTTTGTTTGTTTCAGTTATCTAGAGTTTAGAGTGTCGAGTCATGGCTTAGCAACGCCATTCTTCGAATGCTTGTAACATAAAGATTTTTGACTTGCCACCACTAAATCGCCTATCCCACCAAACCCTTTGTTTCCCTACCGTAAGCCTAACATTACAACCCTTTAAAAGACCTCTTGGATAGTCTTTCCTAGGTGCTTACGCCAAAGCGATGGAGGTTTGATCTAGTCTCAAGCATCTGGTAATCTATGTACTAGGACCGGTTAATGAGTGTTTATCTTCCATTTCCAACTTGTTATATTTCATATACACCCGAGATATGTGAGTATCCAAACACCCCATGTGAGGTGCTAGTATGTAATTTCCGTGCTTGTTATGACTTTTGCGGGGCTTATATGTGTTGTGGATCGTTCTAAACTAATGCTTCATGAACCCTAACTTATAAATCAATTGGCTAAAAGCACATTTGCTTGAGGACAAGCAAATACCAAGTGTATGGATATTTGATAAGGATTTAAAAGGTACCTTTTTGAGGGGTTATTTAAGCCCTTAATTGACCACTTTTGTATCCGATACTACTTAATTTCGTTCCTTTTCACTTTTTAGGTCTCTTTAAGGCAAATTGCTGGAATGTCACTTATTCGGACGAAAAGGTGCGAATATACGAAGAAAATGGCCAAAGTCAAGAGTCGAGACACTAAAGCTGATGAATTGAAAGGGGACGGCGTCAGGTTCTATTTGTGACGCCGTCGCAACATGCTTTGTGACGACTCAGTAGCGAAATTGCTATTTTGCACTTGACGGCATCAGGTTTAAAAGAGTAGGGCGTCACAACTCAGACGGCCTAGATTCGGATCCCGACGGCGTCAGAAGATGAAGCCGACGGTGTCACAACCATAAGGTGAAGCTGTCACAAGCTGCAACATGCGCGCGAAGTAGCTGATACTGTTTTGGCCATAACTTTTGCATACGAACTCGGATTTAGTTGTTTCAAAAGCCTACGTGACCGGAACGAGAAAATCTATAGTTTGGTGAAAAAGTTGTTGTGACGCCGTCACTCTTTAGGTGTGATGCCGTCACTCTTTGCCGACAGAAAATCTGCCTATAAATAGAACATTATAACCTCACTTTTTGTAGGCTCTAAACCCTAACTCCGATTCCAGGGCTTAGATAGGTGTTTTTCCAGCAACTATGAAGGTTTCAATCACTCCAAAAACATCTTGTAATGGTTTGTTGATTATATCTTAATCCATATATTTAATTTATCATTATGTCTATCCTATGTTTGATTGATTGTGTGTACGCTTGCATGTTTACCATATCCGGCTAAATTACTTGTGTGTTTCCTTAGATATATGAAAACTAATTGTTAATTATTATTAGGTTGTCTTTTATCTTAATTGTAATTGGCTTAGGAGTGCGACTAGGCTATCGTTTTGTTTAATACTTGATAAATCTTTGATTGTTTATGAATGACTTAGTGGATTTCGTTTACTAAACCCAAAGATAACCTCAAAGTTAGTTTATGAATGACTTAGTGGATTTCGTTTACTACACTTAAAGGTGACTTCAAAGAGTTAAGGAATGCACACCTTACGACCTTAGAAAACACAACACGTTAAGAATAAGGACGTGACAATTCAACTATCAATAGGAGATAACTAGGGAGTAGTAGAATCTAGGTAAACACATCTTTAACTATCATACGAGCACACAACAATAGACATAGACTATCCTTACCTTAGCATAGATAATTAGAATAGTAGAGTAATTGGTAGAAATACGAACCCCCAAATCTAAACCCCAAGATTCGTACCTTTTCATTTTCTAAAAAACATAAAAAAGATAAAAAATATTCTTCCTCAACCCCAACCTTAGCGTAGTAATTTCTCACTAGCATTCCTATTCTCCTATAGAACGATATCAATACCCGTGGCTTACCGTAATACTACACTACAACGATTAGATTGACTGCCTAGGGTGTTGAAAAACTTGCTCGACGAAAAGGAAGTTCCTTTGACCCCGAACGCGTTGTGTAAGCGTATAAAAAACACTCAAATCTCTCAACTATTCTAAGTGTTAATTTTGGGGTGATCACTCAATCGCACAGTCATAGCATGTATTCTATCATAAGCTTGGCGGTTACACAAATCTCCACCACTAGAGTTAAGGGCTAAACAATTCTCGAAGGCAATTTGGGTAGACACGACAAAGTTTAAGGGGTGACTCGTCATTACTAACATGTCATGGCGAAGTGGACAAAACCAATGGTACATGACCAAATCCATGGCCAAGACACCAAAGATTGCTCGCTGCATCACCTAGACACACTTCATGACTAAAAGGGTAGGATAAGACATGGGATATATAAATTTTGTAAAATAAAAAATCAAGCAGGTAGTCTAAATCTATAACCAAGTCATCACCACTTACCGTCCGCCCAAAGTTCAAGCTTTGAAGTCAAGAAACCGGATCATGAAATATAAGGTAGATGTGTCATTAGAGGACGTCGTGATGGGCACACTACCTTTTCTCCAACTGTTGGCATAATTACCAACTCCAATCTTCAAATGTGACCGAAGTGGCCTCCTCGATACTAAATCTATAAAGCTCATAATATAGTGCTTATAACATCGCACTTTACAATAACTAAATCATAACAACTTCTTTTTTTTCAACATAACAATAATAACTAAACATAATATCCCCCCACTTGAGATGAACAATGGGAATTCGGGGGGTCTTCAATGATCTTCAGGAATATGTCGTCGACGAAAGCGTGATTTTTGAACCCTTCCACTTGAACCTTGAACTTAGGCAAATGATGACTTCCCAATCAAAAATAAAGATTACAGGGTAGGCTAAGGTGTATAGGTGTATCGAAACAATATATCGGGTTAACAAGATGAAAGGAATGGCTCAGAGGGGTGTATCTAGGGGTATCTTGCACTAAAGGTGAGTGCAACAAAAGGGTTTCAAATAGGGGTCGAGAAGTCGAGGTGACTAATCGATAGACACACAATGGTAGGCTATTTGGGTGATAATCCTATAATATTTCTTTCTAAAACTGAAAAGTCCAAATACATCGAGCAAACTCAACATACCTCGTCTATGGTCTCGAAATGAGGCAAAGGCCAAGTTCTAAAGTTTACAAGCTACCGGTACACTCATAATTTGGTGGATTTGGGGTAAAATATTGGAAACGGATAAGGCTAATCTCACTATATAGTATCAAGGGTTGTATGTGCTCGGCTAAGGTCTACTCTAGTTAGGTTAAGAAAAACATGTCAAAATTTTAAAAATGGCATAATTTTTCAAAATAAACTAGAAAAACGAGGGCAAAATAATGTTCAAGAGATAATTCTACTCCCGTCCCCACACTTGAATTGTACAAAGTCCCTTTTGTACTAAGCGATAATAAAGGTGAAAAGAAAAGTAGAATTAGAGCGAGAACTTCCCTGAAATTTTCTCCATAAAAAAAGAAGGCCCACGAAAGAGACGTGCCTTCGTATAAGCGTCATGAACAAACTTCAATCCCTGAAATCACACTACCGACAAGCATAATTTTAAAAAGAAAAAATGAAAAATGAAAAATGAAAAACAAACCTAACTCACTTTCGTAGGAATCACGGTTGCATTTAGCATATGCAACAAGCCTTTTAAACCACTTGGTGTCCCAAGTGGACGAGTGAAGTCTCGTGAGGGTTTACAGGGAACACACCCACAAAGTTCATTTAAAATACTAATACAAGGTTATTGTGTTTTAAAATGAAAGAATTAAAGCAGAGGAAGGTTATGTCGTAACTCTTTTGAGGGAGTTACGCCGTAACTAGCAAAACCTGGCATAAGCTGCAAAGCGAGTGGTTACCGCGTAACCACATAGATGGTATTACATCGTGATTAGTAATGCGTCAAGAATTCTTCTGCAAAAAGTTGGTTACGGTGTAATCACATAGATGAGTTACGCCGTAACTGTGGTCAGATCAGCAAACTACGGCAGCAATTACTTCCTCGTTTCCTGCAAAAATGGTTAGAAAACACAAAACCCTACAGAAATGAAAATAAAACAAAAGAAAGGGATAATTCGGGTTGTCTCCCGAAAGAGCAATTTTCCTTATTTACGAGTCTTTAAGTTAGACTCAGAGCCGCGGGGCTTCTATGGGGGCCTTTGGACCTGGCCGACTTCCTCCATGTTTTTTTTATTTGTAGAAGGCTGGTCCCAAACATGTGAAGAAATAAACCGAGTCATGGTGTATCTTTTCTGCAGAAAATTAGCTTGTGCCCATTCGTAACGAAATTTAGCCTCTTCGTCCCATTTTATTTTAGGATATCCAAATTTTACTCGTAACCAATTTTTAAATGAGATCCCCCTGTATCCTACTTTGCTTCTCTTATCTTCGTCAAAACATGGCCATTCCTTGCGTTTGAGCCATTTAGGTTCAGGGAATTCTCCTCCATCGCAGATCTTTCGATCGGGGTTGCATGTAGGCCATGCCATGGTGTAGTCATTAGTCATGATAGCTGGTTCACAAAAATGAATGGTCCAATCAATCTCGGTGAACCATTCGCTAAAAACATTATGCCCTTGTAACCACTTTTTCCTGATAAGCTTCTCGTCTTCCTAGCACCACCAAACTTCCGCAGCCTCTTTAATCATTCGAATTAGATGTTGTCCTCCTCCATTGCATCTTTTCTGAAAAGGAGAACACGTGGGCAATGTTACCTTGGTCCCATCAACTAAGCAAGTATCAGGAGCACAATAGTGAAGTTTTCCCGTAACAACATAACTGGGTACTGCAGGTGGGATCTCTTCCTCATTGCTTTCATCATCACTCGATTCGGTCCCCTGTAGATGGCCAAAATATGAAGGTAGGAACCTATCGGAATCATCTAATTGAATCCTTGGTGAATCTTCAGTTGTAACAATTCTATCCGGTTAAAGGCATAAAGTTTTGTCTAATTTAAACTCCACTATATCGCCATAGTATCCACCGTAACGTACTAATGAGTCAAGGAACGGCTTACCAAGAATCAAATGTTCCTTTTTGTTTTTCTCCATGTTGATGACTACAAACTCAGGTGCTGAAAAAAATTTATCGACCTTGACATAAGTACCACCTGTAATACCTAAAGGGGTGACCTTGGTGCCATCAACTGAATTAATCGAGATATCCGATTCCCAAAGATGGATAATCTTAAGTTTTAAGAATATGGAAAGTGGCATGATGTTTGTACATGATCCAAAATCTACTACCCCCAAGATATCAATACTCCCAATAAAACACGGAATGACTAACCCGTTTGCGCTAATATCCTTGACTGAAAATAAAGCTGTGTCAAACCTGGATACATCTCCTGAATCATGGTTATGACGTAACTCAGGGATATGGTTACGGCGTAACTTTTCCTTATTGTTGACAGTCGTTTCCTCAAAATCGCCGGTTGTGGAATTGCATTCCTCAATCTCCTATAGCGAATTATTGGCGAAAACAGCATTGCATTCCACCATGGGCTTTGGTTCATTAAGTTCCATGTCTTTTATCTCAGCACTGACTTTAACTATCATTGCTTCAAGATTTTTTAGGGTTTCGTCGTGCTTGGTAAGATTTGTATTTGTGTTCTCCTGGAAATCTGTTAACAATTTATCTTGTTCTGTTTGTTTCTGGGATGAAGTTTCCAGGAATTTGTTAATTTTTTCTTCAAGACTGGGCTTTCTTTCTCCATAAGGCCCACGGTTGAAATTCCCGCGGAACACGTTATTATTTCGATTATCTCCGTAAAACGGTCGATTTTCTCCATATTTAGCTTCTTCAATCATATTTTCTTCGTGAACGTGAGGAAAATTTTTAGTGAGATGTCCTCCCCCACAGCTTTCACAACCTACTTGGATGGCATGAACGGCTTCTCTGACTTTCAGAATATCTCGACTTAGATTTTCAATTTTACTAGCGATTGCTGCAATTCCATCAAAACTTCCGCTTTGGTTTCTTTTACTTCCTCCGTCGTGCCATTTTTGAGAGTGATCAGCCATTTTTTGAATGGCTTCAATTGCAAGTGTAGGAGTCATGTTCGGGATAGGTACTTGATAGTCCGGCATTTGTCTTGTAGTTACGTTAATTCCTTTGTAGAAAATGTTGACCTTCTGCTGGTTGTTCAGATCATGTGTAGGACACTTGTAAAGGAGATCGTTGTATCTATCCCAGGCTTGATACAACGTTTCGTCGTCTTCTTGCTTGAAATTATGGATCTCCAAAAGCTGGTTAGAAATCTTCGATGGCGGACAATATCTCTGAATAAAGTGCTTCTTAAGTAGAGCCCAAGTATTAATTGTCCCGGCGGGCAATCTTTCGATCCATCTTCTGGCAGCTCCAGTAAGAGTCATTGGGAATACCCTCAGCATCACAGCATCATGAGACACGCCCGGAATGTTGAAAAGGCTAGCGATGTATAGGAAATTTTCAACATGCTCATATGCATCTTCGTCCCTGCTTCCGGAAAAAGGGTTAGCACGAAGCTCCCTCATAAATTGGTCTTTTATTTCGAAACGGACATCCGCTCCAATTGCCGGTCTTACGAGACCCGACCCTTGTTCTGCTCTTGTCAACGCCAAATATTCCTCAAGAGTGAGGTCATCGATGTTAACAACTTCCATGGTACCTGAAAACTTGAAATATGATCGTGAGAATAATATAACAGTTTAAAACGAAATGAAAGACTTAATATTAATCCTAATATAACTCCCCGGCAGCCGCGCCAAAAACTTGATGCAGGTTTTATAGACCAGGTTTTAATATTTATAAAGTCTCGTTATACCTATGGTCTACCCTAGTGCACTAACGGGCAGTGTACCCGGTCGTGTGTAGTTTAGTAATTGGTAAAGCCGAGGTCGTCCCAAGAGCTATGTGGGTTAGATTGTTACTAAGTTTAGGTGTCACAGATTAATAATGGTTTCGATAAGGAATTAATTAATTAAAATACTAAAGCAGAATAAAGCAAATAAAGGCAGATAAAAGGTAAAGGGTAAATCAATAGAGGAGAGTGGTGCTAACCTAGTTAATCCTCCTAGCTAGTTATGTCTATGTCTACTTACTTCCAATTACTTCAGGTGGGGTCAAAGTCGAGAGGACAGCATTTGGTCAATTCGCCCTAACCTATCAGCAAAGATGCCACCACAAGAGAAGTCAGGTATCCCCTCATAAGTCCTGTTGTTCCTGGTCCCTAAGCCAAGTCATTAAGTACCGCTACATGCTAGATTTATAATAGTGAGTGCCCGGACGTTAGCAACTTAAACACTCACCCCCTAATTCTTAAGTTCATCCAAATGGTAGGTGATAAGTTGGTCAAATCGCACAAGTAGAAAGGGTCGTCAGTTGGTCATATCTTACCCTTCCTGTCTCAGTCCGCTCACCTAGGGTCAGTTGGTCATATCTCCTAGGCAATTGGCCTCAACCGCCATTCAAAACTACCGAAACAAGGGTAGCTACCAATAAACTATGCATGCATACACTTAGAAATAATTATGCGGAAGTAATATAAACGCAAACAAAACAATTAAGGAATCATAACTTGGCCAGCACCAAGAGGTGCTTAGCCGCTCATATTAATCATATAAACCAATTCAATATTCAAAGGTATGAAATACATGAATTGAAAGTAAAGAAAATATATAATGCTAATGCTTATCGTAGGGGAGTGATTTCTCCCTTAGAGACAGCTCCGTATGCTCCTCTAGACCTGCCTTGAGCTTATTCCCACGTTCTCTGATTGTTGTGTGTGCAATGGGATGATTAGAAATGCTGGAATTCATGGGGTATTTATAGGCCAGATCTGGGTTACGGCGTAACTATAACAAGAGTTACTCCGTAACCTTCAATTCCTTCGTATTTTGCACTAGATCTGCTAGTTACGGCGTAACCTTATTAGTGGTTACGCCGTAGTCTTCGATAAACTTGTTTACGCCGTAGTTGATGAAATAGTTAAGGCGTAGTTATCAGTGGCGTGGAACCTCATTTGACATAGTATAGTTACGTCGTAGCCTTTGGGGAGAGTTACGCCGTAACCTTCTGATGAGTTGGTTTTCTGAGTCACGCTTTAGTTATGGCATAATGTGAGAGATGAGTGACGCCCTAACTTCTTCAAAGTCAGCATACTATGATAAATCTTTTGATATTTCTCTGGTTCCGCGTCTCTTAAGCTCCAATGCTCGTAATTTACCTGAAAGTGGAAAACAATGGAAAACAAGCGTAAATCCATATAAATGATATAAATTACAAGCATTATCGGGGGAAATTGACACTTAATATTTAGGACTATTTGATGTTATCACGTCATCAATGATTTGGACAGACACAACATAATCTTACCCAGAATTAGGGATGGCAATGGGTGAGAAAAAACCCGCAACCCGCGGGTACCCGCACATGAATGGGTGGGTAATTTCGTCAATTTTCACCCACGGGTGGGTTGTGGGTGAAAATTTGTACCCATCGGTGGATGGCGCGTGGGTGACGGGTGAGGCATAACCATCGCGGGTAAACCCATTACACCCATTTAAAATACCCATCGGGTATACCCGTCAAAATATCTGTGGGTGTACCCATAAACCCTCAAACTAAAATTAATTATACTGTACTAATTAAAATATGTATGATGTAGTTGGTATACATTTAATAGTTCCAAGTCTCAAGAAAATACATTAATCTAAAAGTTTGTTTTGAGTTTCAAGACTAACCCGTAGGTTTGTATACATTTACGCAGTTTCTTTCATATCATGGTTTTGTAATTTTGTTGCATAACACTAATCTGTGGGTTTACCCATGGGCAACAAATACCCGTAGGCATGGGCATGGGTAGAAAATTGTACCCATTGACGGGTGAGGAAAAAACTACTTGGGCGGGTGACGGGTTAGAAGTACCCGTGCCCATTGCCCACGGGTGCCATCTCTACCCAGAATTGCAATCAACACAAAGTTTCTAAGTTGTCTAGGTCCGAACTGGGAGAAGTATGTAACATTCCTACGTCAATCTAAGAACCATCACAATGCAAAATAAGGGTTGTTGTATGATTATCTGAAGCACCATCAGAAGGAAGTGGACAAAGATCGAGCTATCCGTGGAATTTATGCACCTTTACCTAATGTTAATTCACTTGATTTGATTGCTCAGTATTGTGCAGCACAATTTTCTCAATTCTCAAAGCAGCAACAAGGCTTTACTCAGCATACATCATCCGCCCAGATCACTCTATATGATCCCTCACAACAATCAAATGATACTCAATTGGTTCCGTACAACAACAACTCAGACTCAACACTCTATAGTGAAACACATAATGATGATGAAGATGCATTCAATACATTGAATCAAGGATTTGCACTAATTGCTCGTGCCTTCTGGAGATTTGCAAACAAATCTAACAATCATCTTCGTACCTCATCCAACACAAGGAATCAAGCTGTTGTTCAGAATGGAAGGGTTGAAGTTCAGAACAGAAACAATTGACGTCCGATGGGAAATGGTAGCTACATAGGTAGTGGACTTGGTTATAATGCTACTGGTAGGAACAACATGGCCGCTCCTCAGCAAAGGGTTTAGATTGTTGAGCAAGGAAATGTTTAGAATGGGAATACGGGTCTTCGATGCTATAACTACAATGAAAAGGGTCATCTGGCTAATGCATGTCCAAAACCAAGAACCAGAGGAAGTGCTTATCACAAGGAGGCTTTACTCTTGGCTCTTAAAGATGAAGCTGGTGGAATTCTTACAGACAAGGAACAGAGCATCATGGCTGATGATGTATAGTCCGCATTCGGGTCATGAACCCGACCAATGAACGCTACTAGCGACTGAGCCCAGTACGAACGGGCTAACCCAGTAACGGTTTGGGCTCATGAAGGCCCAAACCCGAAGTTATTTATGGTTTTGGACATCGGATATCTCTTATTTATGAGATATGTATTGATTGACCGACTTAGGCAGGATACGCCGAAGGTTGGGGAACATGAAACCAACAAGGATTTCATGTGTATATAAAGGGCATCTCGGCCCTCATTAAAGGTACGATCTAAAACCCTAACTCTCCACTAAACCCTAAAACCGATTACTTACTCTCACGCCGGAGGATAATCGTGGGAGACAATCCCACGATAAGCCTAACGGTGTTTTCTGTTTTCTGTGTGCGCAGGTCTCAAGCATCAAGATCCAATTGATATGGGAACCGGAGTCCAAATAAGGAACGCCCAACTTTTGTATCAACAAGTGGCGCCATCCGTGGGACCTATCACTAAGAACTAGAATGACAAAGCACGGAAACCTAAGCCAGGGATCGCATAGTGACCTACAAGGGAAGAAGCCGCAAAGGGGATCAGCCTCTAAGCAGACCTCTGGAACAACCAGTGCGACCAGAAACCAAGGGTCAGGCCCAGATCTGGTCTTCACGACAGTGGAACCGCGCACGGGGACAACCCATGCCACTACAACAACCACCAGCGCAGAAGATCCACTGCGCACCTTTTTTACCACTCCCCTCCAATCGGTACCAGAAACGGGCCTCACAAACCCGCCAGACACACCTGACCGAAACAGGGGTCCAGTGGTGGAAACAGACACCCTCGCTCTAGAAGGAGTCACGCCTGAATTAGCGCCAAGTAACTTCGTGTCTCAAAACTACAAAACCTTGGCTGCCCTCATGCAAGAGGAAGCGAAAAAGAGGTCGAGTCGGATCCTGCAAGCCCGACTCAACTTTGACCTAGAGTATGAGACATCCCTATCGCGTCATCAGAGGGAGAGGCGCGGGAAGGATAGCCGCCGACCCCCAGTGTTTACCAGGATCGGGAAGAGAGTTGAGAACGATGAAGCAGCCGACCTGCAGTATCTAGAAGAACACGAAGAGGACGGACGGCGTACCAATGTCCACGCTAGGCTTGGTAGCCGCAGGGTCCATGAAAGACTTGGACGACTTCACTCCCCAAGTGAAAGCTCTTCAAGCTCGGATTCCGAGGACAGTCGGCGCAAGCGCCGAAAGAGGGGAAGCTCGTCCTCTAGTGACTCCCCGGACAACGAGGACATAGAAACAGGACACTGGAAGTCCAGGAGAATATATCGTGACCAGGAGGAGGAAGATATGTCTCTTCCCTGGCGCCGCCAAAAGGTAGATGCGTTCACTCGGCGCATCAACGATTTTTCAGAAGATAAGAAAAGGCGCATGCTCGCCAATGTGAAAACCTATGATGGAACAGGCGATCCTGACGATCACCTAAAAATTTTTGAATCAGCTGCTACCATCGAGAATTGGCCACAACCTGTGTGGTGCCACATGTTCAATTCCACATTAGTGGGAAATGCGCGAACCTGGTTCAGTAAGCTCCTACGCAGAAGCACTGGGGGATTTGAAGAATTGCGAAAGGCGTTTTGCCTAAACTTTACTCAAAGGAAGAAGTGCGCCAAAAACCCTGTCGAACTTGCCAGGGTAAAACAGCGCCAGGGGGAATCTACAAGCGCTTATGTGGAACGCTACAAAGATGAGTGCATACATGTCAAGGCATGCCCCGAAATACTAAAGATCTCAGGGTTCATGAACGGGCTAAATAACCCAGAACTCATCAAAAGGTTGAACGACAAGGTCCCCTAAACCTTTGACGAACTTATGAAACGCACGAGGTCCTATATCCAAGGAGAAGCCGCCGCGGTAGACAGCAAGAAAGGCTACTCAAACTATAGGTCACAAGAACAGCCTAGGAGACAATCCATTGACCAGAGTAGCAACTCCAAAGGAGATATTCGCGACGGAAGGCGCGAACTTCCCGAGACCCCCACCAATGCGCACCCCAGAAGAGCGGCGCGTGGGGAACGGATACTGCGACTATCATGGACAGAAGGGCCACACCACCAATGAGTGTGTCCAATTGCGCCAACTAATTGATAAGCTAGTAAAAGAAGGCAGATTGGACCATTTAGTTAAGAACATCAAGGAGGGGAAAGATAAGCAAAAGACTAGGAACAAGAAAGAAGCACCCAAAGATAAGGCTGATACCATCTACATGATACAATCATGGCAGCGAATGACTAGACAGAAGATCAGCCAAAAGTTTTCCTGTGGAAGCGAAATTTCTTTCCCCACCTTGGCTGCGGACAACGCAGTGGTAGAACCACTCACCATTGAAATTAATGCAGGGGGTCACGATATCCACCGCATGTATGTTGATGGAGGAGCATCCGCAGATATAATGTATGAACATTGTTTCAAGCGACTGCGACCTGAGATACGAAGTCAGTTAAGCCCGGCCATGACGTCGTTGACTGGTTTTACAGGAGAAAAGATATGGCCCATGGGGCAAATACGCCTACTAGTCAATGTTGGTAATAAGGAACACTCCACGACAGCCTGGATGAACTTTATGGTGATCAAATCCCCTTCGCCATACAATGGCATTATTGGAAGGCCAGGGATATCAGCGATACGCGCAGTACCATCTACAGCACATGGGATGCTCAAGTTCCCGGTGGAGGGGGCATTGTTACTCTCTACAATACCACCGTACCACCTGGAGAATGTAACACGATTACATGTGAGACGGCACACATTCCAGAACAGCGCGCAACTAAAGTATCAAACCTGAGGGTCGCAATTCATCCTGATTACCCAGAACAAGAAGTATCAATCGGGGGATCGCTGTCTGATAACGGCAGGGCAGCCGTGTGCGAACTCTTGCAAAATAATCTGGATATCTTTGCATGGGAACCAAAGCACATGACTGGTGTACCACGCTCGATTACAGAACATAAGTTGAGAATCTGACAAGGATACTCCCCAGTACGACAGAAGAAGCGCGGCCAGGCTCCAGAGCACGCAAAAGCAATTCTGGAAGAAGTACACAAACTTGTGGATGCAGGTATCATGAGAGAATTCTATTACCATTACTGGCTTTCCAACCCAGTGATGGTCAAGAAGAGCGATGGTAGTTGGCGGATGTGCGTGGACTTCACGGATCTCAACAAAGCATGTCCACAAGACTGCTACCTACTACCAGAGATACACTGGAAGGTAGAATCTTTGTGCGGATACCCACTTAAATTCTTCTTAGACGCATACAAAGGATACCACCAAATCCAGATGGCTAAAGAAGATGAGGAAAAAATGGCCTTCCATACAAGCCAAGGCGTCTATTGTTATACTAAGATGCCCTTTGGCTTGAAGAACGCAGGCGCCACCTACCAGCGATTGGTAGATAACGCATTTGAAAAACAGGTGGGCCGCAACCTAGAGGTTTATGTTGACGACCTTGTCATAAAAAGCCATACGGAGGACGAATTGGTGCACAACATTGAGGAAATATTTAAGACACTACAAAAGATCAACATGAAGCTAAATCCTAATAAATGCACTTTTGGCGCTACAGAATGCATGTTCCTCGGATATTTGATAGAGCCCGATGGCATTAAACCGTGTCCAGAAAAAATGAAGGCTGTCATCCAACTTCCTTCACCACGCATGTTGAAAGAAGTCCAGTCCCTAAATGGAAAACTTGCCTGTTTGAATAGGTTCTTGTCAAAATTAGCAGATAAGTCACTCCCTCTCTTCAAAATGCTCAAGAAGTGTACAAAAAAGGGAGACTTTCGCTGGACTACGGAGGCAGAAGAAGCTTTCATACAGCTTAAACAGCACATAGCAGCGCTCCCCACGCTAGTCGCGCCCCGCCCAGGGGAAGAATTAATTATGTACTTATCTGCGACTCATGGAGCAGTCAGCGCGGTGCTACTGACAGACAGGAATTCAGTACAAACACCGGTATATTTTGTGAGCAAAGCACTCAAGAAAATGGAGGTTAACTATAGCGCAATGGAGAAGCTGGTCTTGGCACTAGTATTCGCCGCCAAACGGCCGCGCAGGTACTTCCAGGCGCACCCAATAGTGGTGATCACAGACCAACCTATCAAGCAAATCATCTCCAAACCCGACGCATCGGGACGACTACAGAAGTGGAGCGTGTTGCTAGGTAAGCATAACATCTGCTACAGACCACGCACTACGGTTAAAGGGCGGATACTTGCAGACTTCATCATCGAAAAACCGGACACTGATGATGCACCTTCACAAAGCAAGGTGGAACTACAAGAACCATGGATCCTATTCACGGACGGATCTTCATGCGTGGACGGGTCAGGCGCAGGCCTTATCCTCACGAGTCCAGAAGGAATGGAATTCACTTATGCACTGCATTTTGAATTCACATCCACAAACAACGAGGCCGAGTATGAAGCCCTGATTGCTGGATTACGCATTGCAGCTCGAATGGGCATACACAACCTAGAAGCAAATGTGGATTCCCGGCTAGTAGCCAACCATGTGTTGGGCGAGTATGTGGCTAATGAGGAAAACATGGTTAAATACCTCGACAAGACCAAGTCACTAATCCAGGGTTTCAACAGGTTTACCATCAAACAAGTTCCTAGAGGGGAAAATAGAAAGCCGGATGCACTAAGCAAGATTGCATCCACAAGCTTTGCGCACCTGTCAAAACAAGTATTGGTGGAAACTCTGAAGAGCAAGTCTATCTCAGAGATGGAGATATCCACGGTGATAGAGGAACAAGGTCCTACATGGATGACTCCAATCGTCGAGTTTATAAGCAAGGGCGTATTGCCCCAGGAGCAGAAGGACGCCCGACGAATACGGCGCACATCACAGAGGTTTGAACTTCGGGATGGTATATTATATCGGCGCTCCTTTCTACAACCATGGCTTCGATGTGTCGGACCCCTTCAAGCAGATTACGTACTCCGAGAGATCCACGCCGGTTCATGTAGTATGCACTCAGGACCACGGTCCGTTGTAGCACGTGCCTTACGGTCAGGATACTATTGGCCTACGATGCACCGTGACGCGCGGGATTTGATAAGAAAGTGTGGCGACTGCCAAGTTCATAGACCCATACCACGCCGACCACAACAGGAGCTAACACCTATTACGTCGTCGTGGCCATTCTATAAATGGGGTATCGACATTGTAGGTCCCTTCCCTGTTGCAGCAGGAGGACTGAAATTCCTTATTCTGGCTATAGACTATTTCACTAAGTGGATTGAGGCAAAGGCGGTCGCGACAATCACAAGTAACCAGGTAAAACGATTTGTTTGGGAGAATATTGTATGCCATTTCGGATTACCTGGGGAAATTATTTCGGACAATGGAAAACAATTTTGTAACAACCCTTTCAAGGAATGGTGCGAGAAACTAAATATTGCACAGCACTTCGCGTTAGTTAAACACCCACAAACCAATGGTTTGGTCGAGCGTGCAAATCGTAGTCTGGGTGAAGGAATTAAAGCATGCTTAGACAAACACAAAGGGAGGTGGGTGGAGGAATTATCGCATGTTTTGTGGGCGCACCGCATTTCAATCAAAATTAGCATGTGAGACACTTCCTTTTCTCTTGTTTATGGAACAGAAGCCGTCATACCAGCCGAAATTGGGATGCCAACTATTCGCATTACCGAAGTTAACGTTACAACCAATGACAATGAACGGCGTATTGACTTGGACCTGTTGGAAGAAAGGCGCGAGCGCGCAGCTATATGTGAGGCGAGAGCTAAGTCAAAAATGAAAGGATACTACAATGCTAAAGTTCGAAGCGTCTCATTCAGACCAGGCGACTTTGTATACCGTGCCAATGATGCGAGCCATGCAGAAGATACAGGAAAACTTGGACCAAAGTGGGAAGGACCTTATGAGGTCATTGAAGCATTAGGAAAGGGCGCGTACAAGCTGTGTGACATGGATGGTTGTGAGCTACCACGCACATGGAACATTTGCAATCTCAAGCGATGTTATCTCTAGGAACGGCTACGGCCCAGCGCACGGACACCCCCGCACTTTAGTAAAGTGCTCAATAAATATCCGTGTATTTACATTTTGTTTTACTTAGGAAAATGTCTTTTTTCTTTTTACAAAAACTTGCAAGTATTAATAAAACGTCGCGGTTTCTAGCTAACTCCGCGACACATTTCAATTTGTTATTTACATATTATTTATGTCTCAACATTGTTGTTATTTTATCTTTTGCCTACATGGCGTGCATGCACTTAATAGACCCACGATGGTAAAAGGATGAGTAAACCTACTAAATAACTCGTTGAGTAAGAGGGTTGCAAACCCATCAACATCGGATCATGCATCCTTGTTAAACACCTTATTTTCAAGACGTTGGAATAAGTTCAATGTGCATTCCACGATGGATACGCAACAATGCATACTGTGCGCGTTTGACAAACTAGGAATCAAGACTCTTGACACCTTGATATGATATTTACAGTACGCTGCATATCACACCATACACGATTATGATAAAAGTACTTAGAAATTATGTTTCAAGTATGATAGATCATGACTTTCATACATGATTATGGACTTCATATACTATTTTCGCTTATGTAACTGTTTGATTCTTAGACAACGAGGACGTTTTTTATGCAAAGACAGATAACTAAGTATAAACGTTATAATCGCAACCACATATGGATCAACACACCTTCAACAAAAGGGAAATTTTATTATGAACCACGAGTTCTTACAAAAGGATATTTACAAAAGAAGCTATGGCCTATATACTATTACAACGCCTAAGATGGGAGCTCTCAACACGGTTTGCAGCATCCCCGGCCTCTTTCAGTTTCTTCAATAGATCGGAATCCTGGCGTGATACCGTTGCCACACTAACAGGTACCCCGTCGGATCTCGGGAGATGCGCTGCGCCAAGACCACATAAAATGGCATTTCCCTTCACGCCCTTCTTCTTTGCAAGCCTCATGGCATGGGCTTCTAAGGACTCTTTCAAAGGAATTTCCTTCTCAAAGGCAAAGGGGTTCAGGATATCGCGTGGGCGAGCAAAGATAGGCACTTGCAGCTGTGACTCATCAGGCTTCAAAAAATAGTCAGGCTGCGCCTCTGCATCATCAGCATGGTGGCGGGCCAAGGTTAATCCCTCCATAATCAAACCTATGGGATAATCCTGGTCGCGCTCCAACTGGGCAATCTGAGGAAGCTCTAACAGCTTCATATTCTCCATCGCAGCGACCATATCATCGTAGGCATGCTCATTATACCCAGGCACCTGTACGGCAGGCACTGTCAACAGGCCACTCTCATGAAGCTCTTCTACAGCTTCCCCCTTACCACGTGCCAACGCGCACTGAACAACAGTCCTGAAGGTGTCTATCACCTCTCGAGATTCCAAAGTATTGAGGACAACAAGACGCAAACCATGGATGATGAGCCACCTGCGCTTAGCAATTGTGGAAACAAACTGAGGATACAGCTCTTCATCGTATTCGATGCTGAGCTTGCGAAGCTTCATCTCCTGCTTCTCCAGCAAACCTCCCACTACTGTACGAAACTCCTCCAACCGAGAGAAGTTCTCGTTCTTCCCACTCTCCATATACTTAAGATCCCAGAAGCACGTAGCCTTATAATCCTCTAATGCGGTGCGCTCCTGGATCACTTGGGTAAGCAACTGGATCTTTTCTTCAGCAAGTTTTTGGGCATACGAGCTCACCGCCTCTGCTTCAGCCTGAGCACTGGCCAACTACGCCTCTAGCAGCGCAATTTCCTTATCCTTCTGCACACTCTGGCTACTTTCCCCAGAATACCTTTCCTTTAACTGAGCAACCAATGTAGCCTGGTGCGCAGCAGCCAACACCAGGTCCTCAACAAGATGATCCATTGGCACATCCCCAGATGCCAATGGCTCGGCGCTTTGGTTCTTTGGCTCAGAAGAGTCAGCGCGAACGGGACTAGCCTCGGGTGGCGTCTCCCAAGAATTCTCAACAGTAACCCCAACGGTTTCAACACTGCACGCAAAAGAAGAGAATTAGTGATTATTTAAACAGGGGATTTGATAAGTGCTTCGGCGACAATACTTACTTGGGGGGAGCAGTCTCAGTTGCAGGGGGAGCGATACATCGTCTGATGACGACTCCACATCAAGAATGATGGGACGTTTTTTCCTGGATGAGCTTGCGCCATCACCACCAGGCGCTCTCTTGCGCTTTATTCCTTGGCCTGCCTCCTCTGGTTCTACCATGAGGGCCTCTACGCTCTCTGCTACGTCTGTGCGCGAAAGCTCCACTTCAGGGGAGTGTACCCTGGGGCTGGGCACGCTGCGCAGAGGGGTCGCCTCCAGCACAATGGGGGAACCACCCCCCGATTCTTCCAGATTCATCTCCATGGTGCGCCCCGCGGTAGCATCCAATATGGGAAATTCTCCTTCTCTCAGAGGGCGCATCCCCACGGTGACCTGGCGGGGTTTTGCCAACTGGACAACGCAGAACAAATCCATCTCTGCGCAGCAAGAAACAAACAAAAAGAAGAGTTATATAAAATACAAAGGTACAAAGAAAGGCTCAGATTAATAAAGCTAAGGAGTAGGAAGGACAAGCACCCACCCTGGTCATCCGCGTCTAGGAAGGTTGGCACCTCATCAGGACTATCGAAATAGTTGCGACTGATGCCCATGTTCACCAAAAATTCCTCTGGATAGGAATTAATGGGAATACGATTGGCGTTTATCGTTTCCGCATCATCCGTGTTGTATCTTCCAGGGATTGGGCTCTCATCCTTCGGTAGCAAACTTTGAGTGTAGAAGCCGAAGTCCCAGGGGAACAAAGCCTCATCAACCTCGAAAAATTTCTCTCTCCAATTCCTAAGCGCGTCTAGTTTCTCAGTATAACACTGCAGCCATCCTGCGCGCTTAGCGAAAGAAACCCACCCGTTGGACCACGTCGTGTGGTAAAACGCGCGGAAGAGATAGATGGTGGGGTTAATCGCCAACAAACGGCAATTAACCTTGAAGTTTGTTATCTTTGCTGCGCCTATACAGTGCAGTTGGGATATGTGTAGGCGATAGTAATTTAGAACGTCGCACAAGAATAAGGAGATAGGCACACGTTGATTTGCAAATTCGAAAAAACGTGTGTATACCCCCACTTTCCCTTCGGGGAAATCCGCTATCGACGCCTGCGCAGCCGGAACTACCGGATGCAGCGCAAGCGGGATATAATACTCCGAGGTGAACTCACGAAGTTCATCCTCGGTTATATCGGATGAAAAGTCAGTTAATCCACGGACCATGATAAGGTTTCGAATGCGCACGCGCTGTTACCTTTGAAAGTTTAAGGGTTTCTTGGTTGATATTTCGAGTTTTTCAGCAATGGTGGACATGCTTTTTACTGTGATAAACACAGTAAAAGGGGTTGGTAGTTTATATAGGGTTCCACATCCATGCGATGCTTGACACGTGGACCCCACTTTCCCCAAACGTGTGGATAGGAGTTGCTGACGTGGCACACTTTCCACTCACTTTCCCATGTTTTACGAGGGATGTATTTGACGTATTTTAACTGGATTCACCATATCTTCTTTAAGGCGGGAAACTTTTGATGCTTCTCCGCTACGCCTTGAGGAATATATGGGCTACAGTTATTAGTCTAGCATCAGCGGGTTTCACCCTGCGCATACTAGACTGGGGGGACATGATGACGTATAGTCCGCATTCGGGTCATGGACCCGACCAATGAACGCTACTAGCGATTGAGCCCAGTACGAACGGGCTAACCCGGTAACGGTTTAGGGTCACGAAGGCCCAAACCCGAAGTTATTTATGGTTTTGGACATCGGATATCTCTTATTTATGAGATATGTATTGATTGACCGACTTAGGCGGGATACGCCGAAGGTTGGGGAACACGAAACCAACAAGGATTTCGTGTGTATATAAAGGGCATCTCGGCCCTCATTAAAGGTACGATCTAAAACTCTAACTCTCCACTAAACCCTAAAACCGATTACTTACTCTCACGCTAGAGGATAATCGTGGGAGACAATGCCACGATAAGCCTAACGGTGTTTTCTGTTTTCTTAGTGCGCAGGTCTCAAGCATCAAGATCCAATTGATACAGGAACCGGAGTCCAAATAAGGAACGCCCAACTTTTGTATCAACGATGGCCAATGCAGAATCCGATGATGATATGGAGGATTTGCAAGCTAACGCAGCTGTAATGTTGATGGCAAATATTCAAGAACTTCACATGAGTGATACAGGACCTGATGGCTTGTCTAGGGTACCAGATCCTGATATATGTCTCATACACGATCTGATATCTCCACCTACATATGCATCCAACAAGGAGCAAAGTGTTCAAAATAAGCCATCAACATCTCATCAAGACGATAATCAAGTTGATCTCGTGGTTACATTTGATTATCAAGTTGACCCTATGGTTACATTTGATGATCAAGTTGACCCCGTGATTACATTTGATGATCCCACTGATGAATATGTTGATATTCACGTTGAACAAGTTGAAACTTCGTCTAATCCAGATCCAGAGCTCATGACCTTACTTATGACCACCCAATCTCAAGTTGAAAAATGCAATGAAATAAACCAAAATCTTCGTAAAAAAGTTGCACTATTGACTAAGGATCTTGAATGCTATAACAAACAATTTGAAAATTTTGAAACAAAAGAAAAACGTGAACATAGTTTTGAAGTCGCTTTTCAAAAGTCATGTCTAAAAGAACAAGATTTAGAAAGACAGATACGAGATCTTGTCGCTTCAAAAAATTATTTGATTTCTCAATTGGAACAACAAAAATTTTAAAATAAACAACACGTTGACACTCTTACTTCAAAAATTCAAAAAACCAAGCTTGAGTTGTCCTCATGTCAAAATGATTTTGTCAGAATTCAAACAAACTTCAAGGAAGCGAGTTGATCTTTATCTCGATGAAGTTGTCGATTTGCAAAACAAAATCAAAGAGTTTCAAAATGTCATGCATAAACATGGTGAATCAATCACAACAATCAAAAAGTTCACTCTTAAGCCAAATCCAGATGGATATGGGCCAAATCTTGCTGATAACAAACCACGTTTTTTACATAGAGCATTCAAGGCAAATCCAAAGTTGTATACTGTAAAATATCCGCTTGATGAATCAATTGTGCGTGTTGTTGAATATAATTGTGAAGAGGAACAAGAAGCGAAAGACGAGAGTCGATTAAAAATGAAAAATGTTGAATATAACAAACCTTTTGATTACTCAAAAGTGCCTCATATTTCGAAATCTTTTGTTCCCCAGTAGGACAAAACAAATACACCTTGGGTAATTACACATATTAATGAGTCCTCTTCTAAAGTTGGTACCGTTAAACCAGTTGCATAAATTAATGGTCCTTTACCTTCTTTGAGTGAAATCACTCCATTATTCGAAAGATGTCAAATTCTTAAATATTTTGATATATTCATGTCTGACATTAAACTTTGGAAAATGCAATTGAACATAATAAAAGTTGCAACTTTTCAATCGGCTTATGCCAAAGAACAACGAGAAATCTTTCAAAAATAGCTTTTACCACATGTTCATAATTTGCGTATGTGTGCAACATATTGGGAACATGAACTTCATAATGAAATTGGACAAATGAAAATCATTTTCAATGAAACTGAAGCTTTGATTTTGAAAGCAAAAAGGAAAAATAAACTTTATCGAAATCATGTTGATCGACTCTTGGAAGATGTGATATGTGCTAATACTATATCGATTGTGTTTTATTATACTGTTGCATATGCTTGTGATAATATTTCTGTTGATACTGTTGATAAGGAAAATGATGATGTGTTTCAAATCGAAACTTTGAAAGCTGAAAATGAGCGTTTGTTAAATGAACTTTCTGAAGTAAAACGTCGTCTTCACTAGTGTCAAAATGATTGTATTGAACGTGAAATTGCTTTACAAAACAAACTCAACCAGTCAAGTGAAAAATCTTTTGAACCAAAACTCAAACGACTGGATGATGAAAACGTGTCTTTGAAATGTCAACTTTTCAAATGTGCAAGAGGAGCTACCACCAAAGCTCTGGAAGTCCCAACTTGTTCATCTTCATCAGTGTCCTCGTAGGCAGAAACAAAGCTTGACATGGAGTTGAGTTCAGAGCTGGTGTCTTCGACATAAGATGGTTGAGTAGGAAGATCTTAATATGAGGTGCCCACAGGTCCTGGTGCTGGTGTTGGGTTTGTGTTCATGAAAGTTAGTGTGGTGTGTAGGGGAGGAAAGTAATTATTCCATCCATCGTTTGATGAGGAGCTTGAAGATGAATCAGAAGATATTTCGATAGGGTTGCTCATTGTGGTGGAGATTTGTAGGTAATCGATTGAAGGGTTCGTGGTGAGTTTGGTTTATGAATGGGAGTTCCTTTTATAGAAAAAGTCAACATGTAATCTAACCCCCAAAAGATTTAATGCTAGTAATGGTTAAGTTGTTGGAGGTGCAATTAATGAAGATATTTTTACAAAAGGGGTTGACCATATGTTGATATTTTACAGAAGACATTGGTAGAGCAGGTTCAAGAAGAGTTGAATGCAGATTTTGACAAACACAATCAACCAGTTCCTTCAACATTAACTCCTCAAAGGCAAAGAGAGCTAGATGTTGCATCTCTACACTTTACAGAAGCTCATTGGAACAACATACTGGGGCAGGTTACTTCAAATACATCTCTTGCTCAGTCCATTTTAGGAGATGTATTTAATGCAGATGATTATGCTGAAAGGATGGTTGAGCTGGCCAACCAAAGGAAGAGAGTTGATGCTGAGAGGAGGGCCAAATCAAAAAGGGATAAACCTATGAATCAATCTCAGCAAAGGGATTTCATGAGGGACTTTGTCAAGTGTCAAAGTTCTGCTGTCTATAATACTGGGTGGACCATGGCATATGTCAAGAAGTTCTCAGATGATCAGTTAAAGGTAGAATATTAGAGACTTCAGAATTCATTGGAAAGAGCTAGCATTCATCCTTATACGCCTTTAAAAAGACATCAACCTACTTTAAAAGAACTTGTGTATAAAAGAATGAAGTCTTCTGATACTGCTGATTCCTCAAATGACAAATCTGTTTCTCCTAAAGGACTTCATAAGGAGACATCTGTTCTTATTGAGGAGATCCCCACTTCACATGACACCATTCCTCAGGACTCTGCCCCTATGGACACACCAAAAGAGTCACCCATTCCTACTGATGCTAAAAAGAGCATTCCGACTGATGATGTTCCATCCTCTTCACCAGCTTCACAGGGTATTCCCACTGTTAAGAAAGATGATGTTGTTGGGTTTAATGATTTGATGATACAAAACAATAAAGAATGAAACATCAAGGGCTTAAAGTGACAAGAAGGAAATCTACAAAAAGATGGAGGGACTTGCTTGCTAAATAAGATTTACTTATTAGTCCTTCGTAAAGATTTGTAAACCTTAATCCTCTAGTATATAAAGAGGACATGGGATGTAGGTTTTAATAAATTAAGTATTCCATAATGTAGTCATAAAAGGTGTGTGTGTGTCCTAGGCGTGTAGGTCATTGTAAATGCCTAGGAAAGTAGTTTAGTTAACCTCCAAGATCGAAGAAGGCTTTGATCCCTATTACAGTTAGATAACACGTTATTATTCTGATCAAATAATAATTGGTGGTGATTGTGAAAGAAACTTGAGTCAATAACATTGATGTTTGTTTAATTCCGTTGTGCATGTTCTTAATCTATGTTATTGTCGAACCCTAGAGGCTCAAAATGATCTCAAGGAGTTCTAACGGATTCCACAATTGGTATCAGAGCTCGCGAAGCTCGTTACCTAGGGATTCACAAGGTTTTCTTGGCGAAAAAGGAAGAAAAATTTGAAGCTGTCTCGCAACTTTTCTGCAGCACTGTTTTCTAACGTCGATAACTTTTTCGTGAACCGTTGGATCGGGCTACAATTTTTACTGGAGCTTCTCTATATACCCATCTAACTTTTCACCAGAGGGATCGTCGATCGGAGCTTTTATGTGAAAGTTATTCAATGTCGAAGTCTGCTGCAGAACAGAACTTTCTACTGCTACTTTCGAAGATACTACTGCTATGGTAAAGATGTTTGAAAGCAGTGGAGTTTGTACTGCTCCTGTAATATCAGTTACTACTGCTTATCGATTGGTTACCACTGCTCATAAATCGTTACCACTGCTAGCTTTATTTGTTTCCACTGCTAGTCATCGTGTTACCACTGCTAGTTACATGGGTTACTACTGCTCGCTCAAAGTTATATTTGGCTACTGTTGATTACGCTTGCATGATTGGATGGAGTTCGAAACGAAGACGCATGTTATAATTCTTACTGCTAGTTACAAGATAGTACTGCTGCTCGTTCAAGATAGATCTACTAGTTGTTGAATCTGCTGCTATCTTCTTGTAACTGATGCTCGGTTAATGCTAACTACTGCTAGTTACTTTAGAGTTTCGTTTACTCAAAGTTGGTTAAAGAGAATGTGGTTGATGTTTATTTGGGTACTTAATGGTCGATTGTAATCTGATACATCTCGTAAAATATTATATCCTAGTGATGTTCTATTGGTTTGGATATTTTAATGGACAGTAGCAGCATGACTTCTTTGACCAAATTTTATAATAGTTTGGCCTCCATAAAGTTGTAACAAGGTTTTAAATTGGTCGTGGGTTATGAGAGTAAGGTTTGAAGGAGAAGGGGCATTGGAGTATATATATTGGTCTTATGATTTACGTTCCTACTGCTATGATATTTATATACTTCATTGGTTTATTGTTATATTCTTAAGGGTTTTGATGGTCCAAGTGTCTTATGAAGCTAATGACGAGAATTTTTGTTCTTTATTGGACAATATATGGTTTTGATTCTTGGAAGTTTTAAAGGATTTTGGATACACACACATGAGTTATTGGTTCACACACACAAGGAGTTTGGAATTTGTTCTTAAACGTTTTAAAAAGCTCGTATTTGGTTTTTATTAATTAATTGATTACGAAGATGATTATTTATCACTTATTTGAAGGTGAAGGGGAATTACTTGAATACGTGTTTTATCATATCTTGAAAGGATCCTAGCTACTTTTAAGATAACTTTTTCGTGCTTCATTGATTGTGACGAAGAATTGACATAACACTTAAAGGAGTGACGTTATTGTGCTCAGTGATTATCGTCAAGAGATTGCGGTCTCCCTATACATTGGTTGGTATACGTTCAGAGTCATGCGGATAAACAAGACATAAGATACAAGTTTGGGTTATTTTACTTCTTCATCAAATTCGTTATATTTGGCTTTCTTCACAAGTGATCATTACAAGGAGCTTACAGATTTGAAGAATCATTTGATGTTCATGCACCACTCAATGGGAAGTTTCTACTGCTTACATTTCCTATTTGTTTATAACAAAAAAGGGAAGAGATGTTGGAGTGGCGTGGCATGGATTAAGGGGAAGACAAAGGAAGACAAGATTGTTTCATTCATGGTGAGATTTAATTATATCAACTTCTGCTACTTCATCTAGGGAAGTTCGTACAAGAACCGTGTTTGTTTTGTCATCATCAAATAAGGGAAGATTGTTGGGTTTATTGATTTGATGATACAAAACAATAAAGAATGAAACATCAAGGGCTTAAAGTGACAAGAAGGAAATCTACAAAAAGATGGAGGGACTTGCTTGCAAAAGAAGATTTACTTATTAGTCCTTCGTAGAGATTTGTAAACCTTTATCCTCTAGTACATAAAGAGGACATGGGATGTAGGTTTTAATAAATTAACTCTTCCATAATGTAGTCATAAAAGGTATGTGTGTGTGTCCTAGGCGTGTAGTTCATTGTAAATGCCTAGGAAAGTAGTTTAGTTAACCTCCAAGATCGAAGAAGGCTTTGATCCCTATTACAGTTAGGTAACACGTTATTATTCTGATCAAATAATAATTGGTGGTGATGGTGAAAGAAACTTTGTGTCAATAACATTGATGTTTGTTTAATTCCGCTGTGCATGTTCTTAATATATGTTATTTTCGAACCCTAGAGGCTCAAAATGATCTCAAGGAGTCCTAACAAACTCCACAGATGTTGCTTCTGATGCTACACCAGTAGTTCCCCTCCCTGATATGGCAAAGTCTAGTGCTTCTTCTTCTTCTTCTCCTACTAGAAAAAGACAGAAGAGCAAAGCTAAGAAAAGGATTTCTAAGCCTCTTGATCTACAGGCTGAGGAGAGTACCTTCATCAAAGTTGCTGAAGGTGATGATTCTGCTGATGAGGATCCTATTTTGTGGTATGCCCTTGATAGATGGGAATTAACTTCTACTGGTATGGGGATGGTGAATACTATTTACAGAAAAGATGGGTCTTTCAAGCATTTCACTTTTCTTAATGGGATCCTACATCTGGTGGATAGACAGGATCTCATCAAGTTATATGGTATGGTAACTGATTATTTTTAGACTTATACTGCCACTGGTGCTGGTCTATTGCTGTTGGGTGATCTTCATGTGCTATTTGACTCAATTTATCAAGATGGTAAAGGGGAAGGATAGGATGATTGGAAGGTTTATCATTGGGAGTTCTATCCTCTTTCAAATGTCCATGTGTTGGAAACTCTGTCTGGCATCTCTGTATATATGTTTTTAGATCTGCAATACCCCCTCTCTGTAAAGGTTATAGAGCAAATGCTGAAACATCAGTTGGTGATTCCTACTGATACTGTGGGGAATGATATGGTTAATGTAGAGTAGTTGGTTAGGCTCATCAAGGATAAACTCATTGCTGCCAAAGCTGCCTCTTCTTGATTATGGTACTCTGTCACATTCTTGTTGTATACTCTTTCTTTCTTTTCTTTATTAAAAAAATCATATACATATTTTGCTTGTTGACTAACTTGTATATTTGAGTATACTATTCTCAGGTTTTGTGTGTTGGTTAATTACCACACCACCAATGGTAATCAACTCATCATGTCTTAGACAAGAAAGAGTTCACTCACCATGTGGGTACGGCTCTGGTGTGCTCATCAAATCCGTTGATAGTTGTTGGTTTACCCAAATCAGAGGGTTCTCAATGTACCTTGGTCTCACACACCAAAACATTGGCTACTCCATGAGCAAACGACTCTGGTAAAGAGAAATCAAATCCATTGGAGGATGACAATTTGCCAATAATTGTATGGTGCTCAACTCACCATGTCTTCACAAGATGAAGAGTTGACTAGCCCACAAGATCATGGCTTGTGGTAAAGTTTTGTTCCCTATTCACTATCGTAAAAAACAGTTTAAGTATATTAAACGAACTAATAGTGAATAATGACTGAAATTAACGTAAGTAAAACACACTTATAAATTTTCAACGTTTATATTCTTATTAGAAATAAATCAAAAGAATACACTACCCAAGTACTTGCGGAATAGTACTTGGGATTGAAATGACAAAGTTTGGTGACTTCTCTCTAAGCTCAGGCTAAGTCTGAGCACAACTCTTAGAACCCACTGAGCTATCTCAAGGATAAAGTTGTATTTGGAGGAGTGAAAAGATGGCTTGTGTGTGTGTGTGTTTTTACAATTCACAATCTTAATATTTTCACTCAACCTCTTATGCTATTTATACAAGTATGATATTTAACTTTATCCTAAAGGAAAAAAATTAGGATCATAGTAAACACGAATATTGATATATTCGGTTACTGTTTACTTTGCTATTTGTAGTAGGCGGCGAGGCTTCTTTCCTTAACAAAGAATACTTTAGCTTAGCCGCTTGCTATTGAGGGAAAGTTTACTTTAGTAGATAAGGACTTAGTTTTATCTGGGTAAACATTTCCCGCCTTGTCCCGCTCATTCTTCAGCTCATAGCCTTCAGTCTTTAACTCCAGTTTGTCTTCAATGTAAAAGTTGGAGAGGAGTCTTAGGGATTCAGTGAGTTATTGTCATCACTCACTGAATCCACCATCTTCTTCTTGACTTATTCTTCACCCTTTAAGTTTCGCCTTACTGAGTGGAGAGGCTCTTCTTCGCTCATACTGAAGTATCTCGAAGATGGCTCACCGAGAGACTATGCACTCAGTGACCTGTTAGTGTTTAACGGTTTAGACACTTAGGATATTTTCTATTCAAATCCTAGATTCAGGGGTTTGGGTATTTTCTGAACCCAACAGTCTCCCCCTATTTGGATACACAAATAGCCTAAGTGTTTGATCAGTGTAAGTGAGCAAATGGCTTCTTCTTACACTGAATGTACTAATGAATACAATATGGAACACTGAGTAATTTAACAAGACATACATCTTTATTGATCACATTACATGGTTCTTATCACTCGTACATAAAACAAAATGATGTCAGTCCAGATGGATTCCCAGTGCTTCAAGATTTGGTTTCTTTTTGAGGAGTGCATCTTTGTATGGGTGTTCTCTTAGCTTCTTATTCAAGTCTTTACAGAACCTGACATTTTCAGGGGTGTTGATTTGAGAAGCCACTGGTATGTAACCTGCCATGGTTCCTACCCCTGCAAGATCAATATCACTCCATCTTTGGAAAGCTGGGTTTCCATAGACATCAATGTTCCTCTTTCAGGCTTTTCTATTACTAGACAGTTCACAAACTTTACTCCTTCAGGTAGTTCCCTGTTACACTCCAGTCCAGGCACTTTGATCTCAGGTCCAAATTCAACCCTTTTCCTTTTGCCATGGGATGGTTGGGGTTGAGATCCTTGAGGTGCAGTTAAGGCAGGCTGAATTCCCAGTTGATCCCGGTGCATCCCTCACCTTTCGTACCTTTGAGCATCTTCATCTCCTTAACCACTCGGATTCTTCTTTTCAATCAAGGGACTAAGTTCATCAAGTTCGTTGATCCTAAAGTCAATGAATTTTGGGGATCATGAACCTCGAGTGTCTTTTATCATCCCCCGAGACATTCATTGCTAGTGGTTTAGATCCTGGGATGATTTTGACGTCATGATCTTCTCAGTCGCTTCTTCTAGACATTGACCGGCTTGTAATGGTCAATTCTTTTCTTGCCCTGATAACCTGAAGCTGTTCTTTTCATCCAAATTTTTTTCGCTTCACCATTTTAGCGCCTGAGCATCTTTGAACTCAGTCTGTCCGACCTGACGCTTTTGAAGCTTGAGTGGATCAATTCCAACATTTTAAAACTTCTTGACAATCTTTATCAGTGTTTCTTTGCTCTTCCTTTGTTCCTCAGCAAGTTTCTTTCTTCTTTCTTCCTTTGCAAGGTAGTTACTTAGCTATTGTGGAGGAAAGGTGGCAGGTATTCAAAGGTCACCGATCTTAAAGGTATTTTTCGTGCTCGATATTTGCAAGATGCCTTTTCCTTTATCGTGTCCTGAAGAAGATGTTGCTACCAATGGAGATGTGATGACTGGTGGTGCAACTGTTAGTGTCAGTGTCGTTGTTGTTGTTGGTGGGACTGTTGAGATTGGTGTTGCTGAGACTGGTGGTGCTGATGATAGTGGTGTTGCTGAGACAGGTGGTGATGATGATAATGGTGTTGTAGATACTGATGGTGTTGGCTCCCCCTCAGTGTGATAAGGAGGGTCTTCAGCATGTCTCTCCCCCTCAACCCTTTGTCGTAGCGTCAGTGAGGGCAAGAGTTGCTGCGGATACTGGAGGAGTTGGAGTTGCTTGACCCTTGAAGGCTTGGTAAATCTCCATGACCATAGCCTTGATGTCTGCAGTATCATGTTGAAGACCGGTGACTTTTACTTCCATGTTAGCCTGAGATGATTCCAAAGCAGTCATCCTAGGCCCAAGAGTCCAAGCCATTGAGGATGATGCCTTGGCCAAAATAGCCACCTAAGCATCCAGCTAGCTCATTGAAGCCTGAAGAGATTGAACTGAGGACTTAAGACCCTGAACATTTCCTGATTTCAGCATGGTGATGAGTTCAGTTAGGTCTGAGGAATTCTTCAAGTAAGCTCAAGAGCCTCCAAAGACTTTAGAGTTGAGTTTGGGTCTTCTTTAACAAAGATCCTCATTTCATCAATTGATTCACCACAAGGCCGAATTCTTTGATAGAGTTTTTCTTTGAAGGGCATGAAGATTTTGGTACATGACTTCCCTGTTTCATCGGTGTTTGTATTAAAAACATGTACCTCGCCTTTAGATCAAAGATAGATGCCGCCAGATAATTGTGTTGATCCCATAAAGTTTCAAGAATCCCTGAATAGCTTCCGGTAGCTCTAGTGAACCACGTAACCACTGCCGCTCTCACCAGTGTTGGAAGAACATATCATATCTTTTGAATTCATCGGAGGAGGAAGAGTCCGGAGTCATTGTCTTCAGCCGGAATGGTGACTGTTGAGACTCTTGTGGAGCGCCGATGTTCTTGTTCAGCTTGAACATCAGCGTCCATTTCTTCTCATGCTGATAAGATTTCATCTTCACTTTCAGCCGGTTCATCGTCAGAAAGTAGCAATCCAGCAACATCCGCAACACTTAACCAGGGGGTGGTGATAGGTTCCATATCGCCGGTGGTATTTCCTCTCGAGTCTTTGTCCCCGCTTGACCCCCTCGCATAACGGTGGGAGTTTCCTAGTGTCTTCTCTCGGAGTCGATTGGTTTTTGGGTTCCGATCGGTCGTTGTTCCTGTCCCTCCGAGTCTTTGTCCCCCATTGACCCCTCCCGAGACACCGAGCGCTGGGTTTTTCCCAAAGTGCCTTTAGCAGAAAGAGTTAGTGAATGCTTATATCCCTATCATCGGGTTGTTTGTTTCCCTCCGAGTCTTTGGGATCAATCAAGCAGCCCTCCGACAAAGGTCAGGATTTTGTGATTTGCTAATGTCATCATTGGGCGAAGTGGAAGGCGCTCCCCTACCAGCGGGTTGTATGTTTCCCTCTGGATCTTGGGGAGTAGTAGTTGGTGTTAGGAATTAGAAATTCCCAGTATTAAAGAGTCGGTCACCTCAAGTATATGTAATCGTTAGAAAGCTCGTAGTCATAGTAATATTTAGTTAAGTAGTATTTAGTTAAGTAACACCGTGGAGGACGGACGGGTCTTTACCCACTGTATGCCCGATCCACGCCCGATGTGTGGCGATTTATGTAAGACTATAAATACTCTCTACCTCCCAAGGTAGAGAGTTGGAGCTCATAATAATATCTTTCACTTTCTCTCACTAAGTTCCCTAAACCTCTAACTTTCTCTCTCTAGAATTCCATCTATATGTTACTTTGTGTTATGGTTTGATGTGTATGTGAAAAGTTATATCCAACAATTGGTATCAAGAGCCATGGTTAGATCATATCTTGCACATCTTTGGATTTCTAGTGGTTTTAGGTGGTTTTGAGTTTGAAAAAGTTTAGTGGTTTTTGCATCATTTGATTGATTTCTAGTGTTAAAGTTTTGATTTTGGTTGTACTTTTGTGTTTAGAATCATCACAAGTGTTTAGGTTTTGATCTAGAAGGTTTGAATCATCTTGGTTGGGTTGTTTTTGGATTGAAAAGTGGTGTTTATGTGTTTTTCATGCTAGCGACTTGAGCCACGGAAAAGTTTCTTCATAGCGACTTGCTTCACATTTTTGTAGCGAGTTCAGTGTTTGTAGCTAGCGACTTACCTAGCGATTTACAGTACAAGTAGTGGACTCTCCACTACCGGTAGCGACTTGGTGGTAGCGACTTGGTCTGTAGCGAGTTGCTCTTTAGCGACTTGTATTCCTAGCGACTTGAGTAGCGAATTGCTGCCAAAATTTTGCTAGCGACTTGAGGTTAGCGAGTTACTACTTAGCGACTTGCATTTGTCTAGCGACTTGGGAATCTAGCGACTTAGTGGTGTAGCGAATTAAGCGTTAGCGATTTAGTGCATTATCTTCTAGCGACTTAGTGCATTATCTTCTAGCGACTTAGTGCATTATCTTCTAGCGACTTAGTGCATTATCTTCTAGCGACTTGAGTGATTGTTTACGGTTTTCTCTTGATTTAGTAAAATCCGTGAAAGAATCTATTTCCCGGTTTAATCATAGAGTTATAAAATCCCGTATAAACTGTTAACATGTCTACCAACGTTCCTACTATCATCTCCACTGTTGTCGAGGATGTTCAAGCAGTTGGCTCAGATACTCGTCCACCCATGCTTGACAGAACTGACTACGATTCTTGGGCTCAACGAATCCGATTGTACTGCCTTGGAAAGGAAAATGGTGTCAACATTCTCAAATCCATTGATGAAGGACCATATCGAGTTGAGACGACTAGAGACATACTTGATACTAATGAAGATGGTACTTCTGTTTACGGAATGGACAGACCTAAAATGTATGATGAGCTTGATGATAAGGAGAGAAAGAGATTCGATGCGATATCGGGCTTCAAACATTGTTCTTCAAGGTCTTCCTAAAGACATCTACAAGCTGATCAATCATAACACCGATGCAAAGGCAGTTTGGGATAATGTTAAGATGCTTCTCTCGTGTTCGAATTAACTATGGAAGACAGAGAATCCCAACTCTATGACGAATTTGAACACTTCAAGATGAAACCGGATGAGAGTGTCTATGAGTACTATGTGAGATTTCATAAGTTAGTGAATGACATGAGGAACATCAGAATGACTATGCCTAACATTCAATTGAACTCAAAATTTGTGAACAACATGAATCCCGAATGGCACAAGTTTGTCACCCCTGTGAAGCTCACTAAAGGATTGAAGAATACAAACTATGAGCAACTCTATGCCTTCCTCCTTCAGAATGAGAGACATGCTATGTTTGAAAAATTGATTCTCAATCAGTTCAAAACCAACCAGGGAGAGACAAGCTCGTCTAATGACTCAACCGCCTTCTACTCAAACATCGGAATCACAACCAAAGCATCACAAGTCATACCCTTGGGTAATGGTAATCACAAACTCATTCCTGATCGTATGTTCAAACAAGTCGATGCGATCCACACGTGGGTAACTTCATTAATCAACTAGCTCTTCTCATTAGTCAAAACATGAATTCTCTCCCACAAACCAACAACAACCTCGAACGCATCTAACCCACACAATCAAGCTACTGTTAAAGATGGAAGGATCGTGGTGCAACCAGTCAGAAAGACAGATGATCAGGGAAGAGGTGGAGCTGGTAGAGGTTATGTTGGGAACCGAATCGAGGAAGGAATGGTAACCAAGGTCAAGCTAAGCCAATCAAATGTTATAACTGTGGTGGTGAGGGACACATTGCAAGGAACTGTACATCTCCAAAGCGCCCACAGAATGCCGATTACTTCGAGATAAGATGCTGCTGGTACAAGCTCGTGACAATGGTGCTACTTTGGATGAAGAGGAGTTGTTGTTTCTTGCTGAGGGCAATGCCAAGACCTATGATGCTGATGTGGATGAGCAGCCTATTCAAGAGATAGGTCACAATCATCAGAATGCCTTTCAAGTCGTTGATTGTGATGCATACGACTCTGATGTGGATGATGGACCTACCGCACACACAATTTTTATGGCTAGCATTTCTCCAATGGTTTCTCCCAAGGTCTCTTCTTCACCACTAGCTGGCCCATCCAAAGACAAACTCATCTCAGAGGTATTAAAACTATACGATGATGTTGATGTGCAAAAGATGCATGACAAAGTACATTCAACTGAAACTATTGAATCAAATGTTGAAAATATGGGTAATATCGATATTATCCCATATGATCAATATGTGAAACAAAGTGAAAGTGAAGGTGTACCAAGTGATGCATCTTCTGCAATCAACAATGACTATGTTTTTGATGAATACACTGCATGTGCCCCTGATGATTCTGTAATTTCTCAACTAAATGCCTATAAAGAACGTGTTGCTATTTATGAACAACGTGCTAAATTTGAGTTGACCACTCGTGAGCAGGAATTGGATGACCAAGTGCGCATATCATTAGAAAAAGTAATTTTAGAGAAGAAGTATTGAAACAAGAATTAAATTCCTTGCAAGAAAAACTTTCTAAAACAGCTAAGCAAAAACAAGAACTTCAAGAAAATGTGAAAATGCTTAAGCAAGAATTTAATGCAAAGGAATCAAAACTCTTGAGAGATTTTTCTAATCTGAAAACTTTGAAAAACAAACTTGAAAACAAGTTGTACATACAAGGAAACACCATTCAGACTGCTCACATGGTCACTAAACATAGAGTCCTAAGCGATAAGCATAGTGTTCCCATTTTAGATAAACCCAACCCCGAGGTACGGAAAGATAGCAAAAGCAGCTCAAAGTGTGATCTATGATGGCAATGAGATTCTTAAACCTAGACAAAACCTAGTTGCGTTGAGTGCACTGAGGAAGATAAGAAATCAGATGAAGTCACTAGGGAAAGGATGAACAAAAATTAGATGATCCTAAATGCAAAGAGAAAAAAATAATTATCACTCCCCATGACTACAAAAAGGAAAACTGGATTTCCTTGAACATGTTTAAGCCTCAGACATTGTTGACTCCCGAACAAGTTTTCTGGAAAAGGATTTAGATAAGCGTAAAGTGAAAATATTGTTGAAACAAACCCTCCCCTATGGAAAATGCCTAGAGCGACTGTGTATCCTCCTAATACACCAATGCATCTTGTTCCTAGGAAAATTGCCACTAAAAGCAAGACCTTAATTAGCCAATATGTTATATTTCAACTATTTGTTGATTTTGAGAAAACTTGCAAGAAAAGGATCACACCCACGGTATAACGGAAGGAGAAAGGGGTTTTGAGCAAATGAAAGAATGTTATTTAACTGAGGTCATGCCTTTCTTTAAACTTCTAAAAGATCACTTTGAGAGTCTTAAAAGGGGATAGAAACTGATATCAAGGGAATGGAAAAGGAATTTGATGCAATGGTAGTTGAAGTTAGTGATTATGAGCGTGCACTAAAATATAATGAGATTGAGAGGAAGAACTTGCATACATTAAATGAGACTCTTATTACTGAATTTGTTGCTCAAGATATCTTTTTCACTGCTTCAAATTGCTCTATTAATGCTTCCAAATTTCATGAACTATCTCTGGCCCTGAAAGTCTCCCATGATCGTGTCATTGAGCTTGAAAAACTAATTCTAAACTAAACGAGAAAATTGAACTGGATGATCACGACAATTTGGTTAAACATTTTTCTAAACTAGAAGTTGAGCATTTTAATTTACAACTAAAATATCAACATCTTAAAGAAAATGTTAAAACTTCAAATATCAAGACATCGTCAGATGCTCCAGAGTTTGATGCAGCTTTTCAAATTAACAAACGTGATGAACAGATTCAAGCTCAGTGCAACACGATCCGAAAGTTGAAAGCCCAAATCTCTCAATTAAAGGGTCAAACGAACAATATGACAGGCTCCCAAATCCCTCCTCCTTTAGATTCTCAGAATTCTCAAACTTTTCATCTTCAAAACTTAGTTGATGCCTTACAAAAGGAAAACGAGAGTTTTCTAGAAGAAAATGAAAAAGTTAAACGACATTTTAAAGAGTTATATGATTCAATAAAAGTCACCCGTGACCAAAACAACGAAAAAATAACGTCTTTACAAAAGGAAATTGAGAATCTGAGAAGTCAGGGAAATGGGAAACCGCCACTTGTTTTCAATAAGAATGTTGTCTCAAAGTCACCCTTAGATCAAATACATCTGTGATGCTTAAATATATTCCTCCTCATCTTAGGAATAATGAACATGCTTTTCATGAATACTGTGCTCACCTTAAGGATAGTCTAGAATGTCTCCGTGAGATTGTCGAAGAGGATTTCATTAACAAACCTCTTGATAGTGAAATTAGGTTTGCTTGCCTCCATGCCAAACGATCTCAAGAGTTGCTAGAATGTGTAATTGCCACATGTCCAAAATCCTTAACCTTAGGTGCAAAAGGCAAACCTGTGATGCCTTGTTCTATGCCTAGTGCCAAGCAGGAAATCCGTTCTATGCCCAGTCTTTAAAAAGGAAACACTAATGTGCCTTCAAGTAGTTCAGATTCCAGATATGTTAGTGCTAAGAAAGTGAACTTTAGTGTGCCTGCCAAAAGCTCAAATCACAGTCTTAAAGTATACACTAATGTGCCTTCTAGTACTTCAGATCCTTGCACATCAAGTTCAGGAATGCAAAATATAGATCAACCAACTAATGTTCCCATTCCCTCTGAGAGTAATCAGTGACTTTAAAGCGAACGGGTCAAAGTCTCAAGACAATACAAGGAATGATAGGACCTTGCAAGCTAAGAATGTGCATTGGAAGAGAGTAGAAGACCAATCTAGGAACTTTAAGCTTGAGTTGAATAAAACGAATCGTGTTGATTCTAGTATTAGCCTTATGTACTGTAATTAATTCAATTCGATACTATTTGCAAACCTTGTAATGATGTCCGCTTGAATTCTTGCTAATCATGAATGTGGTGTGAATGCTTTGTCTAATGCTGTCAAATGCCCAGTTAAAATTGTTAATGCTAATAATCGTGCAAATAAGGCAAAAAGGCAAAAACGAAAGATTGTTAGAAAAAAGTGGAAACCCACAGGAAGAACTTTTATAAAGATAGGTTATTATTGGATACCTTTTGGCCATAAGAATAATCAGCTTTGTTCTCAAACTGCTAAGATTATGCCCACTAGAAAATGGATGCCTACCGGTAGAACTATTCCCTTAAGAAGTAAACATACTTTGAATAGGTCAAATACGACACCAGATTGCATCTATTCCCAATGATTCCATTGCTTCTACTCGATATGGATGTTTCTATTCGATGTGGGTGTTCCAATTTCTGTTACTAACCAAGTGGAACCCATTCTTGCATGGGGATCCCAATTATCCAGTTATCCATTCTTGTCTCTGTTCAACTGCAGATCATTCAAATCGTTCTGTGGTACCTGGACTCGTTTGTTCCAAGCATATGACTGGAGACCGGTCACTGCTCATGAACTTCGTGAGCAAATTCATCGGGACAGTTAGATTCGGTAATGATCATTTCGGTGCAATTATGGGTTATGGTGATTATGTTGTTGGTGATAGTGTTATCTCTAGAGTATATTATGTGGAAGGTTTGGTCATAATCGTTCTCTCTGTTGGTCAATTTGATTCTCGATCTAGAAGTAGCCTTCGAAAACATACGCTTTGTTAGAGATCTTAATGGTAAGGAACTGTTAAAAGGAACTCGTGGTTCAAATCTTTACACCATCTCTATAGATGATATGATGAAGTCTTCTCCAATTTGCTTGTTGTCAAAGGCTTCTAAAACAAAGTCATGGTTATGGCATCGACGTCTCAATCACTTGAACTTCGGCACCATCAATGATCTCTCCCGAAAGGACTTAGTTGTAGGTTTACCTCGACTAAAGTATGAAAAGGATCATCTTTGTTCAGCATGTCAATTGGGAAAAAGCAAGAAGTATGCCCATAAACCCAAACCTACTAACTCGTCACGAAGTTCTTCATACAATTCATATGGATTTATGTGGACCAATGAGAGTGCCGAATATCTTTGGGAAGAAATATGTGTTAGTTATAGTTGATGATTACTCTAGATTCACCTGGGTCAAGTTCTTAAGGACAAAGGATGAAACTCCCGATATCATCATCAAACTCATCAAACAGCTGCAGGTTCGACTTAACAAAACCGCCGTAATTATCCGGACGACAATGGAACTGAGTTTGTTAACAAACAACTTAGTGAATTTTATGAAATCATTGGAATCACCATCAAAGAAGTGTTCCACGAACTCCTCAACAGAACGGTGTAGTTGAAAGACTAAATCGAACTCTTGTAGAAGCCGCTAGAACAATGCTGATTTACTCAAAAGTTCCAATGTTTCTCTCGGCTGAAGCTATTGCCACTGCATGCTACACACAAAATCGTTCCTCGATTCACACCGCTCATGGAAAGACACCATATGAACTTGTCCACAACAGAAAACCTAATCTCTTTCCTTCGTGTGTTTGGTGCATTGTGTTATCCAACTAATGAGGGTCAAGACTTAGGGAAACTTAGGGCTAAAGCTGACATTGGAGTATTTGTAGGATATGCACCAAACAAAAGGGATACCGAATCTATAACAAAAGAACCCGAAATATCATGGAAACCATTCACGTTACGCTTGATGAGCTGACCGGTCAAATGGCTCCTGGACACTCCAGACCCGACTTCAAAACAGTCCCATTGGTTCATCCCTTGTTCCAAACTCTTCTCAAGAAACTCCATATGTACCTCCATCCGAAGATGATTTAAAGAAATTGTTTGATCCTATGTTTGATGAACTGTATGATTCAATTACTAATGAGGTGTTGATCCCTACAACAGCAGATGCTCATATTCCTGTGAATGAAGTCAATCCTTCAGCCTCAATATCTTTAAGTCAAGAAGCACCTGCCGATCCTTGATCTCATCAACAAATCATCATTCTTCAAATGTACATCATGGAAATGTTTCTGGCATCAATGATGAAGTTAATCCCTTTGCTACCCCCGAAGATGCTCCATTTGAAAACATATTTGCTACTCCTGAATCATCATCTGAACCATCTTCTTCAAGACATCGACTCGCTACCTCGCCTCAACAACTGCCACATGAACACCTTAGAAAATGGACTCACGATCATCCATTAGACAACATCATTGGAAATCCCTCTCGTCCTGTATCAACCCGGAAACAACTTGCAACCGATGCCTTATGGTGTTTCTTCAACTCCGTACTATCTAAGATCGAACCAAAAGATGTTAAAACCGCCATGAATGAAGATTACTGGTTCAATGCCATGCAAGAAGAAATTCATGAGTTTGATCGACTTAATTTATGGGAGTTAGTACCGCCCAGATTGTGCTATGATTATTGCTCTAAACTGGATCTTCAAAGTGAAACTTGATGAGCATGGTGATGTGTTGAAAAACAAGGCCGATTAGTTGCTAAAGGATATCGTCAAGAGGAGGGTATAGACTTTGAAGAATCTTTTGCTCCAGTTGCTCGAATCGAGGCAATCAGAATCTTTCTGGCTAATGCTGCTAGTAAGAACATGGTAGTTTATCGATGGATGTGAAGACGGCATTTCTGAACGGAGATCTTAAAGAAGTCGTCTACGTCCGCCAACCTGAAGGATTTGTGAATCAAGAGCATCCTACTCACGTTTAACGTCTGAAGAAGGCTCTTACGGTTTAAAGCAAGCTCCAAGGGCATGGTATGATACACTGTCAAAGTTTCTACTATCAACCGGATTCAAAGAAAGGAGCAATTGATCCTACATTGTTCACCAGAAGTCGTGCAAACATTTAACTCATGTTCAAATTTATGTTGATGATATTATTTTTGCCTCGACTGACCCAATGGAATGTGATCGTTTTTCTAATGAAATGAGTTCAAAGTTTCAAATGTCAATGATGGGACAAATGTCATTTTTCTTGGGATTACAAATTTCACAAAGTCCCGGAGGCATTTTCATAAATCAATCTAAATATGCAAATGAGATTTTAAAGAAATTTGGATTTGATTCAAGTGACCCTGTTGACACCCCATGATTGATCGAACCAAACTAGATGAGGACCACTCAGGGATCATGATTGACCAAAAGAAATATCGTAGTATGATTAGGTCCCTGATGTACCTCACGCTAGTAGACCGCACATCTTGTTCGCTGTTTGCATGTGTGCTAGATACCAGGCTAAGCCTACTAAAAAGCACCTTGAAGCGTTAAACGGGTCTTTCGGTATCTCCAAGGAACCATCAATATGGGACTATGGTACCGAAGGACACCGGTATGTCACTAACGGCCTATGCAGATGCCGATCATGCAGGTTGTCAAGATACACGTCGAAGTACATCCGAGGTGCTCGTTTTGGGTGATAAGCTTGTGAGCTGGTCTTCAAAGAAGCAAATGAGTACTTCTATTTCCTCTACAGAGGTTGAATACATAGCCATGTCATCTTGTTGTGCTCAAATCTTATGGATGAGATCTCAATTATCTGACTATGGCTTTGAATTCAACAAAATCCCTCTTTAATGTGATAATAAAAGTGCTATTGCTCTCTCATGCAACAACGTTCAACACTCAAGAGCAAAGCATATCGACATTCGACATCATTTCATCAGGGAACAAGTGGAAAAAGGTGTGGTGGAACTATATTTTGTGAGGTCTCAATATCGTTAGCGACATCTTCACCAAAGCTCTTCCAAGAGAACGTTTTGAGTTTATTCTTCCACGCCTTGGCTTGAAAAGCCTTCAACCGTGATACTCTCAAACGTCTTCATGAGGAAGACGAGGAGTAAAGGTCTATCTTCATCTATCTCTTGTATATATCTATTCAAAAATCAAAATACAAAATTATAAAACCTTCAAAATCCATAAAAATCTAAAAAATTCGAAAAATCTTCAAAAATATTGTCTTTTTGTCATGCGCTTTCTCGGTTCGATAATATCTACGGTCTTTGTGCTGTCATTCAAAGAATGACACGGGACTTTAGATGTTGTTCGAATTCCAAAAAAAAAAAAAAAAAAAAAAAAATTATGTTTGAGAGAAAGAGAAAAAAATGGTTTATTGTCATTTTCATGCAATAACCCGGTTTTAAAAGAAAGAACAGAGCCATGTTTTACCATGTTTTCAAATTCCATGCTCCGATTCTATAACATTTATCTGCTGAAAACTAAATGCTTTGAAAAATAACTCGGTCTCTATTTTTGATAATCATCGGGACTTATTTGTCAAAATCTCTATCTCTCAATCAACAACCTATGTCATTGATTGAGGGGAGAATGATTTCAATTAAATTAAAAGTTATTTGGCATTAAATTGTTTTCAAAAGATGTACATGCATGTTTAACCAATGGAGATTAAAATCTCAACATCGATCCTTATCGCTTAAAACGCTTTCATAATCAAGTCACAATTCTCCTTAAAAGCTTTCAAAATCAATTTAAATCTATAAGAGATCACAAATCTCAAATGTTTTGATAATTGTGATCGGGGGAGAAGTTGTGATTTAAATAGGATTTAAACCGATAATTCGATAAATGGTTTCTTAAGTGATTAGCATGTTTGCCTCCCCGTAAGTGACAAACGATTTCAAATTTTCCATGCACACGTTGAGGGGAGCATCTATCTTAAACCACAATGATTTGAAACGTGATCACTTATCTCAATGTGCATGTTCCCTCTAGTATGTGCAAAACTCTTTTCAAATCTCGAGGCACATATTGAGGGGAGCAAAATCATGAAAACCTCATCCTTCCCCAAAATGCTTTATCTACTTGATTCGATTAGGGAAGTGATGTTGATATCTTTTAGAAAATGGTAATCAAAGAAGTTAATTCTTTCTCTTGCCTCCGTGTGCAAAACATTTTCAAATACTTGATGCACATGTTGAGGGGAGTTCTCGTTCTAAAAATATCAAAAACAATTCAGGTACAAAATGCTTTGATAATATATCACAAGTATCCGGATTGATTTTCAAATGGTTTTCAATTGGTTCCAATGGCCGATGAACAATACCAAATAGACCGACCAACTTTACTTTATGTATGGTGATATAAGGATGATAAGGTTAGGTATTGTTCCCATGATCCGCCAGAACCGGAGGGATCTACCCAAGGACTATCCACTAGTTAGTGTAGAGTTCTTAGGTATGATGATAAAAGGAGAAAAATGAGATATGGGAAGAGTGCGGACTAAGACTGAGCTAGTACTGGAATAAACCCAACAAGGTTCTAGCTATGAAGTCTCGGTAAGCAATGAAGGGGTTGAAGAATTAAAAAGAATTGAATGAGAAAAGGGTGAAAACAAATAGCTCTCCAAATTATTCAACCTTAGGCGTAAACCGGGTTCAATTCATATGCTACTGATGGTAACATCGGTATTGAAGACAAGACGTCATGGACCTAGTGACGCACCGCACTTCAACTTCCCAAACCACTCAAGTTCCTCTTAAAAGGACTTGTTTCATTCTCACGGGAACCGACATTATCTATCGACTTTCTCTTAGAGATTGTTGATATTGAAGAAGGAGACCTTCTCCTAGTCTCCGATATAGGATCCAAATATGCACAAATTGAGTCTAGAGCCACGAGATCATCAATAAATCTCATTAGGACACTTTCAATGAAGACTCTCTGTTTCACACAATGTGGAAAGAGAGATTATATCTTGAGTCCTACGCATTATCCTTGTGGTATTGCTAGAACATCCGAGTGATATGCAAACATACTCACAATGAAGATGGAAAGCCTTCTCGAGCCAACATCTAACAAGCTCCTGGTAGGTGGCATGTGAGATCTATTATACAGATCAACCATGTGACAACCGAACAGAAACAATGGGGCGATTCAATCTTTTGAATCAATCCTGGTTCAGTTATGGATTGACGGATACCTTTGAAAAACCGGTCTTTGTGCTTTAAAACTCTTTTCATTAGCACGTCGACCGTGTACTAATTTTTCAAATCAAAAGGTGTTTTATGATTGATAATTGATTTTCATTAAAACCTTCGTTATATTGCAAAAACAATTTCTATTGAGCAATACACGATTGTTTTTCAAATTTCTTTTCATCAATCAGTGGACGAAATTCGCTGGTTCACTCACTCCGTGTTGTCTTCTTTGAGACGTTCCAGTTGGAGAACAGCTAGAGCAACGCGAAACCCCGTCAAGGAAATTCTTCAGAATTATACCTGATCACAGGCAGTACTTGTACTGATCAACGGGAACCGTGGGCCGTGTACCTCAATTCATCGAAAGTGATCAAAGACACTTTCGCGCTTTATTGCTAACTGTCTTATGCGTGTACACCCCGACGCTTGCGTGATCGTAATGAAGCGGTCAATCCATAGCCGCATGCTCACCTAACACATTCATCTCAAAAGAAATCATGATAAGTGCATCAATGACTCGATATTTTACTCCATGCTTCGCTACGCTGCCGCCAATATCATGATTCAACAAATGCTTCCGCTACTCTGATGAGAAGATATCATGATCCCGAATGTGAGCATGTCGGTCCGAATGTCACAACATCACATAATACCAACACCACAATGGATGTAACAGAGATTTTCTACTTAGTGATGATCTCAAAAGTGGCTCAACATTATTATCACGTGGATCAGGAAAAGACCTCCACTTGGATTAACCAAACATGCAATGAGTGGAATCAATGACTACGAGCTCCGGAGCAAAGTACTACATCAAGAATGCAAGATCAATTGTTAATGTAATATATGATTGTATTCAATGTCATTTTAGTATATGTTTGAGGTGACCTCCCTTAGGGGGAGATTGTTAGGAATTAGAAATTCCCAGTATTAAAGAGTCGGTCACCTCAAGTATATGTAATCGTTAGAAAGCTCGTAGTCATAGTAATATTTAGTTAAGTAGTATTTAGTTAAGTAACACCGTGGAGGACGGACGGGTCTTTACCCACTGTATGCCTGATCCACAGCCCGATGTGTGGCGATTTATGTAAGACTATAAATACTCTCTACCTCCCAAGGTAGAGAGTTGGAGCTTATAATAATATCTTTCACTTTCTCTCACTAAGTTCCCTAAACCTCTAACTTTCTCTCTCTAGAATTCCATCTATATGTTACTTTGTGTTATGGTTTGATGTGTATGTGAAAAGTTATATCCAACAGTTGGGACCAAGGGCACTGATTATGATGTATCAGTGTCCTTCGTTATCCCCTGGGTGGATGTTTCTTGGTCTCCAGTGGGTGGCAAATTGGTCTTGGGTTTTCTTTGCCTTTTGGCCAGTGCTCCAGAAGCCTCAGGGCCCTGAGACTTGGGTTTGGTCTTAGTCCCAGTCTGATACTTCCCCTTTCTCTTTATGGGAGCAGGGTTAGGAGACACCTGATTCCCTCGATTGTTTTACACAACCATATGGGCCGTCAATTCAATATTTGTGACAAGGGATGGGTCCTTTTGATAATTTGATTGGCTCAGATGCCGTAAAGTACCAAAATTTTCTTCCTGGGATTATTTGAACCCAGAACACTTGAAAAGCACAAGAGACAAACCTAGGATACCATAATGTATTTCGTCCCTAGTTTTGCTTTGTAGCTTGGTTACAAGATCACAGTAATGATCTCCCCTAAGTCGACAATGACCCCATTCATCAAGCAGTATGCCATCATCAACTTAATAGAGTTAACTTGTTCAGTGGATGAGTGGTTCCCGCCGAGGACCTGAATCACAAAAGTGAATAGGATCCTCCAAGCCACGGGGAATGAACTCTTGGTGACTAGGGTCTTGTCCAAAAATGTTGGATCTAAAACGATTTGTTTTAATCCATCCTTCACTGTGGAGGGTTCAGGATGGGCGACTTACACTCCCTTGTTGTAGTCTAACCCTGTTAAAGTGCAAAACGTTTTATAATCCAGGATGAATTGCTGCCCCCCGTTAAGACTGAACCTGATGAGATATTCCCTGAGTTGTCTAAGGTTATTCTCATCAGTAGAGGGTGTTGGGTCAAAGGCATTAGCTGTTGCCCAAAACTCCCTGAGGAGGTTTTGGTACAGTATTGAGGGACACCGAACAAAGGCCGTTTTCAGTGGGCAGGTATACAAAAATTTCATAATGTCCTTATAGGTTGGGACAGTTTGAGGATATTCAAAATTTCCTATGACATTATTTGTTTTAAATTCAACATTGCTAAGATCACCTACCCACTGTGAAGCAAACTGAAGAGATTGTGTTCTTGCCATTTCCATTAAAAGGTTTTTAGGGTTTTGAAAAAAATATTCTTGACAAGAACAATCAAAGGTTTTTAATCTCTTAAGTTGTGATGAAAATTTTTTGTAAAGGTTTACAGAGAAGATTTTCAGAAAAGGATTTGAAGAACACAAAGATTTCTGGATTTGAAAAGAGATTTTGACAGAGTTTTGTTAGCAGAAATCTTTTGTGTGTGTTAAAAGGATTTTGTGAGGGGTATTTATAGAGTGTTGAGAAGGGTTGTTTGTGCATACTTGTGGATTTGTAAAGTCGGTTTTTGAAAACGTTTTGAATTTCCACATTTAATGCCACCACTCCACTACCCGCAGTAAAATCCCGTTTTTCAAGGTAACAGTTGCAGCGCACAGTAAAACTGCACTTTTTGCAATAACAAAATATCCATAGGATATTTTATGTGAGGAGGCATTTAATGCCAAATGGGATGAGGTAAGTATGAGGGACCCATAACAGTAAGATATAAAGACATATATTCCTATATTAAATTGGTTGTGATTTCCAACCTAGGACATTTAAGTAACTAATACTTGATGCATTTAGTTACTCATTCAACGCTTAATATATAGAGTCAGGGTCCCTGAATAAGTCTTACTCATTCAGTGAGAGATGTGTTTATGGGTTTCGTTCAGTGAGGAGGAACCATTTCAGTGAAAACTTACTGAGATTGGTTTCAGATAGCTGACTTTCAATGTCTAGTATTCCCAATTCACTTTCCTCTCGAAGGTAGGTTCATCCAAGGGTTTGGTGAAGATATCAGCAAGTTGATATTCAGTAGGGATGAAATGAAGCTCTATGTCTCCTTTCATTATGTGGTCCCCGATGAAGTGATATCTGATATCAATGTGTTTGGTTCTTTGATGAAGGACAGGGTTGTTGGAGATTGCAATTGCACCGGTGTTGTCACAGAAGATGGGTACCATTTTGAAATGGATGTCATAGTCACTGAGTTGACTTTTCATCCATAATACATTGGCACAAGATCCTGCACAGCCACATATTCGCTTCGGCTGAAGACATAGCCCCCGATTGCTGCTTTTTAGCACTCCAACAAACTAGTTTACCTCTAAGAAATTGACAGACCCCTGAGGTACTTTTTTCTGTCCATGTTGTAGCCAGATAATCGTAATCTTAGTACCCTTTAGATCAAACCCGAGCACTTTGGATAATAGAGTCCAAGGCTTGGGGTTCCCTTCAGTACCTGAATTCTTTTGGCTTCAGTGAGGTGAGATTCCTTAGGATTGGACCGATATCTTGCTATTAGACAACTGAGAATTGTATGTCCTGCTCAGAAGCAAGAAGATACATCAGTGAGCCAACAATTCCTCTAAAATGGGTTTGATTGACTGACTTGCCAGTGAGATCAGGTCCAAGATTGTTAGGAGGGACCATTGGTGTCTTCACTGAGGCATAGTCAAATATCTCATATTTCTTCAAGAGATTTCTGGTGTATTTCTCTTGACTGATGGAGATTCCTTTATCAGTTTTCCTGATTTGTAGTCCAAGGAAGTATGTGAGTTCACCATCATGCTCATTTCAAACTTCTTTGTCATTAGTTTTTCAAACTGTTTGCAAAGAGTGTAGTTTGTTGAGTCAAAGATGATGTCATCAACATATACTTTGACCAGTATCACATCTTGTTTGTTCCTGTAGATAAACAATGTGTTGTCTATCTTTCCTTGGGAGCTTGTTTTAGTCCATAAAGGGCTTTATTAAGCTTGCAGACATAGTCAGGGAATTCACTACTCTCAAAAGCTGGAGGTTGATGAACATACACTTCTTCCTTGAGCTCACCATTTAGAAATGCACTTTTTACATCCATTTGGTAAACTTTGAAGTTCATGTAGGTAGCATACGCAAGGAAGATCCTGATGGCTTCCATTCTAGCAACAGGAGCAAATGTCTCATCATAGTCAATTCCTTCTTATTGACTGTAACCTTTGGCTACAAGTCTGGCTTTGTTTTTAATGACAGTGCCGTTTTCATCAATTTTGTTTCTGAAAACCCACTTCATTCCTATGACAATGACATCCTGAGGACATTTTATCAAGGTCATGACCTTGTTTTTATCAAACTGTTGAAGTTCTTCTTGCATGGCCTGAACCCAGCTTGGGTGTTTTAGAGCCTCAGTGACACTTTTGGGTTCTATATCTGAGAGGTAATCAGCATATAGACATTCATTGGCTGAGGCTGCAGTTAATTTAGCGACCATGCTTCGTGAGCATGCCCCGATGGGTTCACCAATGATGTTTACAAGCCCAATGTTCTGAGATTTTGTCCACTTACTTTGTGGTCTAGGATCTGAGCTTGAAGAGGTCACTGGAGACTCAGGAGTGAGTTCAGGTGCATGAGCCACAGGATCATTTAGAACATCTATTGAGATGTCTTGTTCAGGTTGAGGATCATGAATCACAGGGTCCTGAACATTTGGTTCAGTGATACCTATCCCAGTAGGGACTGATTGGTTATCAATGAATTCACTGATAGTAGGTTGTGACAGGTTGTGAGGTAAGAAATAATATGATATGTCAGTATTAGCTTAGTATGAGGAATTGATTTCAGTGTTATACTCATCAGGAGGATATCTTGAAGAGTTATCAATTCCTACTTCCTCCACTAAGGTGTTGGAGAACTTGATGCTTTCTGAACTTTCATCAAAGGTGACATGAAAGGTTTCCTCAACTTGTTTTCTCCTTGTGTTAAATACCCTGAAGGCTTTGGAGATCAGTGAGTAACCTAGAAAGTATCAATCATCAGCTTTTGCATCAAACTTGCCTAGATGATCCTTATGGTTATGGATAAACACAGGACATCCAAACACATGAAAGTAGCTGATATCAGGAAGTCTTCCTTTGAATATCTCATGTGGGGTTTTGTTATGTCTTTTGACAATGATTGACCTGTTTTGAGTATAACAGTCGCTTTTGACTTAGTCAGAAATGTTTTGAGAGGGCTGAGCCATTTAACATGGTTCTTGCAGCCTCAATAAGAGTTCTTTTTCCTTTCACCACCCCATTTTGTTCAGGGGTGTAAGGAGATGAAAAATTTTGGGAGATTCCTTTTTCATCACAGAAAATCTCAAGCTCAACATTTCTAAACTCAGTACCATTGTCAGCTCGATTTGTTTTATCAGAATGTCATTCGGTTTCAATGTTCCCGATGAATGACATTATAGTATCAACTGCCTGACTCTTTTTGGAAAGAAAGTATACCCAAGTGTATCTTGAAAACTCATCAACAATGACAAGTGTATACTTCTCATGCTGGATTGATCTAGGACTGACAGGTCCAAAGAGATCCATATGCAAGAGGTGAAGGCAGCTTTTGATTGAGAAGTTTTGTTTTGTTTTGAAAGATGCTCTTTGATGTTTGCCTTTTTCACAGGCTGAGCATGGTTTGTCTTTTGCAAAAAGCAGTGATGGTAAGCCAAGGACCTTGTTTTGTTTTGCCAAGTTGTTAATATTTTTGAAATTTAAGTGTGAGAGTCTCTTGTGCCAAAGCCAGTTGATAGTTTCAGTGGCTTTGGCAAAGAGACAAGTTCCATCTTGAGAAAGAGTTGTCATGTCTAAGACATAAACATCATCTCTTCTAGGAGCTATCAAAACAACTTCCTTGTTGGCATTGAAAATGGTACCTTGTTTGTCATTGAATTGCACAATGTACTTAGCATCACATAGTTGACTGACACTGAAGAGATTGTATTTGAGACCATTGACATAAGCTATCCTAGAGAAAACTATTCCGTTGCCATGAACCATAACCTTAAGTGGGACATGATGAGTTATCACCAAATACTACCTTGGGTCCTGGTTCCTTTACATACTTGTGCAGATATTCCTTCACGCCAGTCATGCTTCTTGAGCATCCACTGTCTAGATGCCAGATAGGCTCCCTGGCATGCCTCTGCACAAGTAGTAAACTGAATTAGTTTCTCTTAGTGACCCACTTATTAGCGGGCTTGGGCTTCATGGTCTGTTTGAATTTGTGAATTGACTCATGGTTAGTAGTTGAGTGCATTATGCTACCACAGGTTTTGCATTTTGAGACTGAGGATGACTTAGTGCTTTTGGGTTGCTTGGAACTTCTCCTTGCTTGGATGACACTGTCATGCTGAGATGTCTCATGAGCTGGATTTCCGCAAATATCACAGCATGTGTTCATGAGACAATCATTAGGATGATGATCATTAAAGCCACAGTGTGGGCAAGGAGGAAAGGGTTTTGCTCTAAACTTTTGAGCAGGCATGGATGTGGAAGCATACTGATGACCAACTTTGGTATAGTTTGCTTTACTGAGAGAACTTACATATTGTAAGTGATCAGAATTTCTGTGATCATCCTTTTTGCAGATCATACAAAAAGGATTCTATAACGTTGTCGTGGTATGATGGTATAGTGGCATAGATCACACTTCGCTGGATTTGGTGGTTTATGACTTTTAGGAACTAGAGGAAGTTGACTTTGTCTCCTTGAGTGATTCAGGGACCTTTTCAATGGATTCCATCTTGTCAGTTAGCTTCCTCACAAGTTCAGTCAGTTGCTGAATTTGGTCAGCTTTAGAGGGGACTGAGGATGTGGAAGTTTCAGTGGGGTTAGATTCTTTTTGAGTTGGTTTTGATGGTCTTTTCAGGATGGTTCTACCAAGTCCAGACCTTTCTTTAGGAGAGTGTGGATTGTATTGTAATGGAGTAAGCTCTGAGCTAGGAGCAGCACCCTGAGGAGGTTCCAATGGTGGAAGTGGTGCTTGAGATTCATCTTCAGACTTAGAGATGTGTTCAGTACTACTAGACATATCAGGGAGTCCAAGAATGCTCTTTAGAGCTTGACTTTCAGGCTCTAGAATCCTTCCTGAACCAAAGTTTGGAAGCTTACTCTCAGGATTAACCCTTTCAATCCAATCACTGGGCTTGGGAATAGTCAACATACTGGTAACCATGCCTCCAGACACAAATAGTTTGGGACTCTTGTCTTTGCTGTGAGAGTCAGGGAGATGATTTTCACCTATAACTCTCTTTTTGCTACTGGGGGCTCCCACAAAGATTAAATACTCTTGGATTCTTAGCAGTCTAACTAGCAATGATTTCCTTTTCTTTCTTAAGTTCATCTTGAAGAGCCTGATTTCTTTTAACTAATTCAGTGTTTGGAATTTGTAAGGTGATAGCCTCAAGCTTATTTTGTTTTAACAAAAGTAATTCATCCCTACACTTATTCAATTCAAAACTTAGCTTGTTGTACTTAGAAAAAAGATTTAACCGTTGCTCCTCTACAAACTTAAGATCAACATTGATATAGTTCATATAAGACTGCCAATCAGAGTCATCATCCATAGAAAGTAGAATATTTACCTTCTTCATTGTGATGTTGACCCATTCTCCATTTCTGGCATGATTCTTTCCAACAGCTAGCTTTTCTTCCTCAGAGAGGGCCATCAGTGCGCTGACATGCACCATTTCATCATCAGATGAGACTGGCTCTTCATCCCAGTCAAAGGTTTCAAAGAACAAGACCTTTGTTTTTACCCTACACAGATTGAACACTTTTTGTTTCTAAGGGACTGGCCTCAAGCAATGCAAGCTTAGCTTTGATTTTCCTATACTTAGCTTCAAAATCAATGGTTTTTTTTTGGTCAGATTTTTTTTTGAAAATTTTGATGAGACTGATAGATTTTTGGTTGAAATTTGCTAAAGCCTGAGGACTGATTTGACCCTAATGGTTTATAAGAGGGTTCAGAAATTGTTTTTGAAAAACAGTCTTTTTGCAAAATGACCTCTTTTGTGACAGTTAAAGCATTCAGTGTCCTCATTTGCTTTAGCATTTGAAAAACCTTTGTTTCTTTTAATAAACCTCCGAGAGTTTGCAAGGAGTGCCCTTTCCTGAAATTCAACGTTCAGGTCATTTAGGTACTCTTCACTTGATCTCTCATCAGGCTCATCATCTGAATTCTCTTGGAAATCTTGAACCACATTGTTAGAAAAGAAAGAAGTTGATATAGGTGAGGTGGTGGTCAGGGACTTCTTGACTTCCTGAGACTTCTTTAAGTCAGGGTATCGTCTGTTGATGAGGTTTTCCTCATAGACAAATTTCCCATAAATTTTAGGAAGTTCAAGATTTTGGATATGATTTGCATTTCTAAGTCTCTGAGAGAAATTTAACCACTTCTCAGGGAGACAATTGATAAAACCAACATTAATCTCATGTTTGGACAACTTAACACCATCATTTGCCAGTTCATTTAAAAGAGTTCTGTACCGGGTGTAAGTTTGAGACAGAGTTTCTGAGTCCTTAGCCCTGAAGGTGTTATACTCAAGTTTCAGGTCCATTATCCTATTTTCCTTGGTATCAGATGGACCTTCATGACTATGAACTAGGTCATCCAGTGTTTGTTTGGCAGTATTACAACTTATAACGACTCCATAATATCATCCGGAAGACATGATATGATGATACTTTTGAGTCTTTGGTCCTGGTTGACCACTCTCCTCTCATCCTGAGTCCACTGAGCTTCAGGTTTAGGTAAACCTTCAGCAGTCTTTGGGATAAATGGAACTTCATTTATACACTTGATATAATAAGGTTCTATACCAATCAAAAGCAAAGCATACGCTTTTTCCATTTGTTGAATTTTCCAACTTCAAGTATATGGGCAACAGCTGAATAAGCTCCACCATTTTTATCGACTAGTTGGGGTACACCAATTTCAGCCATAGGGATCCTGATTTAAAAACGTTTTAGAGCGGCTTAAAAGAAAGTTTAAAAGTTTTATAATCAGCCTCGCTCTGATACCACTTGTTGTTCCCTATTCACTATCGTATAAAACAGTTTAAGTATATTAAACGAACTAATAGTGAATAATGACTGAAATTAACGTAAGTAAAACACGCTTATAAATTTTCAACGTTTATATTCTTATTAGAAATGAATCAAAAGAATACATTACCCAAGTACTTGCGGAATAGTACTTGGGATTGAAATGACAAAGTTTGGTGACTCCTCTCTAAGCTCAGGCTAAGTCTGAGCACAACTCTTAGAACCCACTGATCTATCTCAAGGATAAAGTTGTATTTGGAGGAGTGAAAAGATGGCTTTTGTGTGAGTGTGTTTTTACAATTCACAAGCTTAATCTTTTCACTCAACCTCTTATGATATTTATACAAGTATGATATTTAACTTTATCCTAAAGGACAAAAACTGAGATCATAGTAAACACGAATATTGATATATTCGGTTACTGTTTACTTTTCTATTTGTAGTAGGCGGCGAGGCTGCTTTCCTTAACAGAGAATACTTTAGCTTAGCCGCTTGCTATTCAGGGAAAGTTTACTTTAGTAGATAGGGACTTAGTTTTATCTGGGTAAACATTTCCCGCCGTGTCCCGCTCATTCTTCAGTCTTCATAGCCTTCAGTCTTTAACTCCAGTTTGTCTTCAGTGTAAGAGTTGGAGAGGAGTCTTAGGGATTCAGTGAGTTATTGTCATCACTCACTGAATCCACCATCTTCTTCTTGACTTAGTCTTCACCCTTTAAGCTCCGCCTTACTGAGTGGAGAGGCTCTTCTTCGCCTCATACTGAGTATCCTGAAGATGGCTCACTGAGAGACTATGCACTCAGTGACCTGTTAGTGTTTAACGGTTTAGACACTTAGGATATTTTCTATTCAAATCCTAGATTAAGGGGTTTGGGTATTTTCTGAACCCAACACAAAGGCAGTGGAATACCATGGCTAGTCCTGAGTTAACGGCTACAGGTAAAGACATTCCAAATCCGTTGATGGTTGTGATGGTTTGCCAAAAATCATTAGGGTTTTTCAACACACCATTGATTCACGTTCTAAGTGTTGGACTGGTTATTAGTTCACCAGGGTGAAGTCATGATTCCACCAAAGGACTAGCTAGCCCAAGAGTGAGTAGCTACTTGGTTAAGGCTCATCAAATCTACTCAGGTTACTGTTGCTGCTTGTTCCAGACGCTGCTGATATAGGAGTTGTTGATGGATCCTTGTACTTCATTGATGGTTACTTGTGGTTGCTGTTTCTGTTGCTGCTGGTTACCTTCTATTCCTGTAGATGCTCAAGTCTCAATCCTCATGCTCTGGATGTTAAAGAACTATCTACAAACTTGAAGTTAACCTAGTCAAATTCAAGTTTAGGGGAGGATTGTAATAGTTTATGGTTCCTGCTGATGGTTCCTGCTGGTACCTATAGTGGTTCCTGCCTTGGTTTAAAATTGCGTTTTTCAATCCGTTACGCTCAAGGTCTCAAAGGACGATGCGTAATGCGTGATGCGAATGCGAACGCAATTTAGACGCGATGCGTTTAGTATTAAAAAAGTAAAAGAAATATTTATAAATATTATATTTTTACCAAGTATCAAATAAATGCAACAAACATATAAGTAAATCACTAACATATTCAAAAGTAGATGATGACATGATGGTAAAATATATCAAAAGTATACTTACAAGATACAAGTTATATCAAAAACAAAGAATCATAATTTACTCATAATTAAATCAATAGCAAAAGTTAGTATTATAAAGTTTAGTCAAAGTTGAACAATATATAAGTTCTAGCGGTAAATCAAATTAATTAACTCACTTGTATCTAATAAAATAACATATGTGATTATTATAATCAAAGAAGAACATATGAGTTTTACAACTTGAATCACACAACAGAAAGAAGAAAACTATTCGATTACGCATTAAAGTAAATTAAAGATTATACTCACTTTGTAGAATCTGTCGCACCACCAGGAGCTTAAATGAAATAAAAAGGGGGGAATTTGGATCTAGGGCAAAAACTATGGTTGTCAATGTGTATTTTTATGGACGTCATTACTAAGGTCCTTATTAAAATAGTTGGGCTTCGTAAATCAGCCTAAATTCCAAATTGCACTAATTGCGACTGTTGCTAGCATTACACAAATGCGATAAATTGCGGTCAATTGCGAATGCAATTTGGAATGGCCTTGCATTAGGTGTCATGATGCGAAATTCCAAATGCAATGCAATGATGCGTGCAATTTGCGCAATGATGTGCGCATTTTTAAACCAAGGTTCCTGCTGATAGTTTATTTCTGCTGGTAGTATAGTTTCTGCGGATAGTATAAATCCGTATTATTAGTATTAGTTTGTTAGATGAATGGATATGCATGAGTTATATTAGGAAGAGATAATGCATATCTTTTACGCGTTTTGTAATGGGTTGTATTAGGGTTTCTTGTAGTTATAAAAGAAACTCACGGCCAAGAACATTGTATGTTCTTAGAAACAATTTCTAGTGATTAATATAGATCCATAGAGGATCAAAGTGTTTAGTAGTAATTCGTGTTCTTTAACTCATGTGTGAATTTTCCGCATAAGCATAAGTTTATTAGAGATTCTCCTATAGTTTACTTGTGATTACATAAGTATTCTATCCATTTACAAAGGCTCGAAAGATCTATCTAGGACTGATTAAACAGAATTAGGTGTAGATCATGTAGGATCATGCTGTTACTTAAATTGTAGTCAAAATTAAGTTTGATTAATCGAGGTTTATAGGTTGTAGCGAAGTAGGTAATTGACCACGAAATGATGTTATCTGTGTGAAAGCTTGTTGCCTATTAGTTTATAATGAATTTGGGAATCTTGCTTTGCCTATTAGGATTGGTTTAAACGCACTAGATTTAGATTGATTTCACTTCACTAGCTGAAAGTAGGTAGCTCATATCTACCTCTCTGGTCAAACTTTGTACCAAGTTGCTTTAGTAAAACTTGTTACCTCTCAGGTCAATGGTCAACCTTTAACTTTGACTATTTGACTTTCAGATTTTCAATCTTTGAAATTTTTATCAAAAGGGGTAACATGTTTTTTTTAAAATAATTTCCAAGGATCAAAAGGCTTTTCAAAAGGTTCTAAATCACAATAAATTCATTTTCCAGAAATTGTGATTTAAATCAAATAAAACGAAGTTTATAGTGTTTCTGAGATACAAAGATTGAGACACAATACAAACTAAGGAAAAGTGTGATTCAAATTCATGGATTTTGTTTTCAAAAGATCTGTTTTGAGAAAATCTGTGGTTTAATAAGTATCTAGACATGTAATAATTTCAAGTTGTGTAATCCAAACTACTTATCGTCTCAAAACTAATAATGGAATTTATGAATAGTGATGTAAACGTGTCTCGCATGATCTTATACAAAGCCTCATTTTATCTTAGAAATTCTCATTGACAAAAAGCATAAAAGGTTTAAATTTCTTCTTTTTGAATCTACGACGGGTAATAATTTCCGGTGATTAAAATGACCTAGACATATTAGTCAGCCCATATAAGCGTGTCCCTCCTAGATTCATTAAGATTATTTTTATATTTTATGTGCCAATTTTTTCTGACTATGTAACCTCTCAAAGTTAAAAGAAACTATGAAAAATATGTTCACCATGATAAAACCAAGAATTTTTCTTATCTTTAGAGACCTACGATGGGTAATAATTTCCGATAGCTAATTAGCTTTATTCTTGTTAGTTTATCCATGTAAGCGTGTCCCTCACAGGTTCTTTAGTGAAGAATTATATCTAGCGTGCTTTCATAAACAAAGTAAATGAGTGATTCGCTTTCAAAACCATTTTTAAATGCGAAGCTGATTCTTGTATTTTCGTATGTCAATGAGATTCATATATTCAAAACAAGATATCACTTCAAATATGGAAAGAGATAACTAATTTCAAATGTTTTACTTACTGAGGAATATATGAAAAATAGAAAAAGAGAAAGCAAAACAGAAAAATATTAATAAATCTTACGTGAAAGGAAAAGAGCCTACGTCATGTGTCAGAAAAAGCAAGTACAAGGCACAAGGGAATGAAAATGAGAAAAATACCTTAAAAAGAAATGCCAGAATGTATAAAACAGACATAGTGAAAAAAGAGAAAATCAAAATCCTTTGTATTTATTATGAATCCAATTAATTTATGTATTAATCTCAGAACTCAAATGCCACAACAAGCTCCAAAATGACTATTATCAAAGGAACAACTGGCACCGGGACATTCACTCATGGGAATTGTAGCTTGTAACTCCATAGTTAATCTCGACACCATAATCTGCAATCACAAGTACCAAATTATTCCCGAGATTCTCAAACATCACCCAATATCCTCCACACTTACAAATTCCTCAACTATATCAGTCATTTACTCAAAACAATTCTGGGACACTGTCACATTCTTCACCGAACACTACAACTTCAACAATCATTGCTTACTTCCTCAACAATTATCCAAACGTTTAAAAACGAGCTGAAACTTCAAAACGTAAGGTTGACGATTACACTAGTTCAACAAATATAAAGATTGAAGCTGCTCATACCACTGCTAGAGGACAAGAAATTCCTGAAAAATTTGTTAGTTGATGATGTGAAAGGTACGATGACGTACTTGGACTAATGGACGATAGAGCTGGAATAGACATTCCAACGGCAAGACCGCAACCGGTGGAGCCTACCCAAGGAACATATAGGAAAGAACCTAGCACCCCTAGGATAAAAAGAAAGAAAGCAAGTGCTGGAGTATCAATAAGGAAAATCAAGGAAACAAGGAAGAAGAAGAGGTCAAGAATTCTGTAAGAGACTGAGGAGAACACAAAAGAAAACACTTCTGTTCTAACTGGTGCTCAAATCGAAGAACTGAAAGTTAAAGAAGCAATCTACAAGTAAACGAGCAAGAAAAGAAGTTCTCGAAAGAGCATAGTTATACAAAGATGTAGAAGAAATGGTTGAGGAAGGTGAGAACGTGTCAAAGGCTATGATGAAATGAAAAATGACACTTAATGATGAAGACGATGATTTTGATAAGTTTGAATCTGATGATGATGTAAATCAATACATCGTTGCTCCAAACGAAGAATCACATGGTGCAACAAGTCCAGCACCCTTAACCTTGGTTCCCTTAGGAAAACTTCACAAGATGATACCCATATTGTCGAAGAGCCAACTATTTCTATCATGGTTACAATCTCAAAACCCATAGAAACAACCGGCACAACTCTTGTAGTTGACTCCGGTCTACCGGGATCGGGAGGAAATCCTGAGTAATCAAGCGAAGCTGGAGTGAGTCCTAATTTTCATATTAGAGACAATCCACTCGTTCACGAGCCAGAGGTTCATACTCCCTCTCCAACTCTGAAAACAAATCACTCGGATTCGGCACAGGTAAAGAAGAACTTATACGTTGCTGCCACCACCACTGCACATCAGAATTCTCACACTATTACTATTTCACTCCCTACCGACTACACCACCAACATCTCCTCAAGTTGAGCAAATAAGAAATGTAATGAAAGATACCTTCATCACTAAAAACCAACATGATAAGTTATCGGACAGGATTGGAAAGGTCTTAGCTATTGCAGTACATAAGCATATGAGTAAGGTTCTACAAAAGGAGAACTTCACGGAAAAAGACGAAGTTTGTACTTTTACATGCTCAACAATCCTGGACTAGAAGTCGAAGATGCCGAGTTGTTTGAAGTTTTGAAGAAAATTGCTTCCAGTGATCAAGAGACAAGACATTAGAGCGAACACGAAGAACCTTTCCAGGATCACCATGAAAATTGTAATCCTCAGGGGGAGAAAGTAAAAGACAAAGATCACGGGAATCACTTCAACATAACTCTTTGAACATCACGAAGAAGTATGGATTATTTTGGTTGTGTTAACATGGATTCTTCAAAGATGCGTATCAAGTTTTGTCAACATATGTGATGATGGAAACCAAGATGATACAAGACCAAGATGGGACGCTTTTAATCAATACCTGAATAATCAACCCTTAGGGGGAGATTGTTAGGATTCACTCTATAAAGTGTTATTATTCTAGGTCTTAATATGTGGTGCTTTATATTATGTTTTGCCAGGTAGGCTAGATAATCATGTAACTAAGTTCATAGAGTCTGGTCCACTAGGCCCAGTCTTTACCTCACTGGTAATCCTACCTCACTACTACATTAGCATAAATTGGGGGGAAGTGTATGAAGAAGCTAATGACTAGTCGTATGAATTGGGGAGAAGCCAATCTAATTCATACATATTACAACATTTTCATACAAGTGAATAAGTGCTCACGTGCAAGGATACAAGAAGAAGATAATGAGCGTCAACTATGAACATCCACAGCATTTGAAGAACTTACCAAGATATTTATGAATTGGGGGAAAGTCAATCCAATTCATAACATATTACACCACTTTCTTACATGTGAAGAAAAGCTTTCATGCAAGAATACAAGAAGAAGATAATGAGCGTCAACTATGAATATCCTCAGCATCTGAAGAACTCACGAAGACTTTTTTCTTTATTTATATTTGTATTGGTAGGAAATGTTGTAAGTAATCCCGTATGTCGACACATGGGGGAATATTGTTAGGATCGCTCCTAAAACTTAATGTCACGATATTACGGGAATTAAATTAGAATTACACTAGTTTTACAATAAGTTACAAGCACAAGGACTAATGTTGTAAATAGGTCATAGTCTAGTCCTTGGTGGTCTATAAATACCCCTTCTATGCTAGCTTAGACGGGTAAAGCTTGGTATGTAGCCTGGCAGGGTGTGTAGTCTGCTCTTAGTTTCTCTCTCTTAATAGACAACTTTTTCCCTCTCTACTTCTCACTTACCTCGTTGCCATGGGTTTCTCTTTCAATGAGCTTCCCCGACCTCCCGAATCACTAAATCAAACTAATAACGATCCTACAGACATGCTCAAAATTTTCACGACACCAAAGTCTCAAAAATTACACCTGATTCCTCAAAGATTTTTTTTATTCACGTTTTCGACACAACTATGTTTGGGGAGCATTTTAGAAAACACTTAAAAACTGCCTGATTTTTACTCAATTAAAAATCCAATTAACCAAAATGAGGGCTCGATTCAAAACAAAACCCTCTCATTAGTTAACCGAATCCCTCGATTTAACCAAAAGTGAGTTCTGGAGTGACTTCTTGTGTAACTTGCTTATGGTAACACAATTTGTTTAGGCTCATGGGCGGAGATAGGGAGGGGTTTCGGGGGTCACGTGCCCCCCTAGCAAAAAAAATTGTAGTGTAAATTTTTTAAAATATATAGATTTTTTTTTTTGTAATTTGCCACCTTTAATAACTATTTTGTAATATTATTTCTAAAAATTATCAAAATGTATCCTCTCTAGGAAAAGTTTCTAGCTTCCGCTTCTATTTAGGCTTTTTGCTTTCGGACTAACCATATATGTCTAAACTAGGTTTTATATATATATATATACTACCTTATCAGTTCGAATATACAACCTTAGATACAATACGGTTCGAACTAAAACAAAATACTTGCATGATTTTTTAAGCATTCGTGTCGCTAAATAATGGAGGACTCAAACCAAGTAATAGGCTCTTTCTCTTTTCTTTTTCTTTATCTTTTTTAAGATGGGCCCATCAAATTAAACGTCATTTACTACACCCTCATCTACCACCACCTTTTGCATGCTATAAATAGCTTCATTTGGCCACGATATTTTATCTTACTCCACTGGTAACCAAGCATTAAACATGATTTACAGCTGTACACATTGCAGTTTCCATAGCAAGAATCTTGATTTGGTACTTGCTCACTCTGAAACTTGTGTGCATCGTTTAAACGGTAATGTTGGAAGAGGAGGACATCGTGGTGGACACGGAGGAGGACGTGGTGCTGATGCTCGTGGTGGACACGGTGGAGGACGCCGTGGTGGTGGACGCGGTGGAGGACGTGGTGGTCTTGGGGGAGGACGCGGTGAAGTACCTCATCAAGGCGCACCTGAAGTGGCAGTGGCTCCTAATGCTGAACCCGGTCCCGAACCTAACGCCGTTGCTCCTAATGCTGACGTTTAGTTCCGTTTAGCTGTTGGGTTTGAGAATAGATTGAATAAAATGTAACTAGTTAATTGCGTTAACGATAACTAGGTGGCAGTGTTTGGCATTCTGCATTTGTGGTTCTAGGTGCTTTTAAAATATTTATCTTGGCTCTTAAAAATGGTAAAAGCTGTTACATTATATTGTGCGTGCGACTATAATCGCAACAATCACACGCTAACTTTACATTTTTATTGTTATTTATTTTACATAATATGCACGTAATATAATATGCTATATATAGTGCTAAAATTAAATCATATAAAAAGTTTTCAGGGTTCGAAATTCAAACAGAAAGAATAACAACTCATGTATTTCTTTTTCCTTAACTCAGCAAACATATAAAAATAAAATAAATCAACAAAAGAAAACGTCTCATATCAAATGTTGAGTTAAATACCTACTCATATAAATGCTACACTTAAAGTCTCTACCGCAACTTAGTTTACTTTTGACGACGATGCCTTTGTGACGGTAGCTGTCGTTGATATAAATATTTTTAATGGATCGAATATGAGAATTAAATTAAATTATTATTATAACTATTTAATAAATTGGTTAATTTATTTAGTAAATCCGGATATTATCTTGGGTCGCTGAAAGAAATATCCGTATTTAATTTAAGAATATGAAAACTACTTTAGCAAGGAAATCGTCGCTAAAAATGACATGCACTTTTCCCCCTACACGCAACCGGAGGTGGCAATTTTTGACACGACATGAAACCCGACTTGAAATTGATACAAAAATTAGCAGGTTTGAGTCACCTATCTAACCTTTTTATTAAACAAGTTAGGTTCGGGTTGGGAATAAATTAAACGGGTCGACCCACTAACCCGTTTAAGATTTTTTTCTTAAATTAAAAATTATTTATATTTTATTGTACGGGTTAAATGAGTTAAACGGGTCGACCTGTAAACCCGTTTAACATGTTTAACTCGTGTAATGTGCCAACGTTTTTATATAAAACGGGTTAAATAGGCCAACCCTAAACCCTTTTAATCTATTCAACTCGTGTAACCTATTTAATCCGCCAATTCAAGTAGGGGTTGACCCTTTTATTGTATGCGTTAAATAGGCCAACCCTAAACCCTTTTATTGTATGGGTTAAATAGGCCAGGTTCGGGTTATATGTAAACATGTTTAGGGGTTGACACGATAATTTAAATGGGTCTAGTTCGGCTTAAGATTTTCTGATCCGTCAACTTGTCAACTCGAACCCTCCAATCCAAACCCGACCCAAATTGCCACCCTTACAAGCAGCAACAACATCATTCCTAGTTTTTGTCCATAAACATTTTCGCAACAAACTTTTTAGATGAACAAACATGATAATTAAAACGAATAAATCACATTTCAAGTTCTTACATATTCAAAGGCGTCATTGACGAGGTGTAATTTCATAAACTTTTTAGAGGTCATTTAGTCTCTAAATTTGTGCATATTTGAACATATATTGTTCTAAATTGTTTCTATTTAAGTTTTATGTATTTGGGAGAGCAAATGCTGAAAAAATACAAGTCTTGGGCTCGATTAGATGAAGAACCAAAAAAAACAACAAATTCAACAACGTGGCCGACATGTGTGATGTGGTCACCAAATCACCCACTCAGGTTGTGGAGACGATCTGAGATGACGGCGTCAGAAGGTATTTGACAGTGTCACACCTGTAAGGCGATGTGGTCACAATAATAAGTGGACGGTGAGCTGACGGCGTCACAACTATAAAGTGATGCCATCACAACTTAAAATCTATAAATACAAACGCTTTGCTTTCATTAATGTGTATGTAACTTTGGAGGAACTTTTAGTACCAAACCCTAGACGATTTTTAGCACTTTTGTAAGCCTTTTTGGCTATTGAAGACCTCATATTTTATTAAGATAAGTTATCTCTTCAATCATTTAATCATGTTTAACCTTAATTTTTGATTTATTTAATATCTTTTTTTTTTATTACTATGATAGGCTAAATTAATTAATATTTATTTAGGAATGCATGAAACCTAATTATTGATTGCATGTTTATCGTCTCTTATCAATAGTGTGTCCGTTAGGAGTTGGAAAACTAGCTATATACTATTTGGGTAGCTTGAACATCCACTAAAACGTGTCTAATTAATGCTTATATCTTAAGTTATCAATTATGAAGGGTATTTATTGCGTGAATTAGTTATTTGGTGGGTTATTGACATTTAGATTGACGTCGTTCACTTAGGCTAATTAATAGATATGAGATTGACCAACCTGTAATAGGTAATAACGAATACTCCACATTGCTTTAGACAATATAATGACATTCGGTAAACATAGTGAAAAAATTAATAGGGAGTAATGAGATTATTAGTAAATACGTTTTCCTCATATAAGAAGTTCACACCGCTTTTACTTTTCTTGTTATTTAGTTTTATTGCTTTTTTAGGTTAATTAGTATTTTAAAGTACAAAACCCCCTCAAAACTCAAGATCTTACTTGCTTTCAAATAAAATATAAAAAGACCAAATATTCCTCTCTTCACCCTTAGACTTAATTCGTTCTACACTTTGAGTCTACCTAAATATTCCCGTAGGGAATGATCAATCCCCCGAGTCTTGTCTATGCTACACTGTATTGATTAGGTACACGGCCTAGGAGGGTTGTAAATCTTGTGCCTTGTAACCTATCACATCAGTCACAAACATAGTTTAAAGACGTCACAATACAAGTTTTTTGAATAAAACACATTTTAACAAAAACATAACCATAGTTCCATGTCGTCACAAACTCACAATACATCCGTACACATCTCCTTGACCAAGTTGTTCTTCATCCTCTTCATCTTCCATAACTAACTCGGAGCGAGTGGTGGATGATACGCGTACAACGCGCGTTCGGGGTCAAAGGAAACTTCCTTTTCGTCGAGCAAGTTTTTCAACCACCTAGGCAGTGAACCTAATCGTTGTAGCGTAGTATTATGGTAAGCCACGGGGATTGATATCGTTATCTAGGGGAATATGAATGCTAGTAAGAAGTTTACTATGCTAAGGTTGAGGTTGAGGAAGATTATTTTTTGTCTTTTTATAATTTTTTAGAAAGCTAAGAGTAAAATCTCGGGGTTTGGATTCGGGGGTTAGTATTTCTACCGATTACTCTACTAATCTAATTATCTAATTATCTAAACTATGGGTAGCTATGTCTTTTTGATGTGTGCTCATATGATGATTAAAAATGTGTCTACCTAGATACTATTACTCCCTAATTATCGTTTATTGGTGGTTGAATTGTCACGTCCTTATTCTTAACGTGTTGTGTTTTCTAAGGTCGTAGGGTATGCTTTTATCCCTAAATCTTTGAGACTACCTTAAGGTTATCGCCTACGAAATCTCTAGGTTTCATAAACTAACTTTAAGGGTTAGCTTTGGATGTTTAGTCTACAGATCCGCTAAGTGACCTATAAACTAAGGTTCACAAAGATTACTCAAGCATTCAAACACAACGATAGCCTAATGCACTCCTAAGCCATTTACAATTAAGATAAGAGACAACCAATCAATAATTAATAACTAGGTTTCATAGACCTAAGCAAACACACAAGAAATTTAGCCAGACATGTTAAACATGCAAGCATAAACACATTCAATCAAAGACATAATGAAATCAAGGGAATAAAACACTTATCTTGATGTAAAATAGGGTATGAGAACCCTAAGATACTGTCCAAACCGGACTACAATCATTTTAGGTTTTTACTCCACAAGTCTACCTCCTAAAATTCTGAAAATTCGATTTCTATATATAGTTTTACAACTGTGACGGTGTCGCCTTATAGGTGGGACGCAGTCTGATCGCCGTCATTAGGGTTTCGTCTTGGCCAAGTAATCGTTGGGACGGCGTCACGTTGTAGTTGTGACGCCGTCAATCTTCAGCAGTGACGTCGTCTGATTCTGGATCTAGGTCGTCTGAGATGAAAAGTCTTCGTGACGCCCTTCCTCTTCAAAGCCTGACGCCGTCAGGTGTAAATTAGCAAAAAGTCTACTGAGTCGTCACAAATTTAATTACATATAAAGGGACGGTGTTGCCCTTTAAATGGGACGCCAGTCAGCTTCAAATTCAGCAGATTGAGTGTCTTCGATCTTGACTTAGCCATTTTCTTCATATATTCACTCCTTTTCGACCAAATAAGCATCATTCTAGCGTTTTGCCTCCAAGAGACCTAAAAAGTGAAAAGGAATGAAATTAAGCATTAACGGATATAAAATTGGGCGAGTAAGGGCTTAAATGACCCCTTAAAAGTGTACGTTTTAAATCCTTATCTGTGGACTTGAGTCAAGATGAATATTTTGGTCTTGTGGAATGTTCTGGACTTGCAGCTAACGTTGGGTAAACACTGGTTGGTATTGTACACTTGAAGAACTTGACGCACGCCCCGGTAACCTCCTACCCTATCCCGGGTTATGCCCTTAACTTTGACCGAATTCTTGTCCCAAAATCTCCTCTCCACTCATCCTATTAGAACTCGAGGATTGGCTCTCCGACAGTTCTATCATTTGTTGTTGTAAAGTCACAAAACAAGGAAATCAGTTTCCCAATAATGCAAAGTAACTCACTTAACTAATTTTAGGCCAATCATGTATAAATAAGTAGCTATTTCAAATATTTGAATCATTTCACCCATTAAAGAAACTGATTTAACCATTTGACTCATATCAAGATAAATGAGCCACAACATGTGTCAAAAAAGCAACTATTTCACCCAATTGACCTATTTTACCCCAAACGTGTACAAATAAGCAACTATTTTATTTATTCGATTCATTTCATCCATTTCGAGTCAAAACACATAAACAAAACTCAACTATTTCACCCATTTGAGGTCAAACATGTAAAAATAATCCATCTTGAACCTTGTGTTGTAATAGGATTTATTTAACTCCTCATTTCTTTATTACTTTATGACCTTCGAGTAAAATCTCTATCCTTCTCTTGCCTTTGATCAACATCTTCAAGTGTAGTTATTGTGTTCTCTCCAACATACTCATACCACTTGGTAAGATCTTTAATCTTCATACTAGTGTCTTCCTCACATCTTTCTTGAACATGTTTATTGAATTCTTGAGAATTGAATTTGATGTAACTCTTTGTCTTGAAATTTCTTGATTTGATCTTGTTAAGGATGTAACATATTAGTACGAGTATGTGGAGTTGAAGATGTTGATGTATATGGTAATAGTACATCCAGGGCAGCTTTCATCATCGATACATGCACAATATAGTGTAGATAATAATGATGTTAGACGAATTTATCATCGCGGACCTTTTCGTAAAGAATTATTCCATTGTTATTGTTTAACTGATAAATTTCTTGATTCCAATCATCTTAGACGAGTATAATTAACCTCCTAATCCGGTTAAGGACTTATATTAATACATTGGAGAAATCCAGGTATAGATATACGTCATCAGGACTCGATTCCTAAAAAGGATTTTCTTAGTAGGGTTTCCAGCTCGAAGTGTTAGGTAATCCCTTTTATTAATTTCCCCACCTGCCGTTACCTGAACTGGATGCCCTCAAGAAAGCTAACGACAATCCAGTTGAGCCGCTAGAGTATACATAAAGCATCACTCCATGATTGTAGACCATTTGAAGCTATGTAACCACCATGCTAAATCCATAAATGATTAACTAGGAGACTCACTATCAGTGATGTTGGTGTTGACACTGGCGGGGTTTCCGTTCAATCATCGTGGATCACTACGTGATTACCACTATGAACGTTCTGGAAGGATTACTAGGATCTGTGAAGGACTTTTAGGTACAACTTGTTTTCTTATTTGTGAACAACTAGTGTAAATTGACATGTGTCATGTGGAAATTTTATTTTTTTGAATCTCATTGGCTCTAAACTTAATAAAGTGCGTTTTAGTTTAGTAAGCGGAGTCTGAAGCAGAAAAAAACACATGATTCAATCGAAGGACAAAAATACAGGATTCGATCATTTGTAAGGCTGGGTCGTGGTGAAAGGTTTGTGGGCCCAGTTTAAGTTGTGTGAGTTGTTATTTTTTTATGTGTGGTATATATTTGAGTGATGAAGTTACTTTTAAAGAGTGAAAGCACAATTAACGCCAAATTAACGATAATAAATAGTCTATAAGCTTCCTTAAGCTGAACAGAGTGGCGACCTGGGTTTTGCCTGCCATATCAGCTTTTTCTCTCCGGCGACCAGACGACAACCAAGTTGCCATAGTGGCGACCAAGTTATTTTTTTTTATTTTTTTTTTTTCTTAATTTTTAAATAAAACAACAAAGGTATTATATGATTTAAATAAATCAAAGTATTACGTATAAATTAACTTCTATATATACATTTTCTATGCTAAAATGTAAGAAAGTTAAAATTATAAGGTAAAAATGACAATGAAATCAAATTTAACGGTTTAAACTGTAACTCAATTATTTAAAAAAAAAAACCAAAGAAATAAATGAATAAATAAATAAAATCGACTTATTAATAGTCTTCTTCTTCATCCTGCACATCTCAAAGACTCAAACACACAATTTTTTTTTTCTTTTAAAAAAAAACCGAATTAATAAAAAAGAAGAGAGAATACTGAGAAATAAAAGGTGTTTTGTTCGTTTTTTTATGAGTTTGTGCGTTTGAAACTCGGTCATGATCTCGACTAAGTCGTTTGCGTTTTTCCTTGCCGACCGATCAAGACCGACTACCTACATTGGGGCGACCGATCTCGACCAATCAGTCGACCGATCAACGACCCTACCATTGCGTTCATCCTTATTGCACACACAACCTTATACTTGTATTTTGATTTTTTGAATTTTCTTCACCCACTAAGTGTTAAAATATTGATCCTATCAACGTTACTGGAGTCTTTTAAAAATTTCCAGTTTGAAAACTTTAATTCTCTCTCCAAAATAGGCTCAAGAATTTTTTGAGGAGCTGGCACAATCACATGCTTTGTTCAATGTTACAAAAAATAAGCATAGTTCTGTCTTCATCACCTCGTACAACTATTTGATCATCAATGTATAGAATCGTGACCTTCAAGCGCATATTGAATATTACACAAATATATATTGAATTTTTAACATAAGAGAGAAACTTGCATATGAATGTTGGTGTATTGTTGTTAACAATATTTCTTAGGCTTTATGCTTTTTAAATCATAAGCTTAAGGCACACGGAAGTTTGTTTAATCACAAATAACCTGGTGCCCTAATATATGTTGTTATCAAAGCTTAAATTGTCATCGCTAAGAGTCACAACTTGCGTAAAAATATTAGATGTACATACTTAAACTAAGAAATTATATGTGTGTTGGTAAAAGTAGCGTGTGGTTGTATAAATATTACAGTAATTATTAGTCACTATCATTGTTAATCCACACTAAAAAGCGCTGCACCTTAATCATTTCAAAATTATTTTAGCCTATGTTTATTTAGTTAATGCTAGGCGCGTACGGTTGCCAACTACGCGTATCCATGACTTCAATTTTTTTTATCTTTTTTTTCATTCTGCTGCTGCTTCAAGTGCCTCTTGTTGGAGGGTTGATTCATCAAGGAATGCATACAACCAAATCGCCAAGGCCTCACATTGGTTAAAATTTGTCCTTTTGTGATTTTTTATTACATAAATGGTTCTTGTAGTTGACATAAAATTGCATATTTGGACGGGAACCCATATAAATAGTTATTAAAAACCACAAAAAGACAAATCTTAACCAATGCCTTTAGGGCATTGGTTAGACATTCCCATTCATCAATGATAATGGAATAAACAAGATATTTTTGTCTGGATCCGGATCATGCAGGGCAAGTGGTGGGGAAAAATGGGTCAACGATTTGTTCCATTAAAAAAAAAAAAAAAAAAAAGAGATAGTTAAGAGCATCAATTTTGCTATTTATATCTTAACGAAAAGAGAGAAAGTCTACCGCATGTCCGAAAAGGAAGATGTTTTGCGGCGTTCGATCGGTAACTACCTAGTGTTGCATAAACTATAGCAACAACAATTATGAAACCCCGAACAACAAAGAACTAATAGCCCAAACAACAACCAACTCAAATAGCAGCCAACGAACACTTGCAACAGCATGAACACGGCTACAACGGCAAGTAACCGAAAACAAAAGAACAAATATTGAACGGAGTGATTCCTATCCTTTAAGCTTAATACGAAGTCATATATTTGTTGCGAGTCTACAATCATACAAGCTTCATGATTTGATGCAGTCAACACGTGTATATTTAAGCTTAATACGAAGTCATATATTTATTGCGAGTCTACAATCATACAAGCTTCATGATTTGATGCAGTCAACACGTGTAAATTTGGCATCAACCGAATCAACACAAAACAAACTTTTTATACCGTTTTGTTTTCTTTTTTCTTTTTTTATTTTATTTTATCCCGAGATGAAAAGTTCAACTCTTTATAAAACACTTTTGGCTGTGGTATATGTTGGAAATGTATATATTTATAAAATCGTGCATGTCCGGATTCTAACTCGTGACTACGGGATTGCACACATTACGAATGAGAATTAAAGTTAAATAATTAATGTTAATTGATTACGATTAATTATTAAACAAAACTTGACTAACGATCGTTAAGTATTTAGCGGAAAATAACTAACGACCGTTAAATGTAAATAGAAGGACTTGTAGTGAAAAATCTTAAAATGGAAAAGATATGGGTATCCCTTTGGGGGCTTAGTATGGCCGGCCATAGGGTGGGTTTACACAACCCAAACCCTAACTTGTTCCTAAAGATTTTGTACACTATATAAACAAAGGCTAGGGTTAATGTTTTTCATAGCTTTTGTGCACACACATTAACATAAAGTTTTCTTTGTTTTTCTCTTGCAAAAATCAGCAAGCCTTTTCATAGGGTGTTTGGTTTTGTTTTTCTAAAACAAGGTTTTGTAGATCTAGCAATCTCTTTAATTTGTTTGTTAATTGCGCATTACAAGTGTACAAGAATTGGTGTAACACACTATTGTTACATCAATTGGTTTGAGTTATAAAACGGTAAGGGATAACTCGTTAAACCACTTTGTCACATTCATTGAAGAGATCTAGCCAATTGCAAGAGGTACGTTACGCATTACTTCAGTTAATTAATTATTGTTATGATTCTAAGTCTTCCGATGTGTACTCTGTGGTGTCTATATGGTTTTACTGGTTATCATATATCTTAAACTCAACAGTGGCATCACGAGCTTTGTATAACAAGTAATTAATTACTGAAACAAATAAAACTAATAAACTGATTGTGTTATTAATTGTATGTGTAGATCTGGGGTTTGCAAAACCTAAACCCTAATTTTTTAGGGGGCGTAATTTTTGTGCCCTATTAGGGTTTTGTAAACTTCTGTTTTAATTGGATTAGAAACCCTAGGTTGCATGCAATTTTATGTGTATTAAATTGCATAACTCTTGGTTAATTGCATTAATTGTTAAGTGTGATTTATATCCATGATAAATACATGAATGTTTTAGCATGAATCTGCTTTTATTGTATGTTTTACTTGGTTAAGTGATATACACTAAATTTTTGATAGATCTAAAATTGGGGAAGAACTCAATCATTATTATTAAATCAATTATGTACTATGTGGTATGTGTTTTAATTTTGACTTACGCAATCAATGAATCGATGCACGTGGCTCACCTTTTACATTGCTGAGAACGGGTGAAAGTCTTAATTAGACATATGCATATTGACAGATCTAGAATTGATTATTACTCCCTCCGTCCCAAATTATAAGTCCATTTTTTATTTTTCAAAATCTTTTTCTTCCGACTTTGAACTTAATTCTTTCCTTTCATGTTATATAATACTTGATGAAAAGTATACCAATAAAAATGCATTTAAATCACATATTCATTTATATATTTTACATCAAGTATTATATAACGCTAAAAGAAATAATTAAAGTCAAAGTTGAAATAAAATAACTTTGAAAAAGTCAAAATGGACTTATAATTTGGGACGGAAGGAGTAATAGGATTTAACAAAAGGTTTGCATGTGGCTATTTGATATGCATGACTTGTTTGTTATGTATTCATTGTTTATATGTTTATTTTTTAAATACTTGCTTGCTTGTTATTTGTAACAAAGGTATTTTTATAAGAAAAATAAACTGACCTAAACAATGGTGAAACATGTAATTTTTAAGCATAGTAATCGTAATCGTTTAATTGATTGATTTTTATGCACAAAATAGCTAGAACGGCTTACCCATTATTGACCAACTTTGTTCGTCTTAATGGAGCTACCAAGTATTCCTATGAATGTGCATAAAATCTTAAGGGTGAATTGACCTAAATTCTACGCGCCACTTTTGTGGTAATTATCCGAATAACTTGGGTCTTATGACTCATGCAGCAGTAGGATATAGTGGTAATTAAAGGTAATTCTTTAATAGGTTATCCAATACCTCGATTAAAGTTTGATGATGAAAAACTTAAACATTAAAACAAGAATATAAATGCTTTAATAAAACTTATGCTACAAGATGAATGCATGACATCTTTGTACATATCTGATTTGACATCAAAATTATTACCTTTTAATTTAAGTTGTATGCCATCCAACGAAACGGAAACACCTAAGATTACCTTTTATTTGCGTGAGAACGTGATTTAGATCGTAATCAAAGGGTAAAATATCCACGTGACGTGAGAACGGGCATGGATGATTTTGCAGTTTCTTAAGTTGGACAACTTAATTGAGTTAGGCAGTGAGAACTGACAACTCAAGGCATAAGATGGGATAAAACATGTTTACATGGCAGTTGAAATTGGCTATATGTAAATCCCATAAATCTAGAAATTGCAATTGAAATTGGCAATTGAGCAAAAGCTCTACCATTTGTATAAACTCATTACTAGCATATCAACTGACGTGATGAGATTATGACAATTTGGATCCTAGTTTTCAATAATAATTAATTGGTTATATGAATATGAACCTTGGGTATTTAATTTTATTGAAAAGGAAAAATTATCAAAATACTAATTATGATTTTTTGAACTTTTTCTATAGATGGCTCATCAACCTGAAAACACTATGAGCTTAATGAGTGCTGCTTTCAAAGATATGATTGGAAAAGACAAACTGACTGGCCCAAATTTCAATGATTGGCATCGTGCACTTAGGATCATCCTTCGTGTTGCCAAAAGACTTGAAATTTTGACTACACCTGCACCTGCGAACTCCTGCGATACGCCACGCTTCTTGAACAAGAGGAGTTTCGTGTAGAAGTATGATAAGCACAATGATGTGGCGTGTCTTATGCTTTCGGGGATGTCGCTCCAATTGCAAAACAATTTGAGCACTATCCGCCTATGAGCATGCTAGATGAACTCAAACGTATGTTTGAGAAGCTACCAGAATTTAACTTGGCGTATGAACTAAATGAAAAGGTTCATAGCTGCATGAGGTTGGTAAATCACTCCGACCACGTCCTCAAGATGAAACATCACTTGACCAATTGGAGAAGCTCTTTTGTGGTTACTCCCAAGATGTGTGTGTCGGCCTCATCAATCACTCCCTTAATGTCAGGACGATTTGGTGATTTTGTGCGACAATATAACATGCATTGCACGGGGAAGACATTGAATGAGTTACATGCAATGCTTGTAGACTTAGAGAAGATATTACTAAAGAAGGCTCCTACACCTGCTGTACTAGCAATACAAGGTGGTAGGGTGTATAAGCCAAAGCCGCAAGCTGTGATAAGAAAGGGAAAGGAAAAGGAAAGGGGAAACAAGATGTCATCCCACCCACTCCTAAGAACACTACAAAGAAAAGGAGAATCCTAAGAAGGATTCAACTTGCCACCCCAGAACTCACCAGTCATTGGAGGAGAACCTGTCGGTGTTTCTGAATGAGTGCCTTTAGAATAAAAATAAGATGGTGCCTAGCTCATCAAGTATTTTGAATTATTTTCTTTTTCTCATAAGAAAAATTCCTGGATTTATGATACAGGATGTGGTACTCACATCTGTAATACATCGTAGGGACTTGAGAGGAGCAGGAAGCTGACATGTGGAGAAAGATACTTATGCGTTGGCAATGTAAAGCGTCACGATGAGTCGAAGCCATAGGGACTTTTGATTTAGTGTTGCCTTCGGGATTAATTCTTGAACTAAATAATTGTCATTATGCACCCTCCATTGTTAGGGGTGTTATTTCAGTTTCTTTGTTAAAAGATATTGGTTTAATGCACACTTTTACCAGTTATGGAATTTCAGTTTCTTTTAATAATGTTTTTTATTTTAATGCAATTCCTATACTTGGTGTGTTTGAAATTGATATGGTGATTGTGTATCCAATGGAATTAATTCGTTGTATAGCATTAGCAATAAGAAGAGCAAGTCAAACTGTGACTCTTCTTATCTTTGGCATTGTCGCCTTGCCCATATAGGCAAGAAACGCATGGAAAAGCTGCAACACGAAGGGCTTTTACAAAGTGTCGATGATGAATCATTTGACAAATGCGAGTCTTGCATAGCCGGGAAGATGACAAGGAAACCTTTTCCACAGCAAGTGGAAAGGGCTTCTGATATACTTGGATTGATACACGCGATGTGTGTGGTCCACTTAGACATGTGTCAAAACGTGGTGCTACCTACTTCTTAACCTTTACGGATGATTTCTGTCATTATGGTTATGTTTATTTACTTAAACATAAACATGAAGTCTTTGAAACAGTTAAGGTTTTCAAAAGTGAAGTAGAATTAAAACACGGTAAGAAGATTAAAGCTCTTCGATCCGATAGAGGTGGTGAATATATAAGCCAAGAGTTCAAAGATTACCTAGCTGAGTGTGGAATTATCCAGCAGCTCACATCTCCTTATACTCCACAGAAAAATGGTGTATCTGGAAAGGAGGAATCATTACTTTACTTGACATAGCAATACGATCAATGTTTGAACTTACGACTCTTCCTTTTACTTTTGGGATTATGCCCTTGAAACTGCTATTCGCATTTTGAATATGGTTCCAACGAAGAAGGTTGTTAAGACTCCATATGAAATATGGACATGAAAAGATCCCAACTTTTCTTACTTAAAGGTCTGGGGATGTGAGGCGTTTGTTAAACGTGACTCACCATATAAGCTCCAACCTAGATCTGTTAAGTGTATCTTTGTAGGATACCCTAAGGAAACTATGGGTTACTACTTCTACTACCCAAATTGAGAACAAAGTCATAGTGGCTAGGTATGGAGACTTCCTTGAAAGGAATCTCATATCTCAAGAACTCGGTGGGAGAGTATATGATTCGGAATATGATCAAGAAGATACAACACCTTCGATTATACTAGCCAACTTCAAGAAGAGCACGAAAGCTTAGCGCTCCTCCGAATTTGTTCCCATTCGTAGGTGCGAAAGGACTATACATGCACTGACAATCGTCTATGTCTTAACGTAGAGGTGGAGGAAAATACGGTTGGGGATCTTAATGAACCCGCCAACTATAAGGCTGCCATGGCTGATCCTGAAAAGGATCAATGGCAGATTATTATGAATGGGGAAATGCAATCCATGAAAGATATTGATGTCTGGATTGAAGTTGACCTTCCTCCCAATGTTAAAGTCATTGGAAGTAAGTGGATCTTCAAAAATAAAACTGACATGGATGGCAATGGACACACCTACAAGGCTCGTCTGGTAGCTAAAGGTTTTACTCAAACCTATGGCATTGATTATGAGGAGACATTCTCTCCTATAGCGGACATAAGAGCTATTAGGATTCTCATAACTATAGCTGCACACTATGACTATGAGATTTGGCAGATGGATGTCAAAACCGCCTTTCTGAATGGTTGTCTAGACGAAGATATCTATATGGCACAACTTGAGGGGTTTGTGAATCCACTATTTCATAACCGTGTATACAAGCTTAAAAGGTCCATTTATGGACTGAAGCAAGCATCAAGGCAATGGAATAAAAGATTTGATGGAGAAATCAAAAGTTTTGGATTTACTCAGAATCTTGATGAGCCATGTGTATATCACAAAGCTAGTGGGAGTCATGTTACTTTCCTTGTTCTGTATGTCGATAACATATTAATCATGGAAATCATATACCAAGTCTAAATGAGGTGAAAGCCTATCTTGGTAAATGTTTCTCTATGAAGGACTTAGGGGAAGCAACATACATACTGGAATCAAGATCTCATAGGGATAGATCAAAGCGCTAATTGGTTTAAGCCACGGTGCTTACATTGACAAAATATTGAAGAGATTCAATATGCAAAATTCCAAGGGATTTTTACGATGCAAGTAAATCATGGTTTGAGCAGTGAAGGTTGTGCTTCAACACCACAGGTGGCATGCGAAGAAAGTTCCTTATGTTTCGTAGGATCTATCATGAATGCGTGTAATGCAATAAGGATGGGATGTGGCGTTTGCTCAAAACCTGACCAATCGGTATCAACAGAATCAGGGTGAAATTCACTGGACTGCTGTTAAACATATTTTCAAGTACCTTAGTGCTACATGAGATATGTTCATAGTGTATAGGGGAAATCGAGCGTAACTGCGTGTTCAGGTTCTTGCGATGCATCCCGGAAGTGTGACAAAGATGATACTAAATTCTTAGGACGGGTTACATATTAGTCATCAATAGAGGTGATGTGGATTGGAAGAGCAAAAACGGACAACACTTGCGATGTCGCTACTGCAAAGTGAGTACATAGCGGGCGCCCTGAGGCTGTGGAATTGTTTGGATAAGGAAGTTTGTTTCGAGGCTTGGTGTTATGCCGTCGATTGAAAATCCTATTAAAATATATTGTGACAATTCAGCGCAATTACTTTTGCCCATGAACACGGAGTCATGAAGGGCACGACACTATCTAAACAATATCACTATGTTCGAGAGCAAGTCGAGATAGGTGAAATTGAGTTGCTCAAAGTTCACACAGATGATAACCTAGCAGATCCTTTGACGAAGGCCTTACCTGGTGAAAAACTTAATCATTTGTCTGATAAGTTTGGACTTCATTTTGCTAGTAGTTTCATGCCCATCAGTGACTAAGTATTTTAGATAAAAGGATATTGTAAACATTATTATTGAAATGAAATAAAGTATTTTTGTTATGTTTATTATTCATTTATTATGATGTTATCCTATATTTGCATGTTTATTATCAATCAATAACATGGGAATGATATTGAATTAAGACAAAAATGAGTATTAGTTAGAATATACTTGAAAGTACATTGATGCATAGCATGACTAATTTCAGATGATATTCAATGAATTGAGTATAGGAGTTATCCCACCGACATGATGATACTTTATGGATCTTAGTCATTACGTACATCATGAGTATTTATCCTCTGACTTGAGATACCAGAGATGTGTCATGGATGTAGTGCATTTCTGTGAAGCAATCTAACGCTATACGTAACTGGTAGTTATAAGGGTTGTTTTCAGAAGTGTTGCGAAGTTTATGAATTCTGCTCGTAGTCAAACAGTTTGTTTCTTCAAATTTATTTTGAAGTATAATACTTGCTGGGCCCGCGTAGGGTTGTCAAGATGTTTGCATGGCCATGCCCAAGGTCTTCTGGAATATATTCAGAAGAATTGGTAATCATGATCAATCATATAAAGCGAGAAACATAATAGTTAATTAAGAAATGATTGAGATCCATATTCTTATTAACATGGTATTAAAAACAAAAGGATGAATATGATGATGAATCATCAAAATTGATTTTTCTCCAGAAAATCATACGAGTTGTACCGGGGGCATTGGCGTGTTGCTAGACGCTAACCAATGTCATTACACGTTTTGTAAACATATCCAAGTGGGAGCTGTTGGAAATGTATATATTATAAAACCGTGCATGTTCGGATTCGAACTCGTGACCACGGGATTGCACACATTACGAATGAGAATTAAAGTTAAATAATTAATGTTAATTGCTTATGATTAATTATTAAACAAAACTCGACTAACGATCGTTAAGTATTTAACGGAAAATAACTAACGACCGTTAAATGTAAAGAGAAGGACTTGTAGTGAAAAATCTTAAAATGGAAAAGATATGGGTATCCCTTTGGGGGCTTAGTATGGCCGGCCATAGGGTGGGTTTACACAACCCAAACCCTAACTTGTTCCCAAAGATTTTGTACACTATATAAACAAAGTCTAGGGTTAATGTTTTTCATAGCTTTTGTGCACACACATTAACCTAAGGTTTTCTTTGTTTTTCTCTTGCAAAAATCGGCCAAGCCTTTTCATAGGGTGTTTGGTTTTGTTTTTCTAAAACAAGGTTTTGTAGATCTAGCAATCTCTTTAATTTGTTTGTTAATTCGTGTGTACAAGAACGTGGTGTAACACACTATTGTTACATCAATTGGTTTGAGTTATAAAACGGTAAGGGATAACTCGTTAAACCACTTTGTCACATTCATTGAAGATATCTAGCCAATTGCAAGAGGTACGTTACGCATTACTTCAGTTAATTAATTATTGTTATGATTCTAAGTCTTCCGCTGTGTACTCTGTGGTATCTATCTGGTTTTATTGGTTATCAAATATCTTAAACTCAACTGTATAAACCACGTACCGAGCTTTACTCCTCAATTTGGTATTTAGTTGCATGATAATGGTGGGTTAGTGGAATGGTTTAAAAATCAAGCATGAGCATTTTTAGGAGAAATGAGAAGCTATGAAGGACCAAGTCTTTGAACTAATCCAACCAAACACCTACATAAATTTTTTTAAGCATCATATTTGCCATCTTATCTTTTTGTGTGTAACATATTAAAATTTTTGTTTATCTGTGTATTAAACTACTATTTTTGTCTTTATGTGTACAGTGATGACTAATTTACTCTGTGAATTTGAAAAAATTGCATCCCCCATCCTTATGGTAAATTACATAAATGGTTCCTGTGGGTAAGCGAAAATTGCATCAACGTCCCTATTATTTATCAACTCCTTATGGTTTAGACCCGTCATGTTTTTATGTTTTATATACATTTTTATACGTTATCATCTGTTTTTATCTGTTTTCGTCGTTTTTATACGTTTTCGTCCATTTTTTACGTCTTCATCCGATTTTATACGTTTTCCTCTGTTTTTATACGTTTTTGTCCGTTATTATCTTTTTTCGTCCATTTGTATACGTTTTTATCCGGTTTAAAACGTTTTCGTTGGGTTTTATAAGTCTTTATACTTTTTCATCCGCTTTTACACATTTTCTTCTATTTTAAATTTTTTATATGTTTCTATCTGTTTTCGTTCTTTTTCTTAGGTTTTATACGTTTTAATTGTTTTTCTTTTTCATACGTTTTCGTCCTTTCTATACGTTTTCGTTCGGTTTTATTCATTTTCGTCTGTTTTTATACGTTTTCGTCCATTTTTATCTTATTTCGTACGTTTTTATACGTTTTCGTTTATTTTTCTTACGTTTTTGTCCTTTTTGTAAGTTTTTGTCCGTTTTGATACGTTTTATTACGTATAAAAACGTAAAAAAACATAAAGAGCGTACAAAATCGTACATAACCATACCAAAACCTATAATAATGTACAAAAATAGAAGAAAACTTAAAATAGATGAAAACGTATAAAAACGGATGAAAACGTATAAAACATTTAAAAATGGACGAAAATGTATAAAAAGGACAAAAACGAATAAAAGCGGATGAAAACAGATGAGAACTAATGAAAACGTATAAAACAGACGAAAACATATAAAAACTGATAAAAACGTATAAAACAGACAAAAGTAATTAAAAACTGCAAAAAATGTATTAAAACGGATGAAACGTATAAAAACATATGAAAATGTATAAAAACAAATTCAAACGTGTAAAAACGGAGGAAAATGTATAAAAACGTATAAAAACAAACAAACCAGCCGTAACGGATAAATCATGGACAAAAATCGGACAAAAACGTATAATAATGGTTGAAAACGTATAAAAACGATCAAAAAGGTATAAAAACAAACGAAACATGTAAAACACGGATGAAAAAAGGACAAAAACGTACAAACCATATAAAAATAGATGAAAATGTATAAAAACGAACGAAACATATAAAAACAGATTAAAACGTATGAAAACGGACGAAGAAGTATAAAAATAGACGTAACATATAAAAACGGATGAAAAACGGACAAAAATGTATAAAACCGTATAAAACGGACAAAAATGTACAAAAACGAACGAAACGTATAAACAACGGACAAAAAAGTATAAAAAACGGATTAAAACGTATAAAATCGGACGTAGCAAAACGGATGAAAACATAAAAATGAACGAAAGCGTATAAGGTACGAGTAAAAATAATAAAAAAGTTTAAGGACGGTGGAGGCAATTTTCTTCAAACGACTGGGACCATTTATGTTATTTACCCTGGGGACGGTGGATGCAAATTTTGAAAACCCACAAAGATCATTTATGTAATATAGAAGGGTAAAATGGTCATCCCATGTGTGAAAAACTAGAAGGGGGTTGAATAGTTTTACCGGTTTTAACTTTTTTATAAAATTTAGTTTGTGAAAAACTTCGATTCGATTCGTTAAGAAATCACGCAAGTGCATCTTGATGTGTATGCAAAAATGAGAGAACTAAGACTACTAAATGTAAATCAAAAGTATGAGTTAAGAGATGGAAAGATCAAACCCATGACACAAGGATTTATAGTAGTTCGGTAACGAAGCTCTTCTTCGCCTTAGTGCACTCGTCGAGTATCCAACTAGAGAGTTTCAAGCACTATGTCAACAACCTCCCTTTAGGCGAAGAAAACCACACAATGTCACTTATCACAATTTCCGACACAAAGCTAAATGTCAAGTATTAATCTATCTAGTACCAATCTCACACGATCCACTTGACCCTCACTAATCACACACAAAACCCGATCCACACGATCTAACCTCGATCAACTTGATCTACATACTATCAACACAAGATACACGAGATCTCCACAAGATCACAATGATCCAGACACACACAAACTAAACAAAGATGAAATACTTGATGTACACCTAGATACAACAAGTACATAACAACCATCACAAGTGCACTATACTAAACTATAACACCTTATATCTTCTTGATACTTTGTGTTCTTCCCCTGCATAAGTAGATGAATGAACGTGATCACTTGGTTGGATGAGAGGATCACTCTTAAACAAAAGAAAACTATCTAAGTGATCAAGGAATTGCAAATGTATTTGAGGGTTTGAACTCAAAAAGTTATGTGTAAAAATGGATGAGAAAAATCTATGACTTGATCAGGTATTTATAGGCAAAAGAAAAATAGCCGTTATAGTACGGACGGTACCAATAAACATGGGTAGTACCACTAAATTTAGTGATACCGTCGGTATTTAACGGTACTGTGGGGACCAAAACGCTCTACATTTTGTTTTTAGTGGTAAAAGTTTATTTGGGGAAGATTGGAGCTGTTTTGGGGGGACAATATGTCACACCCCCAAATTACCTGTTTTGCAGCGGAATTGAATACCTGGGGGATGACTGTCATAGCATCACAGTTACAGTTATATTGAACGTCCTAAAGTGTCATTTTGAAAATATCGTTTAATTAAGTAAAATAATCAGAGTTTACAAAGCATATGTCCCAAAAGATTTCCAAAAGTACCAACATGAGTTTGTTACAATCAAAAGATAGTAAAGTGCATAAAATCCGTGTGAAACGCGTCAACTCAACGACTCCATGCAAGCCATGATGATATGCTAAATACTTGAGATAAAACATGCTAAAAGTGTCAACACAAAGGTTGAGTGAGTTCATAGAGTTTGTGTTGTCATGAAAAACCTTTAAAGAACGTTCATGCAGCAAAGGCATTGCAAATCCACTCAGTTCCAACTTCCGCCCATACAAAACTTGCAACTTGTGTGTTTACAACCCACACGCCAAAATATGTATAGTTTATGTTCAAGCACACATCGTCAAATGAGTTCACATAATAGTACATAACTTAATGTATCAATAGTCAATTTATATAGCACATAATTCGACGTAGAACAATAGCACATAATCAATAGTACATGACTCAATGTATCAGTAGTCAACTTATATAGCACATAATTCGACGTAGAACTATAGCACGCAAACAAGAACAATTGATATAGTACAACATTCGGTTTTGAGAAAATTGTGATCATGTTAAAAGTTATCCTTAAAAATCTAAAGTACTTGTGAAAAATAGTTAAGCATGTATCTCCCCCAAAATAGTTCAAAACATATAAAAGTAAGGGCTATGAAACTCACCTGATGCAATGATTATGATGACAAAAGTGGATACACTGAAATGAGGTGCAATCTCTATCTGCAACCTAATATGAATGATACGTTCTAATGTAAGTCATGAAATAATGTTGTACATGCAAACTCATATGATATCCATACCACTTGTGCATTTTTGAAAATAAAGTTTATCATCGAAATATAGGTTTATAACGTCTTGTCAAGTTATAAATTACTTTATAAGTACTTACGTTGAAATGATATCCTACGATAGTCATTTAGCGATTTATTAAGAAACTATAGTTTTTCGTCGTAAAACAATATAATTTCACAACTCATGAAAATGGCTAATTTTGAGTGATCGTAAATTATTCGTTATACCTTCTTTTGACAAAAGGTTGAACATTTTGGAAAATAGAATAGGTGAACTCACTTTTTCTGGTAGACATCGTTTTCTCAAAAATATTCTATCGATATGAAAAATGGCTCCAAACATGGTCACTTGCGATAACCATTTTGGACTAATAAAAATATGTAGTGTAATTACTTGTGTAAAAATAGTTACGATAGCCATATTTAAAATGCGTATAACTTAGTCGTTATAAGTCCGTTTTTTACGTTTTATATATCCTTAGTTTCGTGTTAATGTATACTAATATATTTTTGATAAATCGACTCATTTAGATAATGTTTAAAACTCATTTCTGCCCCTTAAATAACCCTTGACAGCTTATTAGGGTGTCATGGGTTCCTAAACTTCACCAACAATAATAAGTTTCATAGGAATAATTATAGGATAGTTAATACTCATAATAAGTAATAAAAACAAGTAAAAGTGGTATAAATACATATGATACTTGCATGTTTTTGTACTAGAATGATAAAATAGCTCAAGTAAGATTATGAAAGAGTAGTAAAGATTATGAGAAGCTTACTAGTATTATGATGAGGTTTAAGTAACTAGGTACCTAAATACTTCTTGGTTTTTTATTTCAAAACCTAATATAGAAGTAATCTAGGGTTTAATTATCACTTGATCTTTGAAAAACTTAGGTTTCTTCCTTGGTTTTCTTGCTTGGCCGAACCACCACAAAAGAGAGGAGAGGTTTTTAGTTGCTTTTCACCTTTTGGTAAGTGTAGTGTATGTGTTTTTGATAAGTAATAATTTGTATAATACTTGTGTCTAGTCTACAAATGTATATGTGTACATAACTAGCCAATATTTTTATAAAATTTTGATGACTAAGGGGGGTTTGGGCGGCAAGGGGTATAATGGGGAATAAGTGGTGTATTTTTGATGTCTACATACATTTAAAGTTAAGTATAGTGTGTATTTGGTACATGTAATTAATTATTAATGTAACTTTAGCTAGAAATCAATTTTAACGGAACAAAATAAAATATATCGAAGTCATAAAAATTATAAAAATTCATTTCTCGCAAGTATTGAGTGAATAAATAATTATTGAATAGAATTTACGAAAACCGTCGTAAATATATATATATATATATATATATATATATATATATATATATATATATATATATATATATATATATATATATATATATATATATATATATATATATATATATAACAATTTATATACCAAAATAAATTTAAAACATCGGGTAAACTAATAATATAATTTTTATAGTCTTAAAATGAGTATAAAGACATGTTAGGATAATTGTTGGAAGTGTCGGATCAATTAATCAAAATAAATGATCGTGCGATAGCATTTATTTAATAGATAAATATACGTTAATAAAATATGCAAACCCATGCATGAACTAATATGAAAATGATGTTACTGATGATATGTAGACTAACTCTAGTCTATATGTAATGTTCTCAATGATGTTTCATGAATACGCAGCTAAACCCTTACGGTTACGCGAATTTGATACTCGTAAACCTAGTTTACGAAAAATATTGAATAGTGAATCATGAATAGTGATTTTTCTCCGGGAATGAATAGTGTTTCGTGAATAGTAAAATTTTGAAATACCCTTTCAAAATATCAAATCGACTTCAAAAACGATGAATAGTAACCATTGAATAGTAAATTCCCGAGATGAATAGTAAATTTGAGAAATGACCTGTAATTACGAGTTGTCACATTCGCCACCAAAAATTGATCCCTGAATTCAGTCCATGTTGGTTTCTCATGTTTAGGGTTTGTGATGAATAACGAGAAGATAAGACATGAGGAAGTGTCGTTACGGCTATCTATGATTAAGAGTGTATAAAACATCACGATAGAGAAAATATTGGAAGAATCCCCCATGAGTATCACTTTGACTTTTAGGAATATGTGAAAATTTTGTTTGCACTAAGATTTATAAATAACTGCTCCCAACATAACATGATCCCTCCAGAATTAGACATAGTTACCTAGGCTATGTATAATTAAGGAACGATAATGTGACGTTCGGTTTAGTTGTTATAACTCTCAATGTTTAAAGAGATTTAAACCATGTCCTTAAAATGGCAGTTTAAGTAAAAGGAAATAAAAATTTTGGTAAGTAATAACAAATCGGAAGGAAAATAAAGTACGATAGATGAGAATATTACACAACGAGTGGTTTATTAAACAGTAGATAGTCTTAAGTATTTAAGATCCGAATACTAGGGAAGACATAAAATTAGTACAACATAGTGCGTAGGGAAATAAGACTTGTTAATTTCTAAACTTCTTCAGTCTGCCGCGTTGTTGATACCCTGGTGAGCTTCTCCTCCTTCTAACATATATGCTTTCCCATGAGCACCTTCAACTTGTTGCCCTTGGTTTCGGGGACATTGGTTCCGATAGTGTCCTTGCTCCCCACATCTGAAACATGTAATTATGGCCATGCCCTTGCAGTCCTTGGCAAGGTGTCCCACTTTGTGACAGCTAAAGCATATACCACATTGACCATTATGATGTAGCGTGCATTGGTGGCATCGTGGTAAGTTTCCAGTATAAGCTCTTCCCTTTGTTGGTGCAGCAACATAAACCCTGACGACTTCTTGTCTTCTATTCTCTTGTTGATAATGGTTAGTGTTCTGGTTTTGGTTGCCATTATTATAACCTCCCTGGTCGTTTTACCATTTCCTTTTGTTGTTGTTAGTTTGGTTGTTGTTGATGGTGTGATTGTTGTTATTGTTATTGTGGTTATTGTTGATAATGTTTTCCCTCTTCACAACTTGGGCCATGAGTTTTTGAGTCATCCTAATAGTCTCTTCAATCGTTTGTGGATCGAAAGAAGTTACATCTCCTTGAATACATTGTGGAAGTCCTCCAATGAAATTTTCCCGTAATTTCTCATTGTCCGAAACCATCGATGGACAAAGAGCAGCCAACTCTTGAAACCTTCTGATGTAAGTCTCGATGTCATAACCAATAGTCACTAACTCATAAAATTATGTTTCTAGTTTCTTCACCTCTGTGCGTGGACAATACTTCTTAGTTACCAGTTTCTTGAATTCATCCCACGTGAGCTTGTAAGCATTTTCCTTACCAATAGGTCGCGCTACGAATTCCACCATGACATTGCGCCATCTAAGAGTGTACCGTGGCGAACTTCACCTTGCATCATCTGGGTAATTGCATAGAAGAAATCTGACTCCATCTTCTCAAACCGATGGATCATAGCAATGGCTCCTTCGGTGCCTTTAAACTTTGTGGGATCACAGTTCTTAAAGTCTTTGTAAGTACAATTTCGAACTCCAGACCCTCCTGCAGCTCCTGTAGCAGCAGCAAGTCTAGCAGCTTCAGCAGCAGCCGCGGCCTCGGCATCAGCAACTACCGTCGCTTGTTCTTTCTCTAGTGCTCGAGCTATACCATCTTCTAAATACATTTGGATAACAGCTTGTGTCATAGCTGGTGGAGCTTTCTTCGACGCCATAACTATTCAAAATAAGAGGAAGGGTGAGACGTAGCAAAGTCCTATGTTAAGAATAAACGCTCTAAAGAGGTGTGATAGGAGGTGATAAGTTTGAGGTTATTTTTCAAAATGAGTGACGGTTTCTAGACGATGGGTTATGAGATGTCGTAAGTGCTTCAAATGTATGATGGTTTAGTGACTTAATGTGTGAATAGCGTGTAACGCGACATGTTGATGGTGAAACAAAGGAGTGAGAGTGGCTTCACCCTCCTTGAAGGCTTCGTCTCGGCATTCGATGTTATCGGTGATGAGTCAACTGATGTTAAAATTGTGATAGGGAATGACAAGCCATTCACCACGTTGGAGTTTGAAGAAAGGATAATGGAATAGGTATTTAAAGACATCTATGTGACAATCGATTTGAAATGAAAGTAAATAACTCGCAAAATGTACGTATGAAACCGCATGCATAATAAATATGCACTTATGATGAAATGATGAGATGCTATGATGATGTAGTTATAGTCTAGGGTCAATGATGCAACCTAATTCTCTATAACTCTTGCTCTGATGCCAATCTGTCACACCCCCAAATTACCTGTTTTGCAGCGGAATGGAATTACTTGGAGGATGACTGCCATAGCATTACAGTTACAGTTATATTGAATGACCAAAAGTGTCGTTTTGAAAATATCGTTTGATTAAGTAAAATAATCAGAGTTTACAAAGCATAGGTCCCAAAAGATTTCCAAAAGTACCAACATGAGTTTGTTACAATCAAACGATAGTTAAGTGCATAAAATCCATGTGAGACGCGTCAACTCAATGACTCCATGCAAGCCATGATGATATGCTAAATACCTGAGATAAAACATGCTAAAAGTGTCAACACAAAGGTTGAGTGAGCTCATAGAGTTTGTGTTGTCATGAAAAACCTTTAAAGAACGTTCATGTAGCAAAGGCATTGAAAATCCACTCAGTTCCAAGTTCTGCCCATACAAAACTTGCAACTTGTGTGTTTACAACCCACTGCCAAAATATGTATAGTTTATGTTCAAGCACACATCGTCAAATGAGTTCACATAATAGTACATAACTTAATGTATCAATAGTCAATTGATATAGCACATAATTCGACGTAGAACAATAGCACATAATCAATAGTACATGACTCAATGTATCAGTAGTCAACTGATATAACACATAATTCGACGAGAACTATAGCATGCAAACAAGAACAATTGATATAGTACAACATTCGGTTTTGAGACAATTGTGATCATGTTAAAAGTTATCCTTAAAAATCTAAAGTACTTGTGAAAAATAGTTAAACATGTATCTCCCCCAAAATAGTTCAAAACATATAAAAGTAGAGGCTATGAAACTCACCTGATGCAATGATTATGATGACAAAAGTGGATACACTGAAATGAGGTGCAATCTCTATCTGCAACCTAATATGAATGATATGTTCTAATGTAAGTCATGAAATAATGTTGTGCATGGAAACTCATATGATATCCATACCACTTGTGCATTTTTGAAAATAAAGTTTATCATCGAAATATAGGTTTATAACGTCTTGTCAAGTTATAAATTACTTTATAAGTACTTACGTTGAAATGATATCCTACGATAGTCATTTAGTAATTTATTAAGAAACTATAGTTTTTCGTCGTAAAACAATATAATTTCACAACTCATGAAAATGGCTAATTTTGAGTGATCGTAAATTATTCGTTATACCTTCGTTTGACAAACGGTTGAACATTTTCGAAAATAGAATAAGCGAACTCACTTTTTCTTGCAGACATCGTTTTCTCAAAAATATTCTATCGATATGAAAAATGGCTCCAAACATGGTCACTTGCGATAACCATTTTGGACTAATAAAAATATGTAGTGTTATTACTTGTGTAAAAATAGTTACGATAGCCATATTTGAAATGCGTATAACTTAGTCGTTATAAGTCCGTTTTCTACGTTTTATATATCCTTAGTTTCGTGTTAATGTATACTAATATATTTTTGATAAATCGACTCATTTAGATAATGTTTAAAACTCATTTCTGCCCCTTAAATAACCCTTGACAGCTTGTATTTTTCAGAAAAATTAGTTTTCGTCGCAAAACTTAAAAATAGCGTAACTTCTTCGTTATAAATCCGTTTTAACCCCGTTCAAGCGTCCACAGTTTCGTTTTAAAGTCTATTTTCTGAAAATATAAACCAAAATAATCCATGACCTATCGAAATTTCCAGACATTACAAAAATGAACAGCCCTTAATTATAAGTTGTCAAAAATGATTTTTCTAGTGTAATACTTGTTCTAACCCTTTCCAAACAACATCAAAACTATTCTAAACCTACCATACACCTTCTTAGGGTGTCATGGGTTCCTAAACTTCACCAACAATAATAAGTTTCATAGGAATAATTATAGGATAGTTAATACTCATAATAAGTAATAAAAACAAGTAAAAGTGGTATAAATACATATGATACTTGCATGTTTTTGTACTAGAATGATAAAATAGCTCAAGTAAGATTATGAAATAGTAGTAAAGATTATGAGAAGCTTACTAGTATTATTATGAGGTTTAAGTAACTAGGTACCTAAATACTTCTTGGTTTTTTATTTCAAAACCTAATATAGAAGTAATCTAGTGTTTAATTATCACTTGATCTTTGAAAAACTTAGGTTTCTTCCTTGGTTTTCTTGCTTGGCCGAACCACCACAAAAGAGAGGAGAGGTTTTTATTTGCTTTTCACCTTTTGGTAAGTGTGGTGTATGTGTTTTTGATAAGTAATAATTTGTATAATACATGTGTCTAGTCTACAAATGTATATGTGTACATAACTAGCCAAGATTTTTATAAAATTTTGATGACTAAGGGGGGTTTTGGTCGGCAAGGGGTATAATGGGGAATAGGTGGTGTATTTTTGATGTCTAAATACATTTAAAGTTAAGTATAGTGTGTATTTGGTACATGTAATTAATTATTTAGTGTAGCGTTAGCTAGAAATCAATTTTAACGGAACAAAATAAAATATATCGAAGTCATAAAAATTATAAAAATGCATTTCTCGCAAGTATTGAGTGAATAAATAATTATTGAATAGAATTTACGAAAACCGTCGTAAATATATATATATATATATACATATACATATATATATATATATATATATATATATATATATATATATATATATATATATATAACAATTTATATACCAAAATAAATTTAAAACATCGGGTAAACTAATAATATTATTTTTATAGTCTTAAAATGAGTATAAAAATATATTAGGATAATTGTTGGAAGTGTCGGATCAATTATTCAAAATAAATGATTGTGCGATAGCGTTTATTTAATAGATAAATATACGTTAATGAAATATGCAAACCCATGCATGAACTAATATGAAAATGATGTTACTGATGATATGTAGATTAACTCTAGTCTATATGTAATGTTCTCAATGATGTTTCATGAATACGCAGCTAAACCCTTACGGTTACGCGAATTTGATACTCATAAACCTAGTTTACGAAAAATGATGAATAATGAATCATGAATAGTGATTTTTCTCCGCGAATGAATAGTGTTTCGTGAATAGTAAAATTTTGAAATACCCTTTCAAAATATCAAATCGACTTAAAAAACGATGAATAGTAAAATGATGAATAGTACCAGTGAATAGTAAATTCCCGAGATGAATAGTAAATTTGAGAAATGACCTGAAATTACGAGTTGTCACACAATAGCTGTTGGATTATTTAAATGTATTTTTCCAATTAAAACATTTCTTTTCTTTTGAAAAATAATTTGTCATGTATATTTTTAAAAAGATGTTTTGTCACTTTTAAAATGTAAGGTTTAGAATACAAATTCCATTCTTTGATCACTTGTTAAGTTGTAAATTTGTTTGTTCTTACCTAGAGTAATTTTTGTAGAAACGGGATATTTCGACTAAAAACATGTTTACGTTAATTTTGACGTAAAGTGTTTTTACATTTTGTTATCATAAAAACGTAGAGTTGTGATGCGCACGGAAGGCGCGTTCGGGGTCAAGGAGACTTCCATTTCTTAGAGCAAGTTTTTCAACCTCCTAGGAAGTGAACCTAATCGTTGTAGTGTAGTATGGGGTAAGCCTCGAGGACTGATATCGTTCTCTAGGGGAATAGGAATGATAGTAAGAAATATATGACGAGAATGTGAGGTTAAGGATGATTCTTTTTTATCTTTTTTATGGTTTTTTAGAAAGCTAATGTAAAAATCTCGGGGCAATTGGTTTGGGGGTGGTACTTCTACCGATTACTCTACTTTAACTAATTGTATTATTATCTAATTACTACGGGTAGCTATGTCTAATTGAGGTGCGCTCGTATGATGCTTAAAAATTTGTTCACATAGATACTATTACTCCCTAGTTATCTTTTTTTGGCTGGTTGAGTTGTCACATCTTTATCTTAATGCGTTGTATTCCTAAAGGTCGTATGGTATGCGTGGTCCCTAGTTTTTTGAGGTTATCTCTCGTATATGACTCACGGAGTCGGCAAGCCTAAGCTATTTCATCCATGAACCATATCATCATAAAGCATACTCAAGCATTAAATACAACAAAAAGCCTAGTTGCACTCCTAAGCCAATTTCAATTAAGACAAGAAACAACCTAACAATAATCAATAACTAGGTTTCATAGATCTAAGAAAACAAACAAGTAATTTAGCTAGACATGATTGACAAGCAAGCATACACACAATCAATCGAATATGAGATAAACATAATGATAAATTGGATTAAAAAACTTATCTCGATGTGTAAAATAGAGTATGGGACCCTAGAATACTGTCCAAGTCAGACTAGAACTGAGTTAGGGTTTGCTCTCCAAAATTCTACCTCCTAAAATACAGAAAAATCGAATTATATATATAGATTTACAATCGCGACGGCGTCACCTTTTTCATGGGACGCCGTCAGGTCGCCGTCATTAGGGTTTCGTTTTGGCCAATTCATCGATGGGACGTCGTCACTTTAGAGTTGTGACCCCGTCGGTCTTTAGTTGAGACATCGTCTTGATTCTAGATCTGGGCCGTCTGGAGTGAAAACTGTGAGTGACGCCCTCCATAATTAAAGCGTGACGCTGTCAGGTTATAAGACTAGAATTTTCACTGAGCCATCGCGTGTATGTTTTGATCAAGTCTTCATAGAGGGACGGCGTCGCCCTTTGGATGGGACGCCGTCAGGTTCTGCTGATCAGTCTTGAGTGGCTTCGATCTTGAATTTGCCATTTTCTTCATGTATTTGCTCCTTTTTGTCCAAATGTACTTCATTCCAGCATTTTGCTTCCAAAGTACCTAAAAAGTGAAAAAGAACGAAATTAAGCAGTAACGGATATAAAATGTGTCGAAATTTGGCTTAAATGACCCCCTAAAAGCGTACGTTTTAAATCCTTATCAAATATTCTAGACTTGGTATTTGCCTGTCCTCAAGCAAATGTACATTTGACCAATCAATTTATAAGTTAGGGGGCATGAGGCATTGGTTTAAAATAGTTTACAACAAGTAAAAGCACCACAATAGTCAGAACAAGCACAAAAATTATATACTAGCACCTCACAAGTGTTGTTTGGATTCTCTCATCTCTCGGGTTTATATGAAATATAATATGAATGGAAATGGAAGATAAACACTTTATCTGGTATAGTACATAGATTACCATAAGGTTGAGAATAGATCAAACCTCCGTCGCTTTGGCGTAAGCACCTAGGAACAACTATCTAAGAGGTCTTTACAAGGGTTGTAACGTTAGGCTTAGGGTAGGGAAACAAAGGGTTTTGTTGCATAGGGTATATTTAGTGGTGGCAAGTCAAAAATCTTATGTTACAAGCATGTAAAGTGTGGCGTTGCTAAGCCAAGACTCGACTCACTATACTAGATAACTTGAAACAAAACAAACATTTATTTAAAAACATAAACATAAAGATAGATGTAGGATGGTAGCCCGTATGTTTTTTTTTCTTCATTTTTTCATTTTTTTTGAACACTTTCTTTTTTTGATTTTATTTTCATACCTTTTTACTCTACCATCCTCTACGATAATATCAAAATATAATGGATTTATAGGAGCATCCCTACACTTGAGTTTTTATTTTTCTAACACTAATTGACCTGATTTGAAAAGATCAAAACACTTGGAGTATTTAATTACGTAGACAAAAGGAATTTGAATTTATCATTCTTTCCCATTACTCCATAAAATATTACTTTTTACCCATGAGTCCCAATCATCCTAAAACTATGTATAAAGATATGAATCGACTTAGCAACTATTCAAGTAACTAGATATTTAAACTAAGGGTTTAGTGAGTGCATACAAGGTAGACTAAGGCGATTTGGGTGTACATTTGGGGGTGGATTGTAAACAATGCTCTTCATTAATATTTTGGAAAACCGAAACATCACGAGAACCGTGAAAAGGATAGGCTCTGAGGGGTTAACTAGGGGTATCATGTACTAAAGATGAGTACATCGCAAGGATGTGAGGTACTTACTCAACCGATGTGGAAGATGTAATTATAATACAGGTTTCAAACAAGGGTTATCCTAATGCCTCTTTTCACTTAGTTACTCCTAACTACACAAGTGTTGTCTCACTAGCGATCTCGGAATGCATCACAAAACAATTTCTAGAATCTATTATACTACTGGTACACTCTCTAACCATTAAAGATGAATGCTTTTATTCCTAAAGATCTAGGGGCGAACCTCACATTTTTGGGGTGGAATTTGAGTGGTAAACGGTGTTGTTCCCGTTTCACAAGTAGCTTAAAACAAAGAAAACTACTAATTGTGAATCATGACTGAAGTAATGCAAGTAAAGATAAGTTTTAAGAAGATAAACACACTGAGTAATTTCCAACGTTTATATTCTTTATTAAAACAAATCAAAAAAGAATACATTACCCAAGTACTTGCGTAATAGTACTTGGGATTGAAATGAAAAGTATGGTGTAACTCCTCACGAAGCTTAGGCTAAGTCTAAGCACAGCTACACAGGAACCACTGAGCTATCTCAGGGACAAAGTTGTATTTGGAGGAGCAAAAGATTGCTTGTGTGTGTTTTTCACACATGATTGTACAAGCTTGAAATCTTTCACTCCAACTCTTATGCTATTTATATAAATATGTTTTTTCAACTCTATCCTAGAGGACAAACTGACAGGTTACAGAAGACAAAACACTGATGTATTTTGTCTCTGTTTACAATGGCTATTTAGAGTAAGTGACAAGGCTGCTTTCTTCTTGTCAGTGATGACACTGAGCCTGGTAGTTAGCGATTCAGGGAAAGTTTGACTTTGGTTGATAAGGACTTCGTCTTATCGTTTCAAACTTATCCCGCTCATTCTTCAGTCTTCTTAGTCTCCAGTCTTCATCTTTAGTATTTTCTTCAGTGATAGTAGTTGGTGAGGAGTTTTGGGATTCAGTGAGATATTGTCATCACTCACTAAATCCACTATCTTCTTCTTGACTCAGTCTTCACCTCTTAAGTTCCGCCTTACTGAGTGGAGAGACTTCTTCTTCGTCTCTTACTGAGTATCCTGAAGATAGCTCACTGAGTGGCTATGCGCTCAGTGACTTGTTAGTGTTTACGGATGTAAACACTTATGGTATTTTCTATTCAAATCCTAGAATTAAGGTGTTTGGGTATTCACTGAACCCAACAATCTCCCCCGATTTGGATATACAAATAGCCTAAGTGTTTGATCAGTGTAAGTGAGCAAAATGGCTTATTCTTACACTGAATGTACTAATGAACATAATAAGGAACACTGAATTTTTAACAAACATACATCGTTTATTCATAAGATTACAAAGTTCCTATCACTAGTACAAAAGATGAAATGATAAAGGTTTCAATGATGTCATTCAAGGCGGATTACCAGTGCTTCTAGTTTTAGCTTCTTGGAGAGGAGAGTTGCTTTGTCAGGATGATCCTCACTTTGGCATTTAGGTCAGCACAGAACCTGATGTTTGTAGGAGACTGAATTTGAGAGGCCACTGTTATGTAACTCAACATTGTAGCTACACCTGCCTGATCGATATCACTCCACAATGTTGGGTTTCCATATACATCAATAAAGAAGATTCCTCTTTCAGGCTCTTCAATGACTAAGCAGTTCACAAATTTTACCCCTTCAGGCAGCTCCCTGTTACAGTCAAAACCAGACACCTTGGCTTCAGGCTCAGATTCAACCCTTTTTCTTTTTCTTTGGGATGATTGAGGTTGAGATCCTTGAGCCTCAGGAAGAGCTGACTGTATCCCAAGTTGAGCTGGTGCATCCCTTTAGTCTTTCATAACGTTTGCTGAGGGATTTGATGAAGTCTTTGACCACCACATTTTGCTTCTTTTCAATGATGGGACCAAGTTCATCAAGTTCAGTGATCCCAAATTCAGTGAATTTAAACGGATCATGAACTTCAAAATCTCTCTTGTCATCCCCCCTGTAGACATTCATTGCCAGTGGTTTGGATCTGGGGATGATTTTCACATCAGTGATTTTCTCAGGGGCCCTTCTGCTTGTCATGGTCCAGTTGTAGTGATCAATCCTTTCCTTTCTTATTTCAGCATTCCTCTTGTTCTTTTCATCCCTTTTCCTTTTAAAGGCAGCCAACTCAGCATCCTGAGCTGCTTTGAACTTTTGGCCTGCTCCTTTTTCAAGAGTTTTAGGATTAATCCCTATCTTTTCAGCTTCTTCAGAAACTACTTTGACAAGGGCTTCTCTGCTTTTCTTTTCCTTCTCAGCCTGTTTCTTACGTTTGTCTTCCTTCTCGAGGTAGGCACTAAGCTGTTCAGGAGTAAGTAGGTACTTAATGCCACCAATTTCATAGGGAATCTTGACAGGCTCTGTTGTGCTCTTGCTTTTCCCTTGTCCTAAACTGATGATGAAGATGATACCAGTGGGGTTGAAGTTGTGACTATTGATGTTGTTGTTGCTGTTGTCATTGAGATTGTTGTTTTGATTGGTGTTCCTGATGGTGGGATAGTTGAGATAGGTGTTGCAGATACAGGTTGAATTGGCTCCCTCTCAGTGTGAGAGGGAGTCTCTTCAGCAGCTCTCTCCCCCTCAACTGTTGTCGTAGCGTCAGTGAGGGGCTTGACCTTTGAAGGCTTGATAGATCTCCAAGACCATGGACTTGATGTCTGATGTATCTTGTTGAATACTTGTGACCTTTTCTTCAAGATTGGCCTGAGATAATTCCAGTGCTGTCATTCTAGGCCCGAAATTCCAGGCCATAGAAGAAGATGATTTAGCCAGATCAGCAACCTTTGTATCGAGTGAGCCCAGGGTGGACTGAAGAGTCTAAATTGAAGAATAGAGACCCTGAACTTGAGAGTTTTTTAGCATTGTGATCAGTTCAGTGAGGCTAGAAGAGTTCTTCTTGTAGATCTCCGTAGCCTCAAGCACTTTGGAGTTGAGTGCAGGGTCTTATTTGGTAGCTTCTCTGATTTCATCTAACTTGTGAGTATCCTGAAAGAATTTGAGAAACTTCTTCAGGTTGTCATACAGCCTGTCTATGTGACCATAGATGAGATCCCTGTGCTCATAATTATCATCAAAGGTGGAAATCACTTCAGCTTTTAAATCAGCATAACTGGCAGCAGCTTCAATACCTTTGTTATTATTGTATGTGAAAGTATCGACCATTCGACATCTTTCTCTTATCATTATTATCATTATTATGCTTGTGTTATCATTATTATCATGACCTAACAGTGGTATCAATCGCCAAATAGTTGTTTGGAACGTGTTTTGTTTAAGTTTTTTGGGTTATACGTATAATGTTCTACTCGTTCGTAAGATCTCTTATGCGTATCTAGTTCTACTCGGTTTTTATACATATCAAGTTCTACTCGTTTTTATACATATCAGGTTCTACTCGTTTTTTGGTTATATCAAGTTTTTTTTTTTTTTTTTTTTTGTTTTTTTTTATACTTATCATTCATATCATTATTAAAGCTTGGAAAGTTTTAAGGTTGATATAGTGTTTAGGACCTTAGTGTTTTCCAAAAAGTTTAGAACTTTATTGGGTTTGAATAGTTTTCAACTCGTTTCTTAGTTTCTTCACAGTTTACGAATAAGCTCAAATTTCATTTTAGGTGTTAAAATTTAAAATTTCTTGTTCCTCAAGCATTTTTGAAGCTATTTGATCAAAATAATCGAGTGGAAATCGCGTTTTGAAGCTTAAAGAGTCATTTTGATAATTCTTGTTGATTTTATGAATACGCTAAAACCTTGTTTTTACGAATAAAAAAACCCTTTTCTTACGAGTAACTAAAACTCTGATCTTAAGAGTAAGCCTACGAACAAGCCAAAAGTTTACGAGTAAGCACCCATACAAGCAAGGAAGGATTTTTACGAGCAAGCATTGTTCATTAGATTCATCAAAGTTATAAGTGACTCAGTACTTCACTTTCTTGGATAAGCTTGTGGAATACTTCAACTTGTGATATCTTTCAAGCTTGAATAATTTTGGATGATTTATTGGTTATTACCTATTCTTACGAATAAGGTTAATTCTTACGCGTAAGGCCTTTACGAATAAGATTTTATCTTATGAGTAAGGAGCTTTAAAACTAAGACCTAATCCTACGTGTAAGATTACGTGTAAGCCACACTATTTACAAGTAAGAAAAGCTTTACGAGTAAGCACCAACCTTTACGACTAAAACATTTTTACGATTAAGACCAACTTTCAACATCAACTCACGTTTCAATCATCTACAAAAATCCATCAACAACACAAGTTCTACAATGTCTCAACCACCTTATTTCAACTACTTTCTTCAGCAGTACCCTCGGCAACAACAGTATCCTCAACAACAATTCCCTCAACAACTGCAACAACAAGCATTTCAACAACAACAATCATTTCCACAACCACAACAACAATTCCCTCAACAACAACCATACCCTCCACAAAAACAATGGTTTCCACCTCAATATGCAATGCAATCATTCACTACAATTCCCTCGAAGGAACCTCATTGATTTGCACAAATTTGTGAGGCTATCAGCAGTCAAAAATTGATTCATGAAGCTGGATCACTTGATAGACCTCCAATGCTCACTCCCAAAAATTATGTTTAATGGGTCAGTCGATTCTTTAGGTTCATTGAACTCAAGAAACCTTATATAAAATATTTGAAGAAGGTCATCCTTGAAGGTCCTTTTTAAATGCCAACTGCGACGATTCCTGGAGATCCAACAACTACTCCACCAAGACTTGAAACCATCTCCACTGTCCTTGAGAGTCAACTAACTGTAGAAAAAATACTTCACTGTGAAGCTGATGAGCTTGCAATGGAGTACATTCTTCTAGGCATACCTAATCCCATTCTTCGAAGTGTTGATGCTTAGAAAACAACAAAAGATACGTGGGAACATGTTCATCTCTTTTTGGAAAGCACTGAACTTAATCAAGAGGACATGGAATCCAAGCTTTATCTATCATATGAAATTTTCATGATTGATCCAGGGGAGTCATTGGAGTCTTACTATCATTGATTCACAAACATCATCAATGACTTGGACAGACATAATATCATCTTACCCAAGATTTCTTTTAAAAAAAAGTTCCTCAGTTGTCTTGGTTCTGACTGAGAGAAGTATGTCACATTCATTCGTCAAGCTAAGAACCTTCATAATGTAAAGTATGGAATGTTATATGATTATCTGAAGCACCATCAAAAGGAATTTGATAAAGATCGAGCTCTCTGTGGAATATATCAACCTTTACAAAGTCCAAATTCACTTGCATTGATAACTTAGTCTTTTGCTCCTAAATTTCCTCAATTTTCATAGTCGAATCATGCTTTTGTCCAACAAAAACAAAACTTTACCTATCCTTAACAGACACTATCATCCCATATCACTCCTTATGACTCTCCACCACAATCAAGTGACACTCAACTGGTTCCATATAACAACTCTGATTCAACACTTTACACTGAAACTCAAAATGAAGAAGAGGAAGCATTCAATAAATTAAATAAAGGATTTGCTCTTACTGCTCATGCCTTTTGTATATTTGAAAACAAATCCAACAACTGTCTTTGCAATTCTTTAAACACAAGGAATCACGTTGTTATCATAATGGAAGGGTTGAAGTTCAGAATCGCAATAATGGACGTCCCATGGGAACTGGTGGTTATGTGGGAAATTCAGGCAGTGGACAAGGGTATAATGCTACTGGTAGGAACAATATGGTTGCTCCTCAGCAAAGGGTTCAAATTGTTGATAATGGGAATACATAGAATGGGAACATGGTCATTCGATGCTACAACTATAATGAAAAGGGTCATCTGGCTAATGCATGTCCAAAACCAAGGACCAGAGGCAGTGCATATCACAAGCAGGCATTACTCTTGGATCTCAAAGATGAAGTGGGTGGAACTCTCACTGAAAAAGAACACAGCTTCATGGCTAATGTAGAATCTGGTGATGATACGGAGGACTTGCAAGCTAATGCAGCTGTGATGTTAATGGAAAACATGCATGGACTCCACATGAGTGATACAGGCCTAGTCTATGATACTGATGGCTTGTGTTAGGTACCGGATCCTAATACGTGTCTCATACATGATCTGATATTTCCATATGCATCTACATCCAACAAGGAACAAGATGTTCAACATGAGCCGTCAACATCTCCTCAAGACGATGATCAAGTTAACCCCATTGTTATATTTGATGATACAACTGATGAATGTGTTGATGATCAAGTTAAAAAAATTGAAACTTCGTCTGATCCAGATCCAGAGCTCATGACCTTACTTATGACCACCCAATCTCAAGTTGAAAAATGCAATGAAATCAATGTAAATTTAAAATCCAAAGTTGCATCATTGACTACGGATATTGAGTGCTACAAAACACAACTTGCAAATTATGAAACACAAGAAAAACGAGAACATAGTTTTGAAGTTGCTTTTCAAAAGGTGTATGTTAAAGAACAAGAATTGCAACATCATATACGAGAACTTGTCGCTTTCAAAACAATTTGATTTCTCAAATAGAAGAAGAAAAATTAGAACACAAACAACATGTTGACATTCTAACTTCTAAACTTCAAAAAACCAAACTTGAGTTGTTATCTTGTAAAAATATCGTTTATAAACATGGTGAGTTTATCACAACAATTGAAAAGTTCACTTTTAAGCCAAATCCAGAAGGATATGGGACTGATCTTGTTGACGATAAACCACATTTTTTAAATAGAGCACTCAATGCCAATCCAAAGTTGTATAGTGCAAAACATCTACTTGATAATTCTATTGTGCGTGTTATTGTATGTAATTGTGAAGAGGAACAAGATGTGGAAGAAGAGAGTAGATTAAAAATGAGCAATGTAAAATATAACAAACGTTTTGACTATTCTAGATTGTCTCATATTTCGGAATCTTTTGTTCCTCAGCGAGAAAAAACTGAAACACATTGGGTTATCGCACAAATAAATGAGTCGTCTTCTGATGTTGGTCCCGTTAAACCCGTTGCACAAATAAATGGTCCTTTACCGTCTACTGAACTCAAACCATTACCAAAAATATGTCTTGTTCTCAGATATTTTGACACATTCATGGAAGAGATTAAATTTTTGGAAGAGGCAATTGAACAAAATTCTGAGATAAAAGCTGCAATTTTTCAATCGGCTTATGACAAAGAACAAAGACAAATCTTTCAAACCCAGTTTTTACCACATGTTCAACATATGCGTCTATGTGCAACACATTGGGAACGGGAACTTCAAAATGAAGTAGAACAAATGCAAAATACTTTCAATGCAACTTAAACATCGATTTCAATCACCAAAAAGAAAAATAAAAGTCTTAGAAATCATGTTGATCGACTCTTGGAAGATGTTATATGTGCTGATACTATATGTATTTTGTTATACTACACTGCTGAATCTTCTTGTGATAACGTTATTGCTGCCAATAAATCTGATGAGGAAAATGATAATGTGACAAAAATTGTAATTTCAAAAGCTGAAAATGAGAGTCTGTTATAAGAACTTTCTGAAATCAAACGTCGTCTTCATTGGTGTCAAAATGATAACATTGATCGTGAAATTACTTTACAAAAAAAAGTCAACCAGTCGGCTAAAAATCTTTCGAACCAAAACTTGAATGACTGGATGATGAAAACGCGTCTTTGAAATGTCGACTTGTCAAATATGAAAAAAAAATTGAAAAAGTCAAAAAGGTATACGGAACCATATTTGATTTGCTCAAAAAGACACGTGCTAAAGCTTCAAATGAACTCGGTCATCACCTTTCTTACACCTATGAAATGATGCAGGAAAATAGAAAATTACTCTCTAGAATTCAGGAACAGAATCACATTATCATAGACTTAAAAGAGAAATTGGTTAAACTCGAGAAAGGAAAATCTAGCAACACAAATGTGATAGCACCCGGAATGTTTAAAGTTGATACTAGGAAGAATACTAATGACAAACCTAAAGATACCAATATGGATCCTTCCACTTCTACAGGAATAGTCGCCTCTACTTCTAGCGTTAGCAAATCACAACTTAAGTGCACTCAACAGAAAACTAGGAATTTGCAACGTTAAAGCGGAAAAATTAAAGCCCCTGAAGTAGAAGATCATGTTAGGACTTCGAATAAAACACATGTTGCACCTACTTTAGATATTGCATTAGATAAATGTAACAAGAAGGCAATGTAACGAATGTTGAATCTTTGAATACTTTGGATGTTAATTTTGAAGCTTCTTGTGTGTTTTGTCATAAAAGTATGCTTTCTGTAAATCATGATAATTGTGTTGCTAAATCTATCTTGTCTCGTACTTGGAAACCTACGAATGGCACTACCTCTAGGCCCACTAATGCTTCTAAGTCTGTGCTATGTAAAGAGCCTTCTATAGTTTCTAAGGAAATCATTCATGAACCCATATCACCATCATCACCTCCTAGGAAGATACCTTCACCTAGCGAATTCACTAAGCCAAAAGAACGAACGAGCTGGACTTGGCAGAGATGGTTACAAAGTACACCTGGTTTTAAGTGGTTACCTAAAATTATTAACTTGTGTACTAAAACTGTCACAGAACACACTAACTCTACGAATTCCACCTCTACCTCTATTCTACCTTCGTCGTCTGTGTGTATTGCAGGTGATACAAATCATCCTCTGGATTGTTGATAGCGGCTGTTCCCGACACATGACAGACAACCTTAAATTGTTAAAAAACTTTGATGCAAAGTTCATTGGCACTGTCAGATTCGGGAACGATCACTTCGCTGCTATAATGGGGTGTGGGGACTACATCAATGGAAACATCGAAATTAGCCGAGTGTATTATATTGAAGGTCTTGGACACAACCTTTTCTCAGTATTTCAATTTTGTGATGGGGATTTGGAAGTTGCTTTTCGGGATAAAATGTGTTTCATTCGTGATCTACAAGGAAACGATCTTATGTCAGGAACTCGTGAATCAAGCCTTTACACAATCTCTATGACTGACATGATAGCTTCATCTCCTATTTGTCTACTTTCTAAAGCAACATCTACATAATCATGGTTGTGGCATAAGAGACTTTCTCATTTGAATTTCAAAACCATAACTTATCTGGCATGACACAAATTAGTTGAAGGACTACCAAGATTTCAGTATTCCAAATACCACTTATGCTCAGCTTGTGAACAAGGAAAAAGCACTAGTGCACATTTTCTTTCGAAGGTTGAAAACAGTACTCAACACGTACTTCACCGTCTTTACATGGATTTGTATGGCCTAATGCATGTGCAGACGATTAATGGCAAACGTTACATTCTTGTAATCGTTGATGACTACTCCAGATGGACTTGGGTTTATTTTCTATGAAGTAAAGATGAAGCTCCTCCAATGATCATCACCTTTCTCACGAAAATTCAAGTTCGGCTTCGTAACACGGTCAGACAAGTCAGAACGGATAGAGGAACTAAATTCTTGAACGAAACTCTTCGAATATATTTTGAGAAAGTAGGAATTGAACATCAAACATCAATTGAAAGAACACTCAAACATAATGGAGTTCTCGAAAGACGAAACCAGACGTTAGTGGAAGCAACAAGAACGATGTTGATTAATTCTCAATTACCGGATTACTTATGGGCAGAAGCTGTTTCAACTGCATGTTACACCCAAAACCATTCAATGATAACCAAGTGCCACAACAAAACACCTTATGAGCTTTTCCATAACCGGAAACCTAACCCGAAATACTTTCATGTATTTGGTGCTCTTTGCTATCCAAATAATGATTGTGATGATCTTGGAAAGCTCAAGGCTAAAGCTGACATTGGAGTCTTTGTTGGATATTGTGAAAACTCAAAAGGATATCAAATATGGAACCGTCGTACACGAGAAATTATGGAAATCATACATGCTAATTTTGACGAGCTCATAGAGATGGCTTCTGAGCATAACAGTTTTGAACCCAGGCATAACCGTATGAACTTTCCAGAATCATCAGCTGACCAACAATTTCAACTCACGCATCGTCAAATGGAAACGTTGTTTGCTTCACCGTTCAAAGAAGATTTCGATCAATGTACTCTAGATGTATCCAATGTTTCCACTGCTCAATCTGATCATAATCCAATACCTGATACACCTGAAACAACAACAACTATTACTGATGCACCACCAGTCGAGTCTCCAACAATAGCAAAACAAACTGCTTCCAATAACAATGACCAAGCTGATGATCCATTAAACCAAAATGTACCTACACTCGCAAATTATGATGGAAATGCGTTCTTTAACCCTTTTGCATCAGAAACAACCAATCCAAATGTTTCTGAATCATCAGCTAGCCATCTGGATCCACCAAATCTGAACAATGTATACCAACACCAACCCTCGACACATAGATGGACAAGAGATCATCCTCTCATAAACATTATTGGAAACCCTAACCAACCAGTCATAACAAGACAACGCCTTCACACCGACGGTGAAAATTTCATTTATGCTCTCACTGTCAGCAATACCGAACCAAAAAACATTAAAGAAGCAATGACCCATGATAACTGGATAGAGTCCATGCAAAAAGAGTTAAATGAGGTCAAACGTCTTGAAGTATGGGAACTGGTTGAACGACCAATAAGGGTCTATGTTATTGGTCTGAAATAGATTTGGAAAAATAAGGTAGATGCTGAAGGCATGATTATTCGTAACAAGTCACGTCTGGTGGCTAAAGGTTATTGTCAGGAAGAGGGAATTGACTTTGAAGAATAATTCGCACCGGTGGCTAGACTAGAGGCTGTTCGAATTTTTCTAGCATTCGCGACTCATATGAACATCACCGTCTACCAAATGGATGTGAAAAATGCATTTTTGAACGGGAAATTACGGGAGCAAGTGTATGTTAGCCAACTAGAGGGATTCGTTGATCCAGAGTACCCGAATCATGTCTACAAATTAAAAAAATCTCTATACGGTCTCAACCAAGCCCCTTGCGCGTGGTATGATATATTGACAGCCTTCTTGCTTGCTAATATTTTACCAAAGGATCCGTTGATCCAACACTATTTATACAATATCACGGAGAACACATTTTAATCGTTTAAAATTATGTGGATGATATCATTTTTGGTTTAACCCACAAAAATTACTCAAACACTTTTTCAAAATTAATGAAACAAAATTTTGAAATGTCAATGATGGGTGAACTAACGTTGTTCTTAGGACTTCAAGTTCATCAATCATCCCGTGGTATTTTCTTAAGTCAGTCCAAATATGCTCTTGATATTCTTAAGAAACATGGTATGACCTTGATAAGGATTTAAAACGTACGCTTTTAGGGGGTCATTTAAGCCCTATTTTAACACATTTTATATCCATTACTGGTTAATTTCGTTCCTTTTTACTTTTTAGGTCTTTTGAGAGCAAAATACTGGAAGGAGGAACATTTGGACGAAAAGGAGCAAATACATGAAGAAAATGGCAAAGTCAAGATCGAAGCCACTGAAGACTGATCAACAGTACCTGACGGCGTCCCATCCAACGGGCGATGCCGTACCTCTATGAAGACTTGATCAAAACATGCACGGGACTGCTCAGTGGAAATTTTGGCCACATAACCTGACGGCGTCATGCTTTAATAATGGAGGGCGTCACTCACAGTTTTCACTCCAGACGGCCCAGATCTAGATTCAAGACGACGTCTCAACTAAAGACCGACGGCGTCACAACTCTAAGGTGACGCCGTCCCATCGATGACTTGGCCCAGACAAAACCCTAATGATGGCGAGATGAAGGCGTCCCATGCAAAAGGTGATACCGTCGCGATTGTAAATCTATATATTTTTTTTTAAACATGTAAGAATAATGGAAGTTCTATTATTAATTGTAGTAACGGATTACAATAAGATGGCAGGAAAACGGGCAACAAGCTGTGCCGCAACCCCCTTTTGAATAGCAAAACCAATTCTACTAAAAATGAAATTTTGTTTGTAGTCCGACTTGGACAGTATCTTACGGTCCCATACCCTATTTTACACATCGAGATAAGTTTATTAATCCAAATCATCGTTATGTCTATCTCATATTCGATTGATTGTGTGTATGCTTGCTTGTCTATCATGTCTAGCTAAATTACTTGTGTGTTTTCTTAGATATGTGAAACCTAGTTATTGATTATTGTTAGGTTGTTTCTTATCTTAATTGAAATTGGCTTAGGAGTGCAACTAGGAAATTTCATTGTATTTAATGCTTGAGTATGCTTTATGATGATATGGTTTATGGATGAAATAGCCTAGGCTTGCCGACTCCGTAGGTCATATACGAGAGATAACCTCAAAGAACTAGGGACCATGCATACTGATAACATCAAATTATCCTGAATATTAAGTGTCAATTTCCCCCAATAATGCTTGTAATTTATATCATTTATATGGATTTACGCTTGTTTTCAATTATATTTCACTTTCAGGTAAATTACGAGCATTGGAGCTAAAGAGACGCGGATTTGGAGAGTTTATTGAAGATTTATCATAGTATGCTCACTTTGAAGAAGTTGCAGTAACTCCTCTCTCACATTACGGCGTAACTAAAGCGTGGCTCAGAAAACCAACTTAACAGAAGATTACGGCGTAACTTTATCCATGATTACGAAGTAAACATATTAGGTCAAATGAGGTTCCGCGCCGCTGCTAATTACGCCGTAACTCATGCAACAACTATGGTGTAACCAAAAATTTATTGAAGATACGGCATAACTCCTTCCAAAGGTTACGCCGTAACCAGCATTTTAGTGAAAAATACGAAGAATTGTATGTTACGGCGTAACTCCTATAATTAGTTACGCCTTAACCAGATCTGGCCTATAAATACCCCTCGATTTCTAGCATTTTAAAGCATCTCATTTCACACACAACAATCAGAGAAAGTGAGAAGAAGTTGAAGGCAGGTCTAGAGGAGCATACGGAGCTATCTCCAAGGGAGAAATCACTCCCCTACGATAAGCATTAGCTTTTTATCTTTTCTTTACTTTCAATTCATGTATTTCATAACATTAAACATTGAATTGATTTTTATAGTTAATATGATCGGCTAAGCACCTCTTGGTGCTGGCCTAGTTATGTTTCCTTAATTTTTTTGTTTGCGTTTAAATTTACTCTCGTATAATTATTTCTAAGTGTATGCATGCATAGTTTATTGGTAGCTACCCTTTTTTGGTAGTTTTGAATGGCCATAGAGGCTAGTTACTTAGGAGATATGACCAACTGACCCTAAGTGAGTAGACTGAGACGGGAAGGGTAAGATATGACCAACTGATGACCCTTTCTACTTGTGCGATTTGACCAACTGATCACCTACCGTTTGGATGAACTTAAGAAGTAAGGGATGAGTGTTTAAGATGCTAGCGCACGGGCACTCACTATTATAAATCTTGCATGTAGCGGTACTTAATGACTAGGCTTAGGGGACCAGGAAAAACTGGACTTATGAGGGGACACCTGACTTCTCCAGTGGTACCATTTGCTGATAGGTTAGGACGAAATGACCAAATGTTGTCCTAGCGACTTTGACCCCACCTGAAGTAATTGGAAGTAATTAGACGTAAACACTACTAATTAGGATGATTAACTAGGTTAGCACCACTCTCCTCTATTGATCACATCTTTCGCCTTTATTTTCTTTAGTAGTTAATTATATCGAAATCATATTAAAATATGTGACACCTAGACTTAGTATTAATCCGCACACATAGCTCTTGGGACGACCTCGGTTATACCAAAATACTACACTACACACGACTGGGTACACTGCCCGTTAGTGCATTAGGGTAGACCATAGGTATAACGAGTAATTATAAATATTAAAACTTGGTCAGTAAAACCTGCATCACATACCCTATGACCTTTAGGAATACAACGCGTTAAGATAAAGGACGTGACAACTCAACCGACCAATAAAAGATAACTAGGGAGTAATAGTATCTAAGTGAACACATTTTTAATCATCATACGAGCACACCTTAATTAGACATAGCTACCCGTAGTTATTAGATAATTTGACAATTTGTTAAAGTAGAGTAATTGGTAGAAGTACCACCCCCAAACCTATTGCCCCGAGATTTTACCTTAGCTTTCTGAAAAACCATAAAAAAGATAAAAAAGAATCATCCTCAACCCCACCTTCTCGTCATATATTTCGTACTAGCATTCCTATTCCCCTAGAGAACGATATCAATCTCCGAGGCTTACCCCATACTACACTACAATGATTAGGTTCATTGCCTAGGAGGTTGAAAAACTTGCTCGAAGAAAAGAAATTTCCTTGAACCCGAACGCTCCTTCCGCACGCATCAAGTTTTTGGCGCCACTGCCGGGGAATAGAAAAACTAGTTAGATCTCTATTTCGTTAAGGTTCCCTTTCTTGATTCCTATCAAGTAATATTTTTTATCTTTTCATTAACTTCCTTGTAAACTATCCCCCTTCTTTGTGTTTTTGTTCGTAACCTTGTCACTTATCACCATGGGTGACAATCCATCACCAAACGACAATCCTTCACCACATCAACCACTTCCACTCAACCCACCACCACTTCACCCGCCAAGAGGCTGTACTCTTGGTGAATACTCTAGACCGAGCCATCAAGGCTATAGGAACACCATTGAGCTCCCCATTGAAGCTCAAAGTATGTCCCTACGATTCGACACCATCAGGTTAGTGCAAAACGGATGTGCATTCCATGGACTTCGTTCCGAAAGATCCTATCAAGCATCTCAAGGACTTCCTTAAAACTGTTGACTCTATCGACCTTGATGCTACCACACGGGAGACCACGAACTTGCGTCTCTTCCAATTCTCTCTACGGGACCAAGCTAGTAATTGGCTTGAGCGACTTCCCGCCGGATCAATCTCGAGTTGGGATGATCTCACAGGCTTGAGCGACTTCCCGCCGGATCCATCTCGAGTTGGGATGATCTCACCACTTGTTTCCTCGCCCAGTTTTTTTCACCGGGGAGAACTACCAAACTAAGGAATGACATCTTGATTTCCAACAACGTCAAGGCGAAACTCTCTACGAGGCGTGGACTCGATTCAAGGACTTTCTCCATAAAGTCCCTTATCACGGCATTGATCTTTGGCTTCAAGTCCAAATCTTTTACGATCCTGTCAGTCCCTCTACTCGACAAACCATTGATTATGCCACCGGTGGGAAGTCATCGAGGAGTTAGCACAATACGAAGAAGAAGAGTGGGAGGATCCGGTACTCCTTGGAGAAAGTAGTTCGGATGCCCAAGAACAACTATTCAAGGGTATGGAGGCCCAAGTGAATGAGTTGATGGAAATGACCACACGTGATCATAAGGAGGAATTTTGCGAACATGTGGACATGGTCAAAGAGTTTTTTCTTCCAAGAAAATCGCGACAAGATGAATTCGAGGACATAATGTTGAAAAGGTATACGCGATACCGGAGCTCGTAAGTATAAATCCTGAGTCCTCTTCAATCCCAACAAATGAGACAATCCCTCTCAAGGACTCACAATTTGGGAAGAGCTCGTGTCTCAACACTCCTTGCATAAAAGAAATATTTCACAGAGACGTGTTCATTGGAAGGGTGCAAGTTTTACTTCCCACTTTCCATAACATAAGGAAATGTTCGTTTGGATTTAAACCGGGTTTATTAGGTCAAGCTGGATCCTTAACTTAGAGTCTCTTAAAGTTGATAGAAGATGATCCCTTTCTAGGACAAAGACTTGATTTACCCGCTACACCAATAGAATCGGGTAAGGTTATAATGAATGGAGCACACCCCTTTGAGCATATAAATCACCCATCACCCTCTCCTCACGTAGAAAATCTCCACCCTAAGGGTGTGTATCGCTACTATCACCCGCACTTAAGCTTAAGTGTATGGAAAACTCCCCCTTTATCCGTTAAATAAGGGTAGAGTCAAGTGCGTGACTCGAACAAAAACAAGCGCTTCTTGGGAGGCAACCCATGTTTATTTGTTTAAATGTTTGTTTTTAATTTTTGTTTGTGTGTTTATATATCTTTTTCATTATTATTTATTCTCATGTTAGACTTTGTGAAAATGCTTTATTTTGTCTTTAACCTCGTCTTAATTACATATAAAAGTATTTTACAAAAAGATAAGTGTTGGGAAGATCACATATGTTTTTGAAGAACATGAACATGAGAATTACAATTATTGAATTTGATATATTTGTTTGTTTGTTAGAGACAAAGGCTTGTATCGAGTCATAATGGATGTTTTGCAGGAATTTTTCCAGGTTTTAAAGATGTAATTTTTCCAAAAAAACGCAGCAGACCACTTTCTGTCAGGACAACCTGACGGCGTCAGGATTAAAACCTGACGACATCAGGCTATGTAGAAACAGATTAATCAGTTTTTGTTTTCTATGCAACTTAAAAATTTTTGGAAATTCACATGTCTTAATTTTCCAGAAAAACTACAAACATCCATTCCACAAGCATTATATCTTACTTGCTTTCTAGTGTAGTTGTGTGTCTCATATAGTTTTACCGCTGATTTTACACGAAGATTTCATTTTTTTTCTTATAAGTGTGCAGGTTATATTTGGCAAGAAGAAGAAACACTCATTGGATGAAGCTTATTACTCATGCATTCTTCTTGGAAAAGAATTTGACCGCAACTTCACATGTATCATACCGAGCTAATCAAGGGAGTACTAGTTTCTTTTCCTTACTTACCTTCCTTTATCATAACTTTGATACTTTTGGGGAACATTGGGGACAATGTTCAGTTTAAGTGTAGGGAGGGAGAATAAAACGGAAACTTAGAAACTATTCACTCACTTGATCATTTGTCTTTTCCTTGGTAATTTGTGTAATAAACTATGAGAAATATTCGTTAGGGAAATTTTAGCGTGAAATTTAAATTTTTTTATGACATTTACGAGCTAAACTTTAGTCTTAATAAAGCGTCTCATGGATAGGAATTATATGACTAGCACAAAAACCGTTTACCACTCAAATTCCACCCAAAAAATGTGAGGTTCGCCCTATATCTTTAGGAATAAAAGCATTCACCTTTAATGCTTAGAGAGTGTACCGGTAGTATAATAGATTCTAGAACTTGTTTTGTGATGCATTCGGAGATCGCTAGTGAGACTACACTTGTGTAGTTAGGAATAACTAAATGAAAAGAGGCATTAGGATAACCCTTATTTGAAACCTGTATTATAATTACTTCTTCCACATCGGTTGAGTAATTACCCCACTCCCTGCGATGTACTCATCTTTAGTACACGATACCCCTAGTTAACGCCTCAGAGCCTATCCTTTTCGCGGTTATCGTGATGTTTCGGTTTTTCAAAATATCAATGAAGAGCATTGTTTACAATCCACCCCAAATGTACACCCAAATCGCCTTAGCCTACCTTGTATGCACTCACCTTTAGTGCATTATTGTTATCATTACTAAACCCTTAGTTCAAATATCTAGTTACTTGCATGGTTGCTAAGTCGAGTCCTATCTTTTGTACACAGTTTTGGGACGATTGGGACTCATAGGTAAAAAAGTAATATTTTATGGTGTAACGAGAAAGAACGATAAATTCAAATTCCCTTTGTCTACGTAATTAAATACTCCAAGTGTTTTGATCTTTTCAAATCGGGGTCAATTAGTGTTAGTGAAATAAAAACTCAAGTGTAGTGATGCTCCTATAAATTCCTTATATTTTGATGCTATCGTAGAGGATGGTAGAGTAAAAAGGTATGAAAAAAAAATGAAAAAAATGAAGAAAAACATACGGGCTACCATCCTACATCTATCTTTAGGTTTATGTTTCTAAATTTGAGTTTGTTTTGTTTCAAGTTGTCTAGTCTAGTGAGCCGAGTCTTGGCTTAGCAATGCCACGCTTTTCATGCTTGTAACATAAGATTTTTGACTTGCCACCACTAAATATCCCCTATCGAACAAAACCCTTTATTTCCCTACCCTAAGCCTAACGTTACAACCCTTGTAAAGACCTCTTAGATAGTTGCTCCTAGGTGCTTACGCCAAAGCGGTGGAGGTTTGATCTATTCTCAAGCTTATGGTAATCTATGTACTATGCCAGGTGTTTATCTTCCATTTCCATTCATATTATATTTCATATAAACCCGAGAGATGAGAGAATCCAAACACCACTTGTGAGGTGCTAGTGTATAATTTCCAAGCTTGTTATGACTATTGTGGTACTTTTACTTGTTGTAAACTATTTTAAACCAATGCTTCATGCCCCCTAACTTATAAATTGATTGGTCAAAAGCACATTTGCTTGAGGACAAGCAAATACTAAGTGTAGGGATATTTGATAAGGATTTTAAACGTACGCTTTTAGGGCGTCATTTAAACCCTATTTCAACACATTTTATATGTGTTACTGCTTAATTTCGTTCCTCTTTACTTTTTAGGTCTTTTGGAAGCAAAAAACTAGAATGAAGCACATTTGGACGAAAAGGAGCAAATACATGAAGAAAATGGCAAAGTCAAGATCGAAGCAACTCAAGACTAATCAACACTACCTGACGGCGTCCCATCCAAAGGGCGACGCCGTCCCTCTATGAAGACTTGATTAAAACATGCACGCGACGACTCAGTTGAAATTTTGGTCACATAACCTGACGGCGTCACGCTTTAATAATGGAGGGTGTCACTCACAGTTTTCACTCCATACGGCCCAAATCTAGAATCAAGACGACGTCTCAACTAAAGACCGATGGCGTCACAACTCTAAGGTGACGCCGTCCCATCGATGACTTGGCCCGGACGAAACCCTAATGATGGCGAGCTGAAGGCGTCCCATGCAAAAGGTGACACTGTCGCGATTGTAAATCTATATATAGAATTCAATTTTTTTGTATTTTGGGAGGTAGACTTTTGGAGAAAAAACCCTAATTCGCTTGTAGTCTAACTTGGACAGTATCTTAGGGTCCAATACCCTATTTTACACATCGAGATAAGTTTATTAATCCAAATTATCATTATGTCTATCTCATATTCGATTGATTGTGTGTATGCTTGCTTGTCTATCATGTCTAGCTAAATTACTTGTGTGTTTGCTTAGATCTATGAATCCTAGTTATTGATTATTGTTAGGTTGTTTCTTATCTTAATTGAAATTGTCCTAGGAGTGCAACTAGGCATCTTCGTTGTATTTAATGCTTGAGTATGCTTTACGATGATATGGTTTATGGATGAAATAGCCTAGGCTTGCTGACTCCGTAGGTCATATATGAGAAATAACCTCAAAGAACTCAGGACCACGCATACCCTACGACCTTTAGGAATACAACGCGTTAAGATAAAGGACGTGACAACTCAACCGACCAATAAAAGATAACTAGGGAGTAATAGTATCTAAGTGAACATATCTTTAATCATCATACGAGCACACCTCAATTAGACATAGCTACTCGTGGTAATTAGATAATTAGACAATTAGTTAAAGTAGAGTAATCGGTAAAAGTACCACCCCCAAACTAGTTGCCCCGAGATTTTACCTTAGCTTTCTAGAAAACCATAAAAAAAAAAAAGAAAAAGAATCATCCTCAACCCCACCTTCTCGTCATATATTTCTTACTAGCATTCCTATTCCCCTAGAGAAAGATATCAATCCCCAGGGCTTACCCCATACTACACTACAATGATTAGGTTAACTGCCTAAGAGGTTAAAAAACTTGCTCGAAGAAAAGGAAGTTTCTTTGACCCCGAACGCGCCTTCCGCGTGCATCAAACCTCATGTGACACCTATAACACACCAATGGCATCATCCAGTAAACTGGACGCTGATTTACATGGGAAACTTGTAGGGGTGAGCATATGACCCGATTGGACCGGACCGACCAAAGGACCGACCGGACCGACACGGACCGAGACCGGACCGACCACATTTAGTCCGGTCCGCGGTCTCGGCTTTTGGGCAAATTGGTCCTCGGTTCGGTCCGGTCCGGACCAAAACCGACGAATTTGGTCTTGTTGGACCGGACCGACAGGACCGACACGGATCGAGACCGGACCGACCACATTCGGTCCGGTCTCGGTCTTGGCTTTTCGCCGAACTCGGTTTTCGGTCCGGTCCGGTCCGGTTTTCCGACCGTGCACACCCCTTGAAACTTGTTAACCCCAAAAAATACTAAAGTATTATTGGGTCTCTCATGTATCTAACAGCTAGCAGATCCGACATAATGTTTGTTGTATATCTTTTCTCTCGATATCAGTCTAGACCAACTTAACGTCACCTCTCAGAGGCTAAAAGAATCCTCCGATACATAAAGGAAACCATTAATTTGGGGATCTGGTATTTGAAGGATTCTGGTTTTCAACTAATAGCCTTTTCAGACGCTGACCATACAGGGTGTTTAGATACACGAAAAAGTACTTCTGGAGGTCTATAATTCCTTGGTGATAAATTGGTGTCTTGGCAATCGAAGAAGCAAGATTGCACATCGTTATCATCAACTGAAGCAAAATATGTAGCCATGTCAGCATGTTGTGCTCAAGTCATCTGGATGAGAACACATCTCATGGATTATGGTTACGTATTTGACCAAGATTTCAGTGTATTACGACTAAAAAAGTGCAATTGCAATCTCGTGCAACAGTGTTCAACATTCAAAGTCAAATCATATTCCTCTTCGCTACCATTTCATCAAAGAGCATGTCGAGAAAGGAATGGTTGAATTATACTTTGTAGGTAATGAACAACAATTGGCGGACCTATTCACCAAAGCCTTGCCACCAGCAAGATTTGCTGACTTGGTTCATCGAATTGATATGCAGTGTTTGACTCCAGAAGAGCTGGAAAACATTTTACAACAATCTTGAAAAAGCCAAACACCAAAACAAATTTTTTGTAAATATTTATCAAAAAAAAATACAAAAATATAAAACCTATAAAAACCAAAAATATTTTTCATTTTTCTTCTGTGAAAAAAAATGCAAGTACAAAACTTCCATAAACACTTTGTTCTTTTAAACAATTTCAACATTTTTTCTGAACAAGTGTTGAGGGGGAGAATGAAAATTATAAAATTTTACTTAAAAAAATTGTACTTGCATATTCCAAAAAGATGTTGTTTTATCAAAATTGAGTTGGAAAATTTTCATGGTTGAATACCCTCCTCGAACTTAAATGTTTCTCAAAATGTATAAAAGTCATTTCGTCAAAATTCGAGTGGGAGTATTTAAAAAGTATTTTGCCAAAATGACTTTAAATTAACCTTGTTTGTGAGTTAAAGGATCAAAATTGTAAAACTTTGTGGTTAGAGGACCAAATGTGCCAAGTTGCAAAAGTAAATTTAGTCAAAAACTACTTTGACTTGGCATTTAATTCATACCTGCAAACACATTTAATTTCTCAACCACCATCATCAACGATCCTCATTCAATCTTCAAATCTGTTGTTCGTAATCAAAATCTGTAAGTGTAATAATGTTAATGAATCAATTTTAAACAGTGGTTTTTTATTACAATTCAATCCAACAGTTGAATCATCCATAATTTGATTTTTAAAACTAGGGTTCTTAACCGATTTGGGTAAATTGAGTTAATGTGTTTTGGTTAAAGATTATTGATGAGAAATGTTCCTAATAAAGTCCTAATCATGTTTTCACAACTTAATCGTAACCAGAAACACCAATTGACTGATTTTGGAAATTAGGGTTCTTGTGTTATATTTAGGATTTTTGGTTCTGTGATGTTTTGGTTAAATTTTTTGAATAAGAAAGTATCTTTAGGTGATATAGAACATGGTTGAACACATGAGTTAAACCAGAAACAACTTGAAATTCGAATGTTTAGGGTTTAAGGACACCTTCAGGTTTGAATTCTTTATTCTATGGATAAAAAGTGTTAAAACCTGTTCCCATTCACTCTAATACTTCTTCTGAACTCACAAAAACAATCTAAACATACATCAACCTTGTTAATGGATTATTCGTAAAAAGAGGGTTTAAGGTTTAAGACATTTTACAAATAAGGTCATTCATGCTTGAAAAATTGTAAAAGTGCCTTTGTTGTGTTCTTGATTATGTTAAAACAAGATTGTAACAAAAGATTTAATGTTGTGTTAACAGGAAAAAGGAAATTCGTAAAGGAATCAAAGGTTACGACTAAGAAGAAACTGTTACGAATAAGACTCAAAATGTTATGAATAGGGTGTCTACAGTGACTTAACAATTTCTTGGAAAAAAATTCATAAACTTGGAAATGTTTACGAATTAGGCTTATTATTACGCATAAACTTATTCTTACGAATAAGCAGATTTTTTACGATTAAGCCTAGATTGTTACAAATTTGCACTATTCTTACACATAAGCCTATTCTTACGAATAAATCTAAACCTTACGAATAAGAAATATTCTTTACGAATAAGGACTATTCTTACGTCTTAGACTTAAACTTACGAATAAGCATTCATGTTTACGAGTAAAGATCCAGGTTACGAGTAAGAAACTGTTTACAAACAAGCTCATGGTTTCCGCATAAGTCACAACTTACAAATTGTCTATGTTTGCGAATAAGTAAATAAAACTTTCAAATGTTTTGTTTAAGTGATAAATGGGTATTAATACTTCAAAATTAAAACATTCACTAAACTTGTCATCACAACTAAAAGTAAAAGGACAAATGTGACTTAGAATGTGTAACTGACATCCAACTGTGTATATCAACATCAAAACAAGGACTTAGGAAATAAATCAGACTAATGCTAACACATTGTGTCTTTCAATGTCTATTTCTATGACTTATGTCTTTCAGATCACAACAATGGTAGCACAACAAGCTGATTTAAATGTCCCAGAAGTACTCACTATGGAAAACACTTTCCCACAAGGTTACAACAGGGTCATTGGCAAGAACAATCTCCGTTTGGACTTCAAAATTTTCTCATGCTATAAGTCCTCTTTTCAAATTGATGTGGATATTCTACTCAACTACCCGTACAAGTTCATGTTGACCAAATCTGCATCAATCCCCAACTTCTACATTCATCAATTCTGGAACACCATTGAGAAAAATGAAGGGGTCAGTCTGTCAAGTGTAATTTACATAAACGTGAAGTCACTGTGAGCATCGAGGATCCGTGCGTTGTGCTACTTGTACCTACTGTGAATTCTCCGGAACAATGTGTATGAACTCCAACTAAGAAGGATATTTTGGACTTTCTTGTTGACATCGGCTAGGATTAGTCTACGGGTTCATCACTACTCACTCCAAAGTAGATATTAAGTACATGCCGCTACCATGAAGAACTCTCTACATCATCATTGCAAAGTCAATATCTGGCAGAGACAGCGGACATGAACACCGTAAGCTGCCATATCTGCAAATATTATGGGGGATGGTTAATGTTAAGCTTATTGACTATGCAAGCCTTATCTGGGAGGACATGATGCAGCACGTCCAAAAGGGAGGCACTAAGATCCCTTTTGTCAGATACACCAAGATGATCATCAACAACCTTCTCAAGAAGTTTAAATATATTCTGAAAAGACTTGATGATGAGGACAAACATACAGTGAAGAATGAGCCAACTCTGAAAATGGTTAGGATTCAGGGGACGAGCACTCGTAAACAAGGTGCTCAGCTTCCTGATTGTCTTTTAATCGAAAAGGTCAAAACATCAACTTCATACAAGTACTATGATGAGGCTCTCAAGGCTCAGCGTGTCGGTTTTCTTGATGAGGCCACACAAGCGTCATCAATCAAGAGTAAAGCAAAGAAAGAAAAAGAAAGTTGGTAGCTCTGGAAGTACCACAAAGAATATTAAGCCCTCAATGCCAAAGCACAAAAAGAGGAGGGTATCTATTCAAGTTTTCAAGCCTGAGCCTTCTCCTGAACCAAAGATCTCAACCTGAAGACGACTCAAAAACCGAATCTGATGACATCATCACCGATAAAGAGGTTCATGCTCAGGATCCGTTGAAAGAGAATGAGGAGGAACAAAAGAGTCCTACTCTTGATGAATTTGAGAAGGACATAGATACCTATGATGAGAAGACTGACGAAGAGCAAGAGCAGGACAACAAGGGAAAATAGTCTACAACTGAAGAAGAACGTGATCCAGATATCAGGCTAACAACTGAAGAAATAAATGAACGAAATCTACAGGCTGTTATAAAATAGAGTAGAAGGGAACATCAACCTTCTCCCTTTCTGGTTAATCAACCCGGTGGGGAAGGAGGTTCCAGAATTAGGGCTCCACCTATCGAAGAACCACAAACCGTTACTCCACCTCTGTCTAATCTGGTTGATCAACCCGATAAGGACAAGAGTGACACTACTGTGGAAAACTAGAATGGTGGTTGAATAGTTTTGCCGATTTTACGTTAGTTTCAAAAACTTTTAGATTCGTTAATATGTGAGATCTTATGGATGTAGAGAAAGTATAGATCTAATGATAAAGCAAGTAAATAAAGTAAAGCGAAGGGAAAGAAAAGACACAACCGATGTATAGTGGTTCGGCTACAAGGACACCTTCCTTGCCCTACTCCACTCCCCGAGTCACCTACTCGAGAGTTCAAGCACTATGTCAACAAACTCCTTCACTTGGCGGAGAAGCGTTCACAATGTTGCTTACACTTTTTCCGGTACAAAGCTAAATACCGAATCCGTAGCACGGTGGACCAAACCAACACGACTATTACACAACAAATATGTGAAATATCAAATACAAGATCTTCGCTACAGAAATCTTGCGGAGTGAAAAATCAATCAAGGACCCCTTGCTTGGATGACTTGTAGAATGCTCGTGATCTCGCCTTAGAGAAGGACCTATATGAGGATCACAAATAGAAAGAAAGAAGAACAACTCTCTAGATCAAGTGATCTATATGTTAGAAGAAAATGAGAGTGTATGAGAGATTTAGTAAGAAGAGGGGTGAGTTAGAATGAAGAAATGGCTCTCTATTTATAGGCAAAAATCTTCACTGTTCCCCGGATCCCACGGATCCCTTCCATTTGAGATCCGTCTAGTGTAATCCTAGGGATCCGTGGAACGCTCCTCTTTGCCCATGGGTTTTTTGGTTATGGGTTGGTCCATGGGTTTTCTTTAGATTCAATGTATCTAAGTATACATTGTATTTGGTCAACATGGGTATGGGTTATGGTTTTTACCCATCCTAATAAACTATTACAACAAATGCTTAATTATTACATTTTTGTATTTAAATGGCTATATGTAAATGCTTTACAAAAATAACATGTATCCTTATAGTTATACTTAAGATAACATTATATTTGTTATCAACAAAACACAAAGAGATCGCAGAATATTAATAAACGTTTTTACGGTTTATTTGTATTAACCATCTCCCCCTTTTTGTTGATGACAAAACATAATGTTATGATGAGTAAAACTTAAGAATAGATGTAAGTTTTGAAAGCCCCTAAGTTTTACTTCTTCTCCCCCTTTTTGTCGAAACAAAAAGTTAACCCTTGGAAGAAATAAACATAAAAATGTGGAAAAAGTAGTCCACGTATTTCTAACTCTCCCTTGACGGTAGCTCCCCCTAGTTTGGGGCGTCAAGTGAAGAAAAATAAAAATCCTACAAAAAGAAAGGTTAGTAACATGCTTAAATAATCTTGTGATTGCCGAGAATCAAGATTGGGAGCCAAGGTATGTAAACAAGGCCTTGTAATAAAACAACAAATTGTAGTGGTATTTATGCCACTTACAAGCATGTAAAAATAAGAACAAGACTTGTTCTTGAAAATGACCTCAAAAGAGAAAAAAATACTAAAAAATGACCTCAAAAGAAAAAAAATACTAAAAAAAAATACTAAAAATAGGAAAATATGGATCAACATCCGGAATGTTTGTAAGTGGTGATGGAAAAGAAGCTAGATGTTCTTGTAATGTGATGGGAGCTAATCGTGGTGATGTTTCAAGATCTTGAAAAATAGTATCTGGAGATGTGAGGGGTGTTGAAAAGACTATTTCTTTTTGTTTAGGTTGTTTAGATCTTGTTGGAGTCTTAAGGAGTTCCAAAAGAGTGACTTTAGGTGGTGATGAAGGAGGTGCTATAAAGGAAGCATCTTGTGGTGAGTTGTTTGTTGAGGATGAACCATTTGCGGTTGGTTTTGCTAAACAACAAGATCGGATACTAATCCGTGCGGATATCCTAGAGTTTCATTGTGGTATTTTGGATGGTGGTAGTACAAAGGTTTGGGTATCATGAAGATGATTGTTTGTACTAGGTGATTCATCTAAAGGATTTTTGGATGACATGGTGTATTGTGTTTGTGAGGATGAGATGGATTATGCAAGCATTTTGGGAGTTCTATATATAGAAAAACAAAACATTGTAATGAATGCTTGACCCAAAATGTGGATTAAAATCTAATGATTAGATATGAATTCAAGGCATGTGATCATGAGAACACAAGCATTAAAGAGCATATTCCCAAAAATGAAACAAATGTGGATTTTTCATCCAAAGTGAAAAAATAGAAGGTAAAAACAGCTTCTGTTTCACGGATCCCACGGATCCTTCCCTTGAGGGATCCGTCCAGCATGAAGGCTGGGATCCGTGGGTCTGGTGATTCAGGCAGCACAAAATTTTCCTTTTGGAAACATTTTTGCCTAGTGTGTGCCTATATGAAAACTATTTGGAGTTGCGGTTATCTCGACCCCTAAAAAGAAATAGAAAATAAACTAGACGTAGAAAAAGTATCCTATTGAGATAACCCGAGAACACATATTTAGTACATAAGTACGTAATGTAGTGTTATCAATGCTCGTAATTCATTGTTGCTTAAATAAATGTACCCGAAAACACATATTAGTTATGTATCCCCTTTAGCATTCAAAAGACATGAGATGCAATGAAAACGGGTATTTACTTTGTATTAATAATGAAAAGGCGATTTGTCCTAGACGTGAGAAATAGCTTTTGTGAAATTGATACGGGAAGGTATCATCCTTTTAGAAAATGTTTTGAAAAGAGATTTTCTTTGAAAATGTGTAAGTGTTTAAAAAAAATAAGAAAGCTATAAGTGGAAAACTTATCTTGGGTTTTGAAAATTCCCGTATTGTTTGTGAGTTGTGCGTGAAATAGAGATCCTAGACTCAGAAAGAGGAAGGCTAGTGTTTACATACCTTGTAGAGTCAAATAAGTTACGACGTTTGTTCCATTAGACCAAGACCAAGACGAAGTAGGTTGAATTGTTCCCGCTTCAACGGTTTGGTGAGGACGTCCGCTATGTTGTCTTCGGAGGCTACCTTCTCAATAGAGATGCTCCCCTTTTGAACATTGTCTCTTCAGAAGTGATGACGAATCTCTATATGCTTTGTGCGAGAATGCAATACCGGATTCTTGCTTAAGTCGATGGCACCTTTGTTGTCACATAGGATGGCTATGTCGCTTAGATGAATGTCGTAGTCGACTAACGCTTGTTTCATCCATAGTGCTTGTTGGCATGCTTTGCCGGCGGAGACGTACTCGGCTTCAGTTGTTGATATTGCTAGTGCTGTTTGTTTCTTAGAAAACCAAGATGTTAAACAACATCCCATGAAAGTACATACCTCACTTGTACTTTTTCTATCAACGTAATCACCAGCATGGTTAGAATCTGCATATACAATTGTTTCTACTCCCGTGCCCTTAGGATACCATAGTCCTAATTGAGTTGTACCCTTAATGTATCTAAATATCCTTTTTACGGCTTCTAGATGTGATGTTTTAGGGTCTTCTTGAAACGTAGCACATAAGCAAACACTAAACATGATATCCGGCCTACTTGCCGTGAGGTAGAGAAAACTACCTATCATGCCACGATATTTAGTATTATCTACGGATTCGCCGTCTTCATCTTTTGTGAGTTTGGTGTCGGATGACATTGGTGTTCTAATTGGTTTTGACTCTTTTAGAACGAATTTCTTTAACATCTCCTTTATGTATTTAGATTGATTAAAGAAGATACCATCTTCTACTTGTTTAATTTGTAGACCAAGAAAGAAACTAAGTTCTCCCATCATACTCATCTCGAACTCGTCATGCATGATTTTAGAGAAATCATCACACATGTCTTGACAAGTGGATCCAAATATAATATCATCTACATATATTTGCACTATGACTATATGTGACTCTCTTTTCTTAGTAAAAAGTGTGTTGTCAACCAACCCCATGGTATAGTTGTGTTTAATTAAAAATGACTTGAGTCTATCATACCAAGATTTTGGAGCTTGTTTAAGACTGTAAAGGGCTTTCTTTAATTTATATACATGTTTGGGTTTTTCAAAATCGATGAAGCCCGGAGGTTGAGCTACATATACTTCTTCAATAATGAAACCATTTAGAAAATCACTTTTGACATCCATTTGATAAAGCTTTAGATCATTATCACAAGCATACACAAGAAGTATTCTCATAGACTCTAATCTAGCCACGGGGGCATAGGTCTCATCAAAGTCTATTCCTTCTTGTTGGTTATACCCTTGGGCAACGAATCTAGCCTTGTTCCTAGACACTACTCCGTTTGCATCTAATTTGTTTTTATAAATCCATTTTGTTCCTATTATGGTTTTATTACTAGGTGGAGGGACAAGCATCCAAACATCATTAGAAACGAATTGATTTAGTTCTTCTTGCATAGCCATTACCCAACTCTCATCTTTTATGGCTTCTTGTGTATTCTTAGGTTCTATGGTTGAAACGAAACAAAACAAGCTACTTTGGTTTAGAACTTGAGACCTTAATGTTCGTTCGTTTAGCTTTCCTATGACTTTATCTATGGGGTGATCTTTGGAATCTTTAATGTTTATGATTTATCATTTAAAGGTTCTTCTTCTTCATTTATCTTTTTCTTTATTACTATAGCTTCACTTTCTATGATCTCGTCATCGACAAGAGGTGGAGAGGGTTTGGGTGGACTTTCATCAAATTTTATGTTTAATGACTCTTCTACCTTCATTGTTTCTTTGTTTAATATGACGTAAGCTTTGCTATTTGGCGAGTAACCTAGAAAGATACCTTCGGTTGATTTAGGATCAAATTTTGTAAGGTAATCTTTAGTGTTAAGAATAAAACATTTGCTTCCAAAGACTCTAAAGTGATTTAACGTAAGCTTTTTGCCTCGGAGTAACTCATATGGAGTTTTACCTAAGATTGGTCTAATTAAGACTCGATTGAGTATGTACGTTGAAGTATCAACGGCATTACACCAAAACTTTTGAGGTATGGATTGTTCATTAAGCATGGTTTGACTCATTTCTTGTAGGGTTCTATTCTTTCTTTCTACTACCTCATTCGATTGTGGAGTGCGTGGAGCTGAGAAGTTGTGAGTAATACCATTAGCGTCACAAAAGGCTCCAAATTGCACTTCATTATCAAATTCCCTACCACGATCCGTCCTAATAGACACTATAGGGCTTCCTAGTTGTCTTTGGATCTTTTTGCTTAATATTTCAAAATAATTAAAGGTTTCTGTTTTGTTCTTTAAAAATCTTGTCCATATATACCTAGAGTAGTCATCCACTATGACCAAAGTGTAGTAGTTTCCTCCATAACTTTGGATAGCGGATGGACCAAATAAATCCATATGTAGTAATTCTAGACACCTAGTTGTAGACACCATGTTTTTAGCTTTATGACTAGAATAAGCTTTTTTTCCTACATTACAAGCATCACAAAAATGATGTTCATATTTTAACTTAGGTAGATCTCTTACTAGATCTTTGGATGATAGCGATTGAAGAAGTCGCATGTTGGCGTGACCCAATCTTCGATGCCATAAGGTCGAAGTATCATCCATAGAGGTAAGAAATAGTTTGTCTTTAGGTTCATTACCGATTTTAATGACATAGACTCCATGTTTCCTAATTCCTCTTCCTATGGTTATGCCATTTTTAGTATCTTACTACCGGTTTCGGTAAAAGTACATTGCACTTTTTATCACATATTTGTCCTATACTTAAGAGGTTAAAGTTTAGGTTTTCTACGTGACACACATCGTTAATGGTTAGAGATTTGTTAGAAATCGTACCTTTACCGATGATTCTACTTTTGCTATTTCCAAACACCACATTACCTCCATTTACGGATTCATATGTGGAGAATAGATCCCTATTGCCGGTCATGTGCCTCGTGCATCCGCTATCCTTGACCCATTCATCGGGGTCTAGGTCGACCTTTAAGCACACCTAAAACAATAATAAACTCAAAATTTTGGTCCCCATTTTTTCATGGGTCCATTAGTGTTAAACATTCCATTCATGTTAGACATGTATGGATAAGATGAGCATGCATTCCATGGAGCAAAGTTTTGAAAAGGAAAACCGTTTTGCATATTTGGGTTCCATCCCATTTGATGGTTACTTCTTGGATAAGCGTTATTATGTCTCCTAGATGGATTATATTTTGAAAAAGATGGAGCTTTGTTTCTTGCAAAAGTAGGATTATATTTTGGAGGTGGTTGTCTAGTGGTGACATGAGTTGGTTTCTTCCTATTAACGATAAGAAACTCAGTTCTAGATGAAGAAGCTATGTTATTACCACTATTTGCTACAGCAGATCCACGGATCCCTGTCTGTACACTAGCCGGTTCCCTTTTTGGAGGATCCGTGGGATCCGCCACAACAGTGGCTGGTTTTTCTAGTGCCTTAACAAATTTTGTTTCTTTACTTTCACTAGTTGATGGATCAAGTTGTTGAATACCTAGACCTTTTTGGTTGTTACCAGTTTTAACACCATCTAGTATTGTATCTAAAGTGTTCGTACTCATTCTAGCAATTTTAGAATCTAGATGATCAACTAGTGTTTGAAGCTGAACGCAAAGTTCACATTCACCACTTGCTATTTTACCCTTTTCTAAACGTTTTAGTTTTGCTTTTAATTCTATGACTTCTTTATCTAAACGTTGATTTTGACTATTTAAAAGCTTGTTTTTGTTAATTAGTTTTAAGCTAATATTGCATAGTTTGTCACATTCATTATGCAATGAGTCGTCATCAAGTGATGAACTACTATAGTATTCGTGACATACCTCGTCATTTGCCATGAGCCAAATTTCTTCGTCCTCCTCGTCGCTCATTCCCCACGTGACGCTCACGAAAGCCTTTTGATCATCCCGTTTGGGACACTTACTAATAAAGTGGTTTGGGTCCCCACATTTAAAGCAAGTACGATCATCCTTTGGCTTCTCGTCCTTTTTGCTTTTCCGAAAGCTTTTCTTATCGTCATACGGTTGTTTGACGTATCTTCCCTTTCTTCTAAAGAACTTTTTAAAGTCCCTTACCACCATAGCGTACTCCTCGTCGTCACTACCCGAGGAGGAGTTCTCTTCATTGCTTGAAGCCTTTTTGGCTTTTAAGGCAAGAGATTTGTGTTTCTCTTTCACCTTTGAGGCTTCGGAGTCTTTAGCCAGGACAAGCTCGTAGACTTTTAGGTTGCCTATGAGTTCATCGAGGGTGAGGGTTGTCAAATCTTTTGATTCTTCGATCGCCGTCACCTTGGATCTCCACTTCGATGGAAGTGCCCTTAGATATCTCCTAACATGATTACGGCTAGAAGAAGATTCATCAAGTGCTTGTAAAGATGTAATAATAGTATTAAAGTTAGCAAATGAATGATCTATAGTTTCCTCATCCGATATTGAAAATTGTTCATATTGTTGAACAAATAAATCAATTTTGTTATTTTTAACTTGTTCGTTCCCTTGATGAGTTACAACTAAAGAATTCCAAATTTCTTTAGAGGTTTTAAGCAGAGAAATTCTTTCGAATTCCTTTTTCGGTAAAGCATTATATAAAACCATTTTTGTATCACTATTTTTAGAAAGCTTTTTCTTCAAATCATCATTTAGTTTATCATGAGGTATGTTAACTACATTTCCTTTATCATCTTTTGAGGTCGCCTCAAAATCGCCTTCAACAATAATGTACCAAAGATCAATATCTTTAGATTTCACATATGCTTCGAATCTATTTTTCCAATATATAAAACCATTAGTTTCAAGTAGTGGTGGTCGTTGCATAGATTGCCCTTATAATTTTCAGAACCCATAGTGATCGAAAAGTTTTTAAAATACAATTTTACTTTAAAACTTTATTAAACTTAGCTCTTGATGCCAATTGTGGAAAACTAGAAGGGGGGTTGAATAGTTTTGCCGATTTTACGTTAGTTTCAAAAACTTTTAGATTCGTTATTATGTGAGATCTTATGGATGTATAGAAAGTATAGATCTAATGATAAAGCAAATAAATAAAGTAAAGCGAAGGGAAAGAAAAGACACAACCGATGTATAGTGGTTCGGCTACAAGGACACCTTCCTTGCCCTACTCCACTCCCCGAGTCACCTACTCGAGAGTTCAAGCACTATGTCAACAAACTCCTTCACTTGGCGGAGAAGCCTTCATAACGTTGCTTACACTTTTTCCGGTACAAAGCTAAATACCGAGTCCGTAGCACGGTGGACCAAACCAACACGACTATTACACAACAAATATGTGAAATATCAAATACAAGATCTTCGCTACAGAAATCTTGCGGAGTGACAAATCAATCAAGGACCCCTTGCTTGGATGACTTGTAGAATGCTCGTGATCTCGCCTTAGAGAAGGACCTATATGAGGATCACAAATAGAAAGAAAGAAGAACAACTATCTAGATCAAGTGATCTATATGTTAGAAGAGAATGAGAGTGTATGAGAGATTTAGTAAGAAGAGAGGTGAGTTAGAATGAAGAAATGGCTCTCTATTTATAGGCAAAAATCTTCACTGTTCCCCGGATCCCACGGATCCCTTCCACTTGGGATCCGTCTAGTGTAATCCTAGGGATCCGTGGAACGCTCCTCTTTACCCATGGGTTTTTTGGTTATGGGTCATGGGTTATGGGTTATGGGTTGGTCCATGGGTTTTCTTTAGATTCAATGTATCTAAGTATACATTGTATCTAGTCAACTTGGGTATGCGTTAAGATCCATGGGTTATGGTCCATGGGTTATGGTTTTTACCCATCCTAATAAACTATTACAACAAATGCTTAATTATTACATTTTTGTATTTAAATGGCTATATGTAAATGCTTTACAAAAATAACATGTATCCTTATAGTTATACTTAAGATAACATTATATTTTTTATCAACAAAACACAAAGAGATCGCAGAATATTAATAAACGTTTTTACGGTTTATTTGTATTAACAACTACTATGGTTGCTAATGAAGAGGAAGAGCAAAAACAACAAGATGATGAGCTAATGTATGATGAAGGAGACCAAAATGATAAACAGGAGGTGAACTATATGATTACTGAAGAAGATGTCAAGAGGGCAGCAACAGAAGAAGAAGAAAGGAAGCGTCAAGAGGCTGAAGAAGCTGAGAAGGCCGAAGAGGCTAAAAGGGCAGAAGAGGAAAGACTTAAAAGGGAAGTAGATGACTACATTCTCGACAACCCTAAACATGACCCCAAAACTTCTTCTGAACCACCAAAGGACACTTCAACTATGCCCGAGTTATCTACTTAATCATCCTCTCCACCAACACAAACAACTTCATACTCAATAACCAAATCAATCAAAAGAAAGCTGACACATGGATGTCACGTGACAAGGCTAAAGTTCAAAAGGTGGTGAATCAAGCTCGAACTAGAAAGAAGAACAAACTTGAAGAACAAGTCAACACACTCACGAGCTTGGTCACAGAATTGACAAAACAAATGTCAACTTTCCAATAATCCAAGGAATCAATCGAGAAGTTCCTTTCAAGGAATGTTCAAGACAAAATGGAAAAGCTTATCATCAACTACGTTGCTTACTCAAAACATTCATGTTGTCACAAAGGAGCTATTGAAGAAAAAATTGCAACCAATGATTAAACACACGATCAAAGAAATTGTCACTACAACACCGGTTTTTAGGCAAACAATGTCGGTCAAACCCCCAGTTGTCACCGAAGAAGATCTCATCACTAAACTCATTAAAAAGATGGATGGGAGAGTAGCCCAAATGGACAAAGATGATGAATACCTTTATGATCTTCTGGTTGCAAAACAACTTAAAACTTCATGCAAGGAAGACGCGGGCAAGGATAAGACACCGAGGAAATATAATGAACACAATCCTAATCCATATGTGAAGAAACAAAAGAAGTATGGTGGATCGTCATCACAGCAACAACCATCGGTCAAACCCTCCACCACCACAACCCCAACAGCAACCCAACAAAAAGAAACTAATCAACCGAAGAAATCTGAGTCTGCACCAAAAGCCAGTGACCACTTTGTCTACACTGATGGTGACGATTTGGAACCACCAGAACCTCAACCTTCACCAAGACCTCGACCAACACCATCATCCACAAGTTGAAGAAGTAAGAAACCCGATGTCGTCGCATGGTTAGACAATGACAACACGAAAGAATACGACTGGTTTGAAAAAATGATCAAGGCACAACCACCCTTGCGGAAGATCAAGAACCAGTGGATGGTCGAACTGTACAGCATGTCCAAAAGCTGAAGAGTCAATTTAGAATAAAGAAGCTGAACAAGAAAGAACTTAGAAGGATCAAGAACGACGCCTTCAACCTTCTTAAGGAAAGATCTCGGAATGCTATTGAGCTCGAGTATCATCTCAAAAGATTTCCTATGCAATGTCGAATGCTATCGATTGGCTCAACCCTGAGTTCAACATAGACTACACGTCGAAGAAGCATGGACCCTACTACACATATTGGACCAAGCCAGTACCACTGATCGGAAAACCTGAACAACCTAAGATCCCTTTCAGATTCTTCTTCAACACTGATCTAGAGTTTCTTCAACTTGGAAGCAAATTTGATAAGAAATATGCCACTTCCCTGACATTCAATATTCCAGCAACAAGTTATAAGAACAAGGCAATTGAGGAAGATGCCACTAGTTTTTTCATTGACAAACTGGTGACATACGACAAAGATGCGTTGTTTGGTATTCATCATTGGCCAGAAAGGCTCAGGCTTTTCTATCGCAGCTGCAAATTGAACACAACTCAAGGGGAAATCAAGCATCATCAAAGAGTTGTTGCCATCGTGTCCATTGCTACTGCAACAAAGTGAGATTACTCCTATTTGAAGCAGATCGTGGTCAAAAGACAAGATGATAAGGAGTATGAAATCTCAGAAGCTGACTTTCCATGGAGACGCTCAACGACATTGAGGACATGTATCTCCTTAAGGTCCAAGGTAAAATGCGTCAGTTCCAAATAGGGATACAACTAGCTTTCATTACTTCCCTTCTTGTTTTCATCATAAGTGTGCTAATTCAAGAACGTGTTGAAGATCTTCAGCTAGGCGTGGAGAGTTATCAGAAGAAGCTTAACCTCACTAGACCACTCCTTTAGATCAACGAGATCAACAAGGCTTCACAATACACTCTAATCAGAGAACCCAAATCCGGTTTCATCTACACATGTACCTATCTTCACAACTACTTTATGGCGTTTGATGAGATACATAAGTTCTGTGACAACACCTTGAAATCGGTTCATGATGGCTTGGATCTTCGCTTGAAAGACATAAAGTTGTACAAGGGTAGACATCGATGGACTTCATCAGAACAATGGGAGGTTCGTAGGTTTATCACAAGGATCAACAAGAGGTTGAAACATCGGGATCAGATGCGAAAGCTGGAGATCTATGTCGGAGGAAAACCGAGCTTTCTAATTATGATGTTTTAACGTCCCGAGTAATTGGTTAGTGTTGTGTAATATTTGAATTACTTGAAAATTCTTGATTTCTATTTGTGAATTGTTGATTATATTATGGCTTGTGCACATATAACAATGATTAACCCATTCTTGTAAAGAAAGGACCCCGAGGTACGCTTCAGTGCCTCAATCCTTATATAAGGAGCAAAAGCTTTTTCAATTTAGAATAATTAATCAAATTTTATATGTTTTCATAATTCTGCTCAAGAGAACAAGTATTCCCTCTTGTTATTCAAAATCTCAAAAACTTATTATTACTTGTTGAGGGGGAGTATTTGCAAACAAATTTGTTCAAATGAAACGTTCTTGTTGAACTCTTCCCGCAAAACTCAGAATGGACATATTTATAATCAAAGTTTCTTCAAAAACAACATTAATACGATAGTTTTGAAGGGGGGAAAATATAAGTGATAAAAATATGTTGTGAATTGTATGGAATCTCAATGTGCTCAAACTCAGAAATAACCCAGAGATTGGCGAACTTCAAATGTCAGTAATCGAAAGGACTTGTCCTGGATGGGTAATAATTTCAAGATGGTCTAGCCAGTGATGTAAGCATGTCTCGAATAGGACTTGTCTAAGTAGAGTGTACCAATCCAAGAAACTTTCTTTGGACTTGACCAGGCCGGGTAATAATTTCAAGCTAGTTCGCTAGTGATGTAAATGTGTCTCGAATCGGTCTAAGTTCATTGAAAGTCAGTCATTTCAAAAGTATACTGGCTCTGAAGGGTGTATCTAGGGGTATTGATACAGGTATTCCGACCAGGATTTAATATTTATAATTCTCGTCTACCTAAGGTCTACCTAATGCACTAACGAGCAGTGAACCCGATCATGCGCAGTATAGAGAGTGGTAAACCCGAGGTCGTTCCCAAGAGTTATGTAGATGAGGATCCTATTAAGTCTAAGTGTCACTTTTTTAAACTGGTTTTGAGGTAGATTTGATTATTTAACTAAAAACAAGAAATAAAATGCGCAAAATAAATAAAGGTTGTAAATAATGGAGAGAAAGTGTGCTAACCTAATTAATCATCCTATCATGTAATGTCTATATTTTCTAAATTACTTCCAATTGATTCAAGTGGGGGTTTAAGTCGCTAGGACAACATTTGGTCAATTCATCCTAACCTATCAACAAAGGCTCCTACCCGATGTCAAAGGCCAACCCTTTGGGGAGTCGAGGGTCTTAAGTCACCTAAGCCAAGTCATTAAGTACCATACATGTAAGATTCAAAATAATGAGTGCCCGGGCGCTAGCATCTTAGACACTTATACATAACTTCTTAAGTTCGTCCATACGAACGGTGATCATTTCGTCAGTTCGCTCAAGAGAGGAAATGTCGTCAGTTGGTCAATTCTTACCCTTCCCTACTCTACCTACTTACTTAGGGTCAGTTGGTCAATTCTCCTAAGCAAATAGATACGACCGCATTTCAAAACTACCAAAGCTAGAGTAACTACCATCGAACTATGCATGCATACACTAGAAACAATTATATGGAAGCATGAAAACATAAACAATGCATTCAAGGAATCATAACTAGGCTAGCACCAAAGGTGCTTAGCCAATCATATTAAAAGATACAATAAATTCAATGTTCAACATAATGAAAGACATGAATTAAAGTAAAATATAGAAATGATCGCTAATGCTTATCGATATGGTGTGATTCCTGCCTTGGAGATGGCTCTGTATGCTCTGTGTGATTTGCCTTTGGAACCCTCTTCACGTTCTCTGCCTTTGAGTTGTAAGTGAATGATGTGAAATGCAGAATTTAGGGCTTGTATTTATAGGCACGATCATAGTTACAGCGTAACTTGAGTTGAGAGTTACGCCTTAACTTAATTATCTTCAAAACATAACTCTCGTTAAGTAGACTGCGGCGTAACAATAAGGAATGGTTACACCGTAGTTTCGCCGTAGAGTTGATGTGAGTTACGCCGTAACCTCTTATCAGAAGGTTGTTACAGCGTAATGCTTGTGAGGATATTACGGCGTAGTTGATGGAGGCGCGAAATGCTTCATGACCTAGATGATTACGACGTAACCTTATTTGAGAGTTACGCCATAACTGCAGTTGAGTTGGTCTTCTGAGATAAAACACTAGCTACAGCGTAACTGAGAGCATGAGTTACGCCATTGCTTCTTCATAAATAGCATACTATCATAAAACCGTTAGGAAAATCTCCAAATCCGCGTCTCTAGGCTCCAATGCTCATATTTTACCTGGAAGTGAAATATAAAGGAATACAAGCGTAAATCCATATAAATGACATAAAATACGAGCATAATCGGGGGAAATTGACACTAAAAAGTCATGACTATTTGATGTTGTAAAATATCCCCCCACTTGAACTCTACTTACCCTCAAGTAGACCTTATTAGAATCTTTCGAAAAAGATATCCCCCAATACTTGGAAGATATGAGTTTAAAAATCCCTTATGCTAGAATAAATCAAAGCCGAACACCTCACGAAATGGGAACAAGCACTTATATTCTCTCATCTAGTTTAAGTGTCAATTTCGGGGTGATCACTCAAAGCTCAATCATAGCATGTATTCTATCATAAGCTTGGTAGTTACACAAATCTCCACCACTAGAGTTAAGGACTAAACAATCTTTGAAGGCAATATGGGTGGACACAAAATGAGGTTAAGGGTGAAATATAATTGCTAACGTGTCACGGCAAAGTGGGCTAAATCAATGATACATGACCAAATCCATGGCCAAGACACCAAAGATTGCTCGCTTCATCACCTAGACATGCTTTATGACTAAAAGTTAGGATAAGACATGGGAAATAATTGGTGTAAAATAAAAATAACAAAACAAATAGTCTTAACCTATAACCAAGTTGTCATCGCCTACCTTCCACCCAAAGTTCAAGCTTTAAGGTAAAGAAACCAGATCATGATAAATCAAGTAGATGTGCCATTAGCGGACGTCATGATGGGCACATTACCTGTTCTTCAAACAATTGGTGTAATATTATCACCAACTCAATTCTTCAAATGTGATCGAGGTGGCCTCCTCGATGCTTAATATCCAATGAGCTCCTAACATAGTGCTTATAAAATTGCACTAAACAATAAGCTATATATATATATATATATATATATATATATATATATATATATATATATATATATATATATATATATATATATATATATATATATATATATATATATATATATATATATCTTTACTACATAAAATAGAAAAATGGTTGAATGTGAAAGTGGAATGTTGAAACTTGATTGTTGAAAGTCAATAACTAATACCACCATACCCACAACCACAACTCCCACCACCGAACCCCTACCACCGGACGTCACCTCCACCGGTCGTCATCGCTACTGGACGACTCCACCAACTAAACCAAACCACCACGACTCACGACCAACATGTTTTGAGGTAATGTTTTTGAGTTTTATTAATATATCAAGTTTCTTATAATTTTTTTTTACAGATCTATAGATTTTATTTGTAGATCTAAGTTTTTTATAATTTTTTTACAGCCGCCGTCACGGACTCGCCGGAAATTGGTTCCGCCACCACTGCTTTGCCGGAAATAGAACGGGCGCTCACCCCTGTCTTGCTAGAAAAATCTACTGGTGCGGCTGCATGGCTTGTGTTACCGGAAAGTTGTTTTCGCACTTTATAATATGCCTTATTTTAATTGTTGTTAATATTTGTATAAAGTTGATTATGTTAATAGTGTTATTCAATTGTTTTTAGTATTTGATAGATTTATATCAAGTTTTGTAGATACTTTTAGATATATCTATATATGTATTATTTTTCAGCTTTGAGTTTATATAACTTTTTTGACAATTTTTTTTATAGATTTGTTATTGCCGCCGCTGCTGCATGAATGTGTGTCGTCACCGCAATCAAACTTGCTTTTGTTGGCAATAAATGTGTAGTTTCTTTTTAAAGTAGTTAGTAAATTCTTGTGTATAGTTGTAAGTTTGTTAGTAATTTGTATGTTTGTTGGTAGTTTGTAAGTGTATGTAAATTTAGGCATTTTGATTTTGTTATACTGTTGTTTTGTAAGTCTTTGATGGTTTCGTTGCAGTTGATATGCCAGAATTTTAACAGGATATACTGTAGAATCAGTTCAGTTTATGGTTTTGTTTTAGGTTGTTTTGTTTATTGATTTTTGATTGATGTTTCAAAGTGGTTTTCTTGGTTGTAATGATATGGAAAACACCGTACATTGAAAAATGTGAGAACCCAAAACTATCATGCTAGAATAAGAATTCAAATTTCAAATTTCTTTAATTTTAGTCAATTTGGCAGTAGACCATTTAGGCTCTATTATATCTCTTCTCTACTAACTATAAAGAAAAAATGGTCTTCCTTGAAAGTGGAAAACTGAATTTCTGTCAACACTTTAAAACTGAATTCGGTCAACTATTGTGGTGAGAAAGAAAACTATGACGTTAAATGGCTATGCGTTTAAATGGAATCGTTAAAACCTGTATTCAATCGTGCCTAGGCATTTAAATGGAAACTTTAAAACTTGTATTCAACCATGGCGTTTAAAGGAAACTATTGCTAATCTTGGAGAGATTAATGTATTCTCTTCCTAAAATGCAAAATTGACTCCAACATACCATATTCACATGAATGATACAATATAAAAGTGAAAGGCTGAGACATTTTGTATTCGCATTTTTTTGTTTATGTGCACGAACTATTTATGTACTACAGCTCTCTAGGGACACAAAAAATGGTGTTAATTGCTCCTTCCAACAAAAAGTGGCGTTATTATTATTTTAATATTAATTTATTCATGCAACTTACAAAAATCCTTTCAAAAAAGACAATGTCAAATACAAAACAAAGCTATCGGAAAAACAATATAATCATTCAAAATAGATTCTTTAACGCTTAAAATATTGATTCATGTAACAAACTTAATTGCCGCTAAAATTTTATCGAAACTAGACACCGCCGCTGCTAGGCGCGGGTACTCGTCTAGTATATATTGCGAATCATCATCATTTTTTTTTTATCATAACTAAATAAAAACATAAACATCCCCCACTTGAGATGAACATATAATGAGAATATGGGGGTCTTCGATGATCTTCAAATATAAGTCTTTGATGAAAGCGTGATTTCCGAACCTCTCTACTTGGACCTTGAACTTGCGCAAACAGTGACATCCCGATCACAAATTAAGACTACACGGTATGCTAAGGTGAATGAGTGTAACGAAACAAACATAAAGGGTATGAAATGAAAGGAAAGGCTCCGAAGGGTGTATCTAGGGGTATCTTGCACTAAAGGAGAGTGCAACAAAAGGGTTTAGCATGGGGGTCGAAGAGTCGAGGTGACTAATTGATAGACATACATAAATAGGATGTTTGGGTGATAATCCTAAAAATATTCCCTTCTCAAACTGATTATTCCATATATATCAAGCTAACTCAACATACCTCGTTTATGGTATCGAAATGATGCAAAGGTCAAGTTCTAAAGTTTACAAGCTACTGGCACACTCATAATTTGGTGGATTTGGGTAAATAAATGGAAACGGATAAGGCTAATCTCACCATAAAATGTCAAAGGTTATAATGTGCTCGGCTAAGGTCTAATCTAGTTAAGTTAAGAAAACTATGTCAAAAAAATTTAAAATAGCATAATTTTTCAAAATAAACTAGAAAAATGAGGGCAATTAAGTTCAAGTAATAGTTCTACTCCCGTCCCCCCACTTGAGATGTACAAAGTCCCTTTTGTACTACACGTTAAATAAAGGTGAAAAGAAAGTAGAATTAGAGCGAGAACTTCCTTGAAATTCGCTCCTAAAAAGAAAGAAGGCCCACGAAGAAGATCGTGCCTTCGTCAAGCATCCTGAGCAAACTTTAATCCCTGAAGGCAAAACTAACCAACATTCATAATTCTAAAAAAGAAAAACAAAAACAAAACAAACCTAACTCACTGTTGTAGGAATCACGGTTGCATTTAACATATGCAACAAGCCTTTTAAACCACTTAGTGTCCCAAGTGGACGAGTGTAGTCTCGTTAGGGCTTACAGGGAACATGCCCATAAAGTTCATTTAAAACTAATACAAGGTTATCGTGCTAATATTGGAAAAAAATTTAAGACTGCAGGATGAATTACGGCATAACCATAAGAATGAGTTACACCGTAATTTTGGTTAAACCTGGAATTTGTCAACAAAAGACTGTTAGGACATAATGAGGGATAGAGATTACGCCGTAATGGTTGAAAACCTGGAGAGAATCAGCTACTGAAGAACTGTTACGGCGTAACCATTGAGAGAGTTACGCCGTAACTTCAGGACAGAATCAGGTCTCGATTTTAATTGTTGTGATTTCATCTCCAATTCCTGCAAAAATATTAAAAGCACAAAACCCAAAAAATAAAAATGAAAATAAATAGAAATAAAAAGGGTAGTTCGGGTTGTCTCTCGAAAGAGCACTTTTCTTTATTACTAATTCAAAAGTTAGACTCAAAGCCATGGGGCATATGTTAACCACCACCCGAAGTGGTGCTCAATAAATTTTTTGTTTTATTCCCAGTTTCTCCTATTTTCTAGCGGCAATCAATCATCCATTCGGCAAAAACCTTTTTTCTGACAGTATTGCCTATGCTGGAGGTACCAAACTTATGCACAAGCCATTCGTTGAATGATAAACATGACTTTCCGTATTCGTTGTCTTCAATTACCATTCCTTGAGAATTATTGTTATAGGAGACATCATTCTTGGTTGACCCTTTATTAAGGAACTTCTTATCCTGAAAATGATATTCGTCGTAATCGAGCTTGAGTGTTTTGATTAGACCTGTATTGACATTAGAGTCCCCAAATCTAATTTTGTACCAATCTTGGAAAGATAGATTTCCAAACTTGATATCATATCTTTCAATCTCATGGGGGCATGTCCATTCAAAATCTTCTACTTTTTCATTATTACCCCCATTGCAATAGTCATGAAATGGGTTACACGTGGGCCATGCTTGCATAGATCCATCTTGCTCGGCCAATATTGGAATCCAGTAATGCTTGTTAAGATTCAGAGCTTCTTCGACATCCTTGATCTGATTAGCTTCCCCATGTTCCTGTTTACAACTATCAACGTCTTTTTCATAATTGTTAGTCCTGACCTCATCGCCTAAAGGTGGATCAAGTAAGGGTATATCAATAGTAACTCGTTCCCCCTTTGTTCCTAAAGAAATTTGCTTTTCAAATACTTTTATATGAGCATGACAAGTAGCTAAAAAGGGTGTCCCAACAATTAAGTTGCAATGCTCCCGTTTGCCCATGTCAATAACCAAAAAATCAGTAGAAAAAAGGAATTTATCAATTTTTAGTAAAACGTTATCAACAAACCCCCGAGGTACAACCTTAGAAGAATCAGCCATTTCAATCATCATTGTTGTTTTTTTTAGATTGGCTAGTTTCATAATATCAAAAAATGAAGTGGAAATAAGATTAACTCCAACTCCTAAATCATCTAAAGCGGGAATTTTAAGGTTACCGATGGTGCAAGGCAATATAAAGCTCCTTTTCAGGAAGCCGGCAAGAAAAATTTCGTCATTTCCGGATCCGTCATCTTCTCTCAGGTAATTAATCCCACAAAGGTCATTTGTAATGGCCAGATTATGGTGCTCTTCTTCCTGCTCATCTTGTGCAAATACGGCTTTGCATGTAATAGCTTCATCTTTCCTAGTTCCGAAATTGTTAGCAAGCTGCCCAATTTGAGTTTCTAAGTTCTTGATCGCGGCATCCTGGTTTCTTAAGTTCATATCCGTGTCTTCTTTCACTCTGATCATCCATTCCTTGAACCTGTCTTTTTTTCTAGCCGATTCTTCGATGTGCTTATGAACCAAGTCATCAATACTGATTTAGGAGGTTTGTTGTCAATCCTTGTATAATATCCTGGGGGTCCTTACGGTATTTAGCTCCATTACCATTATATCCGTGAAATGGCGTACTAATCCCATATTTTGCTTCATCAATTCTCTTGACTTCTTCTTTAAGCGAGCATTCTTTGGCAAGGTAAGCGCCATTGCAAGTATCGCAACCAACTTGTATAGTGTGCACATTTTCCTTTAGCTTTTTCATATCCCTACCAAGACTCTCAAGTTTATTATTTATGGCTGCAATCCCGTCCATATTTCCACTTATGCTTCTATTACTTCCTATGTTATGCCATTTATGAGAGTGTTCAGCCATCTTTTGAATAACATCCAAAGCTCGTGTAGGAGTCGTCCCAGGGATTGGCCCTTGCGAATCGAGCATATGCCTTGTGGAGATGTATATACCCTTATAGAAGACATTTACCTTTTGATGGCTATTAAGGTCATGTGTAGGGCATTTGTAAAGGAGATCTTTGTATCTTTCCCAAGTCTGGTACAACATCTCAACACCTTTTTGCCTGAAATTATGGATCTCTTGTAATTGTTTTGCCATTCTTGAAGGAGGGTAAAATCTTTGAATGAAAGCTCTTTTGAGAAGATTCCACGTGTCAATGGTTCCACCGGAAAGTCTATCAACCCATCGTCTAGCCAACCCCGTAAGTGTCATAGGGAATACTCGAAGCATAACCACATCATGAGAAACAATTGGGATGTTGAAGAGGCTTGCGATGTACAAAACATTTTCAACATGCTCGTAAGCATCTTCGTCTTTATTTCCGAAAAAAGGGTTAGCACGCAACTCCCTCATAAATTGGTCCTTGATCTCGAATCGGACCTCTGCTCCAATAGCTGGCCTAATGAGCCCCGGCCTTTGTTCATCCCGAGTCATAGCAAAGGTACTCCTTGAGAGTGAGGTTATCAATGTCTACAATTGCCATGGTACCTGAAACTTAAAGAAAATCTTGAGAAAACAAAAATTAGATAAACAAAAACAAAATTGAAATACTTAACAAATAATCCTAATATAGCTCCCCGGCAGCGGCGCCAAAATTCTGATGCAGGTATTCCAACCAAGATTTAATATTTATAATTCTCGTCTACCTAAGGTCTACCTAATGCACTAACGAGCAGTGAACCCGATCGTGCGCAGTATAGACAGTGGTAAAGCCGAGGTCGTTCCCAAGAGCTATGTAGATGAGGATCCTATTAAGTCTAAGTGTCACTTGTTTTAAACTGGTTTTGAGGTTGATTTGATTAATTAACTAAAAACAAGAAATGAAATGCACAAAATATATGAAGGTTGTAAACAGTGGAGAGAAAGTGTGCTAACATAATTAATTATCCTAGCACCAAGGGTGCTTAGCCGATCATATTAAAAGACACAATGAATTCAATGTTTAACATGATTAAAGACATGAATTAAAGTGACAGATAGTAGTAATCGCTAAAGCTTATCGATATGGTGTGATTCCTCCTTTGGAGATGGCTCCGTATGCTTGGTATGATCTGCCCTTGGAACCCACTTCACGTTCTCTGCCTTTTTGTTATGAGTGAATGATGTAAAATGCAGCTTTTAAGGTTTGTATTTATAGGCCCGATCATGGTTACGTAACCAAAGTTGAGAGTTATGCCGTAACTTTAGTGTCTTCTAAACAGAAAGCTCGTAGAAGTGACTAAGGCGTAACCTATGGATTAGTTACGCCGTAATAGTGGCTCCGTCGTAATTTAGTAGATAGCTACGCCGTATCTTGAATATCTTCTAAACAGAAGGTTGTTACGTCGTAATGCATGTGAAGAGGTTATGGCGTAGTTGACGGAGGCGTGAAATTCTTCATGACCTAGATGGCTATGGTGTAACTTAAGTTGAGAGTTACGCCGTAACTGCAGTTGAGTTGATCTCTATGACAAACTCCCAGCTACGGCGTGATTGAGAATGTATGTTATGCCGTAGCTTCTTCATTAATAGCATACTAAGATAAAACCGTTAGGAAAATCTCCAAATCCGCGTCTCTAAGCTCCAATGCTCATATTTTACCTGGAAACGAAATATAAAGGAATAAGAGTATATATCCATATAAATGACATAAAATATGAGCATAATCAGGTGAAATTGACACTTAAAAGTAGGATTATTTGATGTTATCATAGATCAATGCAAGTTTAATACATTTCCTTTACTTGAATACTAATGTATTAATACAATATTTTATCTTGTTTAGACAACCCATGGTCAAGCAAGACAAGAGGATATAATGTTTTAGAGATCATGTTACGGATATAATGAAAGTGTTAAATATTTTGTGGTGATATATTGTTTATACTTAAACCTTTGGAAAAATAATTGTGTAAGACAATATCTTTCGACACACATGATAAACCAACTTAGTTTCCATTCCTCAGAAGGTTACTAAAGCATTTTAAAACTTGCAAGATTTCGAAAAAAAATATGCAAGAAAAGTGTTCTATGCCTATATGCAATTTAAAACCAATTACGCAACTTCGTGCAACAAGTCTAGTCTAAGTCCTATTGACGCATAAACCGGAAAACTAATAATCAACACATAGCAACAAGGAAAGTAAAACGCTTATGATTATAGATATAATTAGCTCAACTAAAGATAACTATGAGCACTCAAAAATATTAACTACCAATGCTAAGACACAAAAAAAAACAAATAGTCATTTAGCATAACACACAAAAGTACTTATCATCATTTTTTGTATTAAGTATAACAATGTACACTTAGCTTGATTTTATTTGAAAATGAATTATTTTACTCCTCATTTTAAAATTTGATCAAGTTCAACACTTTGATAATACAACTACATCAACGTGAGATGTTCTTTTTGTAATTTGACCAAAAATTTCCGCAATCGGCATGACCAGACTAGACTGTTTATTAAAAATCAAAGAATTTGATAGATTTAACTTTACAATCAATTCCTAAAATTATTTTTAAATGAAAGTACACTCAATTTGTTGGAATCACTCCTAACTTATATTTCAATTGTTAGTATTTAATACGTAATAGGTTGCTTAAAATAGGCTTTTATGTTAGATATTAAATGCTAGGCTCATGTAGAAATACCATGAGCCTATGCCAAAGCCCAATAAGGGAAAGAAATGACTAGATGTGTTGCCCTAGCTCCCTTCCCCTATAAATACTCTTGTAAACCTTCACTTGATGGTTGGTTGTTCATTTCACAATATATCCTACGCCTATAATTGTATCATTCATAAGTGTGTGTATTGTGTGTGTTCATCCGATCTCTCCTTCATATATATCTTTTACATATTGATTCTTGTGTTAACTTATGGTGACATTTAAAACGATATGTGGCGCGACTCCTACGGACTTACGGTTGATTTTATATGAATTTTTGAAAATTTCCCGATTCTGAAAAACAGACCAAAGTATAGTTGAATTTAGTGGTACTGTCCGTATTTAATGGTACCATTCGTTATATTTAACGGTACCGTGACCTGTTATCACAGTTTTGAATAAAACCAATTTTCTCATCGCAAACATGTATTTAACATAACAAAAAGATGCAAAACCTAATAAACTAAATATTAAACATATAAAATATATATTAAGTAACATTTCCACGTTTAGGACTAAGAAAAACATTTATGAAAGTATATTTACTCTAAAACAAAGAATTGTCCCAAACACTCATTTCAAAATCACATCACTTTACGACTTGTTCTAAAAATATAACCGGACACTTACAAACTCTATTATCTTATTGGTTTAAGAAAATCTTCAAGCTAGTATGACAAAGTATACTTAACAAAAAACTTGTAAATATTAAGCAGCTAAATACTTTTCATATTTTATCCCCATTCATAGGTAATTTGATACATGGATCGTACTCAATTTTGAAAGCCATATGTTTTAAAAATTTGAGCAACGTGGCTCTGGTACCAATTGTGGAAAATGTAGAGGGGGTGAATACGTTCCCGTTTAAAAACTAAAAACCTTGTGTATCAAAATCCCAATCAAGTGTGCTTAATATGAAAAGTATCAACACTAGTCATACAAGAAATAAAGATAATATAAAGCAACAAGTAAGGCTTGTCACAATAATACAAACTTAGACATATTATAAGTAACATTCCATCACACAAACACAACTAACATAGTATAAGCAACAAATCACATAAATATAAATGCAATGCCAAATATAAATGTAAAGCAGTAAATGCAAAAATAAATGTAAAGAGATAAGTAAAGAAGACGCAAACCGGACATGATTTATATGGTCCGGTCACGAAGCTCTTCTTCGCCCTACTCCACTCTCCGAGTACCCAACTGGAGGGTTACTCCACTAATCAACAAGCTCCCTTCTAGGCGGAGAAAACCATACAACGCCGCTTACATTATTTTTTTGACACTAAGCTAAATATCGAGTACTAGTCTAGCTAGTACCAATCTCACACACGATCGACCCGATCTTTGCAAAACACACAAGCTACAAGATCTCCATGATCTATACTCGATCTACCCGATCTACACGATCTACCCGATCTACACGATCTACCCGATCTACACGATCTACCCGATCTACACACTAACAACACAAGCCACATGAGATCTTCTTGATCTCAACAAGATCACAATGATCTACCCAATCTATCTAAACAAGATGATGGACAACTTGATGTATATCTAGATACAACAAGTACGTAACACGTGTTACGGACACACAACACTAACACTACAAGACTTTGTATCTTCTTGAAATGGTGTGTTATTCTCTTGGACTAGTAGAGGAATGAAGGTGATCTCTTGGTTGGATGATTGAATCACAATTAAACAAAATAAACTAACTACATGATCAAAGAAAGTGGATTGGAGTGGGTGAATAAAGAACAGAAAGTTGTGTGAACATACGGAACCACTAAATTTAATGGGTAGATACCAAAGATGTTCTTGGTTTGGATTTTGAAAATTAGTTGTTGATTTTTAAACAAATCTTTCACTATTTTGTCACAAGTCTTTGAATAAAAAAAATAATGCTTTGATCATCTATCAAGTTTTAAACATACCTTGAGTGATTTACATAATAGAAATTCGGATGAAGTTTACTTAGAGATGTTGATGTAAGTATGCATTGATGATTTTTGTTTACAAGTAACTGGCGCATTTTACGTTATGCATTACAAGTTACATGTTTGTCATTATTGAAACTGAAGAAACTGTTTAGTTTAAATATCGTAATATTTGCACTAACATACATGTAAACCTATATGAAAGTGAGAAAACTAAATTATAACAATAAAAATTTCATAACTCGGCTAACACCTAAGGTGTTTAGCCTCTCATATTAAAGCATGCAGAAAATTCAATGTTTGACATCATAAATAAAGACATGAATTAAATACACAAATGTAATATGAAGTAGTAAAAGTTGTGTGATGATAAGCATGAATTTTCCCTTGGAAATGACTTGTATGTTGCTGGAAACCGTCCTCTTTGAAGCCTTAATCGTCTCTGGTTGTTTTATGTTGAGATGATCTATAAATATGCAGAATTAGGACTTGTATTTATAGTCTCGACTAAGTTACGGTGTAACCTCTAGAGTTAGTTACTCTGTAACCTTTGGATATAGGATGATCTTATCTTCATTGGTGGAACTACGGCGTAACCTAAAGGTAAGTTAAGAACGTAGAACTTTCGTTAACTGTGAAGATCTAAAAACTTTTGAGACTTGTGTTATAGATAATTTGAGGGTATACCAAGTAGTATGCAGAATCTACTACTTAGCACTTTAGAATACAAATGTTATTGATGTATATGAATGAATGGAATGGTGAACAATGATTTAGCAAAACGCTTCAATATTATTATAATAATACGAGTGATCTTAACATATCACTAGGGTTTACAACCTTGAAGCTTAACAAAATATGCGTGCTTAACATCTAACCCTAAGACCTCCTTTTATAGCACAAGGAATCCTTTACAAGATAACTATCTACATACAATATTTGTATCAATCTAAATGTATAAGATATACATGAAATCATTATATAATTACAAAACGCGTACATATCATCTTAGCAGTACAAACTATATGTACTAGCAGTACTAAGTCAGTTAGTACTGCTAGTGTAATCTTCAGCAGTCCCGTCTGTATGCTTGGCAGTTAGTACTGCTACGTTTAATTCCCAACACTAACTACTTTACGCTATAACCATGAAAGTGGTTACGTCGTAACATCTTTTTTCCCACAAAATTAGTCTAACTCTTGAAAATATATACGGCGTAACTTGTGTAGGAGTTATGTCGTAACCTTGGTCAGCGTTGACTTTGATCTTCTAGTGTTAATCCTTGTTATGGCGTAAGCATAGTATGGATTTACGCCGTAACTTTTGTCTAGTCAGCATACTCTTGTGTATTTGCATTAAAAACCTTCCAAATCCACGTCTCTTCATTCCTATTCTCATTATTAACCTGAAAATGAAATATAAACGAATAAGAGTATATATTCAAGTAAAATGATACAAATGATGAGCATATTAGGAGGAAACTAACACTAAAATATCAGGACAATTTGATGTTATCAAACATATCAATGATGAATCATTTGATAAGTACGAATCTTGCATATCTGGGAAGATGACAAGGAAACCGTTTTCGCATCAAATGGAAAGGGCTTCAGATCTACTTGGGTTGATACATACAGACGTATGTGGACCACTTAGACTTGTGTCAAAGAAAGGTGCTAGCTACTTCTTAACCTTCACAGATGATTTCAGTCGTTATGGTTATGTTTATTTACTTAAACATAAACATGAAGTGTTTGAAACATTTTGGGTTTTCAAGAATGAAGTAGAATTGCCACTTGGAAAGAAGATTAAGTATCTTTGATCCGATAGAGGTGGTGAATACATTAGCCAAGTGTTTAAAGATTACCTTAAAGAGTATGGAATTGTCCAGCAGCTCACATCTCCATATACATCGCATCAAAATGGTGTATTCGAAAGACGAAATCATACATTGCTAGATATGGTACGATCAATGTTTAATCTTACAACTCTTTCCTTATATTTTTGGGATTATTCTTTGGAAACTATTATTCGCATTCTAAATATGGTTCCAACTAAGAAGATTGATAAGACTCCATACGAGTTATAGTATGGAAAAGCTCCCAACTTGTCTTATGGGGTTGTGAGGCGTTTGTTAAATGTGACTCAACTGATAAACTCCAACAGAGATCTATTACGTGTATCTTCATAGGATACCCAAAGGAAACAAGTTACTATTTTTACTTCCCACCTGAAAATAAAGTCATTGTGGCTAGATATGGAGATTTCCTTGAAAGGAATCTCATATCTCATGAATTCAGTAGGAAATTTTATGATTTGGAAGATGATTAAGAAGATACATCACCTTCTGAAAACACTAGCCAACTTCAAGTGGAGCCTGAAAGTCTTGCACCTTTACCTAAAGTTACTCCCATTCATAAGTCTGAAAGGACTATACGTGCTCCTGAACGTCTATGTCTTAATGTAGATGTTGAGGAATATATTTTAGGGGATCTTGGAGAACCCGCTAACTATAAGCCTGCCATGGTTGATCCTAAAAAGGACAAATGGAAAGCAACAATGAATGGGAGATGCAATCCATGAAAGATAATAATGCTTGGATTGATGTAGACCTCCTCCTAACACTAAAGTCGTAGGAAGTAAGTGGCTCTTCAAGAAAAATACTGACATGGTTGGCAAAGTACACACCTATAAAGATCGTCTCGTAGCTAAATATTTACTCAAACCTCCGGGGTTGACTACGAGAAGACCTTTTCTCCTGTAGCAGAAATTAGAGCTATTAGGATTCTCATATCCATAGCAGCATACTATGACTATGAGATTTGGCAGATGGATGTCAAAACCGCCTTCTTGAATGGTCGCCTAGATGAAGATATCTATATGGTGCAACCTAAGGGGTTTGTGAATCCAAAATTTCCAAAGCGATTATGCAAACTTCAAAAATCCATTTATGAATTGAAGCAGGCATCAAGGCAATGGAACAAGAGATTTGATGAGGAAATAAAGAAGTTTGGTTTCACTTAGAATCTTGATAAGCCATATGTATTCCATAAGGCTAGTAGGATTAACGTTACTTTCCTTATTCTGTATGTGGATGACATATTGATTATGGGAAAACACATTCCAAGTTTACAAGAAGTTATGTCCTATCTTGGAAAATGTTTTTCTATGAAGGATTTAGGAGAAGCAGCATACATCCTTGGAATCAATATCTATAGAGATAGGATCTAGGCGGTTGATTGGATTAAGTCAGAGTGCTTACATTGATAAAATCTTGAAGAGATTCAGGATGCAAGATTCCAAAAAGGGATATCTTCTAATGCAAGTAGAACATGGCTTAAGTAGCAAACAATGTGCTTCAATACCTGATAAGGTGGCACGCATGAAGAAGGTTCCTTATGCTTCGGTCGTAGGATCTATCGTGTATGCAATAAGATGCACGAGACCAGATGTGGCGTTTGCACAAAATATCACCAATCAATATCAACAGAATCCAGGTGATCTTCACTGGACTTTTGTTAAAACCATTCTTAAGTACTTAAGGGCCACTCGAGATATGTTTCTAGTGTCTGGTAGAAATCCAGAGGCAGAGCTTGATATTACAGGTTCCTGCGATGCGTCCAGGGAAACTGATAAAGATGATACGAAGTCTCAGACGGGATATTCTTTGTAGTTAATGGAGGAGCCGTAGACTGGAAGAGCACAAAGCAGAGTACTATTGTGATGTCTGCAACAAAAGCTGAATGCATAGCTGCTTCAGAAGCTGCGATGGAAGCTGTTTGGATTAGGAAGTTCATTTAAGGGCTCGGAGTATGCCTTCAAATGATGAACCTGTAAAATTGTATTCTAAAAATTTCAGAGCAATGACATTCGCCAATGAACCTAGAGTCATGAAGGGCGCCATACATTTTTCTCGACGATATCACTATGTTCGAGAACAAGTCGAAATAAGTGAAATCAATCTACTCAAAGTTCACACATATGACAATCTAGCTGACCCCTTCGTGAAGCCTTTACCTAAGGCAAAGCTTACTGAGCATGCTAATAGCATTGGACTTTGTTTCGATAGTAGTTTCATGTAGATCTTTTGGTTAATATTTGGATAAAGGATGTAATAAACAATTATTATTTTAAGAGTTAATTACATAAATCGTCCTTGTGGTTTGGTAGAAATTACGGATCTTGTCCCTATAGTTTTTTTTAGCGCGTTTCGTCCCTGTGGTTTACAAATCTTACGGATCTTGTCCCTGATCTGACCCGGTCCCAAAAAAAGGACCTCCCTTGCAAATACTCTCTAACGTGAGGGATAACATCATATTTTGGTTTTAACGATCGGAGTTAATTACATAAATCGTCCTTGTGGTTTGGTAAAAGTTACGTATCTTGTCACTAAAAGGAATTAAAAACAAAAAATATTTTTTAATTTTATTTTATTATAAAAATGTTTTATATATTTTTTAAACTCTTTTAAAAAAATTAATTTTATTAAAAGAATTAAAAAAATTAAAAAGAAACAAAAAATATATTTTTTTAATTTTATTATAAAACGGATGAATGGCGCTATTTTATAAAATGTTTTAAATTTTTGTACAAAAATTTTTATACATTTTTGTATACATTTTCATACAAAAACGACGAAACCATTAAAAACAAATGAAACGTAAAATCGTATACGTTTTTTACTACGTTTCATTTGTTTTTATACGGTTTCGATTCGTTTTGTATGAAAATCCGTAAGATTTGAAAACATAGGACAAGATCGTAATTTCTACCAAACCAAAACGATATGTAAAACCGTTTATTTTCATTTATAATACATATCCTATATTTAGTTTAAATTTTCGTAACTCGTTATTCTAAATTCCATTGTCAATCAATCATATGAATATAATTGAATAAGAGATTTAGGTTTGGTGAAAAACATTTTTTCATACAAAAGGATTGAATATATGACGGATCCCAACTACATGATTGTACTTTATGAATCTTAGTCATCAAGTAAATCATGTGTATTTGTCCTCTGACTTTAGATTCCAGGAAACTGTCGTGGGTGTAGCCCATTTCTGTAAAACAGTCTAACGCTAATCGTAAGTGGTAGTAATAAGGGTTGTTTTACCAATGGAGCATTAGTCCAATGGTTGGAGAACTTGTGCTTGAGTCAATAGACCCAGGTTCAAGTCCCATCCTTGGCATTTGCTTCATATAGGTACCCACCTCCACAAAACCTATGGGCACACTGGAGAGACATTGTGGAATAAGAGCTCAGAGGTCTGAGTGTTGGCTCGTGCTCACTCCAGTTGGTGCCCCACTACGCCAGAAGAGTTTCCAGAGCTATTCCTTGTGGGGTGGACAATGGATGGTTCCAAAAGGCATCCGGGGTCAGGGTGTTCCCGCCAATCTACACTTTTTGTGAAATAAGGGCTGTTTTCATAAGTGCTGTGAAATTCATGAGTTTTGCTCGTAGTTAAGAAAGAATTTGTTCATTGAAATTTGTTTTGAACTATAATACTGCTAGGCCCCTCGTATGGTTGACAAGATGTTTGTTTGGCCAACCCAAGATCAATCTAGAATACGTTAAGATGTTTTGGTAATCTTGTTCAGTCAGAATATAATGTGAAACAAAATAGTTAAATAAATGGAATGAATGAGATCAATATCCATATTTAACGTGGTATTAGTAACAAAATGATAAGTATAATGATGAATCATTAAAGGTCTTTCCAGGAAACCAAACTCAGGGTCGTTCTGGGGGCATTGGCGTATTGCTAGACGCTAACCAATGTCATTACCTATATTAAGATATGTCCAAGTGGGAGCTGTTAGTTTATGGACTATATTTAATATATGTGTTACCAGATTCGAACACGAGACTATAAGATTGCACACATTGCGTATGAGACACAATGAATAATAATTAATATAAATGTTATGTTTTAATTATTAGCTCACAATAATGTCTAACGATCGTTAGTACTTAACGGTGTTTAGTCTAACAGTCATTAAATAAAAGATGGAAGGACTAGAAGTGAAAATAAGCTATGAGAAGATTCTAGAATCCCTATGGGAGTACATGGCCGATCGGTTATGGGTTTAGGAAGGGTGATTCTACCTTAACTTGGACTCTAAGTTTCACAAACTATAAATACAAACTCATGTATTCATTGTTTGTAATTCTTGATCTCCAAAGCTAGTCAATTTTCTCTTATCTTCTCCTCTTTTGTCCATTCAAACGAATTACAAGAACCTTAGGGTTTCTTGCGTTTGATTGGATCGAAACTAAAGTAGTTGATTATTTATTGTGATTCAAGGAACTAGCATTCGCATTGAATCGCTAGAATACGTGTATACAAGCTCATAGATAAAATCCCTCTTGAATTTTATTTATCCTAATCGACTTCCACATAAACCCTTATTCGGGTTTGTTGATTTTGATATTTGATTTGCTTGGATTGCATACAAGGTACGTATACGATTTAAATTATGGATAATTAATTACAAATATTGTTTTAAATCTTCCGTTGCGTGTATGTGATTTATGTTAATAATATGTATGTCATGATTATTTAATTCCAACTATTTGAAATAGTGCAGATGAGTAAAGTAGGGTCTTTGGGTCTGAGTTTCACTGATGCGAGGCAAAAAAAAAAAAAAAAAGAAAGAAAAAAAATGTGATTTCTTACGGTTTTAGCCTATTTAAATGGTATTCAGTAAAATAATAATAATAATAATAATAATAATAATAATAATAATAATAATAATAATAATAAAGGCTACTTCACCTATGATATAAGTACTTTTCTCGACACACGTACTATAAGAGCATTAACAATGGTAACACAATAACACCAATAACACCGTCCACGACAGCGCCACACCAGCTTTAATATTTCACCTTAACATCTCCAAAAAACACCCACAACAATAACATCCAAATAACATCAATAACATTTCATATTTTCAATTTCAACCCCTAAACTAAAACAAACACTTCATTTATTAAAAAACATATCACATTTAACATTAAAACACAAAGTACATTAAACGTTAAACACGAATTACATTAAAAATTAAAGATACAACGCATACTGATGAAAATAAAACTACTAAAACTGAAAAAACGAATTATCTGAGTCCCAACCCTCAGAACTTGAAGGAGAACTAAACTCCCCATTATAGTACCGACGCTCCATTATGTCGAAGTAGTTGTCTTGGATGTACTAAGCTTCCCGTGCTTCTTGCTCACTGATAGCAGCTTCTTCACGTGCCTACTCTTCCAAAATCTCCCTAACGTTTTCTTCATCTTGTTCTAGTTGCCGGAGGGAAGCCTCACTTAACCCGCTGGGGTGGTTTTGAAAATCCACTTGTGGACTGTTCACAGGTGGAGTTGGAACAATTGGGAGGTACGGGATGTTTTCAAAACCCACCGGAAAAACACTTTCCGGTGGTGTTGAGTAAACTTCAAGTTCAGGTGGAAAGCTTGTTAGAAAGCGTGGTGAAGGAAAAGCTAGTTGGAGGAAACTGTGGTGAAGCTGAAAAGCTTGTTTCCGACATCTTTTCTGGACTTGGAAATTGCTGAGAAAAATCTTTGTGAGACATTTTTTGTGTGTCTGAGTTGTGTGTGTAACTTGTGTGTTGTGTGTTCTAAACAACTCTGGTAGAGTTGCATATATAGGCAGAGTTGATTTGAGTTTGAATAAATCTCGCTCATATTTGATTGTTAAATTTCAAATTTGAATTTGAATTTATCCCGCCCAGAATTGACCAGTATAATTTAAATTTGAATTTGAATAGGTTGAGGGGGTGAAAGTGAAAATTTATTTGAAATAGTTTAGGGGGTGAAATGATTTTTTTTTTTTTTTTTTTTTTACGCGCGTTAGCCCTGTAACGCCCAGGGACTAACGGCGCAATAACGCTGCGATTACAATGGTTAACGCCAATAACGGGCGTTATTTAGCCCCCCAACGGCGTTATTGCGTTGCCATTGGCAATGCTCTAAATGAACATTTGAAAATTTACGTGTGTATTGTACGACTTAAAGTCAACAAGGAAAGAAGACTTAAAGTTGGAGGGCCTAAGGACGCTATAATAATAAAAAGATCGTTTCTTTGAGTTGGGCCTGTAAACTAACCCTAGCTATAAATTAATATGACGACGGGTTATGCCTAATGTAAGAATAAGCACACAGATTCTGATCCTAAATCGAAGAACTTTAATGTTTGGCTCGTTAAAGGCCGGCCGGTGAGGTAATAATTATATCGATTGTCAACTTAAAAACTTATACTGGTTGGTTATGTTTGAAGTACACGCATGTCCTTAATTGTTAAATTTTAAGTCATTTATAGTCACCATGTATATACACATAAGGTATGAATTACGCTTTGAATGGATCTATGATCCGATTTTTTCATGTATGATCAGTTTTGTAGAGTTGTTATTCCCTCTAGCTTACTGTGTGCGTGTTTCACAGCAGGAGTTTGATTTCTGGATATCGTGTTTACTCCAATCTTACCTGAAACCCGAACTTTATATATGCTTATTCATAATTAGGGCTAATGGTTTAAAAATACATTAAACTTCTCACATTTTCTTTTTGTATGCTACAAACTTTTAATTTTCCTAAACAATTTAAATAATTATTTAATATTTCTATTATAGTCATCATTATAACGTGGCATCAACTAATTAAGAGTTATTTACATAATTCGTCCATGTGGTTCTAAAAAATTACATTGGTCGTCCTTGAGTCAATTACATAAAAGGTCCTTATGTCTTTAAAAATTTACACCAGTCGTCCTTGTGGCTCTAGAATTAAAATAATCAAGAGTCATTTACATAAATCATCCATGTGGCTTTAAAAAGTTTACACCAGTCGTCCTTGTGAGTCTTAAATTATACATTTCGACCGGAAATAATAAAAACTTATCCGTTTTCGTCTGTTTCTATATGTTTTCGTCCGTTTTAATATGTTTTCGTCCGTTTTCTCATGTTTTCATACGCTTTCTAACGTTTTTGTTCGTTTTTATATGTTTTCATCGTTTTTTCCCGTTTTTATATGTTTTCATACATTTTCGTCCGTTTTTGTACGTTTTCATCCGCTTCTATATATTTTCATCCGTTTTTATATGTTTTTCTTACGTATTCATACATTTTATCCGTTTTCATATGTTTTCGTCCGTTTTATACGTTTTCATCCATATAAAAACGGATAAAAACATATGAAAACGTATAAAAACGAACAAAAACATAAAAAAAAACAGATGAAAACATGAGAAAACAGGCGAAAACATATCAAAACGTCTAAAACATATAAGTTTTTATTATTTCCGGTCGAAACGTATATTTTTAGACTCACAAGGACAGGTGGTGTAAATGTTTTAAAGCTACAGGGACGATTTATGTAAATAACTCTTGATTATTTTAATTTTAGAGCCAGAAGGATGACCGGTGTAAATTTTTAGAGCTACAAGGACCTTTTATGTAAATAACCCAAGGACGACTGGTGTAATTTTTTAGAGCCACATTGAGAAATTATGTAAATAACTTCTATTAGTTGATGCCACATCATAATGATGGCTGCAATGGGAAGAGTAAGAAACTATTTGAATTGTTTAAGAAAATTAAAATTTTGTAACATACAAAAAAAAAATGTGGCAAGTTTAATATATTTTTAAACCATTAGCCCTAATAATTAATGGTGGCTTTAATATTAATTTGAAGTTACTATCCTTTAAATATAGTGTATAATATTTTTTTTTATTGTGTTGTTGTTGTACGTAACTTTAACTCAATGATTGATTAAAATAATTTTAAGGTGTATAATATTATATGTAATCTTCAATTATTTGCATGTACTGCTTTATATTCTTGTATTAATCAAATTTTAAATGGTGTATTACAATACTTGCGTAGATGGAACAAAAGCAAATTTGTTGTGACTCGGTATATAATCAGTTGCCTCCTTTATCAACAAACTATTCATGGTTTGTTGCTCAGAACTTGAATGCCGAAGACAATACCAACGCTGAGGTCCAGATTTTCTTCACCATGCAAGACCCATTGTCTCATTATCGTTGCCGAATTACTGAATTGCTTGGTAAATGTGTCCGCGGATGTTTCTATGGTTGGGTGATTCTCTCTAATAACCTAATGTGGTCTCTTTGGAACCCTACCACTTCAAAAATCATACGTCTCCCTCCCTTGATTTTAAAAGATGGAGATTCTGACTCTATCGGAGAATGCTTTCTGTCGTGCCCACCTGATGATCCCAGTTCAATTCTGCTATTAACCAGACTTGATGATACTACCTTTGTTTTCTCTAAGCTAGATCGTAAAAGAAAGAGATTAAGATGGACAGAAATGTCATATGCTAAACAGTTGATGAACCTAACTGGTGAAGGTGGTCTCATACGTAATCTGACTCATTGCAATGGTAAAATATACGCGATCACTATGGCGGGTCAGTATCTTGTACAAGTTGGCACTGTGGTTAGAGATAGAGAAGTTGTGATAAGTCTATCACTAATAGGGATACTTCCTCGTCCTTCCTTCCTTTATTGCTCCAACCAGATTTCTTTTTTAAAAGGGTCTTTTACGGAACTATTCATCATAGTAATAGGTTTTAAAGACATGTATGAAATAGTTTCGACTGTACATTTGTTTAGACTGGACATGACTAGTATGACATGGGAGGAAATGGAAGACCTCAAAGATAAAATAGTTACCATAGAATATGCAAAGTTCTGTTACTCCGTGTCTTACAGCTCTGCCATGGCCTCAGAATTAGGGGGTTGTATACATATTCTTGACAAAAAAGGGAAAATAATAAACTCTTACCATGTCAAAGAGAAAACCATCACCCTATCTTCTATGCCTTGTTTAGCAGAAACAAACCACGTGTCAGCTTGGTCAATGCTTGAATGCAGGTAATGTATTTCCTTCACTGATTTATCGTACTTACTGGAGTGGTATTATTGTTTTTTTAATATTAGTAGACAAACATTTTCTTAAAATTAATATTTTTTTGTAGGTTAGAAGCAGATAATGAAGATCTCATACAAAAAGAGGAGGATAAGGTTAAGGACATAGGCTTAAGATCAGTTAAAGATGATGAGGTTGAATTTAATAGCACACTGGATGAATCTCACCTGCTCAATCTTCCGATGCATATTTTGGAGACCATTATGGAGTTTTGCATTGGTATCGAGTACCTCAATTTCCGAGCTACATGTAAACGTTGTCATTTGGCAGCACCTTTGATAAAATGGAAAAATGAAGCACCATTAAAGAGATTGCAGACTTATTCATTAGTCTCACCATGGCTCATATGGTTTGACAAGCATCAAGGTATTATCACTTTAACAGATCCTGTGTTTGGTGACAAGTACTTTATGAAGACACCTCAACAACTGATTTGCAATTTGCAAATGTACAATTCCAAGTATGGATGGTTGTTGATGCAGGTAGAAGGCGGACCCCTGGTGTTCTATAACCCCTTCACATGTGATATACATGAGCTTCCATTGGTGGGTTATTTAGAAAGCATTTGTTTCTCAGCACCACCTACTTCTTCCGATTGTATGGTGGTTGGATTTACATCATATGGTAATTGGCATGTTTATATCCACTTTGTAGCTCGGGAACCATCATGGCATAGAATTTTTCTAGACTTTGGTGGTGATGCTCCATTTTCCTACAGTTTTCCAACATTCAATGGCCGAGATCTTTATGCTTTGTGTAAAGATGTATCAGTTGATGTTTTTACAGATATTGACAACGAATATTTCTTTTGGGACGTTGTTGTATACGCCCCAACAAGTTGTTGTGCGTCTTTGGGACAACATTTCCAAGTGGTATTTGATCATCAACATCTTCTACTTGTCGTCATGGGCAAGTTTGGAGAACCTATTGAGGTTTTTGAATATATTGATTACACAAAAGAATGGGAGAAAATAGATGATATAGGAAGCCTCACAATTTATATTTGTGATACAACATGTATCTGCATTGAAGCCAAAATACCGAAGATGGAAAACAAAATCTACTTTCCAAGATTACATTCTGGGAACATAGTGTTCTACTCACTCGAAACACAAAGGTATCACACATCCAATGGAGAGAATGCTCAAGAAAATTTTGGGGATTTCTTCGGAATGAAACATCATCTCACCCCTCAGCAATGGATTCAACCTAGTTGGTCCTAGCTAAACTTATAACACAAACGGGTTACATTAACCGTGCTGAGATTTTAATAATTATTTATGTTTCTTAGTATTCATAACAATCTCATACTTGTAATTTAGCATAATAATCTCATAGTTTTCATAAGTAATGGTTCTGTTTCATAGTTTTCATAACAATTAACAATTTCTAGTTATTTTTCTGTGCACTTGTATGTAAACATAGTGTACATATTTACAACTGCGAACAAATATATGGATTATAACTGTGTGAGAGAGAAAATGAATTTCCAACCGGAAAAAAATGGCGAGAAACATACGAGAGTGTTCGAGAGCGATAGGAATAGGCACATAGGAAATAGGGGGCAATACAATGGCAAGCAACTAGGGTCCAACTATACCGGTGGGAAACATAACTCGACAGTATCGTTTATGTTCTTCAATTTTCCTTATGATTGGGGGATGGGAAAGCTATGGATGATACTCAAGAAGTATGGCACGGTGTTTGACATGTTCATGGTTCAAAAACGGTTACACAATGGCAAAGGATTCGTAAGATTCAAATCTGTAAACGATGTGGAGAATCTTCTATAGATGAACCAGGGTTTGGGCGACGTGTTGGATAGGCGACCGCACAGGGCCTCCATTTTTTAAGGGGCCTCCGATTCTAAATCTTTGATATATGTAGAAAATCATTTTTTGGGGATTTAGTATTGTTCCCAGATGATTTCGGATGGAAATGGAAGATTGTTTTAATATAAGAAATAAAAGCTTGAACATGGTTATTAATGGAGGAAAATGGGTTGCCTTATTTTGGAGAAGACACCCATATTGGTTGTGTGTTGCTTAATGTAATGATTGGTCTTTTATATTCATTATTTTTCAAATTATGACCCTTGCCTTTCTAATGTTTCAATTCTTACACGTACCTGTATGTAATATTTTTTGTTCAAAAACTCTTACAAAGCGGTTGAAGCAATTAACCTTGAGAGAAAAATGCTATATTTCTAGTTTGAAATATGCATTAGAAAAAACGTTTTTAGCTATTATATGTATTCAAAATAAATATGCGAGGGATCATACTCTATAAAAATGTTGTAACACTAGAATTTAGAGGTTAATGGTTACATCTATAAAAATTAGATAAAAAAAAAAAAAAAAAAAAAATCCTAGAATAAGATTATCAAGTTGTTAATTGATCGATTTCAATAGTAATGCATAGTGAAACTAATGTTTGTCAAATTTATTACTCCAATATACACGGTTAAATGTCTATTTTGAAATTATGGCACAGGGGCTCCAAATTTCACGGGACGGCCCTGATATAAACCTAAGGGTATATGTCTCATATGATATAGTTCGCGATGACAATGGGAGAATGGGGTACAACGGAACAAAGCAGGAAACGAATAGGAAGATGGCTAACGGGGATCGAAAGTTTACTGATGATATAAGTGTTGGAAATGTATATATTTACAAACATGTGAATGTCTGGATTCGAACTTGTGACCACGGGATTGCAACACATTTAATGAGAATTAAAGTTAATAATTAATGTTTATGTTTACGATTAATTATTGCACATTAAGTCCGGTTAACGATCGTTAAGTATTTAACGGAAAATGACTAACGACCGTTAAATGAAAAGAGAAAGGACTAGAAATGGAAAACTTGGAAAAGTTATGGATTTCCTTTGGGCTTGTCTACATGACCGGCCATAGGGGCCTTCTAAAGCCCTAATTCATAAACTTGTTCCCTAAGTTTACCTACTAGTATATAAAGAGGGTTAGGTTCTAGGGTTTCATATACTTGTGCATTGAATTAACCCTAGATCTCTCCTCTCTTCTCTCTTGTCTATATTCGGCCGAGCACCTCATTTGTAAGGGAGTTTGGTTTCGTTTTTCTTAAACGAGGACTTGTGTTAGATCTAGCAATCGCATGATTCGTTGGTTAATTGTGTGTACAAGAAGCGTGGTTGTAAGACATTATTCTTACACCAATTAGTACTTCTTTGTTTTGCTCAAGGGATCTGACATTCGCAAGAGGTACGTTACGCATACTTTCAGCTAATTATTTATTTGTTATGATCTTTAAGTCTTCCACAAGGTACTCTTGATGTCTTTATGTTTTATTGTATTTTATATATCATAAACTCAACAATGGCATCACGAGCCTTGTATAACAAGTAATTAATTATTGAAACACATAATTAAAATAAACATGAATGTGTTATTATTTGTATGCTTAGATCTAGGGTTTGCAAAACCTAAACCCTAATTTTGAGGGAGGGCGTTTATTTTGGTGCCTAATTAGGGTTTTGTAAACTATTGTTTTAATTGGATTAGAAACCCTAAGATGCATGCAACTTTATGTGTATATGCGTAACTTTGATTTAATTGCATTAATTGTTAAGTGTAATTTTATGTCCATGATTATTATCGCATGTTTTATCATGGATCTGCTTTTATTGTATGTCTTTCTTGTTTAAGTGATATACACTAAATTTTGATAGATCTAAAATTGGGGAAGACCTCAATAATTATTAATTTAATCAATTATGTGCTATGTGGTATTTATTTAATTTTGACTTCATGCTAATCGATGAATTGATGCATGTGGTTCACCTTGTACATAGATGAAAACGGGTGAAAGTCTTAATTAAATATATGCATATTGTCAAATCTAGAATTGGTTATTAATAGGATTTATCAAAAACGTTTGCATGTATAGATGATATGCATGACTTTTATTTGTTATGCATTCATTGTTTATTTTTTTATTTTTATAAATACTTGCTTGTTTGTTATGTGAAACAAATGTATTTTTACAAGAAAAATAAACTGACCTAAACAATGGTGAAACATGTATTTTTAAGATTAGTAATCATAATCGTTTAATTGATTGATGACTTTGGTACAAATGGTCTGAAAGGCTCACCCATGAGAATGAACTAATAAAAGGGGTTTAAAGAAGTGCGCACAGTCACACTGAAAAGGATGTCTAATGTTGGAATCACTCCTAAACAAAAGATTTCAAGTATTTATATTTCATATGTAATAGGTAGCTTTATTATGGCCTTTATGTTTGTTTAAGGTCAAGCTTATGTAGAAGGCCCATAAGCTTAGGCCCAAGCCCACATAAGAAAGAATGGGAACTAGGAGTGTTGCCCTAGCTTCCCTCCTATAAATATCTTGTAAACCCTCATTTGAGGGTTGGTTGTTCAATTCATTTTCTCTTTCACTTGCATATTCATAACCGGTCTAATATATCTACGCATAGTGTTTGGTTTGTGTCTTGTTCATCCGCCTCTTCTCTTTGTCTCTTTCTAGTAAGCTTGTGTTGTAAAACTAGTGACCTAACAGTGGTATCAATCGCCAAATAGTTGGGTGAACTCGTTTTGTTTTTGAAGTTTTATGGTATATGCAGCAGGCTTTGATCTCAATCTTTCATACGCTTAAAGCTTTCAATTTTACATGTTACAATCCAAGATTCTTGTACTTTCAAGGTTATTAAGTGTTAAAGTTTAAGTTTTTGGCAAACAGTTTGAAACTTTATGCGTGAATATCAGTTTTTAAGCTTGTTTTTGAACGCGGTGTATCATCCTACGCATAACTGTTTTAGAGGCTTTGGTCCATCAAGTTCCACACTTTTGTGTCTTTTGGTGTTATTGAAGCTATTTCATCACACAAAAACTGGTTTAGAAACATATTTGGGCAAAATCACTTTTATGAGTAAACCTACGCGTATGAAAACCCTATTTCTACGCGTAAGTGTTTCCTTGGTTTGATCTTCATTTCGTGGTTTATTCCGTGTTTTCTTACTTGGATAAGTCTGAAAATACGTCGACTTTGGATATCTTTTGCACCGTGATAGTGTAAAAGATCATTTGGGATAAAACCCTAAAATTACGCGTAAGTTCAACTTTACGCGTAGAAATCCTACGCCTAAGATTTTCTTACGCCTAAGCCTTGTCTTACGCATAAGCTAAATCCTACGCCTAAGTTTCTATGCCTAACTTTGTTGTTCACGATAACTTTAGATTTTTCCACCGCTTACGCGTAAGCTAAAACCTACGCGTAACTCTTGATTGTTACGCGTAACTTTGGTAGTTTTACGCATAAGTGCTACTTGGTTATTGTGATTTCTACGCCTAAGGACACTTCATCAACAAAGGTTCATTCGACTACAAAGATCCATTTTACCAACACAAGTTTATCAACATGTCACAACCACCATACTCTAACTATTTCCCTTACACTTATCCTCAACGACAACAACAACTAAGTCCACAACATCAACAATGGAATCAACAACAAGCAATTTATCAACAACAATTTAATCAACAACATACTCCACAACTTGCTGCAAATCCACAACCTCAAATGGTTCAACCACCACCAAGTCTTCAAACTCAACCGTACACAAATGAATTCAATCAACATCCATCAAGGAACACTATGAAGGAACCCACTTGGTTTGCAAAGATGTGTGAAGCTTTAAGCAACCAACAATCAATTCATGAGGCTGGATCACTTGATAGACCTCCAATGCTCACTCCGGGAAACTACGATCAATGGGTGATAAGGTTCTTTAGGTTTTGTGATCTAAAGAAGCCACATGGAAAGTTCTTAAAGAAGGTTATCTTGGAAGGTCCATTTGAGATGCCTACTATCATTGTACCCGGAGATCCAAATGCCATTCCACCAAGAGATGAACATACAAACATTGCTACTTGCACTTGAATCCTCAAGAACTTCTACACTATGAAGCTGATGAGCTTGCCATGGAATACATCCTTTGAGGATTACCAAACCCAATTCTTCGTAGTGTTGATGCTCAAAACCCCGCAGAAAATGTGGGATCACATTCGCCTTCTTATGGAAGGATATCTGTACTCAATCAAGAAGATTTGGAATCCAAAATTTACTTGGCTTATGAATACTTCATGATTGAACCTGGAGAGACACTAGAGTCCTATCATCATCGATTTTCGGACATCATCAATGATTTGGATAAACACAACATCATCATGCCAAGAATTGCATTGAATACTAAGTTCCTAAGTAGTCTTGGTCCTGAATGGGAGAAGTATGTCATTTTTATCCGCGTTGCGAAGAACATGCATCATTCTACCTACGGATTGTTGTACGATTACTTGAAACCTCATGAAAAGGAAGTTGATCGGGAAAGGATTCTCCGTGCTCAAATTGCTCCACCAACACATCCGTAAAATCAACAACTTGCCTTATATGCTCAAAATGCAGTTATTCTCCTCAACCAAAGAACTCAACCAAATGCTTCAAACACACCTTCTCAACAACAACCTCAACAAAATCAATTGGTTCCATACAACAACAATGCTCAAGCATATGTCGCTGAAGCTAATGAGGAAACCGATCCGTTCAAAGCATTGCAACAAGGATTTGTAATGATTGCTAATGCTTTTGGCCGTTACACCAACAAATCCAACAATCAGATTCGCTTCCTCATCTAACACACGGACTCAAGTATTTGTGAACAATGGACGGTTGAAGTTCGTAATCGTGATTATGGTCGTCAGATGGGCGGTGGTCAAGGGTTTAATGCTGTGGGTAGGAATAACAATTGAGCTCAAGTGGTGGAACAGGGAAATGCTCAAAATGGGTTGAATGGTCTTCGATGCTACAACCGCAATGAGAAGGACACTGGCTAATGCATGCCCAAAGCCAAGGACTAAGGGCAGTGCTTATTTAAAAGAGGCTCTTCTTTTGGCCCTAAGGATGAAGCCGGTGGAACTCTCGCACAAAGAACGAGCTTTATGGCAAATGCGCACTCGTGATGATGATATGGAGGACTTGCGGCCAATGCGTTATGTTGATGGCTAATATGGCAATATGTTACACATGAGTGACACAGGCCCAGTATGACACCGATGGCTTGTCTCGTGTAAATCCGAACAAACCATATTTATCTCTCGATCTCATATCTCCGCCAACATCCGGAATCCGCAGGCTCAAAATGTTCAAAATGAGTCAGCCCACATCTCATTCGACGATTTTCAACTAGACCCAGTAGTTATATTTGACGATCAAGATGACCAAACGGTTTCCCTTGATAATCAAATTGACATCGTGGTTATACTTGAGGATCTCAGTAATGATCATGTTGTGACTCACGTTGAACACGATCGAACTTTTGCCTCATCCGGATTTTGCTCGTTTAATACAAGACCGACAAACCATAGTGGAAGAATGTCGCGGCAATTAATCGGACTTGAAAAGTAAAATGCATCTGTTAACAAAGGATTTTGAATGTTTACAAAAGCAACTCAACTTTTTCAAAACTCAAGAAAAACGTGAAAGCGGTTTTGAAGCAGCCTTTGCCAAATCTTATCAAAACGAAAAATATTTAGAACGACAGATGCGTGATCTAGCAGCTCGAAGAATGCTTTGTTGTCCGAAATAGAACAATCAAACATGAACATAAAAAGCAAATTAACGCCTCACCTTGGAAAATCAAAAAGCTAAGGCCGAAGTTGTTAAATTGTCAAAAACAGATTCTCTGCATACAAAAAGCATTCAACAAAACGAATAGATGATCATCTTGAAGAAATCATCGGCTTGCAAAACAAACTTAAAGAGTTTAAAACTGTTGTTTACAAACATGGCGAGTCGGTCACACCATTGAAAAGTTTACTTTAAAACCAAATCCAAATGGATATGGACCGAATCTTGCCGATTACAAACCTAAGCTTTCAACCAAAGCATTCAAACCAAATCCCGAAGTTTCCAAAGGCACAATATAAAATTGATAATTCTGTTATGAATGTTGTTGAATATCATCGTCAAGAGGAATTAGATGCATAAGACGAGAGTCGATCAAAATTAAAAACTGTTGTTTACAACAAACCTTTTAATTATTCAAAACCCGTCACTTTCGCTTCACACCAACGGATTCTTCTAACACACCAAGGGTTATCATCAAAACACCTGAGTCTTCTTATGTTAATCCCAAAAGCACCTTTGCACAAACTTATGGTCCTTTACCTTCCATTAGTGAAGTAAACTCACAACCCGAAAATCGAAAAATTCTTCGATATTTTGACATTTTCATGGCTGACCTCAAAATTTTACAACATGAGATAGAATATTGTTCTGAAATCAAAGTTGAACATTTTCAATCGCCGGGCGAGAACAAAGAGACATTTTTCGTAAAAATCTTTTACCTAATGTTAAAACTTGAAAAGTTGTGCAATTGCCTGGGAAAAGGATTTTCATAAGGAACTTGGGGTCATGAAAAACATTTTCGAGAAAACAGAAACATCTATTTCTAATACTAAACGTAAAAAGAAACTGTTGAGAAAAGATGTTGATCGACAATTGGAAGATGTTATCCGCGTGGCCGATGTTCAAAATGTTGTGTTATTGAATTCTTTGTCATATGCATTTGATAATATCTCTCGCCGATATCGTTGATTCGTGGTAAATGTTGAGAACACCGATAATGTGCTTCAGATCGAGTCCTTAAAAGTTGAAAATAAACGATTGTCAAACGAACTTTCAAATGCAATACGCCGCCTTAATTGGTGTCAAAAAGATATTCATGATCAACAACTTGTTTTTCAACACAAAATCAACCAGCTAGTATGCGCGGCAAAACCTTCCGATTTAAAATTGAGCAAATCTGGATGATCAAAACGTCTTTCAAGTGTCAAATCTCAAAATATGAACAAGAACTTGTAAAAGTTAAAAAGGAATATGGTGTCATATTTGATTTACTCAAAAAGACTCGTGATGAAGCATCAAATGAACTTGATCATTATCTTGCACACACTAAAGAAGTTATGCATTTTGCCGGAAATCTTCGGTCCGAAAATCAAATCGATTCACACTATCATCAAGTTAAGAGGAATGTTAGGAAAGTATGAACAACTTCCGCCAACAATCATTAAGAGATTAGCCCCGTAACACTTAGTACTCATGCACCTAGAATCTCTACTGCCAAATCACAAGTAGCTGACGTGCTTCCTTCTATCAAACAGAATAGTTGAGTTTTTCCAAACGCCCCGCACTTCACCTAGAGCACTCAATCGAAGAATAGGAAGTTGCTAACTAAGAAAAGATCAATCAAGAATGCTAAAGTAGAAGAACACCCTAGGACTCTGAATAAGACACACGTTGCCTCCACTATAGATATTGCGCCTAGCAAATGTAATAGAAATAGTGATGTAACGAATGCTAAACCGTTAAGTACTTTTGATATTCAATCTAATGCATCTTGTGATATTTGTCGTAAAAGTATGAATTCTGATTGTCATGATAAATGTGTTGCTAAAGCTATCATCTCTCGCTTAAGGAATCCTAAGAACCGGAATACCTCTAGGCCCACTAATCTTTCTAAGTCCGTGCTTGGTAGACCGCCATCTTTAGATTCTAAGAAACGCATTGCTGTCCCTGTAGCTCCAGCTTCACCTACTCACCTAGTGAATTCACTAAGACTAAAGCAAAGAGTAGTTATAGATGGCATAAATGGATATATAACACACTAGGATTTAAGTGGATACCTAAAGCTATTGATGTGTGTATATCTACTATAATGGAACCCTCTAACATTTCGGGTTCCACATCTACTTCTATTCCATCCGTCGCTCAGGTGTAATGCGTGATACAGATCATTCTCTGGATTGTTGATAGCGGATGTTCCCGACACAAGACAGGCAATCTTAAACTGTTATCAAACTTTATTGCAAAGTTCATTGGCACTGTCAGGTTTGGGAATGATCACTTCGCAGCTATCATGGGTGATATGTGCTTATTCACATATCTTTTCATTATCAAAATTGACCCAAAATAACCAAGAAAAAGTCGTTTATTGCTAATATTTGTGGTTTTCTTGAGTTTGTGCTTGTGCAGGTACGGATATGCAAAAACACGTGAAAAGGATCCAAATCGGGATGTAAACCAGAGCACGAGAGATCAAGAGAGTTTTAGCTGAGCCGGAAGGTCGAGATTGTGTATTTTGGAAGATTTTATTCTCAAAAGACGATTTGTGAAGTTTCAGAAAAGTTTGAAGAAATGTCAGGATTAGTCCCTCAAGTTTCAACTTTTGACAGAATTGATCCCTCAAAGTTTCAGATTTTACAAAAGTCACCCTTGGATTATTTGAGATTTACATGATTGGTCCTTAATGAGCATTGTCAGAATTACACTTGTGGTCCTTGGAATTTCAGAAAATACACTTTTGGTCCCTTAAAGCTATATTGGGTTTATTTTAAATCCAAAGCCTAATCCTATTACTATATCCATTCGGCCCAAATAAAAGAATACCCGAGCCCAAAACTAAGCCACTCCTACCCGGTTTAATATTGAGACCCGAACACCTTTACCCGTTATTAATACCCGGTCATCACCCTTTTACCCGAGTCAAATATCCAAATTAATATAAAAAATGCACCCGCGCTTCTTTTACCCCCAAAGCTGGAAAACGTATAAACCCTAATTACCCTTCAGTCAAAATAGATCAAATTGACCGCAATTAAGGGTAGTATAGTACTTTACCTGACACACCTGACACAAAGGGAATGACACTTCATCCATCCGTGTGCTCTTGGACACTTGTCGCTCTCCCATTGGTGGTTACATGTCATCAGATTTGATCCAAAGGTTGTGATGAGAAGGAGGTATGTGGGATTCAATCCAAGGGTGCACATGAGCTCAAAGAAGCACAAAATGAAGGAATTCGAGAAGCTTCTTACCTCAAGCTTGGTTATAAATAGACCTTCTTAGTCATTCATCAATCGTATCTTATTCTCTGTTAATTTTTCCTTCTCTCTAAGTTTTTAGTAGTTTAGCTTAATGTAATTTCCATTTAAATGTTTTAAATACTTTTGTAATTTGTATTTGGTACTCAAAATTTCCATTATTAATAGAATTTGCATTTTAATTTCAATTGTTATTGTTTAAGTTTTTATGATCTACAACTGCTTATTATATTAATCTAGTGCTTATTTCAATATTTTCATTAATGTTTTAGCTTAACTTTTCAAAATCTCAAAAATACAAAAAAATCAAATTAAATCATTGAAAAATTAAAAATCATAGTGGATCTGTTTATAGAGTGATTTCTCATTGATCTACTGTTTTGATAAGATTCATATAAGTTTCCAATAGCTTATTGTTGCTTATTCGCTTTTTCACTCAATTCACAAAAATCTCAAAGTTGTATCAGTTGCTACAGTAAGATGAACTTGTACTGTTGGTATTGGATCTGGAATGGAATGGTACAGTAGCTGATATTGGTTTGGATGTGAGCTGGAATTGTTTAGGATTAGGGGTTGTTAGGTTAGAGTAACTGTTTCATCATTGGCAAGCCAAAGTGGCTATGGTACTTGTAAGTTTCAATTCTGTTTTACTGTTGAATTTGTTGTTTAAATCTGCTATTTAGTGATATTTAGTATTGCTTGATCTGAGTTTGATGTTTGTTTAGTTTCATCTAGTCATTATCTGCTATCTAGTTCTATAATAAGTAGTTAAAGCAGTGTTTGGATTAGTTTATATAATTGTGATAGAGATCAGTAGACAGATAGAGGTACTTGATAAATGCTTCTATAGGTGTTTGATAATCATTTCAGGTCTTAGTTATTGCAGTTTTACTCTATAGTCAAAAATCAAGTTAGATCTGATCTTGAGTTCATATCTGTTGGAAATCAGTAGGTACAATTTAGCTTATTGGCTTTAGATTAAGTAGATCTAGCTTGCCTTATTCATCTTTAGTCTCTAAACATCAAAATCAGTGAATTAATTTGGATCAAATCTCAATAAAGTCAAAACTTCATCACTGTTTCATAAAGTCAAAACCAGTTTCGACAAGTGTTTTTGCTGAACTTGTACAGATGTGCAAGGTTCATTAGAGCTTGTTAAGGTATGAGATTTGGCACATTAGGAGTAGGCTAGGTGGTCTTTAAGACCACATTCATGGTTTTAGCTTTAGCTTATTGAATTAGCAGTAAATCAGCTTAAACATCATACTGTTATCTGTTTCTGCTTCTGACGCAACTGCCCATTTTTGCATTTTGTTTTGCTCTGTAACTGCTTCCTTCTGGTCCTTAATAGCTGCCAATTTGGATATGATCTTTGCCAGTTGACTAGAGGACCACATCAGATTTCACTTTAGCTTATTGGATAAGCATTTTATCAAATCAAACGGTACAAGGTTCTGTTGGTTTTGAATTCAGTTAGCTTTAATCCTAGGTAGCAGGCTTATTTAGGTGTTAGGATTAGCTTTTAATGGTTGCTGTAGAGTAGGTATAGGATATATTAGCTTCAGTATCAGTTTGGTTTACTCTTGTTATTTGTTTTTTATTAAAAAGTGCTATTCCCACTAGTTTACATAGCATCAGCCTTTATATATTTACCCTAATAAGCCCTTGTTTTCTTATTTTCTCAGCTTTGAATAATTGTTTTAGATTTCCCTGAAATTTTCATTAATTTGCTTCACTATTCACTATTTTTCTAGATTAAAATCGTTTTATTTCATTTTAATTAGCTTTAATTGCATTTAATTCAGAAAAAGTTCCAAAAAATAATTTTTCAATTTTAAAAGTTTAAGATAAATATAAAAGTATAAAAAAATATTTTTCCTTATTTTTTCCTCCTTTTATTTGGTATTTTTAATAATTTTAATAGATTTAAATAGATTTAAATTTATAAAATAGAAAATAATCAAAAAATTACAAAAATAGTTTTAAAAAGTCTTTAGTGTTATTTTAGATTTTTAGAAAGTGATTTCATAATTTTCCCCTTTGTTTTGATAATTTTTAGATAATTAGTTTTATTTTTAAAAGTTAATAATTAGTTTTTAATTAGAATAAATTCAAGAAAATTCCAAAAAAATATTTTAATTCATATTAGTTTTCTAATATCATTTTAGAGAAAAGCAGTTTTAGGTTATTTTAGGAGTTAGATTAGACGTATTTGCTTTTTATTCGCGTTTCGTTTATATTCGCTTTTTGCTTTAAATGTAGAATTGCAAGGTTGCCTTAGTTTAGGATTTCCGTAGTAGATTATATGTTCCATTTACTTTCCTTATCCCGTAGTTTAGATATCTCTTATGCCTTTTATTATTCAATCCCGAAGAGACTGAGTTGGAAATTCATTCAACCCTCGTTCGGAACGATCTCGGTGCTCAAACCTAACACGTTTGAGTTACCCACGTACTACACAACTTCTTATTATTGATTTTTTATCAAGAATCAATTTTTGCGCCGGGGATGGCCAAAGTAGTTTCGTATTGCCTCGTCGATCGCGTGTATTTGAAGATCCTTCCCCGAGTGAAGTTCCCGTCTGTTTTGTAAATATATATTTTGAAAACCCAAAACATCTAAAATCCTAAACATTCTTCCTAGAGTGTTTACAAAACCATAAAATTAAAAAACCAACAAAACAAACCCGAACGTTAATTGTTACCGCTCACCTTGAAGGTACAACCTATACAAGGGGTATAAGGAAAGTCTTGACATTAAATTGCAGACTGAAGAATGATCCACTCTTCGTTTCCGCCCCTGCGACGTACTTTTGAGAGCTACCGAGCACCATTGATTCAAAGGTTATAAAAAAGATTGTGGTTCCATTTCCTTAAAACCCAAAAATATTCTTCTTTGTATCCTTAACCGACAAGCAATTCTTTCCTTTTACCCTCTATATGTTTAATTTCATGGATACGATCAATTATCGCCTATATTTCTATTTGCCAAAGCAGTATGGAAGAGACACAATTTCGGTGTTTGAAATGTATATGTGATTGTTGCGGAATAATTGTCGGAATGGATTTTGTGATGTATGCCAGAATTTTATCAATCAAAATCCAGATCTTGCTCGCTTCTTATCACGGCTAGAACAAAAGAGTTGCTCTAATTGGAGAACTCGATTCCTACTCTCCTGCCGAGATGGAACATGTTTCTGAGCCCGGTGACTTCTAGCCTATCACATAAACGGTGGAAATAGCTAACTCTTATCCGGATAATTTTTCGATTTATCAGCTCTGTGCATATGGTGCAGACCCCGAATATGGTGGGAATTGTCCCGGTTGTAGCAATGGAAAATCCGAACCGAGTTTCACCACAATCCTAACTATGAGATAACCTATTTTCCTAACCAACCTTTGTACCATGAGCCGACCATACTCCTGTGAGTAATGGTGGTCCTCACCAAGGTTTTCAATGTCAAGCTCAATTTAACAACTCAACCTTTGGTTATGAACCTTTCTTCTTCGTCACAACAACGTGTTGTGAGTATGTGGAGGTCCCAATTCCGACTCATACAGATGCATCCGATTGCACGAGCAAGTTCCTTGTAACAATTATGATTATCCTTATAACCCACCTCCACAATACCAAGAAATTCAACCACAACTTTCACCATGTTCTGCAGAATTTAATCAAAAGTTCAGAAATCATGATTGATCTCAAGAGTCTTCTTGAAAAACTTTCCCACCTAAGAAAAAAAGATCCTAATCGAAGCATCTATCGCGAATTATTAGCTGAGAAGCCGCGAAAGTAATCCAACATCGTCCAACTACCTATTATTACGATTCTGATCGATGACGATTATACTCCCTCCGAGTGGCAATCCCACTCCCGCTGAGCCTTTTGCCTTCCCCTTTCTTCGCCGAGAGCGTGATGTTCCTTTGGAAGAGGTCGATGATTCTATTTCTTTCATTGTTAAACGCATCTCTGACTCTTTCATAATGGGGGATGAGCATCTTAGTACTATTCCGGAAACGGAATCGTCTAATGCTGAGATCCTTATCCCAATCCCAAGAGAGTCTGGGGTTGTTGTTGATAGTTTGTGATGCCCGTCTCTTGATATTTCTAACGATCATGATGAGATGTTCTCCGATTTCGATGATGATTCTTATGGAGACATCGATTTCGTCGACGATTTACCTTCTGAGCCCGTTCATATAGAAGAAGTAAATGATTTTGAGCCGAAGAAGAAGAGACAGCCCGATGATACAGATCGAGGATCCACCACGCCAAACATTGTCGAATGTTTATCTTCTCATTTCTAAGATTGAAGCTTCTTAAGATAATTCGAGTTCGCCTCCATCTCCTAAAGATAGTGATTTCTCCCGAGCTTGAGACTTCCAATTTGATGAAGAGATTAGTGGCAACCCTACAGATGTTTACCGATTCTTGAGCGATTCTACTTCGAGGTTGATAGTGTTTTGAACGATATTTTCAATACCCGACAATGACCCGATCAGGAAGAATCCGACTCACTTTCGCTATTGATGACCCAATACCACCGGGTATTGAGGATGTTGTTATGAATGATCCCGACGGGATATGTGTTGATGACTTCGGACTTTCCTCCTTCTTCTTCTGATGAGTCACCATCACTTATCCCGTTGAGCCCGCATGAAGATAAGATCTTTAAACCCGGATATTCATAGATGATTTTGTGCTAAAACCGTAGTAGAGAAAAGGATCCTCACTTGATGCTTCATTGTGAGCCACCTTCCTTCCTTCATGAGCTCCTCCTCATTCTTGAGTTTTCTCATGTTGATCCGTCATTCTTTCGTCCACCCGCCAAAACCACCGATGATGGATCCTTCTTACATATAATATGCCTTTATCCACCCATTTTCTCCAACCAACCCACCTTCATTCTTCGGAATGAGGACACCGTTTTTGACCCTGGTATCTCTACCACTTTCTTCCCCAAGGACAAATGAATGCGGGGACGAGTCAGGCTAGCGACTCGGTAACCAAAAACGTAGCGCTTCAGGAGGCACCCCATGCTATCCTTCTCTTCTTTCTATTTTCTAATAAGTGACGTGAAGAGGTCTGCCTCTTCGATTTCTCGTGTTTGGTTGTTTGTGATGTTGTGGATGTTTTCCCGATATGAAGACTCGAAGTCATTTCTCCACTCGAGTCTCATGATCGATGCTGATGGAAATCCGATATCCTAATCTTATCGACTAACGTTTATCTTTGAGCATACTTAATAAACGGCTTTTAGATTTTCGTGATACCCTTGCTTTAAACATTGAGGACGATGTTTCGTTCTAGTCAGGGTAATCTCTCGATTTGATTTGACCGCACTTGCTTATTTCTGCTGTGTTTCTCTCGTAACCCCGTTTTTCCTTAGAAAATGAAAAATTGTGCAAAAATGAGAAAAATTTAAAAATTTTTGTAAGCTTTTGTTAAGTCTTTTTGATTTAAAAGTTTGCTAGTCTCTAGATTAAGCTATAAAATGCGAATTCTAGCTCACAAGGCCAAGATTTTGCAAGTTTCCTGAGTGACTTTAAATATGCATGACTTGATTTCATTAGATGAAACATTTGCTAAGTTAATATATGTTTTGACACCTTGATTGACTTTCCGCTGGTGGGAGTAGGAATAGAATTTCCACTTGACCGGCGGTTGAGCCCTAGCTTGTTCCCTTAACCATAAGTAATCTAAAAATTATCGGCTAAGCATCTGCGGATCTCATTATTTGGGATTTTAAATTTGCAGAGATCGAGAATGATAGAGTTACTTATGAGTTTAGATGCTAAGCGTGGAGTAGTTGGTTCTCTTTAGAGCCCATCGAAGGTACTTATGGCTTTTTGTTCCCACAAAATTGTTTCACCCCATATCTGTCTAAATAATTAGAGATGTCGAGTTTTTGGCGATGGTTAGTTCTTTTTCTTCTTAAAAGAATCTTTGTTTTAAAAATTGGGTACACATCAAGGATCCGTAATAAATAAATGAGTAATCAGCGATATGTGATAAAGTAATAAGTAAAGTTGTGAGCTGCGGTGTCGAGATCGGACCCTTGGATCTTTAGCCGGGATTGTATGAGGTCTTAGCCTAGCCAGCCGGATTCCTCATTTCATGAAGCCTATAGTTCTTGAATTACCCCGTGAAGCTCCCGGGTTCATAGCTCACATACACGAAAGTCTAAGTGAATGAAAAATGAATGTTGAAAAAAAAAAAAAAAAAAAAAAAAAAAAAAAAAAAAAAAAAAATGAAAATTGAAAAAGTCAAAAGTTAGTAATAAAATTCCTTGATGTGACCTCATTTTTACAACAATGGTTCTTCAGAGAAGGCGATAACTAATTATCGACTTAGCTTTGTATCTTTATCGAATAATTTATCAAAACGAATTTGAAGAAATTCATTTCTCACAAAAAATAAAAAATCTAGAGGAAAATAGGAAAATGGGAACAAAAGGTATTTACACAAGTAACTTCCATGGGTAGTGTTAGCATCTAGAATCATATTTAACAATGATTTCGGTGTTACGCTTAGTTTGGGACTTGTGAAAAATCCGGGACGATGTATTCTATCCGTATGGTCACTTCACGCTGTGTTGTGTTTCTTACTCCGTGATCCTAACGTGTCGTTTGAAAAATGTTGGAGTTATTAATCGACATGAAAGTTCAACAAACCATCATTCATAACCGGAATGTGCTTAATCGTAATATCTATACATGAGAATTAAAAGGTAACCGGCGCTTTTAGAATTAGGGTTTCTTAATCTCTTTTCTTAATCTTTGCTTCTCTTATTATTGGTTTGTTTTAATGCTGAAGTTTCTTACGGTTAGTCATTCACAAGTGGCTAGTCGTGTGAGTAAACTTGATGGTTTAGACATACCTTAAGAGTTCATAGGTTTAGTAGAAAGAGATTGAAATCCTTGGTTTTAGAAGCGTGAGTTGATTGCATTGCATGGGGACACGACAATGGTCTCGTCTGAGGTATTTTGATATGTGCTTATTCAATATCTTTCATTATCAAACTGACCCAAAATAACCAAGAAAAGTCGTTTATTGCTAATATTTGTGGTTTTCTTGAGTTTGTGCTTGTGCAGGTACGGATATGCAAAAACACGCGGGGGATCCAAATCGATGTAAATGGAAGCAGAGATCAAGAGAGTTTTAGCCGAAGGTCGAGATTGTGTATTTTGGAAGATTTTATTCTCAAAAGACGATTTGTGAAGTTTCAGAAAAGTTTGAAGAAATGTCAGGATTAGTCCTCGTTTCAACTTTTGAATAATTGATCCCTCAAAGTTTCAGATTTACAAAGTCACCCCTTGGATTATTTGAGATTTACATGATTGGTCCTAATGAGCATGTCAGAATTACACTTTGGTCCTTGGAATTTCAGAAAATACACTTTTTGGCTCCTTAAAGCTATATTGGGTTTATTTTAAATCCAAAAGCCTAATCCTATTACTATATCCATTCGCCCAGCCACTGAGCCCAAAACAAGCCGCATTTTACCTCCGGTAATATTGAGACTCACCACTTTTGCCCGTTGAATAATGCCCGCACACGCCCTTTACCCCGATACAATATCCCAAATTATAAAATAAAACACCGGGCGCTTTTTATTCCCCAAGCTTTCTGAAAAACGTGGACCCAACCCTTCACCAAAATAAGATCAATTGACCGCATTGGGTAGTATAGTACTTTACCTGACACACCTCTGACACAGTGGAATGACATCTATCCATCCGCTCTTCGACACTTGTCTCCTCCCATTGGTGGTTACATGTCATCGATTTCAATCCAAAGGTTGTCATGGATGGGGAGGTATGTGGGATTCATCCAAGGTGCACATGAGCTCAAAAAGAAGACAAAATGAAGGAATTCGAGCCTTCTTACCTCAAGCTTGGTTATAATAGACCTTCAGTTAGTCATTCATCAACGTATCTTGTTCTAATTTTCCTTCTCTCTAAGTTTTAGTAGTTTAGATTAATGTATCATTTAAATGTTTTAAATACTTTGTAATTTGTATTTGTACTCAAAATTTCCATTATTAATAGAATTTGCATTTTACTTCAATTGTTATTGTTTAAGTTTTATGATCTACAACTGCCATTATATTAATCTAGTGCTTATTTCAATATTTTCATTAATGTTTTAGCTTAACTTTTCAAAATCTCAAAAATACAAAAAATCAATAAATCATTAGAAAATCAAAAATCATAAGATTCTGTTATAGAGTGATTCTCATTGATCAAGTTTTGATAAGATTCATATATAAGTTTCCAATAGCTTATTGTTGCTTATTCTCTTTTTCACTCAATTCAAAAATCTCAAAGCTAGTACAGTTGCTACAAAGAAGATGAACTTGTACTGTTGGTATTGGATCTGGAATGGAATGGTACAGTAGCTGATATTGGGTTTGATGAAATGATCATAGGATTAGGCGGTTTTCATTGTTAGGTTAGAGTAACTGCTTTCTTTATCATTGGCAAGCCAAAGTGGCTATGGTACTTGTAAGTTTCAATTTCGTTTTACTGTTGAATTTGTTGTTTAAATCTGCTATTTAGTGATATTTAGTATTGCTTGATCTGAGTTGATGTTTGTTTTAGTTTCATCTAGTCATTATCCGCTATCTAGTTCTATAATAAGTTAGTTTAAAGCATGTTTGGATTAGTTTATAATTGTGATTAGATCAGATAGACAGATAGGTACTTGATAAATGCTTCTATAGGTGTTTGATACAATTTCAGGTCTTAGTTTATTGCGTTTTACTCTATAGTCAAAAATCAAGTTAGATCTGATCTTGAGTTCATATATGTTGGAAATCAGTAGGTACAATTTAGCTTATTGGCTTTAGATTAAGTAGATCTAGCTTGCCTTATTCATCTTTAGTCTCTAAACATCAAAATCTTGAATTAATTTGATCAAATCTCAATAAAGTCAAAACTTCATCACTGTTTCATAAAGTCAAAACCGTTCTGAACAGTGTTTCATTGAACTGCGCACAGATGTGCAGGTTCATTGAGCTTGTTAGGGTCTGAGATTTGCACATTAGGTGTAGGCTAGGTGGTCTTTAAGACCACTCATGGTTTTAGCTTTAGCTATTGAATTAGCAGTAAATCACTTAAACAGACTGCTATTTCTGTTCGCATCAGTTCTCGCCCATTTTTGCATTTTGTTTTGCCTGTAATCTCAAGCTTCATTTTCGTCCTATAGCTGCAACTTTGATATGATCTTTTGCCGTTGACTAGAGGACCACACTGTTAGATTTCACTTTAGCTTATTGGATAAGCATTTGCATCACTCAAACTTAAACAGGTTCATGTTTTGGTGAATTTCGCGAGTAGCTTAATCCTAGGTAGCAGGCTTATTTAGGTGTTAGGATTAGCTTTTAATGGTTGCTGTAGAATAGGTATAGGATATATTAGTCAAGTATCGCTTGGTTTACTCTTTGATGTGCTTATTTGCTTGATTGTGCTTATTCCCCACTAGTTTCATGCATACCTCAATTTCTACAAGTTTTCTCATTTTTCTCAGCTTTAGAATAATGTTTTAGGATTTCCCTGAAATTTTCATTAATTTTGGTCACTATTCACTATTTTTCTAGATTAAAATCAGTTTTTATTCATTTTTAATTAGCTTTAATAGCATTTAATTCAGAAAAAGTTCCAAAAAATAATTTTTCAATTTTAATAGATTAAGATAAATATAAAAAGTATAAAAAATATTTTTCCTTATTTTTCTCCTTTTATTTGGTATTTTTAATAATTTTAATTAGATTTAAATAGATTTAAATTCTATAGAAAATAGGAAAATAATTAGAAAATTACAAAAATAGTTTTAAAAAGTCTTTAGTGTTATTTTAGATTTTTAGAAAGTGATTTCATAATTTTCCCCTTTGTTTTGATAATTTTTAGATAATTAGTTTTATTTTTAATGTTAATAATTAGTTTTTAATGAATAATTCGCTGAAAATTCCAAAAAAAAATAGTTTTAATTCATATTTAGGTTTTCTAATCATTTTAGAGTGCCAGTTTTAGGTTATTTTAGGAGTTAGAATAGACGACTTGCTTTTTGTATTCAGCACCTTGAATGTATACCACTTAGTGCTTTTACTGTAGACTAAAGCGTTGTTTGCCTTAGTTTTAGGGATTACCAGATTAGCGGCCCATTTACTTTCCTTATCCCGTAGTTTATAGATAATATCCTCTCTCTTATGCCCCTTATATTATTCATCCACATTATTATTGAGACGGTGAAGTTGGAAATTCCATTCAACCTCGTTGAACGATATCGGTGCTCAAACCTAACACGCTTGAGTTACCCACTATCAAATTATTAAAAGTTATTATTGATTTTTTTTTATCAAGAATCATCTACGGAGATATGTCAATGGGAACATCGAAATCGCAGTGGTTTACTATGTGGAAGGCCTCTACAATGCTTTCAAGAGGTCAATTTTGTGATGGAGATTTGGAGGTTGCTTTCATGGAGAAAACTTGTTTCATTCGTGATCTACAAGGAAACGACCTTATGTCTGCCTCGCATTCTAGTCTCTACACTATCTCTATGCAAGACATGGTTGCTTCCTCTCCCATTTGCTTACTTCTAAGGCAACATCAACAAAATCCTCGCTATGGCACCGCGTCTCCTCACATCTAAACTTTCAAACCATCACCAACCTTGCTCGACACAAACTAGTTGAAGGACTCCCACGATTCCTGTATTCAAAAGATCACCTTTGCTCAGCTTGTGAACAAGGGAAAAGCACCGTGCTCATTTTCCTTCAAAGGTGGAACACGCTTCATCTTCACATGGATTTGTGTGGCCCGACGCGCAGCAAACGATCAATGGCAAACGCTACATCTTAGTAATTGTTGATGACTACTCACATGGACTTGGGTCTACTTTCTTCGTAGCAAAGACCAAGCTCCACAAATGATCATCACCTTCTCACAAAATACGTGTTCACCCGCAACAATCGCCGAATCATCGTAATGCATACAAAGGAACCGAATTTGTTAACAAAACCCTTCGTGAATTCTATGAGAAAGTGGGAATTCAAAGATCAAACATCTATTGCACGCACACCAGAACAAAACGGAGTTGTTGAAAGACGAAACCGAACGCTAGTGGAAGCTGCAAGAACAATGTTAATTAATGCTAAACTTCCAGATACTTATGGGCGTATCTCATACCATGCTATACTCAAAACCGTTCTATGATCACACAAACGCCACAACAAAACACCTTTCGAAGCTTGTCCACAACTAAAACCAACCTCAAACACTTTCATGTATTTGGATCCCTGCTATCCTAATAATGATCGTGATGATTTTGAAAGCTCAAAGCCAAAGTCGATATTGAGTCTTTATCGGGATACGCGATAATTCTAAAGGTTCGAATCCGAATCGCCGAACTAAGGAGAGGTAATGGAAACGATTCATGCTCATTACGAACCCTCACAACCGCTTAAACTTCCTCAACCCCATCATCACCGAAGAAAGCCCCTCAACTCGCCAACAAATGGAAAGGTTTTTGCCTCCGCTCACGGACGATATTGATGAACGCAAGCCCGTGCCGGTATCCGGCACATCGATAATATACCGATACAATACATCATTGAAGATGACTACACCGATTTGAACACATAACAATGATGAATGATGATATTCTCAATGAATACCCCCACTGCAGATTTTGATCCAAATCTCTTCAACCCGCTTGCTAATGAGATCACGACATGAATTCAACAAACCATTTGAACCCTTAATCAATGTATACCAACATCAACCCTCTACACATAGATGGACAAAAGACCATCCTCTTGCTAACATTATTGGCAACCCAAATCAACTCGTTACGACAACGCTTCACACGACGTGAACATTGCATTTATGCACTCACCGTCAGCTAATTCAACCTAAAACATTAAAGACGCAATGACAAAAAGACAACCGATTGAATCCATGCAAGAAGAACTCAACCAATTCAAACGCCTTGAAGTATGGAACGGTTGAAAGACCAACAGGGTCTACGCCATTGGTTTAAAATGGATTTGGAAAACAAATTGATGTGGCGGAACGCCATCCGAAACAAGTCACGCCTAGTCGCTAAGGGTTATCGCCGTAGAGGGAATAGACTTTGAAGAATCTTTTGTTCGCTGCTCGCCTTGAGGTCGCTCGGCCTCGCGTTCGCGCTCATATGAATATGACGGTTCATCGATGGATGTCAAAACGCGCTTCTCAATGGACAACTTAAAGAAACGGTTTATGTCACCAACCGAGATGGATTCGCTGATCCCGAAACCATGTCTACAAACCTAACAAAGCTCTATGGTCTCAAACAAGCTCCTCGGCATGGTACGATAAGCTATCATCTTTCCTCATTGCCAATAATTTCACCAAAGGTTCGGTTGACCCAACACTTTTTATACAATATCACGGGGCACACATCTTAATTGTTCAAATTTACGTGGATGACATCATTTTGGGTCTACACATAAAAAGTTTTCAATCGCTTTTGCAAAACTAATGAAGAAAATTTTGAAATGTCCATGATGGGTGAACTTACGTTCTTTCTAGGACCGCAAGTTCATCAATCACCCCGTGGTATTTTCTTGAGTCACCCAAATATGCCCTTGAATTGTTAAACAAATTTGGAATGACAACCGGACACCTATGCCACACCAATGGCTCATACCAAGAAATTAGATGCTGATTTACATGGGAAATTAGTTGACCCTACCAAAATAAGTATCATTGGGTCCCTCATGTATCTAACAGCCGCGCACTGATATTGTCTTTGCCGTTTATCTTTGCTCCCGTTATCAGTCGTGACCAATTGAAACCCACCTCTCGAGGCTAAAAGCTAAAATCCTCCCATACATCGGGAACCATTAACTTGGGGATCCGTATCCCAAGGATTCTCGGTTTTGAACTAATCGCTTTCAGACGCCGACACGCAGATGCCTAGACTCAAGGAAAAGTACTTCGTGAGCACTACAATTTCTCGGTGATAAACCGTGTCTTGGCAATCAAAGAAGGGATTGTACATCGCCTGTCATCAACCGGCAGTAATATGTAGCCATGTCCGCGTGTTGTGCTCAAGTCATCTGGATGAGAACACAACTCAAAGACTATGGTTACATATTTGACATAATCCCGATGTACTGCGACAATCGGAGTTATTGCCATCTCGCAACTCACCGGGAAATCAAAGCACATCGACGCCATTTCATCAAGGACCACGGGAACGCCAACTATACTTTATGGTATCAATACCATTGGCGATCTGCTCACCAAAGCCTTGCCGCTAGGTTTAATGGTTGGTGAGGTGTTTGACTCAAGAGGAATTGGATGACCTCCTTAAAACAGTCTTAAAAACTCACAAACACCAAAACATCTTTAAATATCTTTTTCAAAACAAAATACAAAAAATATAAAATCCGATAAAAAACAACAAAAATATTCTTCTAATCTATATTTCTTTCAACATTGCAAGTACATTTCTTCCGTCAACACTATAATCTTTCAAAATTGTTTTATCAAGTGTTTGGGGAGAAAATAAATCTTTTAACCGCTTCAAAACATCCGTACTTGCATGTTATCATATCTCTGAATCTTTTACAAATGGTGGTACATTTCCTCGTTCAAAGACACTCGGACTTTAATTAATAACCTTTCATTATTTTCTCAAGTCGAGGGGAGTGTCGTCAAGTTTCTTTCCTAAAATTGTGGTAACCAAAATGGAAGTTAAAAGGCTTTGTTTGAATAAGGAAAAGGTGGAGGGACCAAAACTGCCAAAATCTAAAGTTATTTTATAAAAAACACCTCCACCTAACTACTCTTCTCATTTATTACAAAACCTAAAACCATCCTACTTAGAATTCATTCAAGAAAACTGTGCTTTTGATCATCATCTTGTAAGTGTTTTCATGATCTTAACATGTTTTTAAACAAAGGTTTTGAATTTCATATAAATCCAACGGCTAAAACGTTTATAATGCTGTGATTAGTGTTCTTACGCATAAGTGCATGAACACTAATCATAAGTGTGTGTGTTTGTGGTTAAATGGATAGTGTCAAAACGTTCCTAATACATCAATGATATCATTTTAATCATCAAAACCACCCAAACACTAATTGATGATTTTGAAAATTAGGGTTTATGAGTCGAATTGGGTATTTTCAATGTGAAGTGTTTTGGTCAAAAGATTGTTGTGTTATGCTTATGTGATGTTGAATTGATGATATCCATGCCTTATAACCACCCAAACCCATTGATTCAGAATTAGGAATTAGGGTTTAATGTTCAAAATTGGGTATTTTGATTCACGCAGAATAAAAGTGTTAAAACTTGGTCTATGCTCTCACAACATCTATGATATACCGTAAAAACTTTGGTGCATAATCCATGGCTAGATTTCTTACGCGTAGAATTAGGGTTTAGACTACGCGTATGAGGTTCTACATAACTGTTAAAAAATGTCCAAATGTGTTTTGTTGTCATAAAATGAATGTTATGTGTTAACATTGATGATATGATGCTTTATTTCGTGCTTGCAACACTTAATATTCAGAAGGATCACCTACGCAGCTTCGTTGGCGCGAAGATTAGTCTTACGCCGCAGCTCACATGGTTCTACATATGGGACCACGCATCCTCGTGAAGGATATGCAAACAGTGACTCTACGCATAAGGTCAACTCTACGAGTAGCCTTTACGTAAGGTTAATATATGCTACGCATAAGCTTCCACGCATAAGGTCCCACGCAGTAACACTTCACGCCAGTTAAGACTCCCACGCTGCAGTTTACGCCACATATATCATTCCCGCTCACGCATAACTTTACCAATCCTACGATAGCCGAGATCATACCTTCGTATGAATTGTTACTGTACAAACTTGTAAATAAACTAATCATATCATCACGAATCCTAAAATGTCACTAATAAAATGAAATCGTTTGATATGTTGTGAACAATAAGTGATAAAATAAACTTTAAAACTTAAAGCTAACTCAACCAAACATTTCACGACGTCATTGGACTATTGAATATACAAGTGACTTAGGACTCGCAACATTCATTGACACCGACATTCAATAACTAGACAATAAGACCATCTGTTGACTAACATTATGTCTTTCGATATGTTGGTTATTTTGGCTAATGTTATTTCGCATCACCACACAAATGAATATGGATGCACCTGAAGTTCTCTCCATTGCCGATATCTATCCTCATGGCTATCCAATGAAGATAGGAAAGAATAATCTCCTTGTTGACTTTGACACACCCCTACTCTGCTCTCTAATCTTCTTGTTTAATTGCTATTGACATTCTGAGGACTCATCCGACGTAACATGCTTTCACACTCAAGCAATCGCTTCGAGATCTACATCCAACAGCTCGAACACTATGGAAAGGGTCAAAGGACAAACCGCCGCGACGGTGACTCAATCACAAACAAGTCACCATTACACCCGCAGACTTAAACGTTTCTCCTAATTCCCGATGTCGATCCAACCAAACTATATGCCACACCGCCAAGAGCTCACTCTCCTTCTTAATCAATATCGTTTATGAGGCTACAGGAATAATCACCAAGCATTCTCACGTAGAGCTTAAGAGTATTCCTCAACCCTCGAGAACTCTCTACATGATCATCACCAAGTCTCTCGTCAGATTGCTATACCCTAAGCTCATGGGCAAATATTCGGCATTGGTCAACAAGAAACACATCGCTATCGAAGCTCCGATTTGGGATGACATGATGTCATTTCTCAACAAACTTGGCTCAAAGATTCCCTACATCAGATATACTAAATTGTTGATCCAGAGAGCTCTTGGACTTCATCCTCGACCAAGAGGCTCAATGACCCCGACAATCACATGTTGACGGAACCCATTCTATCCGTAGAATCAAGGAAACGCCTACAAAGAAACAAGGTGCCGCTGCGATTTCCTTCTAATCAAGATGTCGTAAAAGCTCGACGCATAAAAGGTATCCGAAAATGACAAGGCAAAGTTGGTCATCTCGACGAAAAATCTTCGAACCCCGTAAGGAGAACCAAAAAGGAAGTTGAAGTGTACGGCAAGTTCGGGAGTCAAGGAAGTTCCAAAGAGGAAACCTCCTTCAAAGAGAAGCCTACCACTCGAAGTTCCTTCGAAGCCACCCAATCCTTTCACCCCAACCCAGAAAGAAAGCTGACGGACTCGATGCTAATACACGATGAAGAGATTACCTACTCAAACCGCAGAAAGGATGAAAATCCCTCAAGCAGCCAAAACTCCAAGTCCTCAAACTAACAAGGAAAAGGAAAGACTCCCTCGCACTTGAGTCACATGATGAAAGCTCAAGAAGAAGAAGAGCAACCGATCAATCATACAGAAGAAGTTTCAAATTAGTTAGACAAATTCATAAGGTCAAGAATTTGCTAAAGATCAAAGCCCAGAGGATCAAGGTGTGCTTCCACTCTCACCGTGTCCCGAGCGCGTTAATCAACCCGATAAGGGATCTGGTGCCACCACTCTTGTGCAACAACAAAAGCCTATTGAGGACACTATAGAGTATGATTTTGAGAAACCGAAGCTGAGAAAGAAAAGTCTAGAGATGACGAGGATGACTATACAAAGTTTCTTCTAGAGAAATTCAACACACTCAAAGGAGAAAACTCCTCGAAACTCCTAAGGACCGAAGTCTCCTCATGTCTCCTCATCATCAGACTCTTCATCTCACTCATCACCACCACCATCAAAAAGATCAACAAAATCATCATCCAAATCCGTGAAGAAACCACCTAAATCTTGGATTTCTCAAGCCCATAAAAGATTGTAAAAGTCGGCTGTCCAACAAGTCAGAAGAAGGACATACTTCTACAAAAGCTAAATTGGTTTCTTGATCACATACAAAGACTTAAATGATGAGAAAGACAAGATGGAGAAAGAAAGGGAATTTGTTCAGAAGTTCATGAAGAGTCATCGTAAAAAGGAACTCGAATCGAAATGATCGAAGGTTACACTAACAAGTACCTTCAGGATATCGCTCCTAAAATCCAAAAGGAACTGGAAAAGACACAAGAGATCATACTCACAAGTTTCTTCTCGATCATCGCCCCGGTGTGACTAGAGAAGTATTTTCCGCACAACTCACCCCTAACATCGTAACATTGGTTAAAATACAATGGCCAAAGAAGTGATCTCTCTCGACTGAAGTTAATCGCTAAACTTGTGATACAAATGTCAAAGCGATCGGAACGCTTTCGGATGAAGCTAAATTTTCGAAAATCTACTTGATTTTCAACCTCGATCATCATGCAAGGAGTCAGCCGATCAACCCAAACGACCAAGAGATGACGATGATAAGGATAAGGACTGCACCTAAACGCGCGGGCGATGCGGTAAATCTACCTCTATGCCACCTCCTCCACCACGGACTTCTTCTCAACAAAAGTCTCCTCCACCTCGGTCTTCTTCTATCGATAAACCTCGGACGATTCCGAAGTTACCACCCCCGACTCATATAAAAGCGAGTGATTACTTTGAGTATACGGGTGGTGACGATGAAGAGGTCCTTGAGCCCCCACAACAACCCACCTCACCCAAACAAGTCAGTAAAACAAGATCATCATCAAGGCCTTCCAAAAGAAGAAGAAGACGACTCAGCACGAGTCGTCTCATGGCTAGATGACGATAAAACCAAAGAGTTTGAATGGTTCTCCACACTTGTCAATCAAACTCCCTACCCCGATGAAGGTCAAGAATTGGTAGACGGTTCTACATTGAGCACGCAAAACTTTTGCAAGAAAAGTTCCATGTGAAGAAAATGACGAATCGAAGTTGGCGAATCAAGAATGAAGCCAACTTCTAAAAGACCCTCAAAGCCCTCGAGGTCGAATATCATCTTGAGAACATCGCTCGAGCTATGTCTAACAACATGGATTGGCTCAATCCGTAAGCAAACATTGACTTCACACAAAGGGACAACCCTCCATACTACAACCGATGGACCAAACCTCTACCGACCATTGGCCAAACAGACGAACCACGGATTCCCTTCCGATACTTCTTTAACAGACACCTGGATTTTCTCTTACACGGTAGCGATGGTTGCGTAAAATACGCTACATCATTGACTCTTCCATTCCCAGTGGCTATTTACTCAAACTGCATAGCTATCGAGGAACGTACAAATCACTTGTTTTCTCGACAACGCAAGCATATGACCAAGATGCATTGTATGGGATTCATCATTGGCCCCAAGCCGAAGAATCTACTACGTAGTCGCTCGGGTTCGTAAGTCTCAACATGCGCTGTATAGTTCTAAGGACATCGTGGCCATCAAACACATTGATCTCAAGTCTAAGTGGGACTACACATTCTTAAAGAATATCATAGTCAAACGACAAGATGAACAGGACTATGGATTCTCCGAGGCTGACTTTGAGAACTTGTCCTTCAACGACATCGAAGACATGTACCTTGCCAAAGTACAGTGGTCGTTATGAGACAATTCTCGATCGGTTCAACGTGAATTTATCAAGTCGGTTCTTCATCTTCATTAGACGATCGTGATCAAAGAAGCGGTTGAAGATATCCGGATGGTGTTGAATCTTATCGACGCTGTGTCAACTCACTCCTCCAACGCTTACTCTTCCCGATCTCAACCCGCTACCTCAATATACACTCATCAAAGAAACCTTTCGGCGTTGTTTACCATAGTGAACTTCAAAGAAACCGCTTAATGGCGTGTAGTGAGCTCCACAAATTCGGGATCATACTTGAAGCCGGTTAGGGATGGATTGGCATGAGTTGAAGGATATACCGTCTGAAAGTTGGGTCTCCTAAGCTTGGAATTCTCGGAAAGGAGGGATGTGAGAAGGATCATCACCATGATTGATGAACGGTTGTTCGAAGGGATCGGCTCAGACGATTGGAGAGCTATGTTGGTGGTCGACCCGTGAGAAACATCACCGGCTTTGCCTCCGCACACTCGGGAATATCACTGCACTTCTCCGTACCCCTTGAATTGTTTCCTTCATATAATTTTGGATGTGTGATTAAATATGTCAATGGCTTGTGCACACATAACAGTGTACAACCCGTAATTGTCAAGAAAGGACCCCGTGGTACGCTGCCACAATCCTTATAAAAGGAGCGAAAGCTTCTTACTTTTGAGTAAAACCTATCAAACCTTTCATTTTTCAAGGTTTTGCTCAAAAGAACAAGTACTTCCCTTATGATTTTCAAAACCTCAACCGTTTATATCACTTGTTGAGGGGAGTTGATTCAAAACTTTGTTCAAAATTGTTCACAAGTGGTCGTCTTCCCAACACTAAATGGTCATATTTATTCTCAACGCTTCAAAAATAACACTTTAATATGCCATTTTTGAGGGGAGAAAATTGTGTGATAAGAAATATGTTGTACAAAATGCAAATGAATCTGTGTACCTCGGACTTAACCAACGAATTGACGGTACTAAACTGTTAGTAACTCGAAAAGACTTGTCCCCTGACGGGTAATAATTTCAAGCTAGTTCGCTAGTGATGTAAACGTGTCTCGCAAAGGACTTGTCCGAGTAGAATGTACCATTCGAGAAACTTTTGATAGACATGAACTCCGACGGGTTTGACAACCTTCCAAGGTTTGTCTACACCTTCAAGGTAGTTATTAGAGCTAGTTGTCACCTAAAAGCTGACAATGTAACTCTTTAACTATGCAACGTAACCGTGTCTCGCGGGGATTGTCTATCTTCAGTGGATCAATTCAAAAGTGCGAGGCTTCTCCTCACGTGCATTTAACCATTAAAACTATTAAGCACATGTGGAGGGGGAGTATTTATGCAAAACATCATATCTCACAATGGTTCAAACATGTTTTTCATTAACAAACCCTTTGAGAGATATTTTATCATACTGTGGTTTTAATGGCAAACATAGGTTAGTCATGGAGTTATAAGGTGACTAAGGTTAGGAATAACCGTCCTATGATCCGCCAGAGTCGGAGGGATCTACCCAAGGACACTACCATTAGTTAGTGTTAGAAGTCCTTAGGAATGATTATAAAAAGGAGAAAATGAGAATCGGAGAAAGAAGGAGTTGAAGAATCAAAAAGAAATGTAAAGTAAAAGGTGAAAAGAAACAGCCCTCCAGATTATTCAACTTAGGGCGACATCGGTTCAATTCATATGCTACTGGTTGTCACTTAGTGACGCCGGTATTGAAGATTAAAAGTCGCCATGGACCCAAAGGACGCATGCACTAAACCTTCTTATCCACTCAAGTTTCTCTCAACAGAAGCTTGTTTCATTCTCACAGGGAACCCTACGTAAACTATCGGCTTTTTCCTAGAGATTGCTGGTATTGAAGAAGGAGACCCTCTCCCTAGTCTCCGCTCCAGAAAACCAAAACGCACTATTGAGTCTAGAGCCACGAGATTCATCAAAAGATCTCTTAGGAACACTTGACATTTAATCACTTGATGATCAACTAATAAGATCATCGGTGGTTCATATCGAGTCCTTCACAGATCTTAGCAATCTGTCGAGAACATTTATGAGAGGTTCACATCTGTGATCCTCTGTGATTGAATGGAAACTCGCCGTGGTCAACATCAAACAGCCGCCGAAGTAAGTCATCGTAACTCCCCGTGGATTACGGAGTGTGTCTCAAACGGTCTCATTGTGAGGTGATGCTTTCGTGTACCTCGGCGACTCATTCGAATCAGATGTACTTTGGTACATCGCGTTATCTCACTTGTGGGACTCAGCTCAGAACGGCCTTTGTAAGAATTAGAGTTGTGTCCTCACACTATGCGTTGACACTCCTCGAAGTTCAAACTTGTAAGTGCCGGAAACCGCTTATTACTAACCGCTTGAAATGTTTTCTTCTTATGGAAGCTTCGGAGCGGGATGATCGTGTTGATTCTTCTCATGCTCACGCCAACATCATCACTAATGGAAGTTCTATTCAATGCAACACAACAAATAATGATTCTTCATCAATCAAAGAATCTACAAAGTCAAAGACTTAAAGAACTTCATCAAGATTGATTTCCAACGCCAAAGAGCGGTGAGCATGTTGAAGAATGACGTGGAGACACCGGAGCAATAAGCGCACTGAGGCGCTGACCGGATGCAAACAACAACATACTATCACTTTCACCACAAAGAACAATGATCAAAGAACAAAGTTAAAGATGACGCCAAAGCATAACTGTTCAAAGATAACTATCTCTTAACCTTTGGGGAGATTGTTCGAATCAAGGCAATTCTTCTCACAAGAAAGAAGAATGTCGAAGATCGCGATCAAGCTACTATTACATCAACGCCTTCACCGCTACATTCATATATACTTGAGGGGAGATTGTTGGAATCACTCCTAAACAAGATTTCAAGTATTTATATTTATATTAGGTCTTTATTATGGCCTTTATGTTTGTTTAAGGTAGCTTATAGAAGGCCCATAGCTTAGGCCCAAGCCCAATAAGAAAGGATGGGAACTAGTGTGCTGCCCTGCTTCCTCCTATAAATACTTTGTAAACCCCTTTAGGGTTGTTTGTTATTCTCTTCACTACCTATTCTTAACCGCATAATATATTTACGTGTAGTGTTTGTCTTGTTCATCCGCTCTTTCTCTCTTTCTATGCTTGTGTTGCTTATGTAGACCTAACATCTAAGGTTGTGCTTACGCTGCACTGGTCCTTTCAGAATAATGAGCTACTAAGAAGCATTAAATGCGAAGCTCATCTTAGCCCAAGCTAATTAGTTTTAATTCCACGCGCCCTTTATGGTGTACTATCCTAAACATAAGGTTTACACTTAACGCATGTAGATACTCAATACTAATTCTTGATTGAAGAACCCAATACCTCAATTAAAGTTCGAGGAAAAGCTTACAACATTAAAACAAGTGTAAATGTTTTAATAAACTATGCCTAGATGAATGCATGACATCTTTGTACATATATTTGATTTAACATCAAAACGGTTAATTTTTACGGTTATGCCATCCAAATCGAAACTAAACACCTAAGATTATTTTTATTTGTTGACCCTCGTGATTCTAGATCGTAATCGCAAGGTAAAATGTCTAATGACGCGAGCTTTACGGACTATTTGCGCTTCTTGCTTCTTAATTGAGTTTGTAGAGCGAGTGAACTCAAGGCATAAGATGATAAAACATGTTTACATGGTATTGATATTGGCTATATATGTAATCCCATAAATCTAGGAATTGCAATTGAAATTGGCAATCGAGCAATAGCTCTACCATTTTGTATAAGGTTCATTACTAGCGACAACAATAATCGACGCGATATGAATATGACAATTGGACCTAGTTTTCAATAATAATTAATTGGTTATATGAATATGAACCTTGGTATTTAATTGTTTATTGAAAAGGTTAATTTATCAAAAATACCTAAAATTGAATTTTGTAATTTTTGAATGTATAAATGCAACAACCGTGAACGTGGTTTAGTCTTTGATTAGTAAATTATCCATTTAGCTTTCAAACAAATGTTCGATCGAGAATATTCTATCGATAAGACAAACGAAGTCTTTTCCATGAGAAGCATGAGACTCAATCCTATTCCTTTTCATGAATGAGAAAGGTATAGGAACATTTGAATTGTCTAAATTTAATGTAACTTAGCAATGAATTGCACATCTTATTTTCCATAAAGATTTCATTACCCTCATTTGGTAATGAACTTTGTAACAAATGAATGGTTAACTGGAAAACATGTATATGAGTTACTAGATTGCCTAGACTAATTCATAAAATTAAATTAGGCAACTAGCATATTTTTATTAGTTGTTTTGCTTTTTCCTTTAAAGGTTTACATACCAAGACATGTGTGTGTGTGAGGAAGATTGCATACAATTTTTCGAAGTTAATAACATTTAACCTATCATCTCAGAGAATATACCTTTTAGTACCTTAGTAATGATTACGTCATGGTTCTTTCAAAGGTATAGGAAAGCAAAAGCAACAAGTTGTTTTCAATGTTTGCAAACTTAATGTTGTCGATTCGTGACTAGTGCATTACCTAACAAGAAGTTGTTTTAATGATTTCTAACATGGGAGCTACAAGCCTTATTTCCCTTGTGCAAGTAACCCAGATTATCTTCAAAGATAATTACTTTCCAAATGTAGGCACTTATGTTTTTTTAAGGATAGTGGGTATACGTTTCCTTACTAAACAATATAGTTCTACATCTACTTGTTATATCTATGACACAAATCATATTAATCAAATAAACGAACGAGTATCGTGTTGTTTATATGCTACATGATGTTGTTCCATGCACAAGTGGGAGAAATCTTATGTGTGCAAGGTACAACACATATTAAAATGATTTAAAAGAATTCTCTTGTTCGTAAAGTAAGAGAATAACGCTCTCTAATAGGAAGTATACATTTATATATGTATGATTTCCCTATTAAGAACATGTGTCAAGATGATAACAAAGACTACTTTATTTTAAATATTTATGTCATTCAATATTTAAGAACACTTGTAGTTACAATTTATGTTACGTGAGAACGTGAACTAGATTGTAGCCCAAAGTAAAATATCCACGTCGTGAAAGAGCATGGATGATTTTGCAGTTTCTTACGTTGAACATTTCATGGAATGACATAATTAAATGAAGTAATCTAATACTACTTTGAATTTAAGTATTCATTGAATGACTTAAATATATGTAGTAAATATTAACTTGAAATATTAATTGAAACCTGAGGTGGTGTTCATAATTACTTTAATTATAAATGTTTATGATTTTGTAAAGTCACAAACATGAAGTCTTTTAAAGACTTACAATATAAAGTAAGACGTTAACTTGCTATGTTTTAAGACATATGCATGAAGTCAATGAGTTGATCAAATGACTTATAACGTATAGTGGGATTATAACTGATATGTCTTTTGACTTGGTCAAAAATACTTGTGTTATAATGCATGCAATTGACTTGGTAATTCTATTGTACCATTAAGTTTTACTTTGTTGGTAAATATGATAAACCAAAGAATAGATGGTTATCTTAAATATTGTTAGATTAATCTTACAATATTAAATTCTAAGGAAATACCATAGTTTTATGGTATGTTCGGTTAGAAGAATCAAAATCTATTGGCATTTTTTGATTCAAAGATAACTATAGTTTCTTTCAAAAGTTATCAAGGTTAGTAGTTTGAGTATAGATTGAATATACTCAATAAGACTCCAACCTAGAAGATTGATAAGACACCATTTGTTTATGGAATGTTATGAATCACATTAAGTCTTATAAATGAAGTTCTGAATTTGTTAAACTACTTATAGAGTGAGTTGTAACAAACTAATGTCAGGAACTGTCAACGTTTTTGTAATATCTCAAAAGAGAACAATGTATTGTTGCTCTACTTACTAAACTATTTAAAGGTAATCTTTAAATTGTTAAAGGCAAGTGGGAGTTTTGTTTAGATCTTGAAAGATTGAATTACAAAATACATAATCTTCTAAAATGCACTAGCAAATATCATGATGAGGCTAAACATGTATATGATAGACCTCAATATGATGGAATTGTCATTCATAGATCCGTAAGGATATCTCAAATATTTTATATGCTGAGGATTATGAGTTACAGGATCATGGTAAGCCTGTTAATCATGATGATGAATTTACCAAATGTTGAATTGTGGTAAATCAATCATACTATAAATGTAGAGATGCTGTCCATAAAGATAATCAAATTTAGATACTTGGTTTATCTTAATAAAGATGATTTTCTTCAAAGGATGAAAATCCTAGTGGTTTAAATCTTTGTGTAGAAATCATATGGACAATATTGTACATGTATTTAATGTATGTCTAGTGATAATAATATCAATCATACTTAAGCAATTAACTATGATTGAATATTCTTTCTATATACATTAAATAGAAGTATAAAGATTATAATTGTCATACTTAGTTTCATTGATATGAAATTTTGACAATGAATATAAAACCTCTTTGTTCTAAATTACTTTTCGCAGGACGATAAGTAATGCAAAGAAGTTTTATGAATTCAAATAATCTTTAAATATGTACAGACCTGCAAGAATCCATGAATGGATATATGCATGCATCTAGGAGATGATTCTTATGTTTAATATTAAATCCATGTTTGATTTAATAATTAGAATAAGATTGCTCATAAGTATTCCTGAAAGCTAGTGGGAGTATTATTTATTTTTCTTAAATCTTATATGTTGTATGGGCAACTACATTCCACTTAAATTAAGTTTGAGTTGGGAATGAAACTCGCTTTTGTAGATTTGGAAATAATATATACAACCTTGGAATATATGTTTATTATTATAAACATATGCTGTAAATAAATGAGTCAAATAGAACATGATGAATACATATCTTTGACAAGATATATGAGATCTTAAACTTTAACTTGAGGATTCATCATGAACATCATGTTGTGTATAAAGTTGTTGTGTCATGCTTGATTACAAGATGATTTGACAACATTGAAAGTTGTTAGTGTAATAAATATTTTAAAGGAATATGTTTGGATTTAGAATCACATTCCACAAACTGGAGATGCTCCTAGATTCTATGGATGATTATATGACAATTGTTTCATAATTGTCATTGCCAACAAACTTGAGTTTTGGTAGGCACCAACATTACACTAGAACTGTTCAAAAGTTTACGGATATTTAAAGAGCATATTGTTGTGCACAATGATGCTAGTATAATTGAGATGACACTCAATTCTAGTCATGGTATCCTTGATGATGACCATGTTAACTAGTTATGCTCAACTAAGAGCATAGTTGCATTATACATTAAAGAATAAAGAATACTTTAAAACTTTAAGGTTTTGAAAGATAATTGTCATAAAAGGGTGGTTAAGGTTATCACGCACCTTATGGAATGATATGACAATATCAAGATATGTGTAAACATATACAAGAAATTCACTTATTGAATTCTTGAAATAAGTATTCTCAAAATTCTTATAGATCAAAGTTAGTTGAAATTATGCCTTGTCAACAAGTATGAGTTGCATGACTTGTGGCAAAATTCATTAACTAAGAATTATCATGCATTGATCTATTTAGTATTTTTAGTATTTGGATAAAAGGATATTCTAAACATTATTATTGAAATGAAATAAAATCTTTTGTTATGTTTATTGTTCATTTATTATGATGTTATCCTATATTTACATGTTTAAATCCTTGAATAACTTAAGTTATTCTAAATAGTCCGTTGTCAATCAATAACATGGGAATGATATTGAATTAAGACAAATCTAAGTATTAGTTAGAATATACTTGAAAGTATATTGATGCGTAGCATGACTAATTTCAGATGATATTCAATGTATTGAGTATAGGACTTATCCCACCCACATGATGATACTTTATGGATCTTAGTTTGTATATCATGAATATTTATCCTCCTCGACTTGAGATACAAGAGATATGTCATGGATGTAATGCATTTTTGTGAAGCAATCTAACGCATAATGCGAATCGTAGTTATAAGGGTTGTTTTCGTAAGTGTTGCTAAATTTATGAATCCTGCTTGTAGTCAAAATGGGATTTGTTTCCTTCAAATTTATTTTGAAGTATAATACTACTGGGTCCCTCGTAGGATTGTTAAGATGTTTGTATGGCCATACCCAAGGTCTTCCGGAATATGTTCAAGAATTGGTAATGTTAATCAATCATAAAGCGAGAAACAGAATAGTTAATTAAGAAATGAGTAAGATCCATATTCTTATTAACATGGTATTAGAAACAAAAGGATGAATATGATGATGAATCATCAAATTTGGTTTTTCTCCAGAAAACCATACACGAGTTGTACCGGGGCATTGGCGTGTTGCTAGACGCTAACCAATGTCATTTCACGTTTTGTAAACATATCCAAGTGGGAGTTGTTGGAAATGTATATATTTACAAACATGTGAATGTCCGGATTCGAACTCGTGACCACCGGACAAAACGCACACATTAGCGAATGAGAATTAAAGTTAATAATTAATGTTTATGTTTACGATTAATTATTGCACATTAAGTCCAGATAACAATCGTTATGTATTTAACGGAAAAATGACTAACGACCGTTAAAATGAAAAAGAGAAGGACTAGAAATGGAAGACTTGGAAAAAAGTTATGGGTTCTCTTTGGGCTTGTCTACATGGCCGGCCAAAGGGTAATGGGTTTCAACCCTATACCTAACTTGTTCCCAAAGTTTACCTACTAGTATATAAAGAGGGTTAGGTTCTAGGGTTTCATACACTTGTGCATTGAATTAACCCTAGATCTCTCCTCTCCTCTCTCTAGTCATTATTTCGGCCGAACACCCCATTTGTAAGGGAGTTTGGTTTCGTTTTTCTTAAACGAGGACTTGTGTTAGATCTAGCAATCGCTTGATTCGTTGGTTAATTCGTGTGTACAAGAACGTGGTTGTAAGACATTATTCTTACACCAAGTAGTACTTCTTTGTTTTTCCTGGGATCTGACATTCGCAAGAGGTACGTTACGCATGCTTTCAGTTAATTAATTTATTTGTTATGATCTTTAGTCTTCCGCTGTGTACTCTTGATGTCTTTATGTTTTATTGTATTTTATATATCATAAACTCAACACAATATACTTCCCCATTTCTTCTATATGGTCATGCATGCCCAAACGCCCATATTCATCAACAGTTATGAGAGATCTCTGCTCAAGAACTCTTAAATCAGTTATAGGTTCAAATCCACAGCATTCAAGAATTAGATTGCATCTTCTCTGCTCACGCCTTTCAATATGCATGCGATGTCTAGAAATATTTGCTGATAGTCATATTCCAGACTCTCATAGCTTAATTCTAACTTTTTTAGAATCTTCTCCTGGGGAAATTTTTTTAATCTGTTTATGGCCTTTACCCATTCATGCTCATTTTTACCGCAGAGAAATGAACCCAATACTTCGACCGTTAAGGGAAGACCAACAGCATAACTTACAACTTTTTCTGACAGCTTTTTGAACCCTTGAGATGGAATCGCCCTTCCAAATGCATGTCTATGAAGAGAAAATTGCTTCCTCATTTGATAAGAGATCGATATCTTGAATCTTCACTCTGTGATCGACCTTATCTGATAAGAGATCGATATCTCGAAACTTCACTCTGTGTGCTTGCAATACTTGCTCATCTCTTGTTGTAACGATAATTCTACTTCCCTTCTTAAACCAGTTAGTCTCACCGGCTAACGCCACAAGTTGGTCTATGTCATTCACATCATCTAGAACAAGAAGAACCTTTATACCGCGCATCCTCTTTTGCATCATGTTTATCCCATCATCAACACTATCTAGAGTGACTTGTTCATTTAGCACTCTTGAAAGGACTTGTTCTTGTAACTTCTTCAAACCAGACATAGAGGGTTCTGAAACTTCCCTCACATTCCTAACAAATATTTTAGCTTCGAAAGCAGATAGATGATCAAAAACAGCTCTAGCTGTAGTTGTCTTCCCAGCCCCTCCCATGCCCTTGATCCCTATCATGCGAACAT
>OU343217.1:245137350-245529111 GCA_910596185.1 Chrysanthemum makinoi | reverse complement strand
CTACCAAAACACAACTAAGTATGGGACGTGACAATTCAACCACCAATAAAAGATAACTAGAGAGTAATAGTATCTAGGTAGACACATTTTAATCATCACGGCACACATCAAAAGACATAGCTACCCATTGTTTAGATAATTATAAAATTAGAATAGTAGAGTAATCGGTAGAAATACCAACCCCCAAATCCAACCCCAGATACCCTTAGCCTTTATAAAAAATATAAAAAGACAAAAATAATCTTCTTCCTTAACCTCAACCTTTAGTATTCTCACCTAGCATTCCTACAGAGAATGATATCAACCCGAGGTTTTCCTAATACTACACTACAATGATTAGGTTCATCGCCTAGTGGTTGAAAACTCAAAAGAAGTTTTCACCCCAACAGATGGCGCTGCACGCAATAAATGGGAGATCCGCTATTAACTTCTTCATTTGTTTAAATGCTTCCTCCGCTTCTGACATCCATTGAAAATCACTCTTTTTGTACATTTTTTAGTGTTTTAAAGAAAGGCAATGATTTTTCAGCGGATTTAGCTAGAACCATTTAAACTTGCTGTTCCATTTAACTTTCTGAAATATTTGAGTTTGGGGAGAGATACACGCCATTATCCAGATACTTTGATCCCCTTAGTGTTCACGACATATCCGAGGAACATTTCCTCTTCCATTTCGAAGGTGCATTTTTTGGGATTTAATTTCATGTTGATTTCCCTTAAAGTCTTGAAGGTTTCCTCCACATCCCTTAGTATCTCGTCCTCTGAGCGACTTTTTATTACAAGATCATCAATATATACTTCTATATTTCTGCCAATTTTTTTATAAAAAGCTTTGTCTACCAGTCGTTGGTATGTTGCTCATGCATTCCTCAAACCAAATGGCATTTTTGTGTAAAATATTCCTTGGCTCGTGATGAACGATGTCTTTTCATCATCTTCCTTTGCCATTTGAATCTGATGGTAGCCTTATATGCGCTCTATAGGAACTTAAAAGGGTATCGAGGAGTGATTCTACTTTCCAGTCTATTTCTGGAAATGGGTATCCATCTTTGGGACATGCCTTATTTAGGTCTTTAAATCTACGCACATTCTCCAACTTTTGTCATGTTTTTCAACCATTACAGGGTTAGCCAACCAACTGTGGCAGTGTACTTCTTTCATAATGCCTGCATTCACGAGCTTTTCTACTTCTTCCTAGATTGCCTTATTTCTTGCCTGTGCCTGGCCTCGTTTCTTTTGTCTAATAGGGGTGTATCCCCCCGCGTATATTTAAATTATGTTCGGCTATATGTCTTGGGACACCCGTCATGTCTGCTAGGAATATATCCAGATTTTGCCTTAGCATGTCACACAACTTTTTTCAGCCTTCCATTGTTAAAGTAGATCCAATAGCTATTGTTTATTCTGGATGTTCTAGATGGATCGCCACTTTAATTCGCTCTTCCACTGGCTGGCTTTTAGCTAGATTTGTTGTGTTGGTCCATAAACCATTGTGCATTTGATCGAAATGATTCGGCTGCTACGTAGTGTAAGCACTGCTCCTTCTACTGGGATTTTTTCCATTCCACATGTTGTGGAGGGTACTGCCTGTAATTTCCACACTCCTGGTCTTCCTATGATCCCATTATATGGTGATTGGGACCTTACTACTACGAAGTTCATCCCTGCGGATGCTAAGTGCTCCTCATCACCGACTTTGGTTAACAATGATATTTGTCCTATCAGCCATATCACTTCTTCGCTAAATCCAATATGGGGTTGTAGGGAATTATATTTGTAAAATAGATTTAAGTTTGTTTAAGTCTATTTAGTATTAGTTTTGGTAGTATAAAGGTTAAGTCTGGTAGGCTTAGAATTCGTTGTTAAGTTTGCCAGTACAAAGTTAAGTCTGGCAGACCTAAGTTAATACTGATTAGTATTTGTAGTTAGTTCGCTTATGATAAAACCAATAGTTTGTTAGAGTTATATTAGGGAAGGATATGTACGTAGGTATAAGAGAAGAAAGATATCTTTATCCTTCTACACGTTTTGTTGTCAATTAGGGTTTTCTTGGTGTATAAAAGGATCCCTAATGTATTAGGTTAATGGACAGTTGTAAGCCTTAACCATTGATCAAAGCAATCAATAGAATATACAAATTTAGTATACCATTTTGTTCTTCATACTTATTATATTAAGATTCCGCATTATCACATTAAGGATTTGTTTTGAGTTCTTCACATAGTGAATTTGAATTTATTCAATTTTGCTATAAGTCATGTAAAGGCTACTTAGATCCATAACTTTGGACCTATAAGTGGTATCGGAGCCTATAGAAGGACTCTGTTGTTGAAGATACACAATCAAAAAGATTCATTCCAAACCAGAAAACATCAAAGATGTCTGACAAAGCAACTGAAACCTTCTCTGACCACCCAAGTGATGAAGAATCTAACCATGAAGATGGAGCAGACAACTCTCAATCTAAGCAACCCCAAATCACAAATACCACAACCATCTCCAACATGAAGCTTCCACCATTGAAGAAAGATGAATATGACATATGGGCTATGGAGATGGAGCACTATCTAGAATATAGTGATAATGAAGTGTGGAAGGTGATACAAAAAGGAAACTCTAAAAAGAGGGTTTCCAAAGGAAAAGATGGCACTTACACTGCGCCACCCGTTATCTCACGAAATTCTTGCTATGGAGAAGGAGAGAAAGGCCAAGAACATCTTGTTAATGGAACTTCCCAAAGAGCATATCAGACATTTTCATGGGATGGATGATGCAAAGGAGATCTGGGAGGCAATCAAAGTAAGATTTTGAGGGAATGCTAACTCCAAAAAGATGCAAAAGGCTGTCTACAAACAAAAATTTGAGGCCTTTACTATTTCCACCTCTAAAGGATTAGAGAAGGGCTATGACAGCTTTCAACAACTATTGTCAAAATTGGAAGCCCATGGTGCTGGTGTTTCTGATGAGGATGCCAATCAAAAATTCCTCAGGTCTTTGCCACAAGAATGGTCAAGTCTGGCAATGACCATGGGCACCTTCTGGATTTGCTAATGAGGTTACCTACTCTCTCTTTTCTAAATCATCAGAAGAGATGGATTTGCTCAATGAAGATCTGGAGCAGATTGATGATGCAGATATTGAGGAGATGGATATAAATTGGCAAATAGCTATGATTGCTATCAGGATGAACGAGGTCTTTAAGAGACATGGTAGAAGATTTTGTTATGATCCAAAGAATCTTATTGGCTTTGATAAAAAGAAGCTTGAGTGCTACAACTGCCATAAGCCTGGTCACCTTGCAAGGGAATGCAGATCTCATGTGGCAACTGATAAGAAGAAGAAGGAATCTCCCTATCAAACAACATGAGAGTCAAAAAGTTGGACTACTGACTATGGATGGAGGTGCTATCAATTGGGGAGAACATGCTGAAGAGGAGTCTACCAATCACTCTACTTTCATGTCCATTGGCTCAAACAGTGAGGTATCTCTATGTTCCAAACTCTGTGTTGATTCATATAACCAACTTAAAACACAAAGTGATGAGTAATTAATACAGTTGAGTGAACAGGATGCACAAATTCTAGCTTATACCAATGCAGTCAAAACCTTAGAAAAAACTAATTTTTTAAGCTGATGATAATTGTGCTAAGGATGAAAAGCTAAGGGTATATAGAAGAATCGGTACGAAAGCTCAACAAGAAAGAGATGAGTTAAAGAAAATAGTTGGGTCTTGGGGAGAGTCTTCTAAGAATCTACATAGGCTAATTAATTCTAGCATGAGCTCTAATTGTAAATTCTTAGGTCATCGATTAAATCATATAGTAAGGTATTGAGTTATGAGGAAGAGATGAAACTGTATATTTGGTAGTTCAGAAGAAGACTATATTGGTAAAACCACTTTATAATAGATTTGTTAAACCGATAATTATAAAGGAGTTCCACCACTCTTAATGAGAACTACACACCTAAACCCTCAACAAAAGTTTGATGAGTCTTTACCCGATTACAAAGAAATGGAAAAACCCCAAACACTTGCTTCTCAATACTATTCTATTGATTTTCTACCTCCAAACCAATGACGTTGAAGGATCCTTTGGGAAGAGTCCTGGAACCAATGCCTCAGAAGACAAATCCAGTGAGTATTCTACCTGTCAATCTAATGACAATGAAGGATCCATTAGGAATGTCTTTGAATGTTCTCTTGATCTTAAATCTGAATACATAAAGATTTCCAAACCAGTTTTAATCAAGAGCCTTATGTGCCCAAACCAAAACAAGCTGAGTTTGTCATTTTTGCAAAAACTTTTGTGTCTAAACCAGAAATAGTTAGACCTAGTTGTGTCCAACACGTAAAAACTCCTAGGCAACAGATTAAACCTGAGACACTTAAAGTAGATAGAAAGAATTAGAATGGGTTAATGCAGAGAGAATTTGGGGATGGATACTCTTTCACTAAGAAGAGTTGTTTTGTGAGGTAGCCTGCCATTTAATAAGAATGTGACGGATTATATGAAAAGAATGCTAAAGAGGTGAGCTTAGAAAGAAAATGGTCAGAAACACCGGTAATGGTATAGTTACACCAATGTGGAATAATGCAAATAGAAGTAATCATGCTAATCGTTGTTTCTTAGACCCGTACCTATTAATAACCGGGTAATTCATTTGTTAATTCTGTTAGACCAAAAGTTGGTACTTGTGTACCAATTAATTCTGGTTGGAAAAATATTAATTCTGGTAACATGTCTAGGGATAATATTGGTCGTGTTAATTCTGGTCAAGCCAAAGCAAATTCTGGTAATATGAATATTAAATTAAAATAACCAGAACCTACCAATACTTCACCCAGTCCCAAGTTTAGACAACCAAAGGTGAATCAATTCAATCAAAGTTTTTTTTTTTGGTTTACATTCACCTATGAGGAGACCCATAGTTCATAATGCAGCTCAAATGTTTAAATCTTATGCTGCAAAGGGTAATTGGGGACTCGTTGTTAAGCCCTAAGGAGTTATACTTGGATACGCACAAAACCACACCCAAGAGTAATAATAGACCATCTTCAGTTTATACTTTGAATTCTCAAGGTCCATTAGGCACCAAGTCCTGCATTGTGCCTGGGTCCCCAGAAACTAGTTTCTCTTTAATGTGCGCTGAACATCCACACCGCTAGGAGGCAGAGGAATTGTTGATAGTGGATGCTCTGGGCATATAACTGGTAACAAGGATCACTTGGAGGAGTTTGAGGAAGTCCAAGGAGGTTCTGTTACCTTTGGTGGAAGCATAGGCTACACTATGGATATTTAGATCATAATAGATGTATTATAAACATCTATGTGTTAGTTAGATTTGGTAAATTTAGAACACCTTGAAGTAACTTTGATTTCTATGTTGGCTACAATATTTTTTATGTGCTTAAACAATTCCTTTACAATTGGTTGTTCTAAGAATTAATTCTGGTAGCCAATTTGAGTTAATTCTGGTTTAAACAACTACCTATTGTATATTTCTTGGTTTTTGAAGTAATTATCCAGGAATTGCATGGATGAAAGCAAGATGGAACCCATGGCATTTATACTGTAAGTGAAAAATGGTTAAGTCTGGTGAGTCATGGTTAATACTGGTTGACTATTTTAAGTGTGGTAGTATTAAAAATATTATCGTTAGTGCTAGTCGAGGGAAAATCAGTTTTTACTGTTTAATTTGTACCGTTACCTACTTCTAGGCGGTCAGAAGTATATATATGGATAATTTTTATTTATAGAATTCATATTTATCCATTATTTACTTTATCTCAATCTTTAAAAGTTTAAATCTTTTCTTTCGATTAAGTCTTTTTATGAGCACTAACCCTAAATCGCCAAGACTACCAGAACTTCCAATTCACTTACATTATGGCTCAATTACAGTTCGTAGACAAGCATAATCAAGTGGATTTTCTTAAAAAGCCTGTTGAAAGTACTGGCTTTGAACAGATAGTGGATTTCCTTAAGGGTTCTCACATCAGGTATGCCCTTATTCAAAATCCACCTATCTATGAATCCATAGTCAAACAGTTCTGGCATACTGCTACTGCCAGAACTCTTGTTGATGGGACTCTAGAGTTACAGGAAACCATTGACACTCTGGAATACTTAATTATTGAGGAATCAGTCAGAAACAAGCTTCAATTGTCTGATGCCTCAGGAATTTCTATGTTTCCTAATAATAAACTTTTTCAGGGTCTGGGTAATATTGGATATCCAACAGATGGATCCTTTACTTTTTGGAAAAGTCATTCTACACCATAGTGGCGCTTCCTTGTGCATCATTTCTTACATTGTATGAGCTCTAAAAGTAGTGGATGGGATCAATTTGGAAACAATATTGCTTCTGCATTGGTCTGTCTCTCCACTGGCAGACTATTCAATTTTTGTAAAATGATTTTTGATGCCATGGTTGCAAATTCCAAAAATAACAAAAAGTTTTTGATGTACCAAGGTTTTTGCAAATGATCTTAAATGTTGAAACACCAAGCAAACACCCTTACATTGTTGTCCCTTTCACTAAAAATATTTTTGGAAACACGAAAAGGGGTTTTGAAGGGGTTCACAAGCCACTTTTTCCTACTATGTTTCCTGCTATTTCCACTAACCTCAGTGTACATCGATCCAGCCTCCATCATCTCTACATCCGCAGCTCTCGTGATCAACCAACACATGAATCAGAAGAACCTGAGTTTGCACAGAGGACACCAACTCCACCACCACCTTCACCTCCTGTTCATGAGGAACACCTACCAGTGGTTCCTCAAACACCCACTCATACAGCAAAACCAACTTCCTTATCTGTGGATGATCTTCTCAAACTGGTTCCATAATTGCTTAACAGAATAGATAAGTTGGAAAAGGAACTAAAGAAGTCTAAGCAGACTCAAGCAGATGATGTTATAAGTTTAGTCAAGAGGGTTAAGAGATTGGAGGGAAAATGCAAACAGAAGGGGATAGACATTACAGATTCAGAAGGTGAGGCAAATTCTTCCAAACAGGGGAGGAATTTGCAGGAGGGTGGATCAGACTTCAAAACACCAACTAAGGAGAAATCCTCTAACGAAACAAATATTAGTCCTCAAGGATTGGAAGCAGCTGAAGGAGAAGCTGCAAGTTCTTGTGAGAAGGTCAAGTCTGCCCTTGATGAAGTTAATCCTGGTTTTGAAGAAGTTAAGTCTGGTGCAGCAGTTAAGTCTGGTGGTGAAAATGTTAGTTCCATCAGTATCAAGGTTAGTACTGGTGAACAGGTTAAGTCTGATGAAGAATCTATTCCTCAAAGAGAAGGTAAAGGGATAATACAAGAGTTCTGAGCCAGTCAAAACCAAAAGGAAGATCATGGAAGAAGAAGCAAGCTTAGTATAGATTTCCATAATCCAAGCAGAGGATGCAGCTGCAGTAGCTAAGCTTGCAAGACAGAAAATGGATGATGAGCTTATTGCTAAGAGCTGGAAGAAACCACTAGAACTAACTGAAGAACAAAAGAAAAGACAAGTTGAAGTTCTGGAAGCTTCCAATTTCTACACAAATGAATATTGAGACACCATCAGAGCTAGACTTGAAGTCAACATAGATATTCTTGCTGACATTGGAGCAGAAGACTATGGTAGGAAGATGGTGGAGATGATAAATGAGAAGAAGAAGCTTCTTAGAGAGCAGAGACAGAGAGAAAGAATGCACAGACCACTGACAAAAGGAGAACAAAGGGAGTACATGATCAACTATATCAAGAATCAAGGCCACCCTAGTTGCAAGCTAAATCAGTTGAGGAAGTTAAAGGCTGATGATCTAAAAGCAGAATTTGAAAAGGTGGTCCTACAGATTAAAAGCTTTACTCCAATGGACTCTGAATTGGAAGCTTCAAAGCTAAAAATGCAAGGTATTACTCTTCAACCAAAGGAGATTAAAAAGTAGAAGACTGAAGATGTTAAAGAAGCTGTTGTTACTCCAAAGGTTGTGAAAAAAGAAGAGGAAGAAGAGGAAGCTGAAGCTCTAAAACCTATTGTCAGGTGGACAAGAAAGAAGTCTACTGCTAAGAAGGGTAAGAAGAAGGATGAATCTGAGGCTAAAGAGGAAGTGGAAGCTTACATGGAAGACAAGGTTGATGAACCTTCATCTGAAGAATTCACTATGGGCTCCATTCCTGAAGGTCCATCACCTGCAGCTAAGATAGCCAAAGTTCAAATCATCAAAAGTGGGAGCAAGGGAGTTTACCAGGTTGTAAGGGAAAATTATGCTGACACTATTTATGTAAACTTTCCTGCTTTGTTAAGTGATATTTCCAAGGATGATTTGAAGACAATGTACCAGCTACTTATGGAAAATCATGGTGACAAAAGGCTTGAGGAAGAGTATGAAAGGGTCCTCTATGGAGATTTGAAGACTATGTTTGAGTCTCCTAATGCTGATGATGAAATGTGGAAGCTGGCTAGCCAAGAACAAGTGATCAGATGGAGATATTTCCATACTTGTCAGGTTCACTGTTTGGAATTAGAAACTTTAATTGTTTATATGCTAACAGAAGTGGAGTATCCACTTCCAAACAGGATTTGCAGGGCTATGCTGGAGAAGAAGCTGTCAGGTGAAAGGAAAGATAATGCATGTTATCAGCTTTTGAAATTAATTGGATCAAAAGCTCAACAGCAATAGTTTTTAAGTGTTTGAAAGATTTTTTCTAAGTGTTGTTGAGTCTATTTTAAAAGGTTGATAAATTAAAATGGTTTTTGAGGGAGTTTCACTTGGTGAAGGTGCATAGCACCAACACAACAAATGGTTATCAGTCCGCCATGTCTAATCCATATAAGGACTAACTAATCCATGAGCAAATGACTCTGGTAAAGATATCTCAAATCCGTTTATAGCTGACAATTTGCCAAAAATTGTATGGTATTCAACTCACCATGTCTATGTTTGATGAAGAGTTGGCTAGCCCATAAGTTCATGGCTTGTGGTAAAGGCATTGGAAAACCATGGCTAGTCCAAAATCAAACAGATTTTGGTAAAGACTAATCAAATCCATTGATAGCTGCTGGTTTGCTAAAAATCATATGGTTATCAATGTACCATGGTTTTACACACCAAAATATTGGCTACTCCAATAGTAATGGCTAATTCGTAAAGAGACATCAAATCCATTAAGTTTTCTATGATTCACCTCTGACATGAGTTAACACACCTGGATGTAATGAGAATAGCATGAAACTTTTTATGAATGTACATACCATTGTTGCAGAAAAGACTATGGAGTATCGAGATATTTTGAAGATTGGATGCTGCACAGATCATACAATGAAGAATATTTAAAGATGCAGCTCAAATATTATTCCAAGATCCTCAAATAGTACATAGAACTTGAAGTTCACAAGTGAAGACTGTTAGGGAGGAGGTAGTGGAATTATATTTGTAAAACATTTAAGTTTGTTTAAGTCCTGCTTAGTATTAGTTCGTAGTATAAAGGTTAAGTCCGATAGGCTTAGAATTCAAGCAGCAGCCATGCTGCACCTAAGTTAATACTGGTTAGTATTTGTAGTTAGTTCTGTTTACGATAAAATAGAATAGTTTGTTAGAGTTATATTAGGGAAGGATATGCACGCGTAGAGATATCTTAGGAAGAGATATCTTTATCCTTCTACTCATTTTGTAGTCAATTAGGGTTTCCTTAGTGTATAAAAGGATCCCTAATGTATTAGGTTAAGGGACAGTTGTAAGCCTTAACCATTGATCAAAGCAATCAATTGAATATACAAAGTTAGTATACCATTGTGTTCATCATACTTATTGTGCTAAGATTCCGCATTAGCACTTTAAGGATTTGTTAAGAGTTTTTCACATAGTGAATTTGGATTTATTCAAGTTTGGTATAAGTCGTGTAAAGGCTACTTAGATCCATAACTTTGGACCTACAGGGGTGTTGCGGCCGGCACCATTTGTTTTCTGATCTCAGGATGGAGCCTTTCGAAACAGTGTTCATACAGGATTTCTGAAGCGGATCCTCCGTCAATTTACATGCGGTGTATGAAGTGTCCTCCGATTCCCGCTTCAGTTATCATTGGGCCTTCATTCCCCTCCTCCGTACTGAGTGGTGGGAACGAGATGTTAGGGTTGCGGGAAAAGCGTTGTGTAATTCTTTGTCGGGTTACCCGCTGCTAGGTTTGCACCATTAAGATTGCGAGGGGCTTATCTTTTCTAGATGTGTCCCCCTTCTTGGGCGCCTTAGGCTGATCCTTTCCACTATTCTATTTTAGCTCTTTGATTACATTTGATAATTTTCCATTCTTGAGTAACTCTTCTATTTGTCTTTTCAGGTGCATGCACTCGTCTGTGTTATGTCCTACTTCCCCATGAAACTCACAGAACTTTTTGACATTTCTTTTTTCAACCGGTGTGGTCATTGGAGGTTGAGTTTTAAACTTCGCTATTTCCATTGTCAAGATTTCTTTCGGCGTTTTGGAGAGGAGAGTGAATCTATCTTGTTTTCTTTCTGTTCTGAGTTGGCTTTTAAATCCTCCCTTCTTGAAACCTTGTTTTTGTCCGAGTTCTTGTGGTTTCCATAGCACTTGTGGGAGTGGCTTCTTCCTCTCTTTGTTACTTGCGGCCACCTCTCCCCAGAGGAAAGATGCAGTCACCCTCATCATTTCGTCCATTGATTTAGGCATTTTGTCGTGTAAGCACTTGATCAATTCAGGGTTGGTGATCCCATGCATAAAACTTGAGATTTTCATGACTTCCGGAGCCCCTTTTACATCCCTACTTTCTATCTTAAATCTTCTTAAAAAGTCTTACGTGGATTCCCCTTCCTTTTGCTTGATATGGTGGAGCTCTACAGGGGCCTTTGTAACACCCCCAAATCTCGGTACAACGGAAGACTTAAACAAGCTTTCGGGGCGCTACTAGATTGGTACACAACACAAGTATAGGAAAACAAGATAATCATAAATAGTTCACAACCAATCCCATAGTTAATTATCTGGTTACATTTATTCCAAACTATTCAAAAGTAAGGCCCAAAAGAGATTATAAAATAGGTCCACATATTATTATCAGAGTTTAATATGATCCTCCAACCATGCCTCTTCTGCCAAGCCTCCTGATAACGCTACACGCGTCGTTCAGGGTCAAAGGAACTTCCTTTTCGTCGAGCAAGTTTTTCAACACCCTAGGTAGTGAACCTAATCGTTGTAGTGTAGTATTAGGGTAAGCCACGGGTATTGATATCGTTCTCTAGGGGTATAGGAATGCTAGTGAGAATTACTACGCTAAGGTTGGGGTTGAGGAAGATTATTTTTTATCTTTTTATATTTTTTTAAGGAAAGGAAAGGTGAAATCTGGTTTGGATTGGGGGAGGTTGGTATTGCTACCGATTACTCTACTTATCTAATTATCTAATCTAAGGTGTATGTAGTCTATGTCTAATTATTTTGTGCTCGTATGATAGTTTAAAGATGTGTTTACTTAGGTTTTACTACTCCTTAATTATCTCCTATTGGTGGTTGAATTGTCACGTCCTTATTCTTAGTTGCGCTGTGTGTCTAAAGTTGTAGGGTATGCGTTTCTCCCTAACTCTTTGAACTTACCAAAGGGTCTCGCTTCAAAACCCACTAGGGAAAATAACTCTTACTCTAAGGCACTCTTTGGATGGTTTAGCTTACAACTACTCAAGGAGTTATATTCTAAGGTTCACAAAGATTTAATCAAGCATTAAGTACACAAATCAATGACCTATCGCACTACAAGATCATTAATCAACTAAGATAAGAGACAACCAATCAATATTCAATAATTAAGTTTCATATTCCTAAGCAAACACACAAGTAAATTAGCGGACATGGAGAACATGCAAGCATACACACAAATAATCAAAGACATAATTGTATTAATGAAGTAAAACACTTATCTTGGTGTAAGATAGGGTTTGGAACCCTAAAATACCAGCACAGCCTTGGTCTGGTTTAGAATTTTACTCCAAAAGACTACACACAAATACTGAAAAATTCGGATTCTATATATAAGATTAGACATGCGACGCGGCCACACCTTTATGTTTTGTGATCGTCGCCATTAGGGTTTCGCCTTTACACGTTAGACTTAAGCGTCACCTTATGCTTGTGACGCCGTCTCCTTCTTTCCGATGCCGTTCGATTGCATCTAGGCCGCCTGAAGTGCGACGGCCTACTTTTATAACTTGATCGCCACTTGAAAATAGGAGTTTTGGCTTCCGTCACAAAATCCTCGACGGCGTCGCAGATAAGCTGCGACGTCACCTTATGTTTTCAAAGAGCATGAGTGTCTGATTCGACTTTGGCCATTTTCTTCGATATTCTTTTCGCCCAAATAAGTGCCATTCCAAAGATTTTGCCTTCAAGAGACCTAAAAGGTGAAAAGGAACGATATTAAGCAATAACGGATACAAAAGTGATCAAATAAGGGCTTAAACCACCCCTCAAAAAGGTACCTTTTAAAACCTTATCAAATATCCCTACACTTGGTATTTGCTTGTCCTCAAGCAAATGTGCTTTTAGCCAATTAATTTATAAGTTAGGGGTCATGAAGCATTGGTTTAAAACAGTCCACAACACATATAAGCCCCAGAAATAACAAGCACGGAAAATTACATACTAGCACCTCACATGGGGTGTTTGGATACTCACATCTCTCTCGGTGTATATGAAATATAACAAATTGGAAATGGAAGATAAACACTCATTAACCGGTCCTAGTACATAGATTACCATAGGCTTGAGAATAGATCAAACCTCCATCGCTTAGGCGTAAGCACCTAGGAAAGACTATCAAAGAGGTCTTTAAAGGGTTGTAACGTTAGGCTTACGGGAAACAAAGGGATTTGGTGGGATAGGCTATTTAGTGGTGGTAAGTCAAAAATCTCTATGTTAAATGCATAAGAAGAATGCTAAGCCAAGACTCGACCCTCTAGACTCTAGCTAACTGAAATAAACAAACATAAATTTAAAGGATAGATGTAGGATGGTAGCCATTTTTTTTTTTTTTTTTTTTCATACACTTTTACTCTACCATCCTCTACGGTAACATCAAAATGATAGGGATTTATAGGCACATCCCTACACTTGAGTTTTTATTACTCTAACACTAATTTGACCAAAATTGAAAAGATCAAAACACTTGGGGTACATTATTATGCAAACAAATGGAATTTGAATTTAAAGTTCTTCCGGCCATTTCATAAACTTTAACTTTTCCCATGAATCCCAATCGTCCCAAAACTTTATACAAAGGATATGACTCGACTTAGCAACTCATGCAAGCAACTAGATAATTGAACTAAGGGTTTAGGGTGATAACAATAATGCACTAAAAGTGAGTGCATGAAGGGTAGGCTAAGGCGATTTGGGTGTATATTTGGGGGTGGGGTGTAAACAATGCTCTTCATTGATATTCCAAAAAACCAAAACATCACGAGAACCGCGAAAAGGATAGGCTCTGAGGGGTTAACTAGGGGTATCGTGTACTAAAGATGAGTACAACGCTAGGGTGTGGGGAAATTACTCAACCGATGTGGAAGAAGTAATTATATTACGGTATCAAACAAGGGTTATCCTAATGCCTCTTATCATTTAGTTATTCCTAACTACACAAGTGCGCCTTACTAGCGATCTCGGATGCATCACAAAACAAGTTCTAGAATCTATTATACTACCGGTTCACACTCTAAGCATTAAAGATGAATGCTTTAATTCCTACTAATCTAAGGCGATCCTCACATTTTGGGTGGAATTTAGGTGGTAAAGGGTTTTTGTGCTAGTCATGTAACTTCCTATCCGTGAGACGCTTTTGTTAAAACTAATGGCCCACTCCTATATGTCATGAAAAATTTTAAATTTGGTGCCAAAATTACCCTAACCGACATTTTATCATGGTTTATTACACAAATACAATTGGACAAAGCAAATATTCAAGGATAAGCATAGTTTCAAAGTTCCCGCTTTGTTTTCTCCCTACACTTAACCTGAACATTGTCCCCAATGTTCCCCGAAAGTATCAAAGTTATGATAATGGAAGGTAATTAAAATGAAAGAAACTAGTACTCCCCTGATTAGCTCGGTAGGATCCGTGTGTGAAGTAGTGGTTAAATTCTTTCCAAGAAGAATTTATGCGAAAAGCTCCTTCCGCCTTATGTAACTTCTTCTTGATAAATTAAACATGCACACTTGAAGAAAACAAACGAAACATTCGCGTAAAATCGGCGGTAATAATATATATAAGACTCGATTTAAACTAGGATATAATGCTTGTGGAATGGATGCTGCATTTCGAAAATTAAGACCTAGAAAATTCCAAAATTTATAAGTAGCTGAAAACGAGAAAAAAGTAATCGTTGTTTTACCTTCACTGCCGCTATGACCTCGACACGTTATCCCGACAAAAAATGGTCTCATGATTTTCTAGAAAAAATTCGAAAATTTACATCTTTAGAATCGAAAAATTTCGCAAAACACCCATTATGACTCGATACAAGCATTTGACTCGAACAAACACACATGTATATCTTTTAAATAATTGTAATTCTCATGTTCACGTTTCTTTTGAAACGTGTGTAATCCCTACACTTATCCCTATGTGTAAATACCTTTATATGTAATTAAGACGAGGTTAAAGACAAAATAAAGCATTTTACAAATTCAAACATGAGAATAAACAATCAATAAAAGATATACACACAATAAAAAATGAAAAACAAATACACGGGTTGCCTCCCAAGAAGCTTTTGTTCTAAGTCACGAGCCCGACTCTACCCTTATTTAACGGATAAGGGGAGGTTTTCCCTACACTTAAGTTTAAGTGCGGGTGATAGTAGCAATACACACCCTTAGGGTGGAAATTTGCTACGTGAGAAGAGGGTGATGGGTGATTTATATGCTAAAAGGAGTGTGCTCCACTCATTATAACCTTACCTAAGTCTATTGGTATAGTGGGTGAATCAAATCTCTCTCCTAAAAATGGATCATCTTCTATCAACTTCAAAAGATTCTTATTTAAGGATCCATCTTGACCTAATAAACCCGGTTTAAACCCATAATGTTTCTTGTTATCAACCATGAATGGGTGATATAAGTGTGTAAGGTCATGAGTTACTCCTATATTAGCTTCCACTCTACATGGACTAGAGTCTACCACCTTTATCAAGCAACTACCCGGATTATTTATTTTGATGGGTGGATTGGGGCCTAATTCAATTCCAAGATTCATATCTAAAGACGGAAAATTGGGTAAGGTTTTTGGTTGAGGCTCCGGTTCATCAAAATTAGGAACTTCCCTAGGACTAAGAGAGGTCATGACAACAAGCATCTAAACCTACATTCTCTAGTGGCGTTGGGTCCAAAGGTTCTATATCAATTGGGGTTCCTATAGTCTCTTCTACTTCTTCCGGGTAAGTTATAGGCGATGTGTGTTCCTCAAGTGATGGTAGGGCTTGTGGGCTTGGAGTTTCCACCTCATTTTCCATTATATCTAGATCTCCTGAATGTTCATCATGTGTTTTAGTATGATCTAACCCAAATACGCTCCTAAGCATCTCAAATCCTTCTTTAGCCATTTCAAATTCTTGGTCCGATTCATAAGAATCATTCTAAAAAACTTGACTACTATGTTCTATTTGCCTAAATGATTCCTCACGTGTGTCATATGTTTTGAAATCTATCCCACACATGCGACTAAGTATTTTAACTTCAACCATCTCACAATCTTGTTTGGTTTTAGGTTCCATATTCTTAAAGACTAGGTCTTTTTGATCATGGTGCCTAAGATTATTCAACTTAAGGTTTATGCATATGAGGCTTTTCTTAAAAATTCTCCAGATGGTCTCGCTAAAAGGAGTTGATCCTGACAACGATTGTTGAATAGAAGCCACACAAACACAAAATATATCAAATCCATCCAACCTTACACCCGCCTCCTTTTGGATATCTCTAAGTTCACTCACAAATTCATTAGAACAATAAAACCAAACCAATTCAGAAATTGATTGTTCCTCATTTGTTAATGATTCAAATGCAACTTCAATTGCCATAGCGACGAATGAAAAGGGTTTACTTAACACAAACACAAAGAAGGAGGATAGACTACAAGGAAGCTAATAAAAAAAATCTCACTTGATAGGAATCTTGTGAGTAGACCTAAACGAGATATAAATCAATCCTAAACAATAACTATTCCCCGCAACGGCAAAAACTTGATAATGTTACACGCGTCGTTCGGGGTCAAAGGAACTTCCTTTTCGTCGAGCAAGTTTTTCCCCTAGGCAAAGGAACCTAATCGCTTGTAGTGTAGTATTTAGGGTAAGCCACGGGTATTGATATCGTTCTCTAGGGGAATAGGAATGCTAGTGAGAAGCTACTACACTAAGGTTGGGGTTGAGGAAGATTATTTTTTATCTTTTTATATTTTTTAAGGAAATGGAAAGGTACGAATCTCGGGGTTTGGATTTGGGGGTTGGTATTGCTACCGATTACTCTACTTATCTAATTATCTAATCTAAGGTGTATGTAGTCTATGTCTAATTATTGTGTGCTCGTATGATAGTTTAAAGATGTGTTTACTTAGGTTTTACTACTCCTTAATTATTGGTGGTTGAATTGTCACGTCCTTATTCTTAGTTGTGTTGTGTGTCTAAAGTTGTAGGGTATGCTTTTCTCCCTAACTCTTTGAACTTACCAAAGTTTCTCGTCTACAAAACCCACTAGGGATAATAAACTCTTACTCTAAGGCACTATTTGGATGGTTTAGCTTACAAGTACTCAAGGAGTTATATTCTAAGGTTCACAAAGATTTAATCAAGCATTAAGTACACAACGAATGACCTATCGCATTACTAGATCATTAATCAACTAAGATAAGAGACAACCAATCAATATTCAATAATTAAGTTTCATATTCCTAAGCAAACACACAAGTAAATTAGCCGGACATGGAGAACATGCAAGCATACACACAAATAATCAAAGACATAATTGTATTAATGAAGTAAAACACTTATCTTGGTGTAAGATAGGGTTTGGAACCCTAAAATATCTGCATAAGCAGCCTTTGTTCGGTTTAGGTTTTACCCAAAAGACTACACACAAAAAATAAAAAATTCGATTCTATATATAAGATTACGCGACGCGGCGCACCTTATGTTTTGTGACGCCGTCGTGTCGCCGTCATTAGGATTTTGTCTTGGACACGTTACTTTGCGACGGCGTCACCTTATGCTTTTGACGCCGTCCTCTTCAGCTTTCCCGTGCCGATTGCATCTAGCCGTCTGAGTTGCGACGGCCTACTCTTTTATAACTTGACGCCGCACTTGAAAATAGGAGTTTTGGCTTCTCGTCCCGTCACAAAATCCTCCGACGGCGTCAGATAAGCTGTGGACGCGTCACCTTATGTTTTCACAGCCTTTGAGTGTCTCGATTCGACTTTGGCCATTTTCTTCGATATTCGTGCTTTTCGTCCAAATAAGCTTCATTCCAGCATTTTGCCTTCAAGAGACCTAAAAAGTGAAAATGAACGATATTAAGCAATAACGGATACAAAAGTGATCAAATAAGGGCTTAAACAACCCCTAAAAAAGGTACCTTTTAAAACCTTATCACCTCCATAGAACAAGCAATCCAAACATCAGCTTAATTACCTGAGAAAACATGCTAAAAAGGTCAGCTAACGCTGGTGAGTTCATAGGCTTAAATATAAATTCAATAGTGGACCTGAAAGAGTTTATTTGCTATGCGAGACTAAGACTGATATACAATAAACATTTCAATCACATTCCATCAATATTCCAATAACACAATCAAGATCTCAGCATGGCCCCAAGCAACACTAGCCAGGTACCACAGTTATAGCAAAGATGACCTCAATGCTACCCTGGACTACGTCGGAGTAGACATCTATTCTTAGCTAGGTCACATAGTTATAGAAAAGGATTGCTACCCTAGACTAAGTCAATATCTACCACATATCTATTTTACTAGTCAACACATAAGAAAATCAAAAAGAGTTAAAGCATGTCCAAGAAAGAGTAGCATGCTTTCTCACCCCAATTTAGTTAAAACATAGATGGAAATGGGGCTATGAAACTCACCTCGATCAAGGAAAGCACAAATAATCACTAGCAAAGTAGATAAGCAGCTAACATGGTTTGACAACTACTGACTCGGCACAACCTATTAATATAAACTCATTCTTAATACATTTTCCAATTCCAATATTATCTACCCCGAATATATTCCAATTCTTATCTCCAAAAACATCTCGTTTCTTTATTTAGTTACAAGTATTTGGTATCATCGTGTGCGGTATCGACTCAACAAAACTCCATGAATGCACTATATTTCTAGCAATGCGACTCACGACGACAGAATTCAACCTCTAAGCGATAAGCTTTATAGTTTAATAAGTTTTGAAATAAATCGTTAGATCTTATTGAATTCGTTAACTCGATAAACTCAACCATTTATTTATTTCACTTATTATTCCAAAAAGTAGTCGACCTATCGAGTTATAAGGATAATTCGTTCATTAATATCTTTATCCTACGCACATAACGGGCTCTTATTGGATTCGTCAGCCCAATAAGTCCGCTATCTACGTGGGTTAAACCTATTAGTGGCAAGTCATCCGAAACCTATGCATAACTCACAATGGTTATTAAAAACTTATAAATGACACTTTTCGGTAAACGTGCCTCGAAACATATAATAACTCGTTTATTATAAAACCTTCCATTTTTAAGTCGTTGGTTCCCTTTTAAATATCGAATAATAAGGCGAGTCTTGCTATCAAATATTTAATATAAGAACTTACTATTTTCTATATTTCTAGTTTTATTTACATGTTTATATATATATATATATATATATATATATATATATATATATATATATATATATATATATATATATATATATATATATATATATATATATATATATATATAGTAGGGATCCTATAGTAAATTATATGATGAGAAGTGATAAACCACACATTTGAGATATATTGCATTATGCATTTATTCATATATGCAACATCTAGAGTTTCGAAAGTTAATTTGATGTATAGATGGTGCAAATTGATTTTCATGATTTTGCACGCAGAGGAACAAAAACAAGAGAAATCATGAAATGCATCTAAAAACAGAGAAATCATGAAAACAAGAGAAATCATACGGTTATAGTTCTCATTCCTTCTTATTTTAAGTAATCTTATTTGATCCTAATTGTATATATATATATATATATATATATATATATATATATATATATATATTACGTCAAGTTTCAATATATGCTTCGAGTTATTATCTCACCACAAGTCCAGTCATGACTCTCGCCTATAGATGTCATATTGTCCAATAATTAATAAAGTCCATGTTACGGCCAAGAAATGGGCAACCGAAATATGTACGATAACACCGACAAGAAGTTGACATATATTATCAAGTCCAATAAACAACTTTCTGCCCTAAACCTATGAGCTCGATAACGATCAACAATCTCCAATCAACTCATCAATCCCGATATCCATATCAACCAAGACTCGAAACCACTGCCGACCGTAATGCCTCGATTGGCTACCAAGTTGTTAAGCACGCAAACTAAACGAAACCTAGAGGCTCTTTGGCTCCGTGTCTCGTCCAAACTCAACCTGACCGGACCTTCTTGATCCCGGTCACTACTAACGCCAACAACAACAACATCCAACTAGTACTACGACAACCCGACCCGAACCAACGGGTCCTTGTGGTCTCGGTCGTGACCTTAACCCAACATCACACAGACCAAAATGGTCCTTTTGGTTCTTGTTCACCTCCCCAACGCAACCAAAACCATCATCAACACCATCAACCTCCATTTCCAACAATAAACCTATAAACAAAAAATCAAAACAACAATAAAAATGCATAAACACGAACCCGACACGACACACTCGATACCAACTCACTTTATTACGTTTTCGTTAGTTTTAAAGCTAGTTTTCATATTTGTGTTCATCCAATCCCAACCAAACACCAACGTACGAGACTCAAAAGTCTCATACGAGGCAAACCAACACTCAAACGAGTGTATATCTCATTTCATTTACATTTATCTTTCCCGATCTATATTTGTAACACAAAAACACGAACAAGCACGTTGTTTTGGGCACGATTGGGTGGCGAAATGCTGGTGTTAGGGCGCATGGCCTACATCAAATGAAAGACGAGAGGGAGACAAAGCTAATGGTGGTGGCAGTGGCTCACCGAAAAGTGGGCGGCGGCTAGGGTTTCTAGAGAAAGAAAGATGAAAGCTAGGGTTTGGTAGAGAGAAAGGTGTGTGTGTGTGTGTGTGTGTGTGTGTGTGTGTGTGTGAGTTGTGGTTTTTATATTTATGAGGGAGGGAGTAAATAATAAATATTTTGGGACAAGGGCGGATGCGCTTGATAAGGATTTAAAAGGTACACTTTTGAGGGGTCATTTAAGCCCTTAATCTACCACTTTTATATCCATTACTGCTTAATTTCATTCCTTTTCACTTTTTAGGTCACTTAAAGGCAAAATGTTGAAGGCAAAGGCCTAAATTGACCGCAAGTCCCCAATAAACATCATGACTAGCACGCACTATAATTGGGTGATGAAAAAGCCTATCCCAACTAGGCAAGATCCCGATAATCCTAGAGTTAGATGTAATTTCCTTGGTAGAGTTAAGGGATTGCCCGTCTATGTAGGTAGTTTCACGTATCCTATGGATTTCATAAATGTGGATGATATTAGTACAACCATAGATCCTAGCTTGTCCCACGTTATTCTAGGAAAGCCTTTCATAGAGAACAGCGGGATGACTTATGATCCGTCGTTAGGAATAGTGAGATCCAAGGATGAGACCGATGACATAGCCTATCAAATGTCGTTTAAGATTGAGAAATTTTCCTCATTATCCAATGATGAAAAAGAACTTAAGCTATCGGTCTACTATAGGAATGAGGAGGATAAGGAGAAGGGAGTAGATTATGTGATGGATAAGATTTTGGGTTCTATAAGGATTGCTTGAAACTAGGACCGGAATATAGAACCGATTGGGGAGAAGATGACTTCTTAGAAAGGTGCATAATAGGGCACTACTATAACATGGAAAACCACAATAGATACCATCATGAGGAAGAAGGTGATGGTAATGAAGTCACGTAGGGGCACGACTTCGAGTCTAGCTACAAGACTCATAAATAAGAAAAAGCGCTTCGTGGGAGGCAACCCATCCTTAATTGTTTGCTTGTTTGTGTGTCATGTATCTTTTCATTGATTGTTTATTCTCATGTTTGAATTTGTGAAAATGCTTTATTTTGTTTTTAACCTCGTCTTAATTACATATAAAGGTATTTTACAAAAGGGATAAGTGTAGGGAAGATTACACACGCTTTTTAAAAAGAACGTGAACATGAGAACTAACGACATTGAAAAGATATATGTGTCTGTTAGAGTCAAATGCTTGTATCGGTCATAATGGATGTTTTGCATGTTTCCTAATTTTTCCAAAACGCAGCACCGGCTGTTGGGAAACCCGACGTCGCACCGCTACTTGATGGCGCCGGGAGGAGCGAAAATTCTTATCTTATTTTCTCTCTTTTTATGCTACTTATAAATTTTTGGAATTTCTCGGTCTTAATTTTCCAAAACCGTAAACATCCATTCCACAAGTATTATATCCTAGTTTAGTTGAGTCATATATAGTTTTACCGCCGATTTTACGCGAAGGTTTCGTCTATTTTCTTAAGTGTGCATGTTTTATTTATCAAGAAGAAGATACATAAGATTGGATTGAGCTTTTCACGCATACATTCTTCTTGAAGAAGAATTTAACCACTACTTCACACGGATCCTACCGAGCTAATCAAGGGAGTATTAGTTTCTTTCGCTTTTAATTACCTTCCATTATCATAACTTTGATACTTTCGGGGAACATTGGGGACAATGTTCAGTTTAAGTGTAGGGAAGGAGACTAAAACGGGGAACTTTGAAACTATGTTTACCCTTGATTATTTGTCTTGTCCAATTTCATTTGTGTAATAAGCCATGAGAAATATCGGTTAAGGTAATTTTGGCACCAAATTTAAAAGTTTTCATGACATGTAGGAGTGGGCCATTAGTCTTAATAAAGCGTCTCATGGATAGGAAGTTATATGACTAGCACAAAACCCTTTACCACTCAAATTCCACCCCAAAAATGTGAGGTTCGCCCCTAGATTTGTAGGAATTAAAGCATTCACCTTTAATGCTTCAAGAGTGTACCGGTAGTATAATAGATTCTAGAACTTGTTTTGTGATGCATTCCAAGATCGCTAGTGAGACTACACGTGTGTAGTTAGGAATAACTAAATGATAAGAGGCATTAGGATAACCCTTATTTGATACCCGTATATATTACTTCTTCCACATCGGTCGAGTAATTCCCCACACCCTTGCGATGTACTCATCTTTAGTACATGATACCCCTAGTTAACCCTCAGAGCCTATCCTTTTCGCGGTTCTCGTGATGTTTCGGTTTTTCGGAATATCAATGAAGAGCATTGTTTACAATCCACCCCCAAATGTACACCTAAATTGCCTTAGCCTACCTTGTATGCACTCACTTTTAGTGCATTATTGTTATCATACTAAACCCTTAGTTCAATTATCTAGTTACTTGCATAAGTTTCTAAGTCGAGTCATATACTTTGTACACAGTTTTGGGACGATTGGGACTCATGAGAAAAGTTAAATTTTATGAAGTGACGGGAAAGAACGTTAAATTCAAATTCCCTTTATTTATATAATAATGTACTCCAAGTGTTTTGATCTTTTCAATTCGGGTGAAATTAGTGTTAGAGTAATAAAAACTCAAGTGTAGGGATGTGCCTATAAATCCCTTATATTTTGATGTTATCGTAAAGGATGGTAGAGTAAAAGTGTATGAAAAAAATAAATAAATAAAGAACATACGGGCTACCATCCTACATCTATCTTTAAATTTATGTTTGTTTGTTTCAAAGTTATCTAGAGTTTAGAGTGTCGAGTGTTGGCTTAGCAATGCCATTCTTCTCATTCTTTTAACATAAAGATTTTTGACTTGCCACCACTAAATCGCCTATCCAACCAAACCCTTTGTTTTCCCTACTGTAAACCTAACATTACAACCCTTTAAAATACCTCTTAGATAGTTTCTCCTAGGTGCTTACGCTAAAGCGATGGAGGTTTGATCTAGTCTCAAGCCTATGGTAATCTATGTACTAGGACCGGTTAATGAGTGTTTATCTTCCATTTCCAATTTGATATATTTCATATATAACACGAGAGATGAGAGTATCCAAACACCACTTGTGAGGTGCTAGTATGTAATTTCGTGCTTGTTATGACTTTTCGGGCTTATACTTGTTGTGAATTGTTTAAACCAATGCTTCATGCCTAACTTATAAATTAATTGCCAACACTGCTTGAGGACAAGCAAATACCAAGTGTAGGGATATTTGATAAGGACTTTAAAGGTACACTTTTGAGGGTCATTTAAGCCTTTAATCGCACTTTTATATCCGTTACTAGTTAATTTCTTCCTTTCACTTTTTAGGTCTCTTGAAGGCAAAATGCTGGAATGATACTTATTTGGACGAAAAGGCGTGAATATGTGAAGAAAATGGCTAAAGTCAAGATCAAGACACTCAAGCTAGAAATGCACCGACGGCGCCACAGATAGCGGCGCACGCCGCCCCTCTAATTGCGACGGCTCGAGAGTGAAATTGTTATTTTGTACCGACGCCAGCTTTAAAGAAAGTGTAACAAACACGGCCTAGATCAGATTCCGTCCGGCGGCCGGAAGTGAAGCTTCCAATCACAACCACAACGTGATGCCGTCAAAAGTTGACTTGGTCAGACGAAACCCTAATGGTGGCGATGATGGCCACAATTGAGAGACGTCAGCAGTGCTTGTAACTCTATAAACATAATTCGAATTTTCAGACTTTTAGAGAGGTAAAATTATGGAGTAAAACCCTAAAACAAATTTCGTTTATCTTCAAAGTATCTTAGGGTTCTCAAACCCTATTTTACATCAAGATAAGTAATCTACTTCATTGATTTCATTATGTCTTCGATTGTATGTGTGTATGCTTGCATGTTTACCATGTCCGCTAATTTACTTGTGTGTTTGCCTAGATCTATGAAACCTAGTTATTGAATATTGATTGGTTGTCTCTTTTCTTAATTGTAATTGGCTTAAGATTGCAATAGGCCATCGTTGTGTTTTTAATGCTTGAGTAATCTTTGTGAACATTAGTTTACAATCGCCTAGAGTTATTGTAGGCTAAAAATCCAAAGATAACCTTAGAGTTAGTTTATGAATCCTAGAGATTTTGTAGGCAATAACCTTAAGGTATCCTCAAAGAGTTAGGGAAAAAAGCATACCTTATGAACTTAGAAGGCTCAACGCGTTAAGAATAAGGACGTGACAATTCAACCATCAATAAAAGATAAATAGGGAGTAATAGTATCTAGGTAGACACATTTTTAATCATCATACGAGCACATCAATTAGACATAGACTACCCCTTAGCTTAGTTAATTAGATAATTAAAATAGTAGAGTAATCGGTAGAAATATCACCCCCCAAATCCAATACCTCGAGATTCGTACTTTCAATTTTCTAAAAAAGTATAAAAAAGATAAAAAAAAAATAATCTTTCTCAACCCCAACCTTAGCGTAGTAATTTCTCACTAGCATTCCTATTCCCCTAGAGAACGATATCAATCCCAAGGCTTACCCTAATACTACACTACAATAATTAGGTTCACTGCCTAGGTGGTTGAAAAACTTGCTCGAAGAAAAGGAAGTTTGACCCCAAACGCGCGTTGTACGCGTATCACCGGTCAAACAAAACAAGGGGGACCAAAGTCGCATTTTTTTAAAAATTTCACGAAACACTTCTCACGAGCTCGTATATTTTATAATTAATGCCTGGTTACTTTTATTAATAACGTTATTGTTTTAATTACCTTTTCCCATGAGTTTTGATTATTAACACACCTTATTCTCACGTAACGAGTTAAAAGTTACTTTTTCTCTCGTTTTAGGATTTAATTGTGCCGACTCAAGTAGTGCCTAACATTACGGGCCATAACTCATGCCATAACCTATTTGATAACAAAATAAATCATAAAAGCTATAAATGATACCAAGTCAAGTCACGATTAATCAAAATAGCTCCTAAAGGCAATCTACTCGGTCTAACTAGCGTAATGCGGTTACCTAAAAGGGCTCCTTAATTTGCCATTGTCAGCCTCCCGTTCTTGAAGAAACCCATCCCGGTTTCACCTCGAGTTGCTGATGATGTAAAGAGTTGAGGATGTTTCTTTCGAAACTCGTCCTCACGTTCCCAGGTGAACTCTAGTCCATGACGTGAATTCCAATGAACTTTAATGATCGGAATATGGATATGCTTCAGTCGTTTCACTTCACGATCCATGATCTCAATCGGCTCCTCAATGAAATTTAGACGCCACGATTCGATATCTTTCATACCGACTAGGGTTTCTTCGAAAGACATTTCTTCTTACTCACGCGGAAATACATCGTGTACACTGCTCAACTCTTGAGGTAGCTCAAGTTCTAAGCTATGGTCCAATTCTTTCGATTGGAAAGGGACCAATGTATTCGGGTTGAGTTTTCCACGTTTCCAAAGCATATCCACCTTTCCGGGGAAACCCTCAACATGACTCGGTCTCCCACTTGAAACTCCAGGGGCTTACGAATCCTATCGGCATAGCTCCTTTGTCTATCATGTGCAGCTTGCAAACGATTACGAATTTGGACTACTTTCTTAGTAGTTTCTGCATGACTGGACCTGCGTTGTTGGTCACCGCCAACGTGATCGTAGAACGGCATTTTTGGCCATACAATGCCTCAAATGGTGCGGCCTTAATGCTGGTATGATAGCTATTGTTGTATGAGAATTCGGCCAAAGGTAGGTACTTCACCCAGCCTTTGCCAAAATCGATAACACAGGCACGAAGCATATCATCTAGCATTTGAATGGTCCTTTTGCTCTGACCATCAGTTTGAGGATGATAGGCGGTATCATATCGCGTTCCAAAGCCGCTTTGGTAACGCCGTATTTTGATGAAATGGCTATCTCGTCGGAAATGATATAGGATACGCCATGATGAGATATTATATCGATGTATGTACCGAGCAAGCTTTGTCGATACTATCGACTCCGCCATGGCCAGTGAGCGGACTTAGTCAATCAACAATTACCCGATTAGCGGCCACGTACCGCTAACCGTTTTAGTATGATGAAGTCCATAGTGATTCGCCCCATTTCCGCACAGGAGTTTGGGTTGCACTAGCAATCCGGACGGTTTTCGGTGTTCGGCCTTTGCCTTGGAACATGTCAAGCACTTACATACTGAGCTATGGCGGCTTTCATGTTCGCCACCAGAGTTTCTTCAGTTGATACATCTTATCGGCTCCGGGATGAATAGAGTATTTTGATTATTGTGACTCGTGCATAATCAACTCGCGGATTCCTCCATAAAATAGTATCAAGCTTCTGTCTCCGAAGCATAAGGTTCTATCGGAATGTTTCGAGAAGCCGTTTTTACTCTCCACCATTCCATAGAGGTTCTTCGTCGAGCGGTTCTCTTCTTTCAATGTCTCGACTTGAGCGGCTAATATCTGAGATGGTAGCGGCGAACAAATCGTCATACCTAAGGATCGGATGAGTAATAGCGGAATGCTCTCCTTCCAGCTAAGGGCATCTGCAACCACATTGGCCTTACCCGGATGATAACGAATCTCACAATCGTAATCACTGAGTAATTCCAACCATCGGCGATGTCTCATGTTCACCTCATTCTGGTCTAAGATGTGTTGTAGACCCTTGTGGTCGGTATACACTATGCACTTAGTAGATCCATGTGCTTCTTTTAATATTTATAATGTCTCGTTATAATTTTACCTATGCAATGCCTAACGCACTAACGGAAGTAAGGTGTAGTATTCGGTAAATCCGAGGTCGTCCCAAGATTTTAATATGATTTTGATAAGGAATTAATTAATTAACTACTAAAGCAGATTAAAGGCAAAGGTTGAGATCAATAAAGGATAGTGGTGCTAACCTAGTAATTCATCCTAGCTAGTAATGGTCAATTAATTCCAATTACTTGTGTGGGTCAAAGTCCGAGGAAGAATTTGGTCAATTCGCCCTAACCTATCGAAAGATGCCACCACTAGGAAGTCGTGTCCCCTCATAAGTCCATTGGCCCCGGTCCCTAATCATTAAGTACCGCCATGCTAGACTTATAATAGTGAGTGCCCGCAAGCAGCTTAACCAAAACACTTGCCCCTAATTCTTAAATTCATCCAAACGGTAAGTGATCAGTTGGTCAAATCGCACAAGTAGAAAGGGTCGTTAGTTGGTCATATCTTACCCTTCCCGTCTCCTCCTACTCACTTAGGTCAGAGGTCATATCTCCTAAGCAACTAGCCTTTACCACCATTCAAAACTACCGAAACAAGGGTAGCTACCAATAAACTATGCATGCATACACTTAGAAATATTATACTGGGTAATATAAACCAAACAAAACATTTAGAATCATAACTAGGCAAGGACCAAGAGGTGCTTAGCCATTAACCATACAAATCAATTCAATAATTAACACGAAATACATGAATCGAAAGTAAAGAAAAGATAAAATGCTAATGCTTATCGTAGGGGAGTGATTTCTCCTTCGAGATAGCTCAGATGCTCCTCTAGACCGCTTCCGCTTCTTCCCACGTTGTGGTGTGTAAAATGGGATGCTTTCAAATGCTGGAAATCATGGGGTATTTATAGGCCGATCCGGTTACGCCAGAATAATAAAATAGTTATACCAGAATCCTCTATATCTTCGAATGCAGACGATCGGGCCGGGTTAGCCAGAAGTTTGCCATATCTTCAATAATTTTGGTTGCCAGAAGTTTATGTACGCAGTTACTACGTAGTTATCGTCAGCGCGATCCTCATTTGACCTAATATAGTTAGTGTAGTCTTTGGGAGAGTTACGCGTAATCTTCTCATGAATTGGCTTTCGAGCACGCGAAGTTATGGCGTAATGTGAGAGATGAGTTACGCCGTAACTTCTTCAAAGTAAGCATACTATGATAAATCTTTGATAATTCTCCATTCCGTCTCTTTAGCTCCAATGCTCATAATTTACCTAAAAGTGGAATATAATGGAAAACATATGTAAATCCATGTAAATGATATAAATTACAAGCATTATCGGGGGAAATTGACACTTAATATTTAGGATAATTTGATGTTATCAAATATCCCCCCCCCTCACTTGAACTCTACTTGCCCTTAATTAGACCTTATGATAAAGATTCCTAAAAAGATATCTCCCATAACCTGGAAAATATAAGTTTACAAATCTCTTATGTTAGAATAAAACAAATCCGAACACCTCACGAAATGGGAACGAAACAATCAAATCTCTCAACTATTCTAAGTGTCAATTTTGGGGTGATCACTCAATCGCATAGCCATAGCATGTATTCTATCATAAGCTTGGCGGTTACACAAATCTCCACCACTAGAGTTAAGGGCTAAACAATTTTCGAAGGCAATATGGGTAGACACGACAAAGGTTAAGGGTGACTCGTCATTACTAACATGTCACGGTGAAGTGGAGAAAATCAATGATACATGACCAAATCCATGGCCCAAGACACCAAATATATCTCGTTGCATCACCTAGACACGCTTCATGACTAAAGGGTAGGCTAAGACATGGGATATATAAGTGGTGTAAAATAAAAATCAAGCAGATAGTCTAAATCTATAACCAAGTCATCACCACTTACCGTCCACCCAAAGTTCAAGCTTTGAAGTCAAGAAACTGGATCATGAAATACTAGGTAGATGTGTCATTGACGTGATGGGCACACTACCTTTTCTCCAACCTGCTACACAACCAACTCCAATCTTTAAAAGTGACCGAGGTGGCCTCCTCGATACTAAATCTATATAAAGCTCATAACATAGTGATTATAACATTGCACTTTTACAATAAATATAATATAATATATATATATATATATATATATATATATATATATATATATATATATATATATACATGCTCCGTTCCATTGAGAAGGTTTTTATTTTGAGAAGATTGAGAAATCTTCGTTTGAGAAAATTGATTCATGTTTTTTATTTGATTCACATGTAAACATCATTTTATGGTGAATCGAATCTATAAATCACAAATTTGATTCACAAATCATTGTTTAAATCGAGTTATGATGATGATTCATTAAATTTGTACAGATGATTCAAGATTCTACATATATCGTAAAATCGAGAGATTTTTAACATTGATTCAAATTTTTTTTACACATTTTGAATTTTAATCACATTATAATGAGTTTTACGCTTGAAAAACATGAATCAAAGTTAAAATCTATCGCTTTTGAAAACCTTCTCAATCTTCTCAAAATAAAAACCTTCTCAATCGATCCAGATTCTATATATATATATATATATATATATATATATATATATATATATATATATATATATATATATATATATATTCGAATCATTTTTTTTCAACATAACAACTAAACATAATATCCCCCCACTTGAGATGAACAACGGGAATTCGGGGGGTCTTCAATGATCTTTAAGAATATGAAGTCGATGAAAGCGTGATTCCCGAACCTTTCCACTTGAACTTTGAACTTAGGCAAATGATGACTTCCCAATCACAAATAAAGACTACAGGGTAGGCAAAGGTGTATAGGTGTATCGAAACAATAAATTGGGTTAACAAAATGAAAGGAATGGCTCAGAAGGGTGTATCTAAGGGTATCTTGCACTAAAGGTGAGTGCAACAAAAGGGTTTCACATGGGGGTCGAGAAGTCGAGGTGACTAATCGATAGACATACAATGGTAGCCTATTTTGGGTGATAATCCTATAATACTGCTTCTTAACCTAAAAGTCAAATACATCGAGCAACTCAACATACCTCGTCTATGGTCTTGAAATGATGCAAAGGCCAAGTTCTAAAGTTTACAAGCTACCGGCACACTCATAATTTGGTGGATTTGGGGTAAAATATTGGAAACGGATAAGGCTAATCTCACCATATAATATCAAGGGTTGTATGTGCTCGGCTATCGTCTAATCTAGTTAGGTTAACAAAAACATGTCAAAATTTTAAAAATGGCATAATTTTTCAAAATAAACTAGAAAAACGAGGGCAAAATAAAGTTCAAGAGATAATTCTACTCCCGTCCCCCCACTTGAATTGTACAAAGTCCCTTTGTACTAAGCGTTAAATAAAGGTGAAGAGAAAAGAATTAGAGAAGAACTTCCCTAAATTTGCTCCAAAAGAAAGAAGGCCCACAAAAAAGAGTCGCGGCCTTCAGATAAGCATCCATGAGCAAACTTCAATCCCTGAAATCACAATACCGACAAGCATAATTCTAAATAAAATATGAAAAATGAAAAACAAACCTAACTCACTTTCATAGGAAACACGGTTGCATTTAGCATATGCAACAAGCCTTTTAAACCACTTAGTGTCCCAAGTGGACGAGTGAAGTATCGTGGAGGATTTGGAACACACCCACAAAGTTCATTTAAAATACTAATACAAGGTTATTGTGCTTAAAATGAAAGAAGTAAAGCAGGATAGTTACGCCGTAATCTAGAGGAGTTACTACCAGAACTAGGGCAACCTCGCATACTTAAGAGTGTAGCTTCGTGTAACCATCGAGATGGAATTACGCCATAATTGGTGATGTATCCGAAATTCGCCGCATGGGGTTTGTTACGAACTAACCGAGATGAGTTACGCCATAACTACGGATCAAGATATCGCAAAGAAGAATCACCCTCGCTTCCCCTGCAAAATGGTTAAAAACACAAAACCCTATAGAAATGGAAATAAAACAAAAGAAAGGGATAATTCGGGTTGTCTCCCGAAAGAGCACTTTTCTTTATTTACGAGTCTTTAAGTTAGACTCAGATCCTTGGGGCTTTATGGTGGCCTTTGGACTTGGCCGACTTCTTCTATGTCTTTCATCAAGTTATGCCTAACCCAAGCGACATTTTTCGCAGTGCGGAGGTATTCTTTAGTCTCGATCTTCCAAATTTTGCAAAATTTTTCCTTCGGCCCCAAGTGGTATCGAGTGAACTCATACTTTTCGCATAATCGGTGGTGGCCTCATATATGGAATCCCAAGGAGTTTGCACCTCCTTTGCTCATATGCTTCATCATCGGGGTCAGTAAATTCCTCATTTCCTTGCAACTCAAGGTAATCTAAAATCCCTCAATGTCATCGTCATCGGACTCGGTACCTTTAAACCATTTTCGAGCAAATTCTCCACCAAGATACGTTTGCATTTTCCATCTCATTTCTTATCAATTTTATCCTCAACTTATTTCACTCGAGTTGTCAGGACTCTCGTCGTTTGAATTTTCTTCACTCATGTATTCTTTCCAAATCTTTTCCTTTGTTAACGCATCTACTTGTCCATACTTGATTGTTACCCAACTGTTAAATCCCAAGTTATCTAACCAAGGCAAACTTGTCCTTTCCTTATCGTTAGTTGAGGTCCAAAAGAATTCATCCTCTCCCATTCTCATTAAGCTGCTTCCCCCATTACATTTATCGTCATAAGGGTTGCATGATGCACAAAAGACTTCCCCAGGATATTTTATCTTTTCACACCAATGAATTCGGGTTTCATTGTTATCAGTTCTACTTAAAGGATCTTCCATGCAGTAGATGTCATCATTAACCAATTCCTTTTTCTGATTATGATCCTCGTAGTCAATCTTGAGCTTTTTAAGAAGATTTGGGTTAATTTTAGCATTCCCGAATTGTATCGCGTACCAATCATTAAATGTCATGTCTCTAAACTTGATATTATGTCTTTCAAGCTCGTGAGGACACGACCATTCTTCTTCTTTTAAACTATCACCACCGTTGCAATAATCGCGGAAAGGGTCGCACGTAGGCCATGCTCGTGTGGATTGATTATCAGTTATGATTATTGGAGTACACCAGTGAGTGATAGGCGGTTCCTCTTCTTCCTCGAATGAGAGTTTTTCCAATCTTTCTTCATCAAGATATGCCCACATGAATTTGTTATTTTGACCCTATCCTTATCACTTCCTCCATCGCAAATTCTCATTTCTCACACGAGGCCCATAGATCATACCTCCCCTTAGCAACGGGTATCTTTTACACCAGGATATTTCTTTAGATGGGGACAGAGGGCATAAATTAATGTCGGGACCATCCGTTAATTACATGCCTCGATACGTCCACTTAGAGAAATTCGCGCCCATCGTATCCCGCCATTTCGTAATCGGATGTTTAGTTACGAATTCGCTTGAATTGTCCTTATCAATATCTTTCATAACCCCACGATCACGTCAAAATATAGTTACACCGTAACTCCTTAGACAGTTATGGCGTAACTCCCTCGACTGTCAATCTTCACCAGAATCCGTATCTTCGGGCGAGAATTAGCGTGATCTTCGAATACAAAATCACTTTACATTCCTTTGTGGGTTTTGATCCTTCCGGTTTAGTGTTATTCATCCTTACTTTATCACTAAGCTTTTCCACCATAGATTCAAGGTTTTTGTTGTGTGATTGGAAAGACTTCTCTGTTTTCCTAGAATTCTTTTAGCCACTCATCTTGTTCCTTTTGTCTTTGGGTGAATTTTCCTTCCGAATTTGTTTATTGTCTCTTCAAGGTTTGGCTTTCTCCATAGGCCCACGGTTGTAATTTCCACGATATTCAAGTACTATTTCAATTATCTCAAGAAACGGTCGATTTTCTCTATATTTGGCTTCTTCAATTATATTTTCTTCGTCAACGTGAGGACAATTCTTGGTGAGATGTCCCCCCCCCAAAGCTTTCACAACCCACTTGGATGGCATGAATGGTTTTTTCTGAATTTTATCATATCTCGACTTAGATCTTTAATTTTGCTAGCGATGGCTGCAATTCCGTCAAAACTTCCACCTTGGTTTCTTTTTCTTCCTCCATCGTACCATTTTCTTGAGAATGACCAACCATTTTGAATGGCTTCAATTGCTAGAGTAGGAGTCATTTTGAGTTGGTCCTTGATAATCCGACGCTCGTCTTTGTAGTCACGCTTGATTCCTTTGTAGAAGATATTGACCTTTTGCTGGTTGTTCAGATCATGTGTAGGACATTTGTAAAGGAGGTCGTTGTATCTATCCCGGGCTTGATACAACGTTTCATAGAATCGCCTTCTTGCTTGAAATTATGGATCTCCAAAAGTCGGTTAGAAATCTTTGACGGAGGACAATACCTCGAACGAAGTGCTTTTTAGAATAGCCCAAGTATTAAGCGCATTCTCGGCAATAGTAATCTTTCAATCCATCTTCTCACCCTATTTAGAGTCAATGGGAATACCCTTAGCATAACAAATCATGAGACACTGCCTGAATGTTGAAAAGGCTTGCGATGTATAGGACATTTTCAACGTGCTCATACGCATCTTCGCCCCTCGCTTCAAAAAGGGTTAGCACGAAGCTCCCTCATAAATTGGTCTTTTATTTCGAAATGGACATCAGCTCCAATTGCCGGTCTTACGAGACCCGGCCCTTGTTCTGCTCTTGTCAACGCCATATATTCCTCAAGAGTGAGGTCATCAATGTTAACAACTTCCATGGTACCTGAAAACTTGAATAGTAATTTGAGAAATTTTAAAACAAAAATGAAAATAAGAGACTTAATAGCAATCCTAATATAACTCCCGCAGCAAGCCAAAAACTTGATGCGTTTTACTCCACCGTTTTAATATTTATAATGTCTTGTTATACCTATGGTCTACCCTAATGCACTAACGGGCTGTGTACCCGGTCGTGTGTAGTGTAGTATTCGGTAAAACCGAGGTCGTACCAAGAGCTATGTGTGTTGGAATAACACTAAGTCTAGGTGTCACAGATTTTAATATGATTTCGATAAGGAATTAATTAATTAACTACTAAAGCAGATTAAAGGCAAAGGTTGAGATCAATAAAGGAGAGTGGTGCTAACCTAGTAATTCATCCTAGCTAGTAATGTCTACGTCTAATTACTTCCAATTACTTCAGGTGGGGTCAAAGTCAAGAGGACAACATTTGGTCAATTCGCCCTAACCTATCAACAAAGATGCCACCACTTAAGTTCATCCAAACGGTAGGTGATCAGTTGGTCAAATCGCACAAGTAGAAAGGGTCGTCAGTTGGTCATATCTTACCCTTCCCGTCTCAGTCTACTCACTTAAGGTCAGTTGGTCATATCTCCTAAGCAACTAGCCTCTACCGTCATTCAAAACTACCGAAACAAGGGTAGCTACCAATAAACTATGCATGCATACACTTAGAAATAATTATACGGAAGTAATATAAAAACAAACAAAACAATTAAGGAATCATAACTAGGCCGGCACCAAAAGGTGCTTAGCCGCTCATATTAACCATACAAATCAATTCAATAATTAATGTTACGAAATACATGAATCGAAAGTAAAGAAAAGATAAAATGCTAATGCTAATCGTAGGGGAGGTATTTCTCCCTTGGAGATAGCTCCGTATGCTCCTCTAGACCTGCCTCTGGCTTCTTCCCACGTTCTTTGGTTGTGGTTTTGGGAATGGGATGCTTTCAAATGCTAGAAATCGTAGGGTATTTATAGGCCAGATCTGGGTTACGGCGTAACTAATAAAATAGTTATGTCGTAATCCTCTATTTCTTCGTAAATTGCACTAGAGTTACGGTTACGTAGCCTTAGAAGTGGTTACCAGTATCTTCAATAATTCTTGGTTACCCGTAGTTTATGCACGATTACGCGTAGTTATCAGCGCCGGATCCTCATTTGACCTAATATAGTTACGTCAGTAGTCTTTTGGGAGAGTTACCGCAGTCTTCTGATGAATTGGCTTTCTGAGTCACGCTTTAGTTATGGCATAATGTGAGAGATGAGTTACGCCGTAACTTCTTCAAAGTGAGCATACTATGATAAATCTTTGATAATTCTCCAATTCCGGGTCTCTTTAGCTCCAATGCTCATAATTTACCTGAAAGTGAAATATAATAGAAAACAAGTGTAAATCCATATAAATGATATAACTTACAAGCATTATCGGGGGAAATTGACACTTAATATTCAGGATAATTTGATGTTATCAGTACCGTACAGGTAATGTCTCCAAATCCTAAGAGCAAACACCACAGCACCCAAATCCAAATCATGGGTGGTGTAGTTTATCTCATGCTTCTCAAGCTGTTGGGAGGCATACGCTATCACCTTCTCCCGAACAGCTCCCAAGCCTTTATGCAAAGCGTCGCAGACAATGAAATCTTCTTTCCCTTCCGGGTGCTAGGATGGGCGCACTACACAACTTCTCCTTCAGTAGTTGGAACGCCTCTTCTTCCTTTTCTCCCCATTCGTACTTAATGTTCTTCTGTGTCAGTTTGGTCAGCGACTTAGATATTTTAGATAATCCCTCAATGAACCTCCGGTAATAGCCTGCTAGACCTTGAAACTGGCGAGCTTTTGAGGGGGTTTTAGGAGCGGCCCATTTCTTAATGGCCTTAATCTTGGCGGGATCCACGTGAACTCCTCGGCTATCTATCACGTGGCCCAAGAATTGTACAGTCGGAATCCAAAACTCGCACCTAGAGAATTTGGCGTACAACTGTTCTTGCCTCAATAACTCCAAGATGAGCCTCAAATGCTCTTCGTGCTCCTCTCTACTCTTGGAGTATATCAGGATGTCGTCTATGAATACTGTCACAAACTTATCCAGATAAGGCTTGCACACTCGATTCATGAGGTCCACGAATACCGCGGGCGCGTTGGTCAAACCAAATGACATCACTTGGAATTCATAGTGCCCATAACGAGTTCTGAACGTTGTCTTGTGATATCTTCTTCTCGAACTCTGAGCTGGTGGTAACCCGATCGTAAGTAGATCTTAGAATAGATACTAGATCCTTGGAGTTGGTCGAATAGGTCGTCTATCCTAGGAAGTGGGTATCGATTCTTCACCATCAACTTATTCAACTCTCGATAGTCGATGCACATACAAAACGATCCATCCTTCTTCTTCACGAACAGTACATGTGCTCCCCATGGTGACGAATTGGGCCGTATGAATCCCTTCGATGAAAACTCTGCCAACTGTCTTGACAGTTCCTCCAACCCTCTTGGATCAAGTCGATAGGGTTCCCGGGCTACGGGTGTAGCACCAGGTATCAACTCGATTTGGAATTCCACTTGTCGGACAGGTGGAATCCCTGTCAGGTCATCGGAAACACGTCTGGAAAATCTTGAACGATGGATACATCCTCAAGGCGTCTTTCACTCTTCTTCTCTTCTTTTTTTTCATAAATTCGAGCCAAGAAAGACGACCTCCTCTATCGATGTACTTCTGTGCCTTAATATAAGAGATGATGCTCAACCTGGAGGGACCTCCACAGTCGCTCTGATCTCCTTGTATACTCAGAACTTTTCCACCATACGGCACACGCATGATCTTCTCATCGTAGATGATGTGTGCATCGTTCTTCGACAACCAACCCATTTAGACGATGGCGTCGAAACTTCCTATGGTGACTGGCAAGAGGTCTATGCTGAACGGGTCGTGTAGGAAACGTAATGTGCAACTTCGGAATACATTGTCTATCATTTCCCTATTTCCATTAGCTAACTCCACATCATAACTTAATCCTAAAGGTCTCGGGGAAATTCCTAGTAATGGCATAAAGGTAGTGAATACGAAACTCATATCGGCACCGGTATCAAACAGTATGGAAGCATAGTGGTTATTGAGAAGGAAGATACCCATAACTACGTTCGGGTCCTTTTTTATCTCCTTCACAATGACGTACACTCGCGCTGCTCCCATGTCTCTCTGTTGATTTCCAGCACCCTGGTTTCCTTGGTTCCCTTCAGTCCCTCGATTTCCGAGGTTATGCCCATTACTTCCCGCACCTCAGTTCACCTGATTTCCTCCATTCTTGGGGTTTCCTCTGACCCAGGGCTCTCGGCACTCAGTCTTGAAATGCCCTTTCTTCCCACATCCAAAACAGGTGATAGTGGCCTTCCAATCTGTTCCCTGTGCGGTTTGCGCCACAGAAAGGGGTGGGGACCTACAGTCTCTGGCCATGTGTCTTACCTTAGAGAAATTTCTACACACCACGGCACACTGCCCATGGTGGTGTCGATTGCAACGACCACACAAGGGCTTACTTCCTTCGTAACCCATCTTTTCTCCATTACCGATAGCATACATCATGGCACTCTCTGGCCGTTTGTTGCTATCATCCTTAACACCCTCATTCCTTTTACTCTTATCGCTCTTTCCCTTGTTTTCTCCTTCCAGCACAAGGGAATCCATCAGATGTTGGGCTATGGTAACTGCCTCATGAAGATTAGCCGGCTTCGCGGCGATCACATCATTCCTAGTAGCTAGAGGCAATCCATTAGCCAGATTCCAAAAGACCTAAAATGTGAAAAGAAACGATTTTAAGTAGTAACGGATATAAAATGTGTCAATTTAGAGCTTAAATTACCCCCTAAAAACGTATGTTTTAAATCCTTATCATTTACCCAAATACATAAGAATCAAAATATAGAGAGTTTAGATTGAGGAGAGAAATGTAACAAAGGTTACGAGGTGAATGCCTATTCTTCAGCACTTCGTTTCTTGAAGAATACAAGTGCTATTCTCTTACACTTTTAAGGGAGGATGGATGTGATCACTTGTAAACAATTTACAATACGTTAATGTGATCAAAGAAGAGAGATTTAAAAGATTTAAAAAGACTGAAAATTTTAGTGCTAAAGAGGTGAATTTTTCTGGGGAAATAGTGCAGTATTTATAGGCACCAGGAGGAGCGTGGGACGGTCCCTTAAACATGGACGGTCCCATATATATATAAGGGACCATCCACCAATAAGAGACAGTCCACCTATAAGAGACCGTCCTATAGGACGCTCATGTTTTTGTCTTGATGTGGTGAAATTTTTGTCTGGTGAAAATTTAACTGATTTGAGAGGGAAAACCAGATTTCAAATAATTTCTTTTGAATAAAACATTTCTTTTAATTAGAAAATTAATTTGTATAAGTTATTTGTGTAAAAGGTTTTGTCACATTTATGAAAATGTGAGTTTTAAGAACAAAATAACTTCTCTGATTACTTAACTAAATTGGTATATTGTTTGTTCATACCTTAAGTAATGTTGTAGTCGAAACTAGCTTTCTCGAATAAAAACTTATCAAATATATTTTACGTAACGTGTTTTTACATTTTATGATTATCAAAACATATAGAGGTCGAATAATGCAAATGACGTTTTGACATTATTTGTATTAACATAGAACATACATAGAAACACAAACGAAAATTTAATATTTCACACTGTTTATTACTTACACTTGTTTATTACTAGCAACGTACACTGCTATACATTTCTAGTGTATATCATCATCAATAGACTAAAGCACGATAAACGACTACTACTGAAACGTAACTAAGTATTCAGAAATAACAACATGTTGTGTAATACATAACTTATATATTAAAGTGCTCTCCAACACATAGAGATGGATGTATTGGAGAGCACTTTGCTATACATTTACACTTTCACTATTGTTATTGACGATACTAATCAAATGACGGTGGTATAGGTGTTTGGAGCAGCACATTAAGTGACGGATTAAGATTCACTTTGAGTTGTTGTTGTTGTTGTTGTTGTAGGTTTGGTTTGAGCAGGAGCATCATCTTCATTTATTAACATTTTCTTCAACTTCTTCTTCGCCTCTCAACAGCGACGTATGCTATGATGCGTCGTCCTAGAATGCGTCGTCCTCCGACAATACGTGCAGGTCCTCCTCCATCACCGTGTCCATTGGGGGGACCTCATTTACCGCATTGTCCTCCTTCCACACGTCCACCGTGATGACCTCCACCGAATTCTCGTTGAACGATAACTTCTTGAAGACGTGCACATTCATTCTTGCCTGCTAATGTTGTTACTGACACGGTTATGACATTCGTATATCTGATGATGTTGAACCTTCATTATATTTTTTTTGCGATAACTGCACTTCGTGAAAATTGTTCCTCAGTTTTGATATATTGGTTGATTTGGATTTGAACTTTATTTTGTGGTACAAAAAATTCGGGAACAAACTAGTACGTATAGACACTTGAGATGCAAGATTTTATATGAGATAGGTTCATGCCAGACTGGGTGCAGTGGCCAAGACAAGATTTGATACCCATCATTTCGAGGAGTACACCTAGACTTTGGCCCTGAAGCTGAAGAAAACTACAAGTGTGTTGGCTCAACTTGAAGGAGAGTTTGTCTCAGCGTAAAAAACATGCGAGTCTTTGGTAAGCGTCTATTTATCATTTTCATTCCAGTTAATTCACTAAGCCCAACCCAACCCATTTTACTATTCTTCCTCTAAACTATTTTATTAACTTTTCTTAAATACATACTACTATTTATTTATATATTTTATATTTTTCTAATATCTTACCTATTTTTTTCTTTACCCCTAAAATCAACCATTTAACCTATTCGTTCATCTCTACATAAGTTCGTCCCTACATAACGTTGTATATGACATTGTCATCTTTATTATTAGCCTCTTATATTTCAAGTTTATCTTAACATGCTTATACAAATGATTTTCCGTAACTCTACTACACGATTTTTTTTAAGATAGCTATATAAAACATTTTTTACCTTTCATTGCTAACCCTAAATCCTAATGGTATTTCAAGTACACTAACATGAATCTGACTCTCTTTGAGTTGTTTTTATCTATTGAATTCTAATAATGTAGCAAACACACTCTACATGGTACGGTCGTGGGCTTACTAGCTTAATTTCCATAACTTATAAACTGCTCATATTATAATAGCAGGATACTTACACAGTCACACGATATTTCGGAGAGAATAGTGAGTTTGTGAATCTTCGATACGCCTATCAATTGATCGATATAGTGAGTTTGTAGAAAACGGATATGTGTGTTGTTAAAAGTATGGTTGTCCTGATAGTAAATATTGTTAGCCATTATCGTAATTAAACCACGTTAAAAAGCGCCACCCACACATTAACTTGATCATTTCAATACTTATTTTAAGCCAATTCTAGGTTTTCCTAATTCCCGTCTCTTTATTGGTTGTTGCTTCAAAGTAGCCCGTTCGGTGAAATATGATGATCTTGTGCCAAAATTTAAAAATGGGCCTTTTAACATTGGAATTGAAGTATGTGTGTGAATTGTAATTGGATTATACTTTTGTTTTTATATCGATCAAATGACACATTAAATCTTCTTCAAGTTTAAATAAATCTTCCATTCCAAGTATAACCATTGAGTTTCTAGAACATTTTATATAGATCTATGAAGTTCTAAATACTTTTTTTATAAGTTATAAGATGTCATGTAGGACTTACTTAAAAAAAAAATATATTAGTTGATAATGTTTATTTTAACAATCTATAACATTTACTTTTTTTAAAACAATAATCTCAGTTAAAAATATAGTTTTTCATGAGATATAATTGATGCTTCAAATAAGGCTAGACTTTATAATTGTATCTATATACTAAAAAGCGTACAACTTACTGTAGCAAACAACACATCAAATGCAATGTTTCCCAAAAGGTTATCAGTAAGCAAAACATTAAATGAAAGTTTCCCAGGGAGTTGGCAAAAACAGTCCCCGAGGTTTAAGTGTGTTACAAAAGTAAGTCCAAACATCAAATGCAAAGTTTCACAACTTGGCAAAAACAGTCCCTGAGGTTTAAGTGACGATGCAAAGTAAGTCCTAGCATTAATTGTTATCTATAGCAACTTGGCACAATTAGTCCCTACAGGTTTAAGTGTCGCTAAAAGTAAGTCCTTTAAAGCCAATCCATTTGTCGTATACCATTATATAAAAAGGCGCACATGTTTGTATGCAAAGCAAGCATTAATTGCTAAGTTTCACAACTTGGCAAAAATAGTCCTTGAGGTTTAAGTGTCGTTGCAAAGTAAGTCCTGTAGCATTAATCGCTATCTATAGCAATTTGGCAAAAATAGTTCCTAAAGTTTAAGTGACGTTGCAAAGTAAGTCCTGTAGAATTAATTGCTATCTATAGCAACTTGGCAAAATTAGTCCCTAAGGTTTAAGTATCGTTACAAAGTAAGTCATTTGAAGCCAATCCCATTTACGCAGGTTTCACGCGGGTATTCCTCATGGTTATTAATATTAAAGAAAAAGAGGTTGAAGTGTAACTTTCATAAGAAACATGGTTTCAGAAAGGGTTAAAATTATGAAATAGTAATCAAATTTCAAATTTTGTTACAATTTAGTCCGTCTAAGCTTTTTTAATCATAAAAATCACTCAAAGTTTCAAAAGTGTTATGTTGTTGGGGAAATTTTATGCTTGAGTAACCAAAGGATAACAATTTTCAAACTTGGTTATTATTTTATGAATAATATTTCTTTTCATTTGTGCATAAGTTGGTTGTACATTAAATTGGTTGAGATAAGTTAAATTCATGGGTGTGTGTTTATTGTTATAGTATAATCAAATAATGCATATATAAACATCTGAAATATAGTTTTTTTTGAATATTTTTCAAGGTTACAAAAATCGCGAATCGGTAGTGAGGCGGTCGACCCCCCTGTAGCTTGTAATCGGTCTAGGCGGGATTAATCGGTGATTAATCGGATTTGCATTTTTGGCAAGTTTTGGGTATTTCTGGGTAGTTTTGAGTATTCCTGAAAATATTTTCCTTAAAAACATCTTGTAATAGATATAAACATCGACTATAAGTGATTAAATTGTTCAGGGTTGCAAAAATAACGAATTGGTAATTAATTATTGGCATTTTTGGCAAGTTTTAGGTAGTTACGGCAAGTGTTGGTATTTTCGGCAAGATTTTCCTTGAAAAACATCTTGTAATAGATATAAAAAGTGATTATAACTAATTTACGGCAAGTTTTGGGTATTTCCGGTAAGATTTCCATGTTTTCGGAAAGTATGACCATCGTTAACCGCCGTTGACCATGGTTGACCAATTTGTTTGAACGATTTACACAAATCGGAAAGGTCGGTGGCCTAGTAGCACCTAATCGGTGATTAATCGGCTTTGCAGACCTTTTTTTGCAACACTGATATTTTCACAATACTTGAACAATATCGACACTTTGATAGTGTTTGTAGTTAATTTCTCGCTTGAGTGACATAATTAGAACAGTTACGAAACTTTGTTACTATTAGTCGATAAAACAAAAAGACTTAGGGTGTGTTTGTTTCATTAAGATGTTTTGGGTCTGAATCTGACTACCACATCTTACTGGTAAGAGGTGGGTAGAAGGTCTAAATCTGAACGAAATAATGTTGTTTGTTTTTGTATAATTGTGTGAATGATTGTAAGTGCTCGTTTTTGCAATTTGTTTATTAAACCAACGCAATGCGATAATAAATAACTTATGTAAATATGAAACAAGACTTTTTATCATAAATATAACATAGTTAATAAGCAATTAAATATATTATATAAAGTTTACAAACGAGTAAGAGGCAGTAAGACAAGTCTCCCACCTCTTACTGAGTAAGATGTTATATGTCTAACTGGGTCTTACCCAAAAGAAAAAAACAAACAAGAAAAACGTTTGCCCACCTCTTACTGGTAAGAGTAAGAGGCCTAGTAAGACTTTTTTTTAAAAAAACAAACACACCCTTAGGGTGCGTTTAGTTGAGGGAAAACAATTGTTTTCCACAAAATATTTTGTAGAAAACAAAGAAAACAGAGATCGCGTTTAAATTTGTGTTTTCCAATAAAATTCTTTACAAAACACAAAATATCTATTTCCAACTTTAATACACAAAACTACAAAACACTTTTTTTTTGTTTTCACCTATTTACCTTTGAAATACCCCTAATCCATTTTCGTCAATTTCTATACGTTTTTGTCAGGTTTTTTACGATTTTGTCCGTTTTCATCTGTTTTTTACATTTTCGTCCCGATTTTTTTTTGCTTTCTTGCGTCGTTTATGTCCGCTTTTACGCTCTCACTGTTTTTTTACTTTGTTGCCTGTTTTTACGGCGCCATCTCATTTTTACGCTTTGATCCGTTTTTATACTTTCATGTCTTCTTATGTTTTCGTCCATTTTTTTTACTCCTTCGTTTTTATGTTTTCGATCTGCTTTTTATGATTTCGTCCGACTTTTTACATTTTCATCCGTATTCGTCTGATTTTTAACGTTTATGTCCAATTTTTACGTTTGCGTCTGATTTTTTTTACGTTTTTCAGTGTTTGTTTACGATTTCGACCCTTTTTTTTACGTTTATGTCTTTTTTTACGTCTTCGTCCGTTTTTTAACTTTTTCATTCGTTCTTTTTGCCTTTTCGCCTATTTTTTTCGTTTTGAGTCTGTTTTTACGCCGTCCATTATTTTTACGTTTTCGTCTTCTTATTTTTTTTACATTTTCGTCCGCTTATACGCTGCGGTGTTTTAATTTTGCTTTTAAGTGTACGATTGTTTTTTCCAATTTTTATCGTTGTCTTTTTTTACGTTTTAGGTCGAGCCTTCCTTACGTTTTGTCCGTTGTTTTACGTTCTAGTCGGTTTCTTATGTTGTCGTCCATTTTGCGTCTATTTTTCACTCGTATGTTTATAATTATGCCCTTTCGCCACGCTGCTCGATTTTACGTTATCGTCCTTTAACGTTGTCTTTTACGCTCATCCGATTTTACTTTAACCACTTTACGCCGACCACATCTTTTCCGCTTTTTACGCTTTTGTTTGTTCTTTATGTTTTTCGTTTATTTTTACGTTTTCATCCCATTTTTATGTTTTGTCCGATTTTACGTTTTCGCCCGATTTTTACGCTTTTGTTTTATTGCTTAGGTTTCGTCTGACGAAAACGTAAAAAAACGGACGAAAACGTAAAAAAACAAACAAAAACGTATAAAAACGGACGAAAACGTAAAAAATAGAAGAAAACGTAAAAAATGGACGAAAACGTAAAAAAACGGATGAAAACACTATAATCGAGGAAAAACGAAGAAAAATGTAAAACGCCAAAACGAAAAAAACATAAACGAAAGGACGTAAACGTAAGAAAACAGGCGAAAACGTAAGAAAATGAACGAAAACGATGAAATAGACGAAAACGCATAAAAATGAGATAAAACAGGTAAAAAGTAGACGAAAACGTAAAAAAAGGGCGAAAACATAAAAAAATACGAAAACGTAAAAAGGGGCGAAAACGTAAGAAAATGGACGAAAACGTAAAAAACCTGACGAAAACGTAAAAAGGGCGAAACGAAAACGTAACAAACAGACAAAAACATAATAAAACAGAAGAAAACATAATAAAGCGGACGAAAACGTAAAAAAATGGATAAAGAGTAAAAAAACAAACGAAGACGAAAAAAATGGATGAAAACACTATAAATTAGTGGATCGACCCGACTCAAACCATCTGACCCATGACCCGTTAGACCCATTTTTAAAACAGGACCTGTATGACCCATGACCCAAACCGACCCGACCCGTTTGCCACCTCTAATTAAACGTATAAAAATGTTCAGAAACATATTATAACGTACAAAATGGATAAAAACATACAAAATCGGATAAAAACATATAAGACGGATGACATAGGAAATTTTACTTTATGTCGAATTTAATGTTTTTATGTCGAATTGTAGTCGCTTGAAGATATTTGGGCAAATATAAAAAAAAGGTACTATACTTGCCACCCTTTCCTCTTCAGGGTAGCGAACAAAATTTTTTGCTTCTGCGGGTAATATACTTTCAAATTCATCCTCTTTAGGTTTTCAGCAGCTTGGACAATTTTGCCCCTATTACCCAGAAGAGGAAATGGAAAGTATGATACTTTTTTTATCATTTGCCCTAGTTTTTTATTATGTTAAATTTTGGATATGTATTAAGATAAATTATTTAATGATTTATAATTGTGTTAAATATATGATAAAAATGTTTTGTTTTAAGTTTACACTATTTACTTATTAAGATAATTTAGTTCCACCACCACTTCCATTTGCAAAGGACATGAGTTTAAATAAGTATACGCGTGCATAACGGTGGGGTTCAAATAAGCGCTTTTAAACCCTTACCATTTAGGGCGAAAAGCCGTTACATGCCATTTCATCATTTTATTTGTATATAACACAATTCATTTCACATTTGTAAGCGGTTTTGATTTTGTAATTTTCTCTTGTAATAAACTTCTACACAGTCAGAAGCCATAACAAATCTCATTAACTAATTCTTGAGCTCAATTCTTATTTGAATCTCGTTGATTCCTCGTAAGATGTATCAATCAAAGCAAAATCGACATCTTAACCCATAAACCTATTGAGTTTGATCGCCGATCAAATTCGCCAAAATACATTCGTTTCCTATCACAAATACGTTACCTTGTTAATTCTTATTCCATTTTCTTGCCAAAACACTTTCCGACGGCTCGGTACATTATTTATTATTTAAAAAAAGTATCATACTTTCCATTTCCTCTTCGGGTAATAGGGCAAAATTGTCCAACTGTTCATGAAAATACTCTAAAGAGGATGAATTTGAAAGTATATTACCCGCAGAAGCAAAAAATTTTGTTCGCCACCCTGAAGAGGAAAGGGTGGCAAGTATAATACTTTTTTTTTATATTTGCCCAAGATATTTTCATGTTATTTGATGTTATATTTTACTTTTTTAATTTTTTATTTTCTCGTATTAGATATTTTATTTTATAATTTAGTTTGTTAGTTTATAATATTTGTTGTTGTGTTTTGAAGATATTTTTATAATGTTACAAAGGTTAATAGAGAATTGAGATAGAAAACAACAACACTTAAACATGTTTTCTAGTTTTGCAAAATGGAAAATACAAACACATGTTTCTCAAACTAAACGCGTTTTCTAAATTTTCCATTGTTTTGTGAATATAAAACTCCCCTCCCTTTTCCTACAAAACAAGAAATAGGAAATGAAAGAAAATGTTTTCTAACTAAACGCCACCTTAACTTCCTCGCTCAGACTAAGACATGACTTTTGCTTGTTCAAATTTCAATTGAAGTGAAGGAGTTACTTTGATATAGAAATAATTTTATGTTTGCAAATTGCTTTAACTATATAACATTTCATATGTTTATCATTTTAACATGCATTTTATCAATTTATTTCCAATTGCATTACGTGTTTGTACATTCTACATTAACAAATGTACTACTTAAATTGAAAATAATAAGAAAACAATAAATGATTCCATATTCTAACAGTCAAACTTGCTAAAAAACGCTCATGACTCCTTACAAGTAATTCCTTAAAATTTTAGTAACGCATAATAACTTTAACTTTTGAATCTCATTTTACTCACAAAAGTACAACAACAAAAAAAGAAAAACATTTTTAGTTTTCATTTTTAGTTGATACCTGCCGGCCTGTGGTTGTTTAACTAACTTTTTTTCATCACTATTTTAATGTTTCTTTCGTTGATTTTAATAAACTTTTGCTCATCATTATATTCTTATGATATAAACAGTTAAAAATAATATAAGTTTTGAGTTTCATGATCAAGTGATATACCATTTTTCATGTATGTTCACCAAGTGTGTTTTTTGTAAATGTCTCAATGAAAAAAAAAGTTTCGATTTCTTGTTAGTTTTGAGTTGGGTTACGTTGAAAATGTGTTTCTATGATCTGGGTGGACTTTCTAAGTGCTTATATGTGTCCTTCTTTGGATTTGTAGGGAAAGAGTGGTTAGTCGGGGTTCGTTTATGGATAGTACGAGGTCGTTTCAGAGACGGGGGAGTTTTGCTCCTTTGTCGCCAACACAGATGTTGTGGTCAGCTGAAAATGGTAGCCCGTTTAGTAAAGATGATAAAGATAAAGGTGTTAATGTGCAAGTTATTTTGCGTTGCAGGTTAGTTTTTAGCGTATTCTCTATCGTTTCGTAACAAAGATACAAATTTGCTCTTCTAGTGCATTTGCATGACTTGTTAATGTGTGGTTTTCAGGCCATTTAGTGAGGATGATGTGAGGGCAAAGACGCCTATGGTGGTAACTTGTAATGAGGATAAACAAGAAGTAATTGTTACCCTAAACACGGGCAGTAAGCTAATAGATAAAACCTTTAGTTTTGATAAGGTATGGTTTTGAATAATGTCTGTTATGTATCTAGAGTTTGATAGGTTTCCATTTTGATTAAATGCTTGGATGTCTAGGTGTTTGGTCCAGGGTCGAAACAAAAGGATTTGTATGATCAAGTGGTTGATCCCATTGTTAAAGAAGCTCTTGAAGGGTATAATTGGACCATTTTCGCATATGGGCAAACCGGTACTGGAAAAACTTACACAATGGAAGGTGAAGGTGGAAAAAACAAGGTCTAACTCTTGCTCCACAATACAATCCTTTGACTTTTGAGGTCAAATATTGTACATTGCAAGTTTGAACTTGATTATGATTGTAATGCAAATTTAACTTAAAATTTTTCACATTTAATGTTTTGTATAAAAACTAATGTCAGTATCATTTTGTACCTTTTAATGTTTAGATAATTCATATAAATTCTAAATACAAAGATTTCACCCCGTTGACCTAAAAAGTCAAACTGTAGATTAAGGATCATTTTCTATGCAGAATGGAGAGTTTCATGAGGATGTTGGAGTTATTCCAAGAGCTGTTGAACAACTTTTCGACAGTCTTGAAGCTCAAAATACAGAATACAGCGTGAAAGTGACATACATAGAGATTTATAATGAGGAAATAACGGATCTTTTGGCCACGGATGAGAAGTACAAAAAGCCAATATCTTTAATGGAAGATGGGAAAGGTGCAGTTTTCATGAGAGGGTTAGAAGAGGAACTTGTATACAGTGCAGATGAAATATACCACATTTTGCAAAAAGGGTCTGCCAAAAAGCACACAGCCGAGACACTCATCAACACACAAAGTAACCGTTCTCACTCTTTATTTACCATCACTATTCAAATTAAGGAGCATAATTCGGATGGGGTAGAAGTAACCAAATGTGGAAAGCTGAATCTTGTGGATCTTGCTGGTTCAGAAAATATATTACGTTCTGGTGCAAGGGAGGTACAAAGTAGTTACTTTCTTTGAAATTGGTCAAATTGGGTCGTGATAGACTGACCTAAGATATCTTTTGTGATAAGGAATGTTTTTTTGTAAGTAGTTAGGGAGTGAAATACTATTATGATGATGAGATTGTTTGAAACTTTGAATAATCCTATTTTTTGTTACTAAAACGATTTATGAGGTTATGTCTAAGTTATACCCTTTAGACTACTTCTCAAACGATTCCATTCTAACAAACTTTTTATTTGTTAATTTACATGTTAGAGATGTTGAAACTACCATCACTACTTATACCAAAAATTATTACTTTTGTGGGTATGGCAGGAAAGAGCAAGGGAAACTGGTGAGATCAATAAGAGCCTGCTTACACTTGGTCGAGTAATAAATGCGTTAGTTGACCACTCAGGACATGTTCCGTATAGGTAACAAATTTACTACAAGGAACATTACGAAGTTACAATGTTGATAGTAAATTGTATAATCTTTTGTGAAATTTATTGTAAACCGAACATTTCAAAACTATCAGGGACAGCAAATTAACAAGGTTATTGAGAGATTCATTAGGAGGGAAAACAAAGACATGCATAATAGCTACTGTGTCACCTTCTATCAACTCGTTTGAAGAAACACAGAGCACACTAGATTATGCATACCGGGCTAAAAGCATCAAGAATCGACCAGAGGTTAGTTCTCTTTTCTAGACTTATGAGATTTGAATAATCTGAAGACCCTATAATTTTGCATTTTTTTAAAAACTACAGGTTAATCATAAGGTGACAAAATCAGTAGCTGTCAAAGAACTCTACACTGAAATTGACAGTCTTAAGCGAGGTAAAATTTACTTCGTAATTAATTTTGATGGGTTACTAAGAATGAATAAACGCGTAATAGTGTTATTTACCTATCAGAATTGCATGCTACGAGGGAGAAAAATGGAATATATATACCGAATGATCGTTACATTAACGAAGAAGCTGCCAAAAAGGTTTACCTTCATCTTATTTCTATTTATCTCAATCTCAAGAAAATTGCACGGCGTTTCTAATTATTAATGTCAAAAAAACACATTAGATAATAGACTTAGGGACATTTTGTGGATCAGAATCATAAACACTTATAATGTGTAGCGATGACCATTGTGATTTTCATGGATGGACTAAACATATGATGTATTTGTGTATGATATTAATTAACTTATTATTTTCTTTTAGGAAATGACTGAGAAATTGGAGTTAAAAAGTAAGGTAAACATATCTGTTTTTCTATTCTATTATGCCCATTTTCATCTTACTATCAAACACTAAGAAATTGATTTATGTTTATAGGAACTAATGGATCTTCAAGAACTTCTATTTCGTCAACAAAAGTTGACTTCAGAACTGAGTCAAAGACTTGAAAACACTGAGGTTAGAATAGCTTTGTTTTCTTAGTTATAAATCACAAAAAATCTATCTGATTTATGTAACTCTTGTACTTTCAGAGACAACTTCATGAAAGTAGGCAAGACGTATCCAGTCTAGAAGATAAACTGAGGCATGCAGGTGAGTCGACAAAAGAGAAGGAATATCTTATACTCAATCTTCTAGAATCAGGTGAGTTAAATTAATGTTATATTAAGAAGGTGGCAATTTGGACTCATGAAACTGGGTTGTTTTAGGTTATGGTTCATTCCAAATTGGTCACATGGGTCAAATAAATAGATTTATCAAAAAAGGAAATGGGTCAAACGGGTTGATAGTCACCCATAGTGTTCCTTTGATGCATATATTTTTGTTCGTTTTTTTCTATACTATTAAAACAGATTATTGTTGTAATAAAGTGATTCAGTAATAATACATAATGCTCTTATAAAAGCATTAGAATAAAATGGACAACAGTATTTGCAGGTCAACCCAACGTGACCCATTTTGACTTGCACTAAGAACAATCTGTTTCCGACCCAACCTGTTTTGACCCATTTTTCAACCCAACCATTTTACCAACATTATTATATTTAGTAACAAGTACTTTCTATATCCTCATATCATCTACTCTTATATAGAAAAAACACTCACTAAAAGAGCAGTTGAGGTTCATAGTGAGCTAGAGAACGCAACATCAGAGGTATCCAGCTTGTTCGCGAAAATTGGTTTGTACTTTTTGAAACTTTGAGTACTTTTTTTATTTGACCTACAAACTATACTTAGATTTTGTAGCTTCTTCTTCTTATTATTATTATTATTATTATTATTATTATTATTATTATTATCATTATTTTTGTTTTATAGAGCACAAGAACCATATAGAAGATGGAAATAAAGTGCTAGTTCAGTGCTTTCAAACACTGTTAGCTCAACACCTGGAAGCTCTTCACAAGATTGTTGTTACTTCTGTAACACACCAAGAACAACATCTAAATGCCATCGAAGGACATATGAAGTCCTTTGTGTCTGAACAAGATAAGGTAAATTATATGACAGTTCTTAGAAGCTTATTTAAAGTTCAGGATTCAGAATATTGGACATGCACACTAGAGATGGCAATTTGACCCGTGCACTTATGAATGGGTCAATCCGGGCTATGTTTCATCTCTAACGTGTCAAATCGGTCGGAAGTAGTTTACATAATTAGGTTATTATGGAAATTATGTAATTGCTGAAATACTATTTTCATACTGATTATTTTTTAAAGCTTCAATTTAATGATAAATATTGTTTTGGGTCAACCAAACCATACCCAAAATGACCAATTTTTTTACCTGTTATGTAACTCGCCCATTACCTCTAGTGTGTACCATGGATCCACGTAGGTATGTGCCTATGCCCATGCTTATGTTAGCACTTGAGGAACATCTCTATATATTTAGTCAAATTGAACTCTCGACTGTCAAAATAAAAGTTATGGACTTGGATTCTTTATTGATGTATGTATAGGCGACACAAGGACTCCAAATTCGAGTAGAAAAGATAAGGGAAATATTTTCCGGTGGTATAAAATCTCTGGTTGAACTAGCTACAGAGTTCAGTGGGAATTCCAAGACAGCACTTGGTGACATACATTCTGAAGTTGTCGAGCATTATTCTGCCCTTGCAGAAGTGAGTAAGCCAATTCATATTTTGGAGCAGTTTAAAGCCGTGATGGTTTCTGATTTTTAAAAAATTTTGGACGTTAATGTCTTGATGAATTTTGTTGCTATGTACAGCTTATAAGAGAAGCCTCAGTCAAGGTTGGTGATGTACTAAATGATTTGCACAGTAACCTTACTGATCAGGAGCAAAGTATAGCTACCTTTTGGAAACAGCAGCATGAGGTACATTATCTCCATTAGCCAATTTAATATCTTGGACCGAAAGTTTGTAATTAAGTAGTTTGTAATATATGGATAAAAATACTTGCAATTAGTACTTTACAATTAAGCTGGCAATTTCAACCAAATAATTATCAAATGGAATGATTTTGGCTAATCTCCAACTGGAACACGTCGAGTTGAACGAAATTCTCCTCAAGTATACTCAAATGTTTATAGTCCCATTAATTACTTTCTGAAAGAAAGAAAAAAAAAATTATAGTGCTTGTAACCCATTAATATGTTTTGGTCCATAACTAAAACGTCCTGTTTAACCTGTCAATCAACAAACTTATGTGACCATGGCAATGGCTTTCAAGTAAATTTAGCTTAATTCATTGCCATTGCGATTCCAAAATACTTGTGTCACATTGCACTAATTCTTTATATGGTAACCAGAGCCAGTTGCGAGCATACCAGACAACCCAGTCTGCATCTAGTGTTACAGTTAATTTCTTCAAGACTATGACCCATGACATTTTCAAAGTGATGGAAATGGTTGAAGATGCACGAACACAATATGACAAGCAATTGAGTGATTTTAAGATAAAATTTGAGGTTCGTACGCTCAACTACATAAACTTTTTCTCCCTTTTCATCTTCGTATCACAAGAAAATTATCACCATTTATTAATGTTAATTGAAGGACTATGCCAATGGGGAAGATAAACAACTATTAGACAAGATGGCAGAGCTTTTAGCAAGTTCAAATGCAAAGAAGAAACAGCTGGTATGTAATTCCTTTTAAGGGTGGCTGGATTTTTATTTTCTTACCGGTTTTTTAGTAAGTTCATATGCTCCATTAGGTTTTGTTTTCTTACCGGCTTTTTACACATCATAATATAATACATTACTATATGTGAAAATATTATAAAGGTTTTTTCCTTTTAAAAATATGTTGCTATGTTTGATAGATTCAAACAGAAATAGATGCTATTCGAAGTGATATTGGCAGCAGAACCTACCATATTCATCATAAAGCCTCAACCATGCATACTCTCTCTTCCTCAACACAAGATGAATTCACAAGTTTCTTGGGAAAAACAGAGAGTCATTACGCCGAGGATAAAAACGCGACTCAAAATGCAAAAGATAGTTTGACAGCCAAACTCCAAAACTGGTATAAAAGTTCATTCATTGTAACAAACGATAATGGGTCTTATGGGTCAAGCTGGATAAGTTAAACAAACAGGAAACGGGTATAATAGGTAGTACGGATCAAAGTGTTTGAGACTTGAAAGTCATTTAAAATGCTACTCTGGCTTATTAAAAAAGGTTAGAAAGTTTTTTTTAATGATGTAATTTATATATTACTCTATTGAAACACATTATCTATGTACAAAAGCAATAAAAAGAAGGATAAAAAAGCGTGTTTGTAGCCTTGTAGGTTGGCCCAACCTGACACAATTTTTAACCGCAGTTAAAAGTAGCCATTTTGACCCATTTTTTGATCCGGACATTTTACTATCTCTATGAGAATAGGATATAAATGTGTTAATTCTATTCTACTTTAAAATGAAAAGGGCGACCAAAGCAAGAACAGGTTATGAAAGCTGGAGGCAAGTCAAAGAATCTCTAAGCGATGTACAGAAAAGGCATATAGAATCTGAGGATTCCGCAAGCAAGTAAGTTTAAAATAAGTTACTCATTTGACTTAAGGTTAAATAATACTTTCAAAAACCAAGAGGTTATACTAGTTTGTTGACTTACTTTCAAAAACTAAGAAATGACTTTAGTTTAATAAAAATGCTGGCAAATTTAATATCAGTGTCTTTCATTTTCTAATTGTTAATATGTTTTGTTAATTCAGGGATGCCCTCGAAACCAATCAAGCAATTCACTCTCGATTCTCATCTATGGCCTCGTCAACACTTGAAGAAGTAGAGATTGCAGAAAGTAGTTCTCTCACATCCATTGAATGTAAGCCATATATCGTAGGTGCAAAAATAGTCCTTCCATGATTCTATCACATCAGAAGTACAAAGTTTCCTATCATGCTTTGTTTGATATTTTTACTGCAATATTTCATGTTCAACTTATCAATTTAGATTTAGTAATTACAAAATTAATTACAAGAGGTAACAAAGCAGTCGAGTCGGGGAATGATCAATATGGGTTCGAGTCAAATGTCAAAACTAGTAATCCAACATGGGTCGGTTAGCATTGGGCCAGCCACCAATACTTTGTGGTCCTTTTTTCCTAACATAGTAAATGGTTACATGTTCAATGAGAACAAACTTTTGAACCGTTTCACATCTTTAACTAATATCTTTATATTTAACCCCGTTTGACTTGTTATGTTTCAGTAACCAAAATCGGCTGAAATTCCCACATTTGCAATATACTATTTTGTCTAATGCTATTTAGTGATTTTAGAAAGTGTAATAATAATACTATTGAACTACTTAATTTGTCCAGTGTTTTAGATTTTGGAATTGCCTTTCCCTCGTAAAGCCATCTTGAATCTTTTCATATATACATCTTTTGCAGGTGTGTTGGGGGATAACCACGAAGATAATGAGGGGATCAATTCACTAACTAGAAGTTTCCGTGATACTTTGAAGGATACGGAAACTGCTCACTCCGCCAAAATAACTGACATCACAAAAGATGCTGAAAAGTGCCTGATGAATGAATACATGGTAATGATGTTTTTGTCAAGTTCAAATCTGCTGGTAGAAAAATAATTTTCGCTATTACCATTAAATAAAAAAATAACCAAGTCCTTTTACCCAGTAAGGCCATAAGAACCCATAAAAGTTCCATTTGTTTTGATTCGAGATATTTACCAATAAAAAGGTGGTCAAAATTAACAAGGATTCTTGAAACTTGGATGATTTTTCGGCATTAAAAACTTTGGTTAGTTAAAATGAAATCAGGGCAAATATTGGTCTCCTTATATGAAATTGGCCTAAAATGATTCGAAGTTGCTCATGTTTGCAACAAGCAGGTGGATGAATCTATATTATCAACACCAAATTTCTGTAAAGTATTGAGCAAATCCAACACTGAAGAACTCAAGACTCCACCATTTGAGGTGTTGTTGGATTCATATCGAAATGCTCAATCAGGGATGCAAGAAAATGGAAATTTAACTGCATTTTCCTTTGGAACCATTAATGGAGGGTGAAGATCAATAGGTACAATCATTCATTTTTTTTTTATATTTCTAAGGTTATTATTACTGTTAGAAGTTACACCAAGAATGCGCATGAGATCTTGCTATGAACATAAATAATGTAATTAAACTATAGAGAATGTGGGATAGATCAGATTACTTATTTTTTTATTGTCTCAATTTAAAAGCATATTTTCTTGTTGGATAAATTTCTGATGCATATTAACCTTGTTTAACTATATGCCAAATCAATCGTTGATATTTGTTTATGTCTTAAGCTTCTCTTTGCAGAAATTTTTTGCCTTCTCTTTATCATTTTCTACCAAAACTGAGGCACAGCACTGCTTTTGAGTTGGGCATGACTCCTAATACATCTACAACTCGCCTAATGATCATATTGCAAATATTATCATTGCAAACCCGAGATACTATATGCATCAAGTTCTAAAAAGGATGTGAAATGTTGCAACTTTCACATGACATATACAAAAGAAAATGAATTTCTTTGAAGTTTTTAACTCTTGGCTAGATACTTCACTTATGACACCAAGTTTTGTTGTAATCATCTATTGCATCTAAAGCATACAAAAGAGCTTAACTATCCTGTTTCAAATTTTATTTATGCGAAACAAAAGTAATTTATCGTTTTAATATCTTTTTGTTTGTTGAATTTGTTTTGTATAGACAAAATTAAATACTATAGAAATAAAAAATAAATTAAAGTGTTGTTTTGCCATAAATCTAGTAGACAAGGAGACTAACTTCTGAACCCAACATACAATTCGGTCTCTTTTTTGGCTCACAATTCAACCAATCTAAGCCCATAACATATGTATGATTTATCTATAGATCTTTGACACTTCTTTAACATACAAACGAGTTATTTTCCTACTTAAAACGTATCAGAATGACATATCCTCCTAAATTTTGTTCATACTCGTCCTCTTACTCACGTAAACTAGATATGTTTTAATATGATTGGATATAATGAGGAGAGAAAATAAGTGGATTCGACATGTTATCATCTTATGTCGCTAGGAAGATAAGTAGGGATAATGTAGGAGATATAGCATTAGCAATGCTCCAACGAATCCGTGGGTTATAAATGTAGCTTTAATTATTGTTGTCATTGCTATGAAAATGATCTATAACAAAAAAGAAAAAGAAAGGCACAATGAAACTCTTATTAGAACTTTGAGAGGAGGATTAACATATGAGTATGATTTCGTTGGTCGACAAAGTGAGACATGGCAATGTCGTCTTCTACTATATCGTCACTATAACATAAATACCATACTCAATCAATGTTACATTTGTTTAGGAAGATACATGTACCCATTGTACTTCAATCATTTCTTCATTTTTTGATTTATGAAATTCATTTGCGAAAAATGGTCAATTTTTGGTTTTTAGTTCCCTTCTTGGTTGTTATGCTTTGGAAGAAGAATGATGGGAAGGTCATGGGGTTATGGATGTGTAGGACCAAACGGACACCTTTCATGGTGTCAAAGCACAGAGGGGTGTTCATGGGTTGAAACCGAAAGATTGAGACGTGTCGAGTCGGAAAGGATTAGGACAAAGAAGAAATAACAAAACTGAACGCTCGACCAATACAAATTGGTTTGGCATCTAGTTTAGATCTGCAATCACAAATAGGATCAATAGCCGAATACAAACTTCAGGTTTTTTAATCCGAAGTGCATTTGTGGCAAAACCAACACATCATATATATAAAAAAAAATCACCGTATTTTATGTTGAAATCATCGTATCACAGAAATCCTTAACTTAGTCATTACATTCAAATTCTCAGTCATTTTGTTTGCTAGCCGAAAAAAAGTGACATTGGTTCATAATATAATAGTTTCTTATGATAATCTAAAATTAGTAAGCTCGGATGACTCGATCCAACACTTGGATATGATAATCAACCCTAAAATCTTTGTTAAGTCACAAGTCAATGCTGATCATGACTGGATTGAGATTTTTCTAGCTAAAAGGGTACACCAACTATAAGACATTAACCATGAGAACTGTAACGCCTAGTTATTGTCTATGGTGCACAATTCTCTCGCATGATCACGAGTTGCTTTCATGGTCATTAAGAGGCCCTTCAAACACATTACCTTTTTTTTTATAATAGAGTGGTTTAGACCATTAGTGATTTTGTGAACTATACACATATTAATCCAATGGTTTTTACCATTATTTGATGAAAACTGAGGTTGTATTCATAGGTTTGTAGAACTTGAAATGCTGTGAGAAACGTACTTGACCAAATTATAACTCTTATTAACATATTAACCACACACATATACGAAAACAAATTAGCAAAAATTGGCTAAAAACATGGATTACTGTTCAAACAAAGTCCAAAATAATCAAAACCTAATTGCTAGAATTTTTATTCTAACATTTAATACCTCATCAGCCTCCCATCATCTTAAAAATCCCAATCTACAAAGATTTTATGTCAATAACTTATTGCTCTTTTTTCTTCCATGCATAAACAAACTCTGTCATAAAATCAAAATCTATATGGGTTGTACAGCTAAGAATGTTGGACAAATAAATGGATATGGTAGGTCTACATGAACTAAAAAACAGGTTCACGGTATGTACTTCAAGAACACATCACCATATTCTATAAATATCATTAAAAATTATGGTTTTCTTGTCCTCTGAATGACATTATTTTGTTTTTGTACAATTTTAGCCCATACCCTTTGACCCCTTTTGTATTTCTTGACATTAATGGTGTCTAGGTTATATGCTTTTGTGGGTATTATATAATGTCAAGAATCTTGGTTGTTGGGTAGAACATAAACAAAGCTAGAGTTGAGGTGGACTTTAGGTTTGATTCTTGATGTTGCATTGATGAGTATATAGTTTGTAGGCTTATATTGTTGATAGGTTTGTATATGGTATCTAAATAAGAACAACATAGGTTATTTGATGAATATTGTGGATGATATATATGTGAAAATCATGTCGGGTAATAGTTACTTCGATATGGTTAAACCCTTGTGGAAAGGTAGACTAGGAGGGGTACAAAATGGAAGAACGAACGGATTGTTGTGGTACAAAGATTTAGGGTATCATGTTAGCGGAGAGTTTTCAATGGCGGTTGTTCAAGCAAATAATTTGTTGGAGGATCAAAGCCAAGTTGAATCCGGACAATTGGGTTCATCAGGGCTTTATGGGACGTTTATCGGGATCTATGATGGACATGGCGGACCTGAAACATCACGTTTTGTAAACGAGAAGTTGTTCTCCAATCTCAAGAGTACGTTACCTCTTCTTCATATAAAAACTTTTGTTTTTGATTCTATAGATGGTTCCTTATAATATAATGTGTGCTGGTTTTCATCATTGTGTGCTCCCATGCATTATTTTGGTTTGTTAATAAGGGTAATTATGGGGTGTTTGGGTGTATGAGAAAGAAGGTAGGACAAAACATTTTGCACTAGTACGTACACCAACATTTTAAGTAACGATTATTTGATTTATTTCCGTAATTGAGTTTTGTTCGTTTGGCTTGTTACAGGGTTTGCATCCGAAAATGAAGAAATGTCAGCAAATGTAATCAGAAAGTCTTTCTTGGCAACCGAGGAAGAATTTATTTCTTACGTTAGAGACCAATGGCGTGCATGCCCACAAATTGCATCTGTTGGCACATGTTGCTTAGTAGGCGTTGTTTGTAATGGTGTAATTTACATTGCAAATGCCGGGGACTCACGAGTGGTCTTGGGGAGAGCAGAAAGAGGTGGTAGAGGAGTATCCGCCATTCAGTTATCCGAAGAACACAATGTAAACCGTGAGCATATACGTGATGAGCTTTTTACCTTACATCCGGAGGATCCAAAGATCGTAGTTAAGAAACATAATGTTTGGCGCGTTAAAGGGATTATTCAGGTACTTGATACTTCCTATTAAATTTTTTAACCATTTTGAGATGGTTTAGTTTAGAATGAAAATAATTTGATATTGATAGTATTCATCGGGTTTTAGGTCTCAAGATCAATAGGTGATGCGTATTTGAAGACGCCCGAGTTCAATAGAGCACCTCTTTTGCCAAAATTTAGGCTCCCACATTCGTTTTCGAAGCAAATACTTAGTCCCGAGCCATCAATCTTTATACATGAAATAAACTCAAGGGACGAGTTTCTCATATTTGCATCTGATGGTCTATGGGAGCATCTTAGCAATGAGGAAGCCGTTGATACTGTCCACACTTACCCACGTAGTGTAAGTATATTTATACTCATCTAATCTTATTTTTGTATGCTAATCTTCTAATCTTATTTGGTTCTTAACGTCCCATTAGATATTTTGTTAGTGTGCTAACTATGTAATTAAAATTATATTATTCATTAATATTCCTTTATTTCTAAGTTTATATTTGTTTTTGTTTGTTTGTAGGGAATTGCAAGGAGACTAGTGAAGGCAGCACTTCATGTAGCAGCAAAGAAACGAGAAATGAGATACTCGGATTTGAAGAAAATTGAAAGAGGGGTGAGGCGACATTTTCATGACGATATTACAGTTGTGGTTGTTTTTCTCAACTCTTCTTCGATGAATACAAGCTCAAGTTTCTCGATAAAAGGAGGTGTTGGACTACCCGGCTCTAACAAATTCTGAATGTAGAGAATGACTAGTTGCGGCCAGACACGACCCGAGAGTTTTTATGTAAATCTGAACACCATGAAGAGCCGATGCACAATTGTAAGCGTGCTCGTATAGTGTGTTTTCTTATGGGAATTGAACGTATTTAATTTCAATTCAATTTATGCAAGTATTTTTAGGCCTTTCCTATGGGGCAATTTCAATTCATATATGTAAAAAGATCCAATTTGGATTATATTCTATTTGTAACGAGTTTAATGATGAAGTTAAATTTGTTTGCTAAAATAAACACACCAATGTTCTTCATATAGAATTTAGTAAATAAGTTAAACTTAGTATTGAGTAGATATATTTTATTTCAAATTACCATAACTATATGAGCAATAATATATGGACCTAATGGTATGCCTAAAAAAAGGCATAAATTGAGGTGTCATCATCTTATTGGTGAAATTAAAAGTGGGTCCCTCTGATATCACCAACGAGAGGATGACACATCAGTTTAAGCCTCTTTTTAGGCCTCCCAATTAGACCTCTTTATCATTTCCCTAGCTATATATATAGATCGAGTGCATATAAGTTCATTATAATAACCTAAACTATCTAAAATCCTCATAATATAACACCGTCCCTTTAAACCAACATCAAATTATACTCCTTATGTAAAAAATCGATCAATGACAACAAAACAATCATAAGCCCAAATGGGTTTCAATCGATATAACAAATTAGCACAAAATCTGATCAATACGTCTTGGTCAACAAACAATTTAATTTTAATTAACAAGGTAATTTTAATTCACATGTAAATTAATACTAATTAACAAATTAATTCTAATTATCCATATAATTTTAATTTGTGTGTGACTAGTTATTATTTATTAAAAATTGACAAGTATTGCATGTAATTGTCAAAATAAAATAAAACATAATAACTAAACTAGGTTTCATGCAGCCCTTTTAAAACATGTTTATTAATATCAGAAACGTGTAACCCATAATCGCAAAAACGAGTTGGCTCGTGATGCCACTATTGGGATTTTAGATCAAGTTAACCAGTAACCTCTACGAGTACGCAGCGGATATAGGATCTAGTTAATGCAATTATGTTAAGCACGTATTTAATATACAAATAATTAATACAATATTAATTAATTAAATGTGATATAGAAAAGCTAACATTGCTTGGCAATTGATCTCTAGTAACGGAACAAGAAACCAAAACGAAACCTTAAGTATCTAAAATAGATACCTCGAAGAGTATCACACACAAACCCGATTAACATATACGTTCGATTAAAACGCTAGTCGAGAACGTATTAAAACCAATCAACAAGTGACCACTTGAATATTACTTGACAAGAAAATACCCAAGGACTACTCTTGTATTCTGTTCGGTAACCAAAACAGCCAACAAGCTGTTGTTCACCTTTACGTGATATCGAATAACGCCTATCCGATATCCTCCTTATTATGTCTGAGATGTGAACCATGACCAGAATTAAGCCACCACATTCATGTTACTGTTCGAGAGCTAGGAACCAACAAGAACTAACCTTGATCTTATTGCTACAATTCAAAATCTAGGAATTAACAATAATCAAAACCTTTAACCTTTTCTTGGATCAAGTCGAGGAAAAAGAAACAAGTCAAACAATAAACCCTTATAGACTTGTTAACAAGTCAACTGGGAAGATAGGATGTCATAACTTTTGATAGGTTTAGGTTAGTTTTAAGGATATGTAAATTCTCGTACAATGCATGTAGGACCAGAAAAGTGTAGTTTATAATTTGTTTTATAGCAAAAACAAAACACCTCTTAGCTTGGGCCATATCTTGGTCGACAAGTAAAGAAACCCACACCTTCGCTTGTGCCCGATCAGTTGGGATACCAAGGCCCAAGGCTGCTCCAACATCGACCCATTTTAGAACTCAAAACAAGCCCATGGGTCGTCTATATTGATCGGGTCAAATACATGCATAACAGGTAATGTATAATTCAAGTATCAAATACGTTCGACACGTATACTCGTGTTTATCGTGTGTGCCCCCATCGGCTCACACACTTCTAGTCGTTTGCGTGTGTTTTAAACTCCCACAATCCAACAGCTCCCACTTGGGAGTCGGAGTGTCGAATGTCACACAAAACTAACGACGGAAACGCCTAGCAAACGCTCTCACTCGCTTTTTAACTAAAAGTGTCTGAGAGAATAGTTTCGTAAAAGTTTCTCAGTAGCATGGTCATTCAATGTCTTGCCCTAATCATCCTTTGTTATAGATACTGTTAAACCATGGATTATGGATCTTAAATCATTCCATATAGTTTAACCATTTAGAATCTCGTTATAGAATTTAATTAGATATACCAAATGTAATCAAGTATCATCTTGCATTACCCTTTGGGTTCGGCCGAACAATTATCTTATTAATTCTGGAGAGGCGCCATGGTATCTTTCTGCACATATCAAGTGGAGTAACAAATCCTTTATTGACTACAAGTGTTGTGGATGCTGGCTTCACATCACTCCGAAATATAGCTTTTATAACTACCTTGTTCAGATAGCGTTTTGCGTATACTTACAAAAAATGATATCCACACATAACAGAACTTGCTTGTATCTCAAGTCTAAGGATGAAGATAACAAACCATTTTCAATATTTTACTTATGACAAGGATCCAAAAGTAAATGTTTGAAAGTTGGGGAGTCCAATATGCATCTCTAGTGAATACATATGAGTTTGGTGGGAACAATCCGAATTCTCGTTAGAATTATAACCAACACTCACATTTACCTTATCATAACAATATTCCCATATTGTTAACCGACAATGGACATATTTAGAATAATAAAATCATTCAAGGATTAAACATGCAAATATAGGATAACAATTATTATATGAATGAATAACAAATACCAAGTATCTTTATTCATCATAAAGTAAAAATTGTCTATCAATCCCAATTATCCAAATACTAAAACAGATATGCATGAAACTCATTTAGTAAGTTGAACCCTAATGTTTCCAACATTCTCAACCTTTCTTTAAAAGAAAAACTAAATAGTTATCTGAGTAAACTTTCCGAATACTTATTTCAAATATCACATATAGTGAGTGATTTGAAATATAAGATGAGTGTCTTATCTCATATGCTCATACTATTGCAAGAATTATAGTATGGAGATGTTGTCTTACCTTGCATGAGGTATTAGAAATCAACGACATACTGACAGTCATCTTTACAGTTTCTAAAAGTGTAAAGTATTCTCATTCATTAATGTGTAATGCAACAATGCTCTATGTTGAGCATAGCTAGTTAGCAGATTTTTCATAAATGATAAAATCCTACTACAACTAGTATTAATAATCCTCTAGCATCATTTGTACTTATACAACACTATGCTTTATAATTCGTAAACATTTATAAAAACAATAATCTAAACACTCTCAATTAGATATTGTTGTTGTCAGCTCATTTTGTTCTTGTACAAAAGCAACAACTAGTCTTATACACAATATAATATATACATGATATACCCTTAGTATAAAAACACAAGGTTTCCATCCATGTAAATTATTCCAAGTGAAATATATCATTGAAGTCTTGCTTGAATGATATATTGCATTTGTGTCAGACTTAATTTTTCGCATTTGTTTATTCCAGATAAACATTTATTCCAAGGTTGTTTGTTTTATTCCCTAAATTCCAAGTGAAGTTTCATTCCAAGCTTAAGGATCAATATCTAGCTTAAATAGAATGATATCTTCAACATGTAAATTTTAAGGAAAAACACAATGCTCTCATTCAATGTCAGATATACTCAAGAGATATCTTAATTCAATCAGAATCATATTGTAATTAAATTCCAAATCTCAGCTCTTAGATGCATGATCCAATCCAAAATATGGATTGCTCAAATTTTGTATACTACATAAAGATAATATAGATTTATAACCCTTTTGATTACACACCGTCCTCGCAAAAGGTAATCATAAAGAAAGAGTTATAAAATCTAATTGTCATATTCAACATACAAATCACATGTATGACAATTAAATATCTTTATATAATTAATGCATATATTATATAAGAAAATTTAATCACATTCAATTGCTTAAGTATGATTAAAAACTTCTTATAAAATGCCAAACATTAATATGTATACAATTTTGTCCTTGTGAGTCTTTCTTCAAAAGAAACTCATTCCAACCTCATAGGTTAACTTGTTAGGCGAAATAACAATCAAGTGATGAGCATCCTTTCGGATTTATGAATGAGAGTAATCATTATACTTCGGTCGACATTTTCATGTTTTAACCTTAGTATGACATTAATAAGTGCATTTTAGAAGGTTAAGTATTTTGTTCTCAAATAACTTTGAGATTTGTATATATTCCCACTTACTTTTGTAAGTAGAGACAATTCTCTAAATACTAAGTATTTAAGCAACAATAAATTGTCTTTTATTGAGAATCACAAAATACATTTTAAGTTCTCATCTCAAGATTTGTTAATAAAATGCTTCATAAGATTTTAACAAATTCATAACTTAAATCAAGACATAATGGAATTCCTTCCAACAACTCAAATTAGGGTTTATAGAAAAACTCTAATTTAGTATCACTCTTTAACCAAAAGTTCTAGCAACAGTTTTGTGTTTCGTCAAGCTAGGAAGAACACCAAAACTACAATCTTCAAGCTAGGAAGTGTAGAAAACTCAAAAATCCAATAGGATTTAGGATTCAATTGGTTTGAGTGGTAAAACCTCAAATCCCTAATGAATTAGGGTTTTCAGTTATAGATCGTCTTGAATACCTTCTAGGTTTGAACTATATTGAGTGTATCCATGACACACGCAATTTCTAACCTTGATATGTTTTGGAGGTAGAGCAATTAAAGCTATCATAAACCAAACAATAAGAATAAGGTTTGATCTAACACATTAGACATACCATAATGAAGTGGTATCCTATGAGTTATTAGAATTGTGAAACTATATCAGAATTCTATAGATAACTTAATTCTCTTTTGACCAAATACTTGTCAATTGGGTCAAGCCAAATTGCATATAAAGTATTTATGAACCAAAGTGCATGCAATAATGTATATTCATTGAACAATACAAGAACCTTATGTTCACGTGTTCACAAGAAGACAGAACTGTTCAAGGATTATATGTTCATGTGTTAACAAGAAAACAGAACATTTCAATAATACATTATTCAAAGCCTCGTGTTTATGTGTTACCGAGAAAACATAACACATTTACTATATATACTTTATGTTATAAATCATTGATAAATTCAAGGACTTTATAATTATGTCTTAACATGTAAGCATAATTATTCTAACAAAAGTAATCATGAACGCAAACTCTTGAGTTCTATAGTAATTTCAAGTTAATTTTATACTTCAGAATTATGATTATTATCATATAACCATAATTATGTTAACTAAAACATGTAGTCAAATGTTGAAGTATCTTTACACTATATTATGACATTTGAATGTAGTAGGGCAACAAACATCTAGTGTGTTCAAGTTCTAGTAGAATCATTATTAGAATGTAGTAGGGCAATAAGCATCTCATGTGTTTAAGTCCTAGTAGAATTCTTATTTACATGTAGTAGGGCATTAAACAACTAACGTGTTTAAGTCCTAGTAGAATTATTAGTTTCCTTTACCTGGCGGTCAAGAGATACCAATAATATTGTTGTTCCTTGCACACACTTTGAGATTTCTCCCACTTGTGTAAGGTACAACATCATATTATGAAAACAAACAACACGTGATTGATTGTTCAAACAATATGATAATGTCATATATATCATAAGTAGTTTCAGAACCATAACCTGTAATTGTGGATTATTATTCTATAGATAACATTTCAGGAAGCGACAACAGGAAGGCTACGTGTTATCTTATAAAATAAAATGCAATTTTCCTTTAAGCAATGGTTGTTCATATTCGGAAAGTAATTGATTATTTCAAAGCTAGTTTGAAATGATATGGGCGACTAATAGGAAATAAATCCCGTAGCTCCCACTGAAATTGACAACATTACATGAATGATATTTCAGTAATAAAATGCAATTGCTCCCACTGGATTTGTCAATATTGTAAGTGTTACATTTCCAGTAGAAAACATATAGCAGTTTTACATACTTTCCTATTCTCTTCAATTGCTTACGAGTAGCATGTACTTAGGTATTGAGCAGAGTATATGAAGTTCTACTTATGTAGACAATGGACTAGACATTCTTTTATTCAATTAACTTGAATCTTTAGCATGCAATTCCTCCTTTATCGTCTACATAGCCCCAAGGGTAATTAGCACTTCAGGAATAATAAGAGTTCAAGGAGATTACCTAGCACATATGCTAGTAATTCCTTTACTCTTTGCGGTTTAAACTCATACATCGTGACAAGTGCAGGATGTTATTTATTTTAGTAGCTGTAAACACAATGTTTCCAGTTACACAAAATATTCTATCTTTCAATTAACTCTAGACCACAAAAGGGTAATGAAAGATCATTAATGAGTTTACCAATTAGTAATCCTATCTTAGTTTGTCAACTAAGGAGAAAAGATAGGTATAAGTCTCACTCTTCTTACTAGGAAAAGAGACTAAGTTTGTCTTTCAAAGAAAAACAAATTTGTTTACGAATTATGTTGCAATAACACAATTAATCAGAACATAAAAAGTTCAAATCTAGTATTTTCGATAATTACATTCTTAAAAGAATTAACTACCCAATTAATTACTAATTAAGACTAAGATCCATCTTGCAACCCCACTTAATTACCATAGGTCTGACGATTCAATTGTGTAAAAAATAGGACAAGAGGTGCGTGAGCGTTAATTGCATACTGCAACTCTTAGATTTATGAGACTGTTTAAGGCATTAGTATCAAGTAATAATGTCAAAAGCATGTTTAGTTCTCATCTTATGCCTCGGGTCGAGGTGGTCGACCAGTGTTAACTCGATATAAGTCGACCAAGTATGAACGTGTAAAAATAACCAGAGGTCGGACCAGTGAGAAATAATTACCATGGGTTGGAAAGGCCCTTAGGTCAGACCAGAGAAGTCAATCCAAGTGCACGTGTTCATAGTTGGGTGGCATAGACTTAATATTAACAAATAGGTATGCACATATAAATGTGGTAAAAGTCGTGTACAAAGAAGCATGCAAAACAACTTTGTAACACTAATTTTAAAAACTTTGGTAATGACACTGTAGTGATCATCATGGTTCACGGTAGCTCCAATCGAACGCACAGGGAGGCAGAGGACCAGGTAAGCCGAAGCATAACTTTAGACATCCTTTCAGGAGACTGCTCACTTCTTTAAACCCCCTTTTGCGTTTGTTCTAGTGGGTGAGCCGTACATCCCAAGTGTCCATAGCGTCTAGTTTTTAAATTCTTGAAAACGTGGTTCATATATTAGGTCACTTTATTTTACAAAAAATAATTTTCCACGAATCAAATAGCAGGTCACAATGAGCATGGTATTTAGGCGTGTAAATAAAGACCAAGATTAATGTTATGGTTGCGATATGTATTATTCCATATTGCATACAATTAGGTGTCAAAGCAAGTAATAATGCATATATAGGAATCACAAACATACAAACATAGACATCAATATAAATAACCACATATTGTTCCGAGTTCTCTTGCGAGTCTTCTCCAAAAGGAGAACCATAAGACCGTCACTAGGATACAATACCTAGATCGCCCATACATTGCAAAAAGCAATTGAGTGGGTCTTGTGGCCGGAAAACACATAAAACGCATGGCAATCTCAATTAACAAGTAATTACGCAATTTTATGTATTTAGTAAACAATATGTAATTCTAATTATCATAATAATTCTAATTAAAAATTAATAAGTACAAATTAACGTTTAATTCTAATTAGCAAGTAATTATAATTTAACATGTAATTCTTAATTAACAATTTAATTTTAATTAACAAGGTAATTATAATTCACATGTAAATTAATACTAATTAACAAATTAATTCTAATTATCCATATAATTTTAATTTGTGTGTGACTAGTTATTATTTATTAAAAATTGACAAGTATTGCATGTAATTGTCAAAATAAAATAAAACATAATAACTAAACTAGGTTTCATGCAGCCCTTTTAAAACATGTTTATTAATATCAGAAACGTGTAACCCATAATCGCAAAAACGAGTTGGCTCGTGATGCCACTGTTGGGATTTTAGATCAAGTTAACCCGTAACCTCTATGAGTACGCAGCGGATATAGGATCTAGTTAATGCAATTATGTTAAGCACGTATTTAATAAACAAATAATTAATACAATATTAATTAATTAAATGTGATATAGAAAAGCTAACCTTGCTTGGAAATTGATCTCTAGTAACGGAACAAGAAACCAAAACGAAACCTTAAGTATCTAAAATAGATACCTCGAAGAGTATCACACACAAACCCGATTAACATATACGTTCGATTAAAACGCTAGTCGAGAACGTATTAAAACCAATCAACAAGTGACCTACTTGAATATTACATGAACAAGAAAATACCCAAGGACTACTCTTGTATTCGTTCGATAACCAAAACAGCCAACAAGCTGTTGTCCACCTTTACCCGATATCGGATAACACCTATCCGATATCCTCCTTATTATGTCCGAGATGTGAACCATGACCAAAATTAAGCCACCACATTCTTGTTACAATTCGAGAGCTAGGAACTAACAAGAACTAACCTTGATCTTATTGCTACAATTCAAAGTCTAGGAATTAACAACAATAATCAAAACCTTTAACCTTTTCTTGGATCAAGTCGAGGAAAAAGAAACAAGTCAAACAATAAACCCTTATAGACTTGTTAACAAGTCAACTGGGAAGATAGGATGTCATAACTTTTGATAGGTTTAGGTTAGTTTTAAGGATATGTAAATTCTCGTACAATGCATGTAGGACCAGAAAAGTGTAGTTTATAATTTGTTTTATAGCAAAAACAAAACACCTCTTAGCTTGGGCCATATCTTGGTCGACAAGTAAAGAAACCCACACCTTCGCTTGTGCCCGATCAGTTGGGATACCAAGGCCCAAGGCTGCTCCAACATCGACCCATTTTAGAACTCAAAACAAGCCCATGGGTCGTCTATATTGATCGGGTCAAATACATGCATAACGGGTAATGTATAATTCAAGTATCAAATACGTTCAACACGTATACTCGTGTTTATCGTGTGTGCCCCTATCGGCTCACACACTTCTAGTCGTTTACGTGTGTTTTAAACTCCCACAATCCAACACCAAGGATGGAACCAGGGGGTTCCTGTGGGGTCCTGGGATATATACCCATAGATGTTTCTGTCGTAGTATTAATTTTGTTACAAAACCTCGATTTTTTATAAATGCACCCGGTCTCAAAAAAAATTTATGTATGTAGTCTTGTCTGATTTTCCCTAAATGCGCCCTGTGACTTTGTGTTCTGGATCCATCCCTGAATGATTCGATCACCAAAATAATATCACAAAGTCAGACTTTATCATGGGTGTGGCCACGCATATATCCATCAATTTCAACAAGTGACCTCTTACTAGAATAAAGAAACAAATCCCTTTGACAATATCCACCTGATGATGCATCCTTCGTAATACCCAAAAAGACCTTTTATAACTTCCGAGTTACCGACATCGTTTTGATCAAATCTAAGCAAAACTAATTACACATTAATACAATGTTGTATGATGCAGGATTTCCGACCAGTATTTAAACTTCTAAGGTCTCGTCTACCTAAGGTCTACCTATTGCACTAATGAGTAGTGAATCCGATCGTGTGTAGTATAGAAGGTGGTAAAGCCGATGTCGTTTTCAAGAGCTACGTAGATGAGGATCCTAATTAAGTCTAATGTCACGGTTTTTAAAAGATTAATTGTTGAAATATTAATTATACTAATAGACAAGAAATGAAATGCGGAAATTAAATGAAGTTGTGAACAATAGAGAGAAAGTGTGCTAACCTAATTATTCATCATATCATGTATGTCTATGTTTTCTAATTACTTCTTATTGATTCAAGTGGGGGTTCAATTCGCTAGACTCCTTTGGTCAATTCGTCATATCCCATCAACAAATGTTCCTACCCGTCGTCAAATGCCTACCCTTTGGGGAGACGGGGGTCTCAAGCAACCTAAGCCAAGTCATTAAGTACCCACATGCAAGATTCAAAACAATTTGTGCCCAGGCGCTAGCATCTTAGACACACATCCCTAACTTCTTAAGTTCCTCCTTCAGAATGGTGATCCTTTGGTCAATTCGCACAAGAGGAATTGGTAGTCCTTTAGTCAATTCTTACCAACCCTCTCTACCTACTTCCCTAGGGTCCTTTGGTCAATTCTGCTAAGCAAGTAAATACGACCGCAACTCAAAACTACCGAAGCTACGGTGACTACCAACGAACTATGCTTGCATACACTAGAAACAATTATAGAAGAATGAAAACATAAAAAACACAATCAAGGAATCATAACTAGGCTAGCACCAAAGGTGCTTAGCCAATCATAGTAAAAGACACAATCAATTTAATGTTTAACATAATTGATGAAGACATGAATTAAAGTGTAAAGAAATAGAAATCGCTAAAGCTTATCGATGATATGGTGTGATTTCTCCCTTGGAAATAGCTATGTATGTTGAATATGATCTGCCCTCGGGACCCTCTTCATGTTCTCTGCTTTTGTGTTGTGAGTGAATTATCAATAATGCAGATTTCAGGGCTTGTATTTATAGACCAAATCATAGTTACGGCGTAACTTAATTATCCTCCAAACTCGACTCTCGTAGTGCTGATTACGCCATAACTTAAGGAATAGTTACGCCGTAATTATAAGCTCCGCCGTAAATTAATAGAGGATTACGCCAAAACTTAATTATCCTCCAAACTCAAGTCTCGTAGTGCTGGTTACGTCGTAATTCATGTTTGGAGGTTACAGCGTAGTTGATGGAGGCGCGAAATTCCACATGACCTAGATAGTTACGGCGTAACTGTTGTTGACTTGGTCTTCATGATCGTAATCCTAGCTACGACGTAATTGAGAGTAGGATTTACGCCGTAGCTTCTTCAATAAGAGCATACTAACGTGAAAACTATTAAGAATATCTCCAAATTCGCGTCTCTAAGCTCCAATGCTCATATATTTCCTGGAAATGAAATATAAAGGAATAAGAGTATATATCCATATAAACAATATAAAATATGAGTATAAACGGGAGAAATTGACACTTAAAAATCAGGATTATTTGATGTTATCATTGTACATAGAGTAAAATGTAGAAATCGTCCATGTGGTTTGCCCAGATTGCATATTTCGTCCCTACATTTTCGAAAGTGCAGGCGGCCTCCCTGGGAGGAAACCTTTTTGATCATTTTAGTCCCTGCCCAAAGTGAAATGATGAAATACCTCGTCTTCATCCCCTTTAAATTTCCAGGGACGAAATCTCCAATTTGAACAAACCACATGGACCATTTATTTTTTTTCGAAAATAATTTTTTTCCGAAAATAATTTTATCAGTTTTCATCCGTTTTTCGTACATTTTTTTAGATTATTGTCCGTTTTTTATTCATTTTTCTTAAGTTTTGTCTATTTTTGTTCGTTTTTACCCGTTTTTATCCGTTTTTTTTTTTCATTTTTGAAAAAAGAAATTCCGAATTTGCGAAAAAATTCTAATTTTTTTTTTGAAATTGTTTTTCAAATTTTTCAAATTTTTTTTTCTTTTTGAATTTTTTTTTCAAAATGATGAAATATTACAAAACAAACAAAAACCTAAGAAAAATAGACAAAATATAAGAAACACGGACAAAAATGGAAAAAATAAATTTTTCAAATTTGAAAAAGAAATTCCAAATTTTTGAAAAAATTCTAATTTTTTTTTGGAAATTTTTTTTTCAAAATTTTTTTCTTTTTGAATTTTTTTTTCAAAATGATGAAATATTACAAAACAAACAAAAACGCATTGAAAAATAGACAAAATGTAAGAAACACGGACAAAAATGAAAAAATGATAAAAGCGGGCAAAAAAGAATAAAATAGACAAAACGTTAGAAAATGGATAAAAACGGACAATAATCTAAAAAAGGTACGAAAAACGGACAAAACGGATGAAAACCGATAAAAAATTTCAAAAAATTATTTTCAAAAAAATAAATGGTCCCCTGGTTTGTTCAAATTGCAGATTTCGTCCCTGGAAATATAAAGGGGATGAAGACGAGGGTATTTCAGTCATTTCACTTTGGGCAGGGACTAAAATGATCAAAAAAGTTTCCTTCCAGGGAGGCCGCCTGCACTTTCAAAAATGTAAGGACGAAATCTGCAATCTAAGCAAACCACAGGGACGATTTCTGCATTTTACTCTTGTATATATTATGTTTAAAGATAGAAAGACTTAACCACGTAAGAAACTCACAATTCGATACAATCCATGATGTGACATTTCTATTTGGGTCAATTAATATTCATCTAACTATGGATACCTCGTAAATCAGCATTTCCACTAAATCTGATATTTTAAAATAGTCTTTCCATAACCTAAAAATAATTGACTATAGGTAATGATTATAGTGACATGTTATTAGTCGTACTATAAGTATGTCTATTATTAAAGGATATAAATCTATCTAATATAATAAACAAGAGTTTTGTACCAGTCTTTAAAGCAGCCCAAAAAATTAATGCGCTGATGTGTCTGCAATGTGATTGGACGATTTTTTTGGAATGTACAACTGCTATACGCATTCTATTCAACATAGAAAATAAAAGACAGAGAAGTCAAAGCTTATTGAGTACGCCCCTTTTCAAACCCATTCAATCACATTTATACCTCCAAAAATAACTTGCGTTTTAATATTTATGGCATTGATTCACACAATGAATCATAAACCCATCTATCTCATATAATAAACAAGAGTTTTGTACTACTTAATAATGCACCCATTGCAATTAATTGTCTGATGTGTCTTTGTTGTGATTGGGTCATAAAAACGAAATGTACAACATCTTACAAACACAGAACTTTCAATACAATACTCTTTCAAAAACACACCCGAAGTCAAAGCTCGGTTACAACTACATTTAATTTTCTTATATTCAAAACAACATCCTAAAATATCACACGGTTACCTGTTTCTGTTATTCATTCCTATTGCTAGCAACTCTTCGAAATTGGTAATAATGTTAGTGCTAGAGATATTTTATTTTGGGTTAAGATCTTCGTATGCTAAATCTCTAAAATTTGTAAGTTTTATTTTTATAAAACTATCAATCACAAGTTTCAATATGCTATTTTTTGTATATGTATATTGTTTATTTGAAAGTTTATTTATTTATTTTTTTATGTTTTTTTTATTATTTTTTTTAAAGATCTATAGTATACAATCGATTAGTAATTTTGGATGATCTGATTACTAGATCTTAAACATAAAAATATAATTTGGGGGAAACTATTTTTTACGGATGATGATAACATATTTCAATGAATTTTCAAAAATATAATTCACCCATTAATGTCAATTCATTCAAAATAATATCCAAAAATAATCTACAATTTGACTATATATCTTTCATTCAACCATTGACAACAACCCTAATGATTGACTAATTGGGGATTTTACTAATTGGTAAGGTTTTTTTTTTTTTATTCAATTATAATACGTTTTTCAGTTGTTTGTTTGAATCTATTTTTATACAGGATTGTTCATGTTCAAGTTTGTATTGATTGACTATTTGCTCAAATTGGTTTATGGGTTACAAGAACTGAAAAAGGTTTGATGTTGTAGGAGTTTATTCATTCACATTTTTTTGTTCCTTTTTGTTTCAGGATATGATATGATGATATGGAAAGGAGATTAAACATCTATCATGTCGCTCACGTAAATTAACAAGCTTTAAAGTTAAGTTAAAGTTAAAGATAAAGTGTTAAATGTTTCTAATGGAAGATTTTATATGTAACAGGTTTCTATTAGTTCATATGTGTTGCTGGAATAGTATTGGATGTTGAACTCAATTTGAAGAAAAGTTATAAGATCAAACAACCGGTGAGTAAAATATTCTATCTTTTTTCATCTTCATTTGAAGCAAGTTTTTGTATTTCCCCTTAAGTTGTTTGATTTTAACTAAGATAATTTCTTTTGGGGTTCTTTACTTCTTTTATTAGTTGATTCTAAGGAGGTTACTTTATTTTGCAAATAATTTGGTATTTGCACATGAACTATTCGATGAAATGCTACAATAATTGATTTATATATTGAAAGTAACATGTTAATGTGTGCTTCATTGTAAAATGTGATATGTAAGTAGCATTCTCAAATAATCTCAAGAAGCCACACGAATATAGCTTCCCAAAAGTAGGTTTAATAATCTCATAAGCATAAGCCCTTTGGCTTTACCCAAACACTCATTATAACTTATAGATTTACCAAGATGCAGCAAGCCCTTTGGCTTTACTCAAACACCCCTCATCTACTTAAGAATAAGTAGTTAAGCCGATAAATATAGACTATTTATACGGATATGATCAAAATAGTATTTTACAGCTACGATTATAACTATAGGTTGGTGATGACCACATGTACAAATTAATCCCCGTTATAATTTTGGCAACTTTTTGGTTCAATTTTGGTTTAATGGCAAACATTTTTTTGTCTAGATATATGAAAGGAAATAAACATTGGTTATTCGTATCGATAATGCGCTTTTGGCAATTTTTTACCCTGTTGACCTCCTTAAGCACTTTGACCACCTGTTCTATGTTAGATGTGTTTTAAATTTAACCAATTATAGAAAAGAAAAGAACCAAAGTTGACCCATTTACAAATATATGGGTCAAAAGTTTCACCATTAGGCCTTATAGGTACAGTGTTAGAATTGTATATGATGAACCCATTTGTAAATATATGGGTCTTAGTTTCACCACTAGGCCTCCGTCTGTAACATGATTTCTCTATAGATTTCTTGGATTAATGTATGGACGGATCTTTTTTTTTTTTTTCTGGGTGTATGAGGACATCTCTTTTCAAAGCTAATATATTATTTATTCCATGCAGGTTCATATTGAACATATCATGTGCCGGAATCTTTGAGTCTTCATCTTACTGTGGTAAAAGGCGTGGCTGGGCATACACGAATATAGGTATGTTTATAAGTGATAACGTAAGAAATTATTCCTTGATATTCTTTTCAGAAGTATTATACCTATCTAATTTGTACAGTTTTTAATAAGCAATCACCAAACGGGTTGTATTTGTATTAAGTTTTCCGTTTCTGTAACGGCCACTCATTTATAATGCAATGATTTGTTTCTAGCTATTATAGTTTAGCAGTTGAGTTACGAAGGTCTACTAATATATTTATATGCATGGAACACTTTCCAAGTCTATGCGCAAGGGCAGTGAAGGACACGCGTAATATCCCGGCTGTACCCTACATGGATAAAGGGACGCATAGCACTGGAACAGGCAGCAGTTCAAATGGCACTTTTAGTGACGAGTTTGTTCCTGAAGAAATTTCTTTTCTTGGCATATGTAGTGAAGAACTACTTGCAAGAGGTTGTGTGCTCCTTAAACGCACACGTAAAGGTTCCATCTGATATATCAATCACAACTTATTTGAATTAATGTATTAAATGCTGTAATTTTCAGAATGGTTTTTAATTATTACAGGTCATCTTCACCGAAAAATAGTTTCTGATATATCAACAAAATGGATCAGGTTAGTTCTTTCCAACTTATGATGGTACTTAATTACTTATTATATCACTGTGTAAGTTACGGGTTCATAACTTGATTTTAATCAAAGGTGTCAACTTCAACTTATGAGATCTGTATATGTGATGGTAAACTTGGATCCAACCATTTGCACAGGTTAAAAAAAAATAAGTCAAACATTGGATGCTATGATTACCAAAAGAAAAAAAGTTCGAACAATTTCTTCCTTAACATTATTATTTTATCGTGAACATGTTTCCTTTCTATAGTTCTTTTCTAACGTTTCTAGCGTTGTGTTTACATTGCCAAGAAAAAATATTGGACGACAAATAGTAGTTGTAAATATTTATGTTTCTAGAAACAAAGTTTAAAAAAAAATCCAAAAACAGTAAACAAAATATGGGTAACCTATCTGACTTTTGGCAGAATAAAACCATGAGGCGTGTGGTTACCCGCCACTGAGAGTTAAATCTTAAAACCTTAATTTGATGTTTGTAACAACTTAAGAGAAACAACTCTGATTTTAGTGAGTTGGAGTTTTCAAACACATAAAACACTACTTCTGTCTTAAAATTAGGTTGTTTCAATCTTTTTTTAAAATGGAGCCAAAAATTACAAAATAAATTAGTGCATGGTTCTATTATTGAACAACAATCATGATGTATTTACCAACATTAGTACCTTTTTAATCACTGAAAACTTTAACTATAATACCTTAAAAATGTGTATATAAATCAGATGATCCTGAAGATGAAGAGCAGACATGTCGATGGGACCATTACAAAAAAGAAGAGTAAGTTTGTTAATCACACACTCACTGCCAATGGTTTGGTGGGCCTTTTGGTGATTTTTAAAAGGTTTAAAGCATTAAACTAAAGTCATATTCTTATTCTATTGATACTAACTTTGTCTCTTTTTAACAGATATTGTGTTGGAAGTTTTGAAAGATATGTCACCTTGGCCGGGTCGCCACCTTGTGGAAGGTGGTCATGATCAGTGTTACTTTGTGCTAAAAATCATGGATCGTGGCGTTGTTGAGTTTGAATGCAAAAATCAAATGGAGTATGATACTTGGACTTGAGGTGTGTGTAGGTTGCTTGCGGTTGCTACAAATAGAAACAATAAGATTTGAATCTTGGTTAGCATTTTTTGGGTTTGAATTAGCTATCGTTATATTTGTATATCTTTTGGCTTAGTATGGTATGATCATTGTGGTTTATTTTTTTAAACAGTTTTAGTTTTTGCGACGTTGGTGTTATTGCTGCTTTTGTAAATTTACGTTTGTATATTACTTATCGAATGGATACTTGGTGTTTAACTTTCTAACTAAACCAAGTTAAAAGGCTTACAAATGAATGGAGAGTCGGGTAATAATGTAATACTATCTTATTTCCAACGGGTAAAAAGTAATTTTCAACTACGAAAGAAGAGGGTCCACTTTAGGCCCATAACTAATTGAAGTTCAGTTTTACAAAATAGGAACTCCTAAACCATTATGTGAACAATTTATAAATCATAGATGACCTTTAAAGCTTACTTATTAAAGATAAATCCTATTGTTATTCTATAAATGTCAAAGACCTACCTGAATTTGTTGACAACCCAACTTTTTCCATAAATGATGTCCATCGAGAGAATCGTTATCTCTATCTAATAGTGCTTTATTTTCTGAGTTCTTGCAATTGGAAAATGAAATAGCAGTGATTTTACTTTTTTTAAAGTTATTTCTAATCACTTTGATCTCGACCCCAAAGCTATCATATATTTTTTCTACATATGTAAAAGTGTGACAACTTTTTCTATGTATGTAAATATAATATTTTTTAAAAGGCAATTAATTTTATAGATAACAAAACTAAGATGAAGTTAGGAGTTACAAGCTTATACATTCATTTCGATCTCGACCCCAAAGCTACCATGACCCTTACCTAAAGCTACCACAACCCTAGAGATTACGATGACCAATACATATTATTTTAACTTTACGACCCTGCAAGAATCTAAGACATACAAACGTGAATCTAACAAACGTATAGCCACACAATGGCAATCATCTCGGTAAAAAGTATATCAACGGATGCTGGCCCCATGGCCCAACCCAAACAACAAACACAAAACCCGTCCTTTTCATATAATATCTTGAAAAGTACTACAAATATTGTCTTCAAAGAAGTAATTCAAAGTTTATGATCAATGTTTAGCATATATGTACAACTATATAAATGACATGTTTTGTATCATGTTAAACTTTACATATACTATTATCAACAATTTCCTTTCAGTTTGATTTTTGTTTTTTGTTTTTTTTAACTTTTAGGTGTTTAGGGAATGAACATAGGCTACTTGAATGTTTGACGTTGACCGCATCTTGCCTCTTTAAGACTACTTATCAGTTGGATAAGACGATACATGCACATTTATTATTTTAGTTGTAACCAAATTGTTTATCGTATCATTCACACATTACTTATTATTTGCTTCCATAAAATAATTGAACCTATTTGCAAACGTTGTTGTTTGTTAACTAATTCACGCACGTAACTCCTTAATGAATAATTTATTTAAAATCCCCGTGATTCCACGGGTCTATAAGCTAGTATATAAATATAAGAAACTCATATATCTGGACATATCATTCGTTATATAAGCATATTTAACGTTTCAATAACCACATACTAATGATTAAATATTTTAGACTATAACTCTCATAATTATCAATATAAACTATTTATACTTAATGCACCTCCCGTCTTACATTTGATCAATTTGTGAATCTTACAAATGCAATCATATTTTTCTAAGCTACATATACTTCATTATGAATGAACATATGTACTAGTTTAATTTAAACAAGTTGGTTAAACTAAAACAATAAATACTGTTAATTAAATGTTACTTTAATCAACATTTAAATTGTCGCGTAACTAAGAACCTTAATCATAATTGTAAGATTTCGGAAAATCTACAATTTATTCAAACGCGAATTCTAACTAGCATTTAATTAAAACTCTAGTCATCTTTTCATCATTTATTTGCTCAGTACTATAATAAGACTTCTATAGCCGTAACACTATATTCCTTAATTATCATAAATTTAAGACTAAAATACACCGTTCGTCCCTAATTTTGTACGCACGCATCACGTTGAACCAAACCTAGGCGTTTTCATCGATGGAGGTCCAAAACATGGATTTTTAATGCCAAATAAGTCCCTTGACCACTAATGTCAAAGTCAATGTCTCATTTTTATTATGTAGTCGAGGGTATTTTAGTCCATACACATTTATACTTTGTCTTCAAGAGTGTGAACCCAAATCTGAGAAGATAAAGAATTCTTATTGTTTAAATGATCATTAACTCTGAATCTCTGTATATAAACATCAATGATCTTTTGTTTTTCCATTTGAATTATGATTTGAATTGTTTAATTGCTTTTCATTTTGAACTGTTGAGTTATTTATTCAACAGTTGGTGGCTAACATAGTATTTTCCGCAGCACGAGATCAAGTTTCTTTTACCATAGAACACAAATGGTTAGTTACGTGGAAAAATGGGTATTAAACTTCCATAAATCCAAAAGCAAACTTACCACATTATTGGGAGTATAAAAGATATGTTGGTCTTGATTGCTACTTGCAGATATATTCCTAGTTACTATAGCAGGAGATCTGCGTGACAAAGTTGATGATTCACGTGTTTTCTTGATAGCACGCATTTGTAGAGCCATTTTTCTGTTTTCTCTTGCTATCTTCGCTTGCAGTTTTATATTTCCATTATACTCAGAAGGAAATGTGTTTAGGCCATTCTAGTTAACTTACAAAGTATTGCTGAAATGTGCTTAGGATATACAGTAGATTTTACAGGCTAATGATGTGTGTATATATATCATTTAAGAATCATATACATATAGATATGATATGTTTATGAACTCAGTACATTACAATTGTAGGAAAGCATAGTCCAAGGCAAAAGGCAACACGGTCATCATGGTTGCTAACTTTTAGTTAAATTACCAACCTAATGATAGAGTATGGATTCAGTCGGAAGATACTCAGGACTAGTTCACAGTTAATCAAATATTAAATAATAAAAACAATAAACCAATAATAACATATACCATGTACCGCTGTTAGGTTACGTTCATTAATGGTTGTTGCTTTGGCACACGATTCATCATACCATACTCAGTCAGTTCGTGAAATTCTGCATATACGGAATTGGTAGTAATAACAAGCAAGAGTAAACAACCTCGGCAGCATTAGAGTTAAAGTATGAAGTAGCAGCATATGACACAGAACGTGATATTTGTGATGAAATGCGTGCCCACATAAAAATAGTTAATTTGGGTTTGATTTAATCTATAACGGGTCGAATATATAAGATTCCTATAAAATATAACAGGTCGAATATATTGGGTAGAAGGTCGCCTTAGAGTGTGATCCAAATAGTTTTAATCTTCTAAAATGATTAATTAGAAAATTAGATGTTAAGGGTTAGAACTTCAACACATTACAACCATTTTAACCTGTTACCCACACACACACTGCCCCATCCAGTAACATGAAAAATGTTTATTTGGGTTAGAATTTTGGGAAAATGATAAAAAAAGGCATCGAAGTTGCCAGCTTTTCCTTTTCTGGGCATCGAACTTTTTTTTTTCCTAAAGTAGCCTTAAACTTGCCTAATTTTCCTTTTATAGCCTCTAATCAAAAATTAATTACATAAATTTACATAAATCATCCTTGTGACTCTAAACAATTACACCGTTCATCCCTTGTGTAACTTTATATCTCTTCCCTATAAGATAACTCTCTTATCTCTTCCCTCTCTCTCTCTCTCCTGGATCACAGGTAACACTACACCCGACCACCATCACCTAGCCACCACTTACACCACTGTTGTCATCATCAACACTACAAGGTGTTTGTGTTTTTGATTTGGGTTAAAGAGGAGGATTCACACAAGGGTCTTGTTTGGTTCGAGTTAACCACAACCACACCTCGTCATCATCATCTTTCCATCTCGTTTGTTTATTTGTTTTGGTTCGACCCACAAGTGGGTGTTTGTGTTTGTTCCAGGCCAACGCAACCAAAAAGGGTGGTTTTGTTGTGTTTCTGGTATAATAGCTAGACACCACAAGAGTGGTGTTTCGTTTGTTTGGTTATCAGCTGGAAGTACCACCCAAATAGGGGGTTTATTTTTGCGTGTCACAGCCCCATCAAACGCAACCAACTTTGACTTTCAGCGCAAATATTTATATATGTAAATCACTGATTATATTGTGTTTATCGTTTCGGTGAGTAGATTCTGTTGTGCAAGCGGAAGTATTATATATTTAATCAATGTAACATAGTCTAGGTTGGATGATTTTTGGTTGATGGCTAATGTTTTCTCTTTGTTGTTTTATGTTTTTGTAGAGGATAATGTGAACTTGTTGGATGTGGTTCCAGCACTGGTGAAGCATGTTCAAGAGCCACAGTGGCCAAATGAGGCTGTTATTGGTTTTGATGAGTTTGTTACATTACACGCTCTCGGCCGTTAGAGCATGAGGTGGAGAAAGGCAGTGCATTTACTATTGGACTTCTTGCCATTAATGTACTTATACTACTAAACACCTTTGTGACATTCTATAGATACATAGATGCGTTTCAATTGGACTATTGATCTGAATACATATGCTTTGAAGTTATAACCTTGCAAATTGTTAGAGTAGTATCCAGAATTGAAAGACTGTATTTGATAGGAACACTACATTGATAGATTGTTTGCAATGATTGTCTAGTAAACTTATCCTTAAACATTAGCCATTAGTGCCTATTTGATTGAAATAGTAGGAATCACAAGGTACTGTTACAGCGAATAGTTTATCAACTATACTTAGATTGTAATACTGGAGACATCATTGAACATTATGCACCTATTTAGCCGTTAATACATCATTTGAAATACTTTTCTAAACATATGAAAAGTTTTGTGACGGTTCTAATAAGTTTGTCGTTTTTGCGGTGAGCGGGTGAAAGTAGAACTGGAGGACATAACTTTGTTGCTATTGAAAGGTGACTGAGGTTCTTTACATCAATGCGGTATAAGTAAAAGGCTTGGGCTATCATTTACAGTATTTACTGAGGATGAACCTTTGCAAAACTCAACGCTTAACATGCTGCTAGAGAATATGTATAGGTTACAGCTTCTTAAGCACATTCGTCTTCTGTCATTTTGTGTTTATATCCCTGTCAAATTTCTTGTAACTTACCATGGTTTTTATAGTCAAGTAGTTATAAGCTACATTAAGACTACCACTGCTGGTAGGTTATTATGGCTCTTCTAATTGCAAATCGTTCATTTCTTAGTATTGTTGAGAGGAGACACCTCATAGAAAAGTTGATCTTGTTTGATACAGAACTTGGGTCAAACTTGTTGCCGTAAAACACATATCTTATGCTCTTTTATGCAGGGAAAAACTCGTGAATAGATAATTATTGTTGAAATCTTTAAAATTGCAATACCTTGTATATTTTTTATGAAGAACTAAACCAGTGATATGCATTGTTAAACAGCCTGAGCATCAACAACTCATAGTGAAAGTGATGAGGAGAGTGAGTTTAGTGATGAAAATGGGTCTGAAAATGATGATGATGAGTTGGTTAGTGAAAGTGATGATGGTGATGAGCTTGCTATTAATAATTTGGGTTTGCCTCAAAGATTGGTGCAAAGTCTTGAGAAGAGGGAGATTACTAGGCTTTTTCCTATCCAGAGATCAAAGAGTCTGCACCGTATTTGAGCAAGACGAGTCGAAACAGAGATCAAAGAGTCTGCACCGTATTTGAGCACTGTATGTGTATACTGTGGGGTCTCGTATTCTTCGCAGCAAAATGCAATTTCACGTGGGGTTGATGTAGTGGTTGGCACACCGGGAAGATTTATTGATCTTATTGGAAGTAATAGTTTAAAACTGAGTGAGGTTCAATTCTTGGTTCTCGATGAAGCTGATCAAATGCTTGCTGTTGGGTTCGAGGAAGATGTGGAACATATCTTAGAGAAGCTTCCAGAAAAGACAAAGTATGCTTTTCTCTGCAACTATGTACCGGTTGGGTCAAGAAACTCTCGAGGAAATATTTAAACAATCCATTGACAATTGATTTGGTAACTTTCTTGTCCTTGTGAATTATATGATAGCTTATCGACCAGAGTTCTATATGTTAATAGAATAACAATGATTTGTGGTTTGTACTACAACAGTTATTAGAAGAGGTGGTAAAATTCGTGTGGGTTATCTTTGGAATAAGCGAGTTAACCAAATTCAAAAGCTCAAATGTTTTGAACACATTTTCTAATGAATGGTTACTAAAAGTACTTTTCAGTAATAATCTATTCTTTTGTAAAATGAGTTAGAAGGTTTTATGCATTTGTATACACAGGGAGCACACAAGTTTTGGATGGTGGCAGGCAAAGCGGATGGTGGCGGTAGGCAGTGGATGGTGGCTGCCTGGATTACTTTAAGTTTATAGCTACAAGGACAAAATGTGTAAATTATTAGTGCCACATGGACCTTTTATGTAATTGACTCAAGGATGAACGGTGTAATTGTTTAGAGCCACATGGACAATTTATGTAAATTTATGTAATTAATTTCTGATTAGAGGCTACAAAAGGAAAATTAGGCAAGTTTAGGGCTACTTTAGGAAAAAAAAAAGTTCGATGCCCAGAAAAGGAAAATGTGGCAACTTCGATGCCTTTTTTTATCATTTTCCCTAGAATTTTATCAATAACAAGTTGATTTAAAAGCTTACATAAACCTAATACAAGTCAAACGGGTTAAAAGGGGTCAAATGGGTTGTAAGCCAACTAGAAGTTCTGATTTGCTGATGGTGATGAACAGCTGCTGAATCTATATCAATAAAGGGAAGGACAATGATGAAACTCTTTTCCGAATTCTGTAACTTGCTGTTATTCTGTAACTTGTTGTATTGTTTAATTATGATATTGACTTTGTACAACAATTCAAACGGAAAAGCAAAAGATCACTAATGTTTATATACAGAGACTCAAAGTTAATGATCATTTAAACAATAAGAATTCTTTATCTTCTCATATTTGGGTTCACACTCTTGAAGACAAAGTATAAATGTGTATTGACTAAAATACCCTCGACTAGATAACAAAAATCAAACATTAACTTTGGCATCAATGTTTTGAAAGGCTCAAGGCGCACTAAGGCGCGAAGGGGACCAAAGAGCCTCGAGGCGAGGCGCATACCAAGGCGCGGGATTCATGAATACGAGGCGCACTAAATACATTAAGTTTTTTTTATAATGTGACCATTTATGTAGCTTAAATAACACAAAATAACATTAAATACTTAATACATGACATATATAGCCATTATAAAGATTAAAATGGATCAGTTGTCACTTCTCAAATGGATCAACTCTTTGGCTCGATGAACTACATATAGATTAAAATCCATATCAGACTAAATATGCTTGTGTCCTACACTTGCAGACTTACATCTAACAAAGTTCACAATTTAACCCAAATATCAAGCAAGCAACATATTAATATTCAAGGCATAATGCAAATCATACAAATACTCACCCTATGATGTGATGCTTGAAAATAAAATAAACTTATGACGTTATTTAAAAATCAATAAAATAAACAATCAATAAAAATCAGTTCAAGATATAAACTTATGACGTGAGAGAGATTACATATTTGTAAAATGATCAGAATTTATAGTTACCCACTTGATTGTGTGTTTTAGTTCTTTTCCAAATTAGGGTTATTAGATATAACTTAAAAGGCTCATGTATATAACTTATAAGGCCCATGTATCTTATCTTAATATTTAGAAAACAGCCCCAAAACTTGTTACATCTCTGAGGCGCAAAAAGCCCCAAGGTGCAAAGGCACAAAAAGCCCCAAGGCGCTGCGCTTTTTATGGGATTCATGCATGTCGTGAGCCTCGATCCGAAAAAATCCCTAGAGCTTGAGCCTTGAGCGAGGCCCGCCTAGGCGCGCCTCAAGGCGCGCTTTTTAAAACTATGTTTGGCATTAGTGGTCAAGGGACTTATTTGGCATTAAAAACTCATGTTTTGGACCTCCAGCGATGAAAATGCCTAGGTTTGGTTCAACGTGATGCGTGTGTACAAGATTAGGGGCGAACGGTGTATTTTAGTCTAAATTTAAAGATCAGACATTATTTGGATTCTAAGTAAAATTTTAACACACATAGATCAATCATTTATGGGAATTGAATATTTGATCCTATGGATCCATAAGGATTAGACTTCGAGTTTCAACGATGTCTCATATCACTCAAACTCGTCGGCCACGAGTTCATGGGCTGACTACTTTCTCTTGAGAATGTAACAATCTTGCCCGAATCTCTTTAGGAAAGTCAAATCAACTATCGTGTAATATCGTGGAGTCATACGTCATAATATCGTTCTTATCAACCGGTATAATATTCTTATCAATTGGTATCTTATTAGTAACTATTACTATATTAAATCATCGTTTTCATATTGTGAGCCATCGATTAGACTATAACGATAGCTTTTTAGGAAGATTTTGACAGTTTCACGTTTCCAACGCATTATTAGAAGAAAGAAAGGGTAGTTTAAGTATTATTATTATTATTATTATTATTTTTTGGAACATGAAAAAAACAAAGAGAATGCACTTTTGAAACACTTAAGTGAAAGAACGTGAATAATAAAGCACCTTTCATCAAAATTCTCATGTAAAATAACTCAAGAAAATTTAGTTAAAAAGTAAACGCTATGAATGATTAATTGTGATGTAACATGCTAACGTCTTTATCGTCTTAATAAAATCATGTGTTCTACTTTTTTTTCCCTTTACATAACGGTTTAGAGGGAAAAAAAAATTGAGTATGTGGTCACTTTTAACTTTAGTTTCGTCTTTTACTACATGAAATATATGAAAAAGTGTGCGTTTAGTTTAGTGATTTTTTTTTCATTTAATTTTCTATTTTCAGATTCATAGAAGAAATGAGGTAATTTAATTTTTCACAAAACATAGAAAACAATTTTCATATGATATTGTTTTTTGTTCTCAAGAGAGCAAAAGAGGTAACAAGGGAAACAAGAAAAAAAATATTGTGCAATTTCTCTTTTTAAAATAGATAATGAAAATTTTCTGTTTTAAAACAAAATTGATAAAAAAAATATTAATTTGAAAGCAATTTTTATTTTATTTATTTTATACAAAACATTTTGTGCAAAAAGAAAATGTTTCATTTTAAGTAAAAACTAGGGGCGGAAATGAGGCTCGTGAAAAGTTCGGGATCAGATCGGTAAAAATCTCGAATGAGCCGAGCCTAAACGAGCTCGAGCCTAAGTTGCAGCTCGTTTATTAATCGAGCTCGAGCCCGAGCTTTACATACAAAGCTCGTTTGGGCTCGCGAGCCTAAACGACATTATGATATTTTAAATATTAAACATATATACGAGCCGAGCTCGAGCTTATTAATGAGCTCAAAAAAGATATATATTACGAGCCAAGCTTGAGCTCGAGCCAAACTTTAACTTTTCTTTCCCAAATCTTATTAACGAGCGGAGCTCAAGCCGAACCCGAGCCTTTATAACATACCACAAGCCGAGCTCGAGCTTAAAATTTAAAGCTTGAAACGACCCGAGCTTGAGCTCAAGCCTTTTAAAACTTATACGAGCCGACCTCGAGCTCAGGAAGGCTTGGGCTCGGCTCGGCTCGGCTTGTTTCCACTAGGGCTGCTCATCGGGTGAAAACCGGACCGAGACCGAATCCGGCAAACACCCTTGACCGAGACCGAGACCGAATGTGGTCCGTCTGGTCCTGTCCGGTCCGGTCTGGTCTTGGTCCGTCCGTCGGTCCGTCCAACAAGGCTAAATTTTCGATTTGTGGTCCGGACCGAGTTCGAATTTGTCAAAAACTGTCACACCCCCAAATTACTTGTTTTGCAGCGGAATGGAATACCTGGGGGATGACTGTCATAGCATCAAATTTATAGTTATATCGAACGACCTAAAGTGTCGTTTTGAAAATATCGTTTGATTAAGTAAAATAAGCAGAGTTTACAAAGCATAGGTCCCAAAAGATTTCCAATGTACCAAAATGAGTTTGTTACAATCAAACGATAGTTAAGTGCATAAAATATATGTGAGACGCGTCGACACCGCGACTTTATGATAAGTCCACATGCATGCCATGAAGTGAATGTCTTAGATACCTGAGATAAAACATGTTAAAAAGTGTCAACACAATGGTTGAGTGAGTTCATAGAGTTTGCTTAACATGTAAAGCTTTTAAAGAACGTTCATGCAGCAAAGGCAAAGTTCTTGGTCATTTAGAATAGTCTACAAAGCAAAGGCATTGTAAATCCACTCAGTTCCAAGTTTCGCCCATACAAAACTTGCAACCTGTGTGTTCACAACCCACTGCCAAAAGTAGTATGTCTAGAAGTCAAGTACACGTTGTCATAATAGTTCACAATATAGCACCACGTATATAATAATGTATGCCAGGCAAAACCCCTAGAATAAATTATATGCGTCCCGTAACATAGTGAACGAGAGGTTGGCCGACCTCTAATAGCGCTATCCATACTACCTACTGGTAGGAGACTAACAATGCGAATGTACGAATGGTACATCATACAACTATTAATATACAATTAAGAACACTGCGAACATGGGAGAATTTGCACTGCTCCGTACAAGGGAGACTTTAAGTCGATAACGCTCCGTAACATGGGGAGACGTAATGTCACACCTCGCTAAGAGCGGAAACACGAGGTGCAACGAAATGTAACATCGCATAAGATAGTAGAACAACACCATATATGATTTAAGAAATGGGTTTACAATGTTACATAAAGATTTTATACATTACTGAATAATGAAAACATAAGTCTTAATATTATCATAGTTAAGTCTTTACAAAAAGGTCTTGGCCAAGTCACTCGGTCTATGATATGAGGACAATGTATGACTTCAATATGCATGCCTTCAACTACGACTATCGATCACCTGAAAATAATACTCGAAAACGTCAACATAATGTTGGTGAGCTCGCAGGTTTAAGAAAATATATGTATAAAATAGTTTGCTGTGCATGGAGCTATAAGTAAGACATGTGTATAAATAATAGTGCAGTGCAAGTAGTACAACAGAAATCCACATCATGCAATCCGACCACTACGTGGTCCTGATAGAAATCCAAAGTCATACTGGGTGCCTCTACCCAAAGATGTACTGGGTGCCTCTACCCAAAGATATGATGGGTGCCTTTACCCAAAGATGTACTGGGTGCCTCTACCCAAAGATATGCTGGGTGCCTTTACCCAAAGATGTACTGGGTGCCTCTACCTAAAGATGTATTGGGTGCCTCTACCCAAAGATTTAATGTAAATCCTTGGTCATGATTCACACAATATGGACACACATAACCAACAATATTGCGTAACTAATGCACAATTATATTTACATACATGTCCAAAAGAAATAAATATAAAATTTTGCACAACGAAAGAAATAATGCAAATGAAATAGCAGTTGAGTATTATTTTCCCCCAAGAAAATATCAAAAAATGGGGCCACGAGTACTCACCTTGAAACGGATGAGATGAAGTAAAGACAAGTCATTCCTTCTTCAAAAGATATACCTAAATTAAGAGTTGTTTATTGATTATATGCCCATTTTAATGTCATAACTGATTATCGTCTTTGGTGTTATTAATTATATTATCACAATTAGGGTTTGATTATAATTAGTAATAAACGAGTGTGGAAACCGCGCGATGCAGCGAGATTGTTTTTGTAGACGTGAATTTGGATAGGGACTATTTTTGCCAAATTGCTATAAAGGACTTACTTTGCAGCGACACTTAAACCTTAGGGACTATTTTTGCCAACTTGGACTTATTTTGCAACGACACCTAAACCTCAGGGGCTATTTTTGCCAACTTGCGAAAGTTGGCATTAAATGTGCAACAGTGTTTGGGAGTTACTGTGTCCTGCCTTTTAGTTATATATATATAATTAGGTCTTCAAGTGTGTCTCGGATTAATGTTATATTGATATAGGAATAAAGGTGGACCGAATTTAGGGATAAGAATAGACTGAATTAGAAACAACCAAGCTTGAAACCATCTTCGAACATAAGTACTACCTAGCTCGAAGGAACACACCTTGAGAATATCGAAACTACTTCATGGAACTAGACACTATTTCGAATACAAAATGTGAGACCAAAAGAAAGTTTAGCGAGGCTAAATAAATCACCAATAGAGAAGTAATAAGATTCGACATTCATGTTAATAAGACTCGTACAATATATGTTTAAGACAACATGATTCCAGGTTTTATAAGTGACTTGTGAACATGACATATTGACAATGATGCCACGCTAGCACCAAGAGCATAATCGATCATTCAAAAAAAATGCATGCGACCACACAATCAAAAACCAAAACTCTATTTCCAGTTTAACTATACTCGACCCTTATTACCATGCATGCACATACAACCCAAGACTTTAATTCTGATTTACTAGTGATATACGTCTATTAGTTTGTATGTACGACCATAGCTTTCAAGTTTTAATATCATAACTAATTAATAAGTTTAACCCACAAATACAGGTTTATTGGTTGCCAGCCAAAAATAGTTAGCGACTCCAATCTAGGCTTGGAATAAACATATTCGACACATGATAATTGAACCTGATTCGACCTTTATATTTTTCAAAACTCTCTCTTATTTGAAGGTGGCGTTTAATCTTTTATATAGATTGGTATTCCAGTGATTCCATGCTATACTTAACGTGAGAAATGTTTTTAAAACAGATTTTGGTTTAGGTTCGTATAATATGGTGTAATAGCAGCACATACCATTAGACTAAGGTTTGTATTCTTTATGTTTAAATCCTAAAACTGCAGGTTTAAGATGGAGTTTACCTTAAGGTCGAATCACAGGAGATCAAAAGAACAAGGATAGATCGATGGGGAAAGAATATCACACACGATCACCAAGGGCTGCAAACATCAACTCTTCTTGAACACCATTACGATCACAACAACACTAGCCTTCGATTCTTGTTTCATGACAGCAACAAATGGAGTTGATTTTAGACGGAGAAGTAACGAATATTGTTATAGGGTTTTCTTTTATTTCGGTGTAGAGAAGAGGTAGGGATAAACTGAATATCGTGTGATTTAATTTGATATTTCGTGTGAAGAATAAATTAATTATTGTCAAACGTGTAGTATCAAAGGAATGTGAGTTTATATGGAAACAATATAATTTTGTGTATGCATGTTTAGGAAAGTTGTATATGTGTTTTAAGAGATGAGATAATCATGCATACAAATTGATTGTATAAATCTCCGAAGCAAAACAAACGTGTAAATGATTCTCCGAAGAAGGATGTTGTCGTTTGAAGCATTAGGATAGGCTTAGAAAATACTGTATAGTTATTTAGGTATGTCATAGTTTAGTATATACGAGTGTTGCAGCCCACGCGTTACCGTGAGAGGGTTGTGTTAGGGCGTGCTGTGAGATTATTTTGTCAAAGTAAAATATTGGTCACCTTCCAGCGACAATCATTACAAATTGGTAAATGTATATTTTGATTTCAGCACAGTTCAATTTCATGGTTAACCATGGTAAACATTTACGTTAATTGAATCACGAAACTTATATCTAAACACTTATTCAGATATAATCTGATTATTTCAATTACATGTCACCACAATTAACAACAAAGGTAAATCAATACTCTTACGGAAAGGAAGCAAGCATGGGCCTCAGGAAAGAATCCTTCTTTCCAATGTTTAACGGCCCTTGAGGCTGCTGTTCTGCTGTCTCACCTTCCATCGATGGGAATTTCAGTTGGTGCCTTAGAATGTGGTGTACGCCTTTCCCTAATGTCTTTGTGTCTTTGTTTCATATTCCTCTGAAACATGAATGCATATATCAGTTATCAGTTCCACGGCTACACTTTACAATAGCCCCAGAAACTCGCATTTGCAGTTTTTCCATTGGTTTCTTTTTAGATTTGTATTCTTTGAGGCAAGTGTTAAATTAGCATGTTAGAATATGCAATACAGGACGACCAAGTCTAGAATATGTTGAAAAGTCTGAAAAGTGATTAAGATAATTCAGCTACCATTAACATGACCTAGCAGTGATTCGTTACACACTAATAGTAATTGGTGAACTTCTTCAACTTTTTTCAGGTCACATTTTATTCTTGCATAGAAATATAACAGTGTCATGGCTAGCCTGTAAAATGAGAAAGAGTCCAGTTGTAGCAGTAAATTTCAGCCTCATTTATACGAAGATGGGTTGGATTGGGCTATAACAGTTATCCATTAATGAGCCACAAAACATAACAGCTAAGTAAACCTTTAAATATGGGAACGCACCTTTTTTCTATGAACAATTTTAAGCAGAGGTGCTAGAAAATGCAGGTCGGTTAATAGATGAAAACTGATATCATGGTATTTTTCGTACTGGTGAAAACTGGTCAGCTTTTGGTTACAAAATTTTACGTGCTAACATTTTTTTGTCCTTAAATTTCAAAACAGCTTGCCACCCCAAATTGATCCATTTTCATATGACTTGGTTACTACTACCAAGAGACGTCAACACTATCTATCTTGCAAAAACTGAATTGAGGATAAAATAATTGAAGTGGAGAAGTACCTCAGTATAAAAGCGTCCAGTACACGTGAAAGATTTTCTGGTATTGGTTGTGACCGTGACATCTTGACTGGCTGGAATCTCACCAATGTTTGTTGCAAGGCCAATGGTGCATCATTTATGACCATTGTGGCAAAAAGAGCACCATGTACATTGACGGTTAAGCTTAAGATTTAGACATGTTTTTAAATTGCCAAACAGGCATTACACGGATGATCACTTACCCCTTTCTTGTTGCTAATTCCTTTTTGGTCACAATATGTTCTTTGTTTAGACCTACAAAGAGTCCTGTGTTTGCCTGTTTTGGAGCCATCATCTACAAAAAAAATGCATTCGAGTGTAAACCAATATACATGTTGCAAGAAAAGAGACACAAAACATTTACAGGATATTATAACTTATCAAAGAATAGGATTGTAAATCACCGTGGGCGTAGAATTTGGTCACGTATTTCATGTACTCGAGCTGTTGTAACCATTTTGTACACCATTGTTAATACGGTAATACCTTTTACGACAACAAAGTGTCCAAAATTAGTATAGGTCAAAACAAAAAAGCAACCACAAACTGGAGTCACCATAAGTATTACATACATATTTTGATGCGACGCGGGATACGTGTTTGCTATCTTCTCAGAATGACATAAAAATTAAACTCTTGAAATATAGCCCAATTAAAATTTCCTGATAAGAGAAAAAATAACCTTAAGTCCCTTGACAAACAATGGCTAATCACAGAAACTAACATTTTCGCATAGAAATATTATAGCTCAGGGTGGTATTGGAACCCATAAAACCACCTCCCGATACACTCCACAACTGTAACCTTACCCTGCTGACTTCTTGCCATAGCTTGAAACCCATTCGGTATCTGAATGATCTCATCTGCATGACTCATTCAAACAACCTGGTTATTTTCAGCTGCTTGACAGCCCAAAAACTAAACAACCCAAAAAATAAACATAAATAAGCACGATTCATAAATTTATAAACAAAAAAAACCACATACCTGTAATTTGGAGCAGTTCCGGATATGGTTTTTGATAACAATGAGAGACAGGCAGTGAGTTATATTCGGTAAATTCCGGATTAGTTTTGACACAAAGATGGAGCTGCATAAGATTGTATGTTCTAAAGTCAAGTATAAAGAAAGGAAGTGTATACTTAAAACATATGCAAAAAAGAATATGTGTGAATAACAAAACATAAAGAAAAACAGCCACAACCTACGTTGCTTCAAAGAGCGCACTGAACTAAATGTATTTAACACTTTTCAAAGAGTACCAATAAGCAGTTATATTATATGCACAAACAGACCATGCAAAAATTCAACCATAAGCAAATAAATTGTCGTTATAATAAAGTATCAGACTACACTAAAATTTATCTTTCACGTATCTCAACTACCTTACTGCTCTCAGTATCCTTTTTCTCAAATAATGCCCCCATTTCTTCGAAACTCTTACCTTTCGTCTCAGGTAAAAAGACAAAGGAAAAATGGCGCAACAGTCATGACCCCCGATAACATTAAAAACATCCCTCGGAACTACATTTTTTATACAGCATAAGCAAACCAAAAGACTATTTCTCGAACTGCTTGTTTATCATCAAAATACTATTAACAGTCATCAGCATGAATCGAGAGGGAGAAGAAATACCTTTCGCCTCAAAATATGTTGCTTTTCAAACTCTTTCTTCTAACCCTTTTCTGATTTGCTTCAACCTCCTTTTCTATTCTCGGTTCTTCATAGTGATATAGCCTCGATTTTCAGTTTGTAGTGTGCTAGTTCGTTATTTCCAGTTGCTATCGACACACCTGCAACTAACCATTCTAACTAAATTAAGGCCTAAGCTCAATAGAAATAATGCAATCAATCAAACAAAACCTTAAATAAACAGGCATCACCCAATATCTAAGTGACATGAACTCGACAAACGACTCGAAAGCCGAACGAATATATAAAATCTTATAAAATTAAGCCACCAAACTAAACAAAACCAAAAACCCACAAATAAATTACCAAAATTTTAAAAATCAATACCTTAGATCCCTAATACGTTGACAAAGAAGCATATTTTTATCTCTACCAATTCTACTAACTCAACAACATAGTTTAACATTCAAAACTCAACTATACAATCAACACATACATGTTATAAAAATACCACCACACAGATCAAGAGCATGGAGATTAGGACACCCATAATCTAAGCTCATAATGGCAACATCACCAACTCCCTCGCACCAACCAAGATTTATCAACTGAAATTGATTACAGTTGTATCGAATAACCTACAAACACAACAAAAAGTCAGATATAACCTCTTTCAATTTACACTCACAAATGAAAATCTTACCGAGCCATTTATTTGTTCAATTATTAGATAAACCTCTAATCATCATTTCCAATTAACCCTCACACTAAATCAACAAAAGAAAACACAAACCGAACCTTCCGAACACAAACCTCCGTTCACCGGATCTTGTCGACACGCCGGAAAAGTGGGGTTTAAGCCGGGTGTTTAGATAAAGGGTTTTGGGAGAGTGAGTTCGTGGTTACAGATGATGAAAATGATTAGATGGGTTTTGAAGATTAAGTGGTTCGAAGTAATGGGTATCTTTTGTATTTGAATATTTGATAATCCACCTCTTTAATGATCTTGTGTGGTTTGATTGATCTTTGTGTGGTTGAGTATAGATGCATCTCGAAAACCTGTAATGAACCCATGATCGATGTAAGCAATGAAAGAGAGAAGGTTCTAGTGAGAGTGAAAGTTGAGTGTGCGTGTTTTTTTCCCTCTTTGATTTAACATAGGAGACAAAGAAGAGTATAGAAGTTTCAGGAGAATAGCAAACGGGAGATTCTTCATGAAGAGAGGAGGTGGGAGGTGGGAGAGGTGGTGGGGTTTTTTTGTCAGGTTCATTTATTGCATCTCCATTCACGTGAAGACACGTGGCTGACCCAATTAATGTGCAAAACTTGTGTCTTGCTCTATAGTTATAGGGCAAATGATCCCTGCACCAAAACTGCAGGGAAGTTGTCTGCTGTTGATGTTGAAATAACCCAAACAAAGGGCATCATATGTAAAATAAAAATAGTTAGAGGGCGGTAAATGTAAAATTTGGGATTCAATTTGTTCTTGCATTAGGTAAATTCACTGCTGTTAACAGCAGTGATGTTATATTGGATAATATAAATTCTTGTATTTAACTTTATAGTTCTATATTACTTGGTCAATTATTTAACTTAAGGTATGTTCAATATAAATGATTAAAATTGTTAATCCATATTTTAGAAGTCAAATGTCGGGTCAATGGTCATCGATGACTAACCTGATTTGGTAACGGTTCTCACACGTAATATAAAGTGAGTACGGTTCATTAAGTTCAAAACATGTCATAAGTTCATAATTAAGTTCAAGTGTTCCATTCAAAAGTTCGTAATTAAGTTCGAGAATTTAAGTCGAGTTCAAAAGTTCAAAACAGTTAAAGAACTCAAAACATATCAAAAGGTTCAAAATAGTCAAAGGGTTCAATATTATGTCAAACAAGTTCAAAATAGTCAAAGGGTTCAATATTATGTCAAACAAGTTCAAAATAGTCAAAAGGTTCAATATTATGTCAAACAAGTTCAAAATAGTCAAAGGGTTCAATATAAAGTCAAACAAGTTCAAAATAGTCAAAGGGTTCAATATAAAGTCAAACAAGTTCAAAATAGTCAAAAGGTTCAATATTAAGTTAAAAGAGATTAATTATATGTCAAAATGTTTTAAATCAAGTTAAAAGAGGTTAATTATATTTCAAAATGTTTTAAATCCAGTTAAAAGAGATTAATTATATATCAAAATGTTTTAAATCAAGTTAAAGTGTTCAAATCTATGCCAAAAGGTTCCTATCAAGTTAAAAGAGTTCAAATATATATGTCGAAGGGCTCAAAATCAAGGAAAGTGGTTCAAATAATAGTGTTCATAACATAGTATCAATTTAGTTCGGGCATAATCTACTTACTAGCATAAGTAGTGAAACAATAGTTATTTAAGCTCATATAAGTGTAAAGTAAAAACAAGTAGTTGAGCATGTATCTCCCCCAAAGAGTTTATAAAACAATTAAACGAGTAAAAGTGGGGCTACGAACTCACCTGATGCAATGATTATGATGAAAAAAGTAGATACACTGAAATGAGGTGCGATCTCTATCTGCAACTAGTTGTATGATGAGGTTTAAGGTAACTAGGTTCCTAAATACTTCTTGGTTTTTATTTCAAAACCCTAAAAGAGAAGTATACTAGTGTTTATATATCACTTGATCTTGAAAAATTATGATTTCTCCTTGGTTTCTATGCTTGGCCGAATATAGAAGATGAAATGGGAGAGTTTGATTTGTTTTTCACCTTGAATGTGTGTTGTGTATGTGTTTAGGATAGGATATTATCTAATTTTAAGTAAATATCTAGGATAAAATTGTGTATGTGTACATACTAGTTAGAGATATATATTTTTTTAATTGGTGACTAGGGGGGGGGGTTGGCCAGGGGGTCTTTGGGGAGGGTTGGATGAGTTTTGTTAATTAATTGTATTTTAGGTTAAGTATAATATGTAGTTTGTAAATATAATTAGGTATTTAGTGTAGCGTTAGCTAAAATCGATTTTAACGGAACAAAATAAAATATATCGAAGTCATAAAAATTATAAAAATACATTTATCACAAGAATTGAGTGAATAAATAATTATCGAGTTGAATTTACGAAAACATGTATATATATATATATATATATATATATATATATATATATATATATATATATAACAATTTATATACAAAATAAATTCAAAACATCGGGTAAACTAATAATATAATTTTTATAGTCTTAAAATGAGTATAAAAATATATCTGGATAATTATTGGAAGTGTCGGATCAATTATTCAAAATAAACGATCGTGCGATAGCGTTTATATAATAGAAAAATATACGTTAATGAAATATGCAAACCCATGCATGAACTAATATGAAAAGGATGTTACGGATGATATGTAGACTAACAATAGTCTATATGAAGTGTTCTCAATGTTGTTTCATGAATGCGCAGCTTAACCCTTACAGTTACGCAAATTTGATACTCGTAAACCTAGTTTACGAAAAATGATGAATAAAAATCATGAATATAAATTTTTCTCCGGGAATGAATAGTGTTTTGTGAATAGTAAAATTGAAATAACTTCTCAAAATATCAACTCGACTTCAAAAACGATGAATAGTAAAATAATAAATAGTAATCGATGAATAGTAAATTCCCCGAGATGAATAGTAAAATTTTTTAAAGTTTGCAAAATGACCGGAAATTGAGAATTGTGACAAAAATGGTAGACCGAGATCGAACCGCCGGTCCTTCGGTCCAGTCGGTTTCGATTCGGTCCGGTCAATTTTGTCGGTCGGTCCGGTCCATCCGATCCTTTTGCTCACCCTAGTTTCCACCCCTAGTAAAAGCATAATAGATGTCTATAGCAAGTTTTTGGGGAGGGACCAAAGTGAACATGTTTCACTTCTTTCATGGATCCATCAACACCACACCACAACACAACACAAACAAACTACACTCTCATCTAGGGGTGTTCATCGGTTCGGTTATCGGTTTAATCGGTTTATTCAGTTCGGGTTGTTCGGTTAATTTTTTTTGGGTCATAACCGAAAACCGAACGGAACCGAACCGAAAACCGAACCGAAGTTCGGTTCGGTTATGGGTCAAAACCGAAAACCGAATTTTATACTTGAAATTTGAAACCAAACTAGCCATTTGCCATTTAATGTTTATATGATTCTGTGGTTAAACTTTGAACTAAAACTGTCACACCCCCAAATTACCTGTTTTGCAGCGGAATGGAATTCCTGGGGGTTGACTGTCATAGCATCACAATCACAGTTATATTGAACAACCTAAAGTGTCGTTTGGAAAATACATCGCTTGATTTAATAAAACGATCAGAGTTTACAAGTATAGGTCCCAAATGAAAATCAACATGTGCGGAAAAATAAGTTTGGTACTAGTCAAACGATGTTTTTAAAGTGTATAAATCCCATGTGAGACGCGTCGTCATCGCGACTCTATGATATGTCCACATGCATGCCATGAAGTGAATGCCTTAGTTACCTGAAAATACATTGCTAAAAGTGTCAACACAAAGGTTGAGTGAGTTCATAGAGTTCATGTAAATGTTTAATACGACTACCACAAGTATAAGTTATGTATGACAATGATGTCACAAAAATGATACAATTGCTTAAGCACATGACAATCGAAGCTTGATGATGTTTGCCCCAACAGAGTGTTTTGCCAAACAACTCAAATAATGATAATGAAATGAAATGCATCCGTCCGGTTGGAATCCACCAACCGGATGGAGGTGTCACCCTCGATAGATCTATCCACTCACCCTCGCTTCTATGAAATTAACGGTTCATGATTATGAAATGGGGACATTTAACCGGCAATGAGGTAACTTAAGCAATGTAATGAATTTGATATACTTGGTATCGTAATAAAATGATGTGCAATGTATTCTCCCCCGTAGGTTTGAAATAAAGTAAAAACTTGAATAAATCGGGCTATGAAAACTCACCTGTTGCAATGATAATGATGATATAATGGCAATCCTGAAATGAGGCGCAACCTCTGACCGTGACCTATTATGAATGATATGTTCTAATGTAAATCATGAAACAATGTCGTGCATGCAAATCCACATGTAATCTATACCACTTGTACGTTTTTGAAAATAGAATTTATCGTCGAAATATATGTTTATGACATCTCGTCATTTTATAAAATACTTTACAAGTATTTACGTTGAAATGATATCCTACGATAATCATTTAGTGATTTAATATGAAATTATAACTTTTCGTCGTAAAATAATGTCATTTGACAATTTCATGAAAGTGACTAAACGGCCTTGAAAAGCTAGTCGTAAAATGATGCACGTTGAGTGTTAGGAAACAAACTCAACGGTTTTGGGAAGCTTGTATCATTATCTCATAGTTTTAGTATTTAAGTTTTCATCCCAGAGGTCTCGATCATGGAGAAAAGTATAGGTGAAGTATGGTACTTGTATCCAAAATATTATTTAAGGATGGTTTTCGGCAAAGTTTAAGTGACCGTATTTTATTCGTTACAACTCCGCTTGACGAACGGTTGGACATTTTGGAAAATATGCTTGGCGAACTTACTTTTACTAGAAGACATCATGTTATAAAAAGTTCTACATCAATGTTAAAAACGACCCTCCACATGGTCCTTTGTAGTCGTAATATTTGTCTAATAGAAATCTATTAGTTTTTCTTATATAATAAAGTTACGGCAACTTTGTGTAACCGTGTATAATTTAATCGTTACAAGTCCGTTTTCTATGTTTTATATGTCCTTAGCTTCGTATTAAAGTATACTAATATATTTTTGATAAGTTGACACCTTTTATAACGCTTAAGCCTCCTTTTTGACTCGTAAAAAGTTGAGAATACATGCTGAATTTTCTGAAACAATTAGTTTTCGTCGTCAACTTGAAAAATTCATAACTTCTTCGTTATAGCTCCGTTTTAATCCGTTCAAGTGACCACGCTGTTTTAAAGTGTATTTTCCAAATATCTAGGCCAAAAATTTTTATCTACTGTCGAGATTTCCAGATTTTCAAAATATGGACAGACCCTTATGTAAACTTGTCGAAATGAGTTTTTCTCGCGCCAAACCTATTCTAACCAATTGAAAACAACTCCGAAGCTATTCAAATCCTACCATACACCTTCTTAGGGTGTCATGGGTTCCTAGACAATACCATGAGTGATATATTACAAGGAGTAATTATAGGATGACATATATATTTGTAACTCTTTAAAAACAATGAAAAAGTGGGATAAACATCATATGACTTGCATGTTTACTCAAGCTTAATGAAATGAACATAAAATGAATATGAAATATGATCATGATTATGGGATGCTTACTAGTTAACTTGATGAGGTTTATGAACAAAGGATTTTTCCTAATCACCCAAGGTTTTTATTGCACAACCTTAATCAAGAGTGATACTAGAGTGGATAAAACTTGTCTTGTAAAATTTTGGATGATCCCTTCTTGGTCCTTGTGGTTGGCCGGTTTTTGCAAGAGGAGAGGAAGAGAGGTTTTTGATTTTTCACCTTGGATATTATGAGTTGTATGTGTACATGTTTTAGTATAATACGATATACTTGCAAGATATTTGGCAAGTTTTTGGAGTGACTCACCCCCTTGTGTCGACAAGGGGGTATTTGCAATTACTTTAATATATATATATATATGTATATATATATATTTTTAAATGTATAAGTATAGTTAAATGTAAGTTAATTAGATGTAAGTAGTAACTTATATACACTTTTGAACATTTAGGGTAGCGTTAGCTAAATATAACTTTTAACGGTTCAAGATAAAATATATTGAGGTCATAAAAATTATAAAAATACATTTCTTGCAAAATTTGAGTGAAATAATAATTATCGGGTTGAATTTACGAAAACCGTCGTAATTATATAACCATAACAATTTATATACGAAATAAATTGAAAACATCGGGTAAATTAATAATATAATTTTATAGTCTTAAAATGAGTATAAAAATATATTAAGATTATTTTTGGAAGTGTCGGATCAATGTTTCAAAATAATGTTACGATAGCGTTATTTAATAGGAAAATAAACGTTTAACGAAAAATGCAAATCCAAGCATGAACTGAAATGATGATAATGATGCTAATGATATGTAGACTAAACCTAGTCTATATGAAATGTCCTTGAATGATGGTTCATGAATTCGCAGCTAAACCATTAAGGTTACGCGAATTTGATACTCGTAAACCTAGTTTACGATAAATGATGAAATAGTGAAACTTTCAAATTTTGTAAAATAACCTGAAATTACGAGTTGTCACAAAAACAATCATATCTCTAAAAATACCAAAGTATTTTGAAGGTTCCTAAATCAAAATACATCAGTTATATATCAATCTTACATACACATACTGATATATATGTCAAACGATTAAACCTAGAGAATAGAACATACATCATCCAAATACATAAACATTCCTAAGAAATAACTAATCGTAGCACATGACCCCATGACGGTATGCCAAAATATATGCAAAACGAAATACCCAGACAAGTTTTAACATGTGCTTAACACAAAATACCCTAACATTATAAGACCTAGCGGTATGCCAAAAATATCTTCAAAGAGACATACACCTTCAAATTCTAACAACTATTGAACACAAAATACCCATTCAAGTACCAACCGGGCAACGTCTTTACATCTTTAAAGCCTTAAAATCTTCATTTATCAAAGTCTTTGATCTTGAAACTCTTCATTCCATGTCTAATGAAATTTTATTTGATGAGAACATACGATAAAAAAACAATTATAATTTTAAAACAAGAATTCAAATTACACTGAAAAAATAATTAGTAATTACCAGCACTTGATTCGATCGAGACATTTTGCATCTCTACAAAAAGAAGAATAAATAAGTAAGTATCAGATGTGTAAACAAGAGGTATAAGAAAAACTATAGAAAAGATTAATGAGAAATTACCTTCTTCAAACTTTTCAAGTTCTTCAATATTTTCTTCAACGTTAATAGGAACATGAGATGAACGAATCCAATCTTGGCAACATATTAATGCTTCAACTATTTCAGGAGTTAAAGATGTCCTGAATGAGTCGAGCACTCTACCTCCGGTACTAAAGGTAGATTCAGATGCCACAATTGAAATGGGAATAGCTAGAATATCACGAGCAACAAGTGACAATATTGGAAAAGACGGACTTCTTTGCTTCCACCAACCCAAAACAGTAAAGTTGTCGCTTTCAAAGTATGCACTATCTCCCTCGATCTCCTCAGTCAAATACCTATCCAACTCGGACTTAGTCTCTTTTGCTACACATGATTCCGCCTTTCTCCTTTTTACCTCAGTCATGTTTTTCTTCCGTATTGTTTCAATCGTATCTTCAAAGACACCAAATGATGTTGTATCTGAACATTCTTTGCTAGAGGAACTAGACTGATTCGGGCTTATATGAGACGAAGAAGTAGCATTCTTTAGATGTTGGTCCGAGTAGATTCGCTTATAATCATTAAATAACTCTTTCAATGCATTTCTACATAGAGTCACTACTTGGTTTCCATCATCGTTCCCTTCTTCAATACCATACATGCTACATACATGCAAATATATCAAACACCCATTCATACTCGATTGCAACACTCAACATCTAGTAAGTTGAGTTCCAACGAGTTGGAACATCAACAACTAGTGACTTTTCACACTCAATATTATCCAAGATACAGAATTGCCTGAATTTTTTAATTCTAGCTGGTGATATTCTTATCCAACGAACAGCCGCCCTTATACGGTCGACTGATATTCCTAGCTCCTTGAGCCCCTCTTGCACGACTAAATTCAGAATATGTGCGAAGCATCTCACATGAGTCCATTTTCCTTTAAGAATACAATGATCACCCCATTTCACCAATTTTCCTTTCAGATAATCAAGCGCCGTGTCATTGTTACTCGCATTATCAACCGTTATAGTCAAAATATTTTTCAAACCCCATTCAATCAAACAATTCTCCACAGCTCGTCCTACATCAGTTCCTCGATGACTAGTAATATTACGAAAGTTGATGACTTTTTTTTGCAACTTCCAATTATCATCAATATAGTGTGCAGTAAGACACATATAATTGACGCGTTGTAAGGAAGTCCATGTATCAGTAGTCAAACAGACCCTTAGAGTTGTTTTCTGTAGTTGAGCTTTAAGTTTCTTTCTTTCATCAAGATACAACTCATAACAATCTCTTCTAGCGGTGCTTCTTGAGGGAACAAAAAGTAGAGGCTGACAAATCTTCATACTTCTTCTATATCCTTCATTTTCTACAAACTTAAAAGGCAATTCATCTATGATAAGCATCTCAGCTATGGATCGTCTCGATTTTTCTTGATTGAACTTCCCAGCTTGCAAACAAACTTTACTCTCCCCGGTTTCTACATCTTTTGATGTATTAAGTTTCAAATGTGTCTGAGTATTGTCTTCACTACTGGGATTAGCACTGCATTTTCTGTAGTGAGCCCATAAATTAGAAGTGCCATGTGATGTATCACCACTATAGTGATGAACTTTACAGTACTTACAAAGCGCCCTTGGTTTTCCATCCTTATCCGTGTACTTTTCGTAATGAGCCCATATCTCTGACCTCTCTTTACATTCTTTGCGTTTTCCCTTGTTCAAATTCCTCGTCGTAGAACCTAAAGCTTCACCTCCTTCGGTGCTTTGTTCCTCCATTGGATCAGACATTTCTTTAACAAGCTGTAAATCAAAATATCACACAAGTATAAGTTATATGTGCTTGGCTATGAATGTCACTTAATAATTACACTTAATTGTACTACACAATAACAAAATACTACTTTTGTCTAAAGCTGTAAAGTGTGAACTAACTGATAGGCTCAACTTTCGATTATGTCCACTTAAATAAACATACAACTATGAACAATATAGTATGTTCATCTAATTGAACGAGGGACCCAATACAATATGCTCATCTAAATAAATATACAACTATGAACAAATTTGATGTACTAATAATGATTAGAATATCCGTAACATTAAACCCCATTAGATTGGTTCTCCTGTTAGCAAATTGTTAGCAAAATTACATTAACAACAATGCTTGGTTCAACCAATATTCCTAACAAGCTACTATTGTTTTTTAATTTCAAATTGAATTGGTACAAGCAAGACACTATACAATACATGCCAACAAAATAAGTTCATACATGTCAACAAAATTAAAATAGTAACAAGAGAAATAAACATTACTGGATCTTGAAAAAAAGCTTAACAGACAAGCTTTACTTGAAGGATTTTTTTTAAAAGGGTTAGTTTCATGGTAAGTGGTTTGATGTTAGAATGAGATAAGTTAGGTGAAAAAAAAAATAAGTGTGCTTTTATAGTGTGGGAGATTGGAATAACTAGGTTAGTCACTTAGACATATGATATTTTTTACTAATATATAAAAAAAATATTAAATATTAATTTTAATTCGGTTTTCGGTTCGGTTCGGTTTTCAATATGCTAAACCCATAACCGATCCATAAACCGATTATAATGTTCGGTTCGATTCGGTTACAAATTCGGTTCGGTTTTCGGTTACTGCGGATATTACCCGATCCGTGTAGACCCCCTCTCATCTAAACTCAAAAACCTGTGCATCACACACACACACACACTCTAAATAACTAAATAAACAAACCATGAAATTAGCTTCAATAATACAAAATGGGATGCACCCACCTCTTCAATCTGATACAACTTCACTTAAACTCACTTCAATATCATTTTCTCATCAAATTCCCAAATGGGTTCATTTTAAATTCACTAATTCAACCAATCTTTCAGGTCAAAGCTACTCTTTTTTTTTTTTTTTTTTTTTCTTTTTTTTTTAACATTGGTTTTGATGATTGTGTGATATTAATTGGTCTTTGTTTTTCAGGTGTTTGTAGAAATAGGTTGCAAAGGAAGTTACCAGTTGTTTGTTCAAAAGGGGTCAAACAAGAACAAGAAGATCAAGAATCTGTTTCTTCAGGTTAAAGTTGTAATCTTTAAGTGTTTTTTTTTATATGGGTGTTTGTTTTTTTATTAGGAAATGATGATGTGTGTCGATTTTAAGGGTGTAATTAGTATTTGGGAATGATTTTCGAAATAAGCTGTTTTGAATAAGCAGTTTTCCTCATCTGTTGTATCAAAATGCAAAAAGCAAATAAGCAGTGTTATTAAGCAATTCTAAACACCCCTGCAGGTTGCTTATTCAGCTTATTGCGTTTTTGATACATTAGATAATTAGTTTTGAGGGTGTTTGAGATTGCCTATCTGAACTGCTTGTATGATTATTTGTAAATGATATAAGCTGTTTATATTTAGAATCGGTAACACTATCTAGAGCTAGTGGAAGATGGTAATTTGACATATATGCTAGCAATGGTTCCTATAGCACTTTTATGCATAATATGAACTTTTAATAAATACTCAAACGCCTCCTCGTTTGTCATTCGTGCTGCATTGAAGGTGGTTTGAACTTATAAGCAGTAAAACGAAGTCAAGAATGATAAAGTGCTAATATACTATCCAACATCATATTTTATTAAACAATGTTTTTCATTTAACAAGGTTTTGAAATTGAAATAATGTGCTTTTTTTTAGAACGGCAACTTTTATACTCCTGTACAACCTATCAACAACATGATACCTCACATTGTTTCCAATGACACTTGAACCTACAACCTCTTGGTTGACAGGCCACTCACATACCACTAGGCCAATCGCCTTGGGTTGTATAGTATTATCTGTTAACGTCCATAGTAATAGTAATGATGCTAGAGCTTGTTCACTGAATGTATATCAAGCTAGGAATCGTTGTTTAGGTTTTCAGTTGTTTATATGTGTGCCAAACTAGTATAACAGGCATCCTTATTCCTACGTGGATTTGTAGTTTTACACAGTATACAAGCTTACCATGAAGAACAAGGAGAAACTCCTTTCAGTTCACCTCTAGGAACTCATTGCTGCTGTTGCTCCCAATTTCTGTCAACCCCATCATCCTTGCCTTCTCCTACTGATAGCTTGAACTTTATTTCTAATTGCTAATATAATCCTGGTTTTAGAATTCGCTAGGTGGTACTCGAGGCAGGGAGTACTTGGATTGGAATTTCTATATGTCCACAGAACCATGAATTGTTCATAGGACCCTTGCAATATGTTAAGAAACATTAACATGATTGTCTGAATACTCAAACCAAGTTTTTCGGCTCAACTTGACTTGGTCACCGATCGTGTAGCGAGTAATCGCTGATCACTCGGCGTTGAAATCCGAGTTTTACAACACTGTATATAACTTTAAGATAGCACTGGTGTTAGTCATTGTCATCCTTAACTAGTCTGGTCACCCACCAAAGAGACATGGGCGGCCCTACAGGGAAACTAGCACATACTTTGTTTCCTTTTGTAGTGGTAAAAGACTTGTCAGTATAGGAACTCACATGATGCTAATATAAGTTTTGAAGGTGTTAAGCTTGTAGAGAGCCTGGTCTATGCACCTCAGTTAAGTTACTATTTACTTTTTTGGGCTGATTTAGTATTGTTTGCTCCCTTTTTGGTTTTCATAGGTATCTTTCTTTAGATTCTGGATCAATTTCCCTTCACATAACTTGTCGCTGCCTTTTATCTCTTGTACCATGTTCACTACTCCTGTATTAAACATATGTATGTAAGACTGTACATTTTACTTGACACATAGTTTAATGGAATTCTCGGAGACAATATGTCGCTCTGATGGCTGATGGAATACATTTGAATGCTATCTTTGCTATTTTGGTGAATGGGAATGTTGCATTTACATATGGCTGGAATTACTTCTTTAGTGTTTTTATTTCATTTTTCTATTATTATCAATACTCACTATTTGTTTGATCATTTTCTCATGTTTTCGATCTTACTCTACAAAGGTGATCCTTTCACTTTGTGAATGAAGCGTCTCTACCAGGTAGGGGTAAATGTCTACATCTTAATCTCCATACAAATGGTATGGGTACCCATAATGTGGAAGATAAACTTTACTTCTACACAATACTCACTAAACGATCTATGATCTTACTGAGGAGAATCGAACTTCGAGTTCATACAATGAAAATGCCAAATCCAAAAGTCGTCTCACAATTAAAAACGATGTAGAAGAAAAGATCAAAGATCTTGCAAATTACAAGACATCTGCTAAAACTGTAGCCTTGTGCGTAAGTATAACCTTAATATAGTTTAAATTCATTCAAATTTATATAACCGTGTTGAGGGTTAATATAGTCTTTTCACTCTATTAGGTGTTCTCAGCTGTGGCATTTGGTGTTGGTATCGGATTGAAAGAAGGAATCGGCAAGGCATCAGAATTTTTTGCTGGGTATGAGCTTGAGAGTCTTTTGTTTACATAAGAAGTGTTTTAAATATTTTTAGTTACCTTTTGGATACCATCAAAATTGCAACGAATTTGGTTCTGCAGAATTGTTTGACTCTTAGTCAACTGCCTCCTCAATATGACCAAATAGGGAATATTGAACAGAAAATAGAATAGCATAAATGGTATAAGATGCGGACAAATGGGCTGATATGTAACTTATGCTCAAGAGTTTGCACAAAAAAAAGCTTTGCAATTATCAAGGGACATCCATATATGGGGCAAAATAGGCAGTTTGAGGGTAAATGCCACCCCTGGGCGCCGACCTGTCTCTTGGCTAACACAGGGGAGGTAAATCACGACTTACCACTTTAGAAAAGGGGTAAAATTTGAGTAATCGGTTAGAAACGCGTAAACTTTTCAATCCAGTCAAATGGAACTGCCAACAGCTTATTGTCGTTTATGGTAAAACTATTATGTAATGATCTAAGTATAGGAATGAGCAATTTAAGAGGCTGTACAGAACTGAATTAACTTTGGCTGATTTCAACCGTTTTACTTGTTTGACCTCTTTCCTCTTTAGTTTATCATTCACTTATACCCATTTGACCTGTTAACAGAAGTATTAAACCCTTAGCGAGTCTTTTGAACCATTTTCGTATTAATTCTTGAATGGGTCCCCTGTTGAAATGAGTACATGACATTGGAGGTTGCTTTGGTTTACTAATTATTATTCCTTATAAACTTTTACCCAGGTACTTGCTTGAACAAAGCTTGTCGGTAGATAATCTTTTCGTCTTTGTGTTGATATTCAAATACTTCAAGGTGCCACTTGCTTATCAGGTGTGGTATTTAACTCTCTTACCCAGTAAAGTCAGTCGTTCTGCATATCACTTACTGAATCTTAATTAAATCACAGAATCGGGTGCTTTCATATGGCATCGCTGGTGCAGTAATCTTCCGCTTGTCATTGATTCTTCTTGGATCTGCAACCCTTCAGGTCAGTTCTTGCGATAGCTAATATTCCATTTGTCTTATGAGAATTGCAGAGTTTGACTCAACGTATAGTCAGATAATACGTTTTAAGTAAAATGTCTTAGTTACCCTTAAATAATGACAAAAAAGGATAATCTTATTGACTAATGTGAGTATCATGATTTATGTGAAATTGTGAATTAATGAGGACGGTAAAGAATCCTTTTTCATCTTCTTCAAAGAGCAAGCAATCTGCATGAATTGTTCATTTAAGCGTCAATCCTATCTACTACCCATGTTTCAGTTATCATTGGTCCCCAACACTTTTTTTGTAAATGTTTTAGAGGTTTGAGGCGGTGAACTTGCTGCTGGCATCAATACTTCTATACTCATCCTTCAAGGTACCGTTTCTTTCTCAGTTACTTCTAGTGAAGATGTCACAGAAAAGCCCTTATCATCACATAATTGCTACGATAACAAACTCACAAAACTAATACTTTTGTGAAGGTATAAATCAAATATATCAGCTATTGCTGAGATTCTTTTTTATGGACCTTGTGAATTCTTATAATTATTTAAAATGATTTCATTTTTTCATATAGTTATTTTTTGCTGGTGATGACGACGAAGAAGACCTATCAGAAAACTTTATCGTGAAGACGTGCCAAAAGATCATTCCAGTAACATGTAATAATATCTTTCACTTTTCCCTTTTTACGAATCTGAGACCTGAGAATTTATTATTTGCAAAGAGGTTCACTTGACACATATTGTTTTGAACCAGGGTCAGCTTAGCATGTTACATAAAGGGTAATTTTATTGATCTCATTCATTCTTATTTTGTGGTTTTGCAGCTGCGTATGATGGCAATAAGTTTTTTACAGTTGTAAATGGAGCTTGGAAAGTAAGTAGTGGATATTGCTTTTTTGTCTTTTTTGACTCTTTTAAAAAAATCTGATCGTTTGAGATAAAATACAACCTAAATGGACCATTCATAAGTAAATGGGTCAAAAACCATATCTCATAATAATGAATCTTATTGTTGATTCATTTTTTGACTTGAAAGTGTCATGTTGAATTGTTCTTTTACATGGTTTCTAACAGGCATCAAACGTTTTGGGCAGGCAACACCTTTGCTTCTGACTGTAGCAGTTATTGAACTCAGTGATATTGCATTCGCTGTACGGTTATTTTATTCCCAACTCCAAATTCAGCATATTTTTAATATAGTTATATTATGTTTACTATTTAATTACACTTTTACCAATCTTTTTCTTAGGTTGACTCTATACCAGCAGTTTTTGGCGTGACAAGAGACCCCTTCATTGTTTTTTCATCTAATCTCTTTGCGATTTTAGGTAAAGTCGGTGGTCAATGAAACTGCCGTTGACGTTCTAATAAACTGGTCAAATAAAATTTTGTGCTAATTGTTTGTGTTTGTCGCAGGTTTAAGGTCTCTATATACACTTATTTCAGAAAGCATGTCAGAGTTGGAGTATCTACAGGTAACTTCTCATGTTATAATGACCCTGCTATCAAATATCACGAATAAATTGGTAGTTTTGGTTAAGCCATGAGCCTCAAACCACTTTTTTTGTTGTAAAACAAACTGTTGCCATTGTTTTTGGTCAATATTTTTTGCTTAAATTCATTATCATAACTGTGTAGTTCCTCCTGATCATCGTTACAAATAAGTGAATACTTAATACATCGATTTGGGCTTAAGGGTCCTCTATTTTGTCAAATTGAATATTTAAAAATCAGTAAACTATCAACTCAAACATTGCAATTACCTTAAATGTTACTATTTTTCTGTTGTTCAGCCCTCCATTGGCATAGTTCTCGGTTTCATTGGAGGCAAGATGATTCTAGAATTCTTCGGTGAGCATCTTCATGATTATATTTCTTTTGTCAGTCATACTCGAAAGCTAATATTTTGATTTCTTAAAGTTTGCTTATTTTTCATGCAGGGTACCATGTGTCGACTGAAGTTTCACTCGGCTGTGTGGCAACTACTCTAAGTGCCGGAGTTCTGCTGAGTTTATTGAAGAAATCAGATTAGTATACGGTTGGTTTACGCTGCTGATAAAACCCAAAACTTCTCGTTTTCTCTTATTCTATAAAGAAATTGAAAAGAAAGTAGTAATACATAAACAATAAGTGAACTGTAATATTGGATCTGTTCATCTCTGTCGAAACAATGTAATGAAGAATCGCCAGCCATCTTCTATGAACAATACAGTTTTGTTTGTTCATATCAGGCATATATAGATTTAGTTGATAACCACATGAGATTATGAGGATACTTTTCACCTTAGTTGTACACAAACATCGAATCGTAATAGTCATTTATCAGCAGAAAGAGAATCTTATTTTCTTTCGTTTGAGATCGGTCACGGCGTGTTTCTACAGACCCACACTTTCCGCAGAAATGATTAGTATCTACTGCAATGAATTGAAGTACAAACAATATATCAACTGTTTATGAGTAGTTCCATTTTATCGTTAACACGATGTGCGAAAAGAACTTTGTTTTAAACCAACATGATAACAAGACATGCTAAGGAACCCTGTGATAAACGTTATAGATAACTTTGTGATATCCACAAATAAAGGTGTAGATTGGCGGGAACACCCTGACTCCGGGTGTCTTTTGGCATCATCCATTGTCCACCTCACAAAGAATAGCTTCGCAAATCTCCTACCACAGTGCAAGATTCACTGACAAAGACTTGTGTGAGACTCGAACCCTATTCTTTATCCACAAAATTTCTCAGGTGGGCGCATGAGTTTTTCGAACATGGATACCAACTGAGCTAAAGCCCTTTGGTAATAAATTCGCCATATAATATGAGAGGCAATGAAATGCGTAATTTTTGACATGGTGGCTTAACATTTCCAATATATTTGAATGTACAAAATTACAAATGGTTTTATCTATATTCAGTTAGTCGAAGGTCAATGATAAAATTCAAACGAATAACGAAGGTCAATGTAAAAAGTTCATGTTTGTCGTTAAAAAACTAGGTTCAAGGAGATGATTGTAGACTTGTAGTCGCTAAGTTAATACGGTAGTGATCGCTAAGCAAGTTGATATTTGTTATTGCAATTTCACAAAAGTTACTAACCTTATTGGCCCTCTTAAGAGAGACCATTTTACTATAAAGATTCTACTTAGCCACGTTTTTTAAAATACTTTTCTAAGAGAAATGGTTTCAGACTTCCAGCCGATTTACACAAGTAAAAACGGTCCATCTTAGGTAATTTACTCATTGTTTAACTTCAACATAAGCTGCTTAATTTGCACATGTAGGGAAAGAATGTGTTGCATTAATATAATAAAATCAGTTTACAAACTAAATAAAAAATATATATTTATAAACAATAAAAAAAAAACAGATAAATGGACAAAAGGTGCTCGTATAGTCATATTTAATCATTTAAACTTCGGGCTTTTATAGATTGCTAAATTATACATACATATATTGTCAAAGTCCTATAATTTAATAATTTATGCTTAAATAAATAATAAACTTAACCTTATAATCATAATTATTACGTAAATTTGTTGTTTTGTTTTTCCAGTAAGTATTTTTCAAATAGTTAAAGGTTGAAAGTAAGACTACTACAACACATGTGTAAAAGTCCAATAGGAAAGGCCCAAAGATTTTCACAAGACAGGATTCAGAAGTGGAACAATGATCCTAACATGAAGTGTTCTCTATGCAGCAATGTGATTGATTCTCACACCCATCTATTTTTTGAATGTGACTACTCCAAATTCATTTGAGAAGCTCTGAAGGATAAAATGGAAGATGCTAAAGTTTCTAATACATGAGAGTCTATTATTGAACTATATTCTAATGACAAATGCAACAACACAATTGGAAGCATCCTCGGAAGAATTGTCCTGGCTTCAAGTGTATACCATATTTGGAAAGAAAGGAATGCTAGACTTTTCATTGGTGCAGAAATTGGAAAATCAGCATTATTGCAGATTATTGAAGATAACATCAAGTTGCAGCTTGTTTGTCTGAAAGTGATGAAGTCCAAGAATGTAATGAGGGTTGCTGACAGATGGAATGTGAAGATGAACTATGCTAAGGATTAGTCTAAAGTAAGGCTGTCATGAGTATTCAAGTTTTGAATATTAGAACATATGCGAGCCACTGCAGTATGCTAATACCTTGTACCTTGGAGTTTCCCTGATATGACTGTACCTTGTTAGTATCCTTAAACTACCAGTTTGGCCTTGGGAGGAATTTGGTCAGTTTGAGGGGAAAAGCAGGAGGTCTAAATTGGGGAAATGTACCATAATGAAGGGTGTGTGCAATATGAACCTTCTTGGTCCTCTCAATGCATTCACCATAAGAGGTAAGGTTGGTCATCATGGTGAGAGTGTGTTTCCATTCAGCTGAAGCCTTTCATTGAGAAGGAAATGTAGGCTGAAATGGAAGAGCCCCAACATGGATGGGTTATGGTTCTTAGTGAGGCCACACATCTCTCCTATCTTAGCTATTTTGGGTGATGGTTGAATGGCTTTGATGGAGAGATGATTTGTACTATAAGGTGAATCAAAGTGAGAAGCTGGCATGGAAGCAGCTTTATTAACTATGGAATTATCAGCAAAGAATGTATGAAAATATGTGCAGTATGTTTCAATGTGTGACAGTATCAAATAGTTGATCATGAAAGTATATAGTATGATAGCATAGTTGAGTTGTATTTCCTTATGAATGAGGCATGTCTCATTTCAGATTGAGGAATCTTGTCTTGTAATTTGTGGTTTTGGATATTAATATAATTGATTCACCTTTGCAAAAAAAAAAAAAGAAAAAAAGCCCCAAAGATTTAAATTATTTTCCGCCAACGAAGTCCAAAGACGGCCCAAAACATGCTTAGTCTGCCAAAACATATCCAGTCCAAGTGGCCACAAGAGCCGGTTCAAACAAGAATACCCAGACACCCGCTTCACATAAAAATTGACTGCTTTTGTTGACCCGCCATTATACTGCTTTGACTCTTTGACCAGCCAAATTTTTTTAACCGTTATCTTAGCCGTTGAAGGGTTTACAAAGGACGACACAAAGAGGCGAGATGCGCCGCTTTCAACATTAATATTGTTATTATTATTTATTTCGAATTTTTCAATTTTCAAAAATGTAGTATTCTTTTTTTTATGCCTACAAACATAACTACTTCAGTGTGTGTAAAGAAATGTGTGTTTTTGCTATTTTGCTTCTAGTTTATGTTATAAAATCTCTTATTGTTTTAGCTTATTTCAAATGTTTATTTAGAGTTTAATTTTAAATAACGTAGTTGTCTTCATCGTTTTAGTTGGTTTAAATAAATTATAGTTTCTATCTTTTTGGTACAAATCTCATTTTTAGTCATTTATTAATTTAAAGTTGTCGCCCTTTTATAATCTCGCATTTATCAAGTTTTTCTATTAAAATATTTAGGGTTAATGGCATTTAATAGTAACGTACTTTCTCATTTATTCACATAACAGATACGAACAAAAAAAAAATACCACAATACCCATCTAACTTTCAAATTTTGTTTTATTATCATACTTTTAAAGTCATTTGTTTGCACCACTAGTCCTTTTGACTAATGACCATTTGTAATTAACTCAAAATTATGTTTTCTTTTTCACATAAAATGTTTTAGTCCGTTTTTATATGTTTTTGTCCGTTTTTATACGTTTTTCGTAAAAAGACGGACGAAAACATATAATGTGAAAAAGACGGACAAAAACGTATAAAAGCGGACGAAAACGTATAAAAGTAGACGAAAACGTATAAAAACGGATGAAAATGTATAAAAACGGACTAAAACATTTAATGTGAAAAAGAAAACATATTTTTGAGTTAATTACAAACGGCCGTTAGTCAAAAGGACTAACGGTGCAAAGAAATGACTCTAAAAGTATGATAATGAAACAAACTTTGAAAGTTGGGTGGGTATTGTGGTATTTTTTGAGGTTCATATCTAATATGTGAACAAATGATGCCATTAACCTAAATATTTAACGTTACTTTATTTCTTAGCACAAAATTAGTTGAGAAATCATTTCTTTGTTTCTTTTAGTTCGATTTACATTTTTAAATCATTTTTTTATCATTTTATAAATTATGTATTTCTTTTTTATGACCAGATTAGGAATTTGATCCATCATTTATTCGACGGTCATCAATATTGAAATGAATGTTACAAGTTTAGTGTTTTTCAACAATATTAAGATAATATTATAAGGAGTAATAGTTTAAGATTAAGATAAGATATGCATGATTACTTTAATTATTATTTTTAGTATTATGCTAAGTTATATGCATAGAGCCGTTTTATTGATATTTGTTTTATGATAATTACCTTTGATTTGGATAATCAATATTAGTGGTGAGCAGAAACCGAACCGCAAGAATGAGAATCTTATTTCCTTTCGTTTGAGATCAGTCACGGTGTGTTTTTACTGACCCACACTTCGCACAACAATGACTAGTATCGACTGTGATGAATTGAAGCGCAAATTATATATGAATTGTTTACGAGTATTTTCGGTTTTATCGTTAACACGATGTGCTAAAAGAACTTTTTGTTTCAAACCAACATGATCACAAGAAATACTAAGGAACTCTACGAAAAAAGTTATAAAAAATTTCGCGATATAATCTGAGAGAGACAATGAAATACATAATTTTTGACATGGGCTTTACATTTCGAATCTATTTAATGAAATAGAATTAAAAATGGTTCACACTTCCTATCAATCTACATGTGTTATGTTACTTATTTATATTCAGTTAGATATTAAACTCATGCATGGTTTCTATCATGTTCATTATATCGTACCAATTAAATTCTCATTAACACTCTCATACACCGAAAAGATCTTTTGAAGTTTCAAAAGAATAACGAAGGTGAATACAAAAGGACTTGTGTCTCAACAATATTATTTGTTGTGTGAGAAGTTTTCCAACAAAATAATTGTAGGTTCAAGTTCTGCTTAAAACATGTAAAATAGATTCTGTTTTATATGTATTGTGAGATTGATAGTTGTTGTTAAAAGAAAACAAATGTCTATATCAAAGTTCATATTTGTTGTTAAAAAACAAGGTTCAAGGCGATGATTGTGGCCGCTAAGTTGATATGGTTATGACATTTTCACAAAAGTTACTAGCCTTATTTGCACGAGTTTCCTACAATATTTTTTGCGACGTGTTTAGATCCCTCTTAACATAGAAATTTCAGAAATCTCATGTTTTTGACAAGTTTGTCATTAAAAAGATAATAATAAAAAATAATAATAAATAAATAACTTTTGAAAAACGGTTAATGACAACTAAAATGTGTGATTTCACTAAAATTTAACACGTGTCAGAAAAAAGAATATTTGGCTAATGGAGTATTTTTCTAGATCGACGATTACGTGACAACCTTATTTTTTGCTATGCAGTCGCTTTTGTGCGGCCACTTATTATGTTTTGGAAACAAGAAAAAATATACAAAAAAAACCAAAAGAATTTGAAATTGTTGTAATTTAATATTATGGGGGCTTATGTCTATTCACTATTAGCTTACTACCATACGCGTAGTTTATGTAGATAGGGGCTTATTGCCTACCCACAAAATTTAAGACCAAGATATGTTGTAGTCCAAAGCCAAATTACTATCATATATTAACATTTGATCCGCCACAAACTAGATATATCTCTATTAAATTCACGACGGCCCTCATCCATCCATCAATCCATATTCAGTCCTATAGCCAAGAATTTTGGTTCAGATTCATTTTTAGATAATTTTGGTTATGCAAATGAATGTCGTGTGCAACCAAAACGTTGAATGAACAAATATGTTGAAACTTTTTACAGTTATATATTATAATTGTAATCTTTTGTTTCCTTCTAACATGCTTGTTTTAAAATATTTGGCCTCCCCTAAAGAATTTCTCACAGCCCCTAGCCTACCTTTAGAGTTTACATGTAATCATCTACCTTAGATACACTGTTGTAACTTCTTGGATTACAACATAATAACAATTCTCTATTTCTCCTCTCATCCTTGTGTTCTTGTACTATATTTATAATAGAAATGTTTTTTTTTTCTTCATAAAAACAAAAAATGTTCGCATAAAAGTATGGTATAGCAAAAAACCTGAGTCCCCCTCCTTTATACTTCTGTGTGAACATTTTTTGTGTTTTTCAATAAAACAAAAGAATTTCAACCTTTTTTTAAATTCTTTTTGGTTTTTTGGAAAACAAACGTCCCACAAAAATTACGGTCTAAGAAAAAATGGATTGTTACATAGCCGGCGGGCAAGAAAAAACCCCGCCAACCGAATATTTTATTTGTGGCACGTGTCAAAAAAAATAATAGAGTCGCACAACGTATTGGTTTAGCAATGACCATTTTCTACAAACGATTTTTTTTACTACTTTTTGAACCCACTTGTCAATATATGAACATTTTTAAATTTGCTCCCGTAAAGATTCTCCTTAGCCACATTTTCAGTAAAACTCTTCCAAAGAAATGGTTCCAGACTTCCAGCCAACTTACACAAGTCAAAACGGACGATTTTAGGTAATTTGCTCATTGCTTAACATCAACTTAAGCTATTTAATTTGCACATGTAGGGATAGAATGTCTTCTATTGATATAATAAGATCACTTTACAAATTAAATAAAAATATATATTTATAAACAATTAAAGAAAACAAATAAGGACATAAGGTGTATAAGACCACAAGGCATACTCGATTTTATGTAATTATTAAATAACGTATCAATAAATACTGAAGCTCATGTTTAATCAGTAAAGTTAGAAGCTCTTGTTAGACACAATTTCTTATAAAAGTCCTATCACTAATGCTTAAATAAATACTACGTAACAAAATTATAATTATAACTATTACGTAATTCTTTGTTTTGTTTTGCAAGTATTTTCAAAAAGTTAACGAGCTAAATTTAAGGATTTACAAAAAATAAGATCACTCCAATTATGGAAGGTAATCCGTTTATAGATAACAATTCTGATATGAAAAAGATTGGGGAACAAATTGGTTTCTCATTCGAAGGGGGTAATATCGAGGGGGGATTGGCACGCTCCTGCTAACCCCCTTTCGTTATTCTTCATGGTGTTTTATTTGTTATCTATGAATGTTATCTCCCTTAATATCAATGGGCTTGGTGAGGATAAAAAGAGGTCGTGGATTCAGAGTTTGGTAGGTAAAGAGTCACCCGTGTTTCTTGGTATTCAGGAAACTAAGATGGAAAATATTGATATGGTTTTGTCTAAGTCTCTCTGGTCCAAATATAATTTTGACTTTGCCTTTAGTAGTTCGGTTGGGTCTTCAGGAGGTATCTTGTCGATTTGGAACTCTAGTATTTTTACATTGGAACATAAAGTTGTGGAGCGAAATTACCTTGGGATTTTGGGTCGGTGGTCGGGAATTTCTAAATATGTTGGCTTTGTGAATGTCTATGCGCCGCAAGCTAATGCTGAGAAGGAAGTTCTATGGACTTCTCTTGGCACGCTCATAAATTCTTTTGACGCTATATGGGTTATTTTTGGAGACTTTAATGCGGTGCGTTCCCGAGAGGAAAGAATGGGTTGTACCTTTGATGATGGTGAGGCCTACTGCTTCAACGATTTTATTGCTCGAGTTGGACTTATCGATCTCCCTTTAGGGGGCAGGAGATTCACGCGATTTGACAAACAAGGAAAAAAAGCAAGCAAACTTGATAGGTTCCTTATCTCCCAAAATTTTCTACATGAGTGGAATGACGCCTTTGTTTCGGTGCTTCCTAGGTCTTTTTCGGATCACTGTCCCATACAATTGAAAGTGGGCCTGCCAAATTTTGGGCCGAAGTCGTTTAAAATATTTAACAAGTGGATTAGTTGCCCTGAATTTTTGCCTATTATCTTGAAATCCTGGGAATCAAATTCTAAGGTCCACACCCTTGATATCAGAATTAAAAACAACCTGAAGAGTCTGAGACAAGACATCAAGGAGTGGACGTCAAAAAAGCTTGCTGAACAAAAAGGTGTTAAGGACGACTTGCTTAAGAACCTTGAAAAATGGGATGACAAAGCCGAAGCGGGTACCTTAACACAGGCTGAAGTTGAAAAACGGGAGGAATGGCTTATGGATTTAAGCCTTTTGGATCAACTACATAGGAAAGATGTTAAACAAAAGTGCCGCTTACGGTGGGCTGTGGAAGGGGATGAGAACTCCCGTTTCTTCCACTCCACTTTGAAGTTCAATTATGCGAAGACGTTTATTAGTGGGGTTTATGTGAATGGTATTTGGGCTACTAACCCGGAGATTATAAAATCGGCGGCCTTGGAGCATTTTGCTTCACGATTTAAGGAGACTTCTTTTTGTAGGCCGAAGTTCCTAAGCTCTCGTTTTCGTAAGCTTTCTCCAGATGATGCGTCCTTTCTCGAATCCCCCTTTTCCATCATCGAGATTAATTCGGCCGTCTGGGAATGTGACGGGTCTAAGGCGCCTGGGCCCGATGGATTCAACTTTAAATTTATTAAATATTACTGGGATGTTCTAAAAGAGGATGTTGTGAATTGTGTTAAGTACTTCGAGTCAAGTGGTAAGTTAGCTCCAGGTTGTAATCCCTCATTTATTGTTATGATCCCTAAGATTCGTGACCCGCTTAATTTTTTGGACTATTGATGAGTGTGTAAATACTCATCATTTTTAGTCAAATCTGAACTGCAAAACATTTAAAAACACTCGAATACATCAAAATGATAAAAATATCACAAATAAGTGTTTTATGAGTTTTAAATGCAAAAATACCAAAATCGATGAAAACATATCAAGTTTGCATAATTGGCAGTTTTAGTCCCCAAGTTTCAAAAGTTGTCAAAAATAGTCCCTGGTAAATCAAAATAAAACAAATTATCATTTAAGGTCCATGGGATTCAAAAGTTGTCAAAATAAACCCTTCAAAGTTCAGTTTTGCAAAATGGCACTTTGGTCCCCAGTTTCAAAGATTGATGAAATTACCCCGACATTTTATTTGAAAATTATTAATTTTTGGTCCTTGGGAAAATTAAACTTGTCATAATTGGTCCCTATGATGAATATTGGATAATTACAGTTTCGGTCCCTTGGTTTTTGTGGAATTGCAGTTATGGTCCTTGTGATTAAAATACCTTCCTTATCCCTTTTTGAACCCCCACTTCCACTTGACCCCCTCTCAACCACTCCACAATCAATAATAAAAACGTTTTTATTTTACCTTTCCCTCCACCCCTTTCTCCTTTCTCTGAAACCCAGAACCAACATCCCTCTTTTACCCAAATCCCACCGTCCCAAAACACTCAACCTCACCTTAAACACCTTTACCCAGTTATACCCAAATCCCAAACCCACTAGGCATCTTTCCCCTTCCCCAAGATGTGCCATGGTGGCAATCCTAACATAAATCAACCATCCGAAGGCTCAGATTTTCTCTCTCGTGTACCTAATTCTTGGATGGCCAGATTGAATTAAGCAAAGTGAAGCTTGGCTTGTTGCCTCGAGAGAAGAAACACAAAGAGAAGAAGACCCCTAGTAGCTTTTAGTATAAATAGCAATTGTATGACATTGTTATAATGCAGTCTAGGTTTTAAGTTAAAATTAGTTTTAATTTAAGTTTTCCAGTTGTATTGTCTTTTTTATGAATGAATTTTTTTATATATAACTGTTTCATTGTCATTTCAAAGAAATAAGCACTTTTGTGCTTATTTGATTTTACTTGTTCTAAATTAACCAAAATTCAACAAAGATTAGTTTTCGGTTAGTAATCACAAAATACATCTTAAGTCTTTCTTTTTTAAGAAATTAGTTTTTAAAGAAATCACTCCATAAATAGGTTGTTTGGGATAGTCCTCAAAATGGGTCAAAAACTTGTTTTTACCCATTTTGACCTCTAAAGTTAAACGTATTTTAAGTACCATAGTCACTTGTTTTGAGCTAGAAAAGAGTTTTACAAGGATTCACTAGTTTTGAGTTTCATCTGTTTCAAAGAAAAAAAAATGAGTTTTTCAGTGTTTTCCATAGCGATTAAACCAAGTTTTTGATGAGATGAAAATTTATAAAAAATAAAAATCACAAGTTTGTAGCTTATTTATCTTGGGTCAAAAGAGAAAAAAATCAAAAAATTGTTTTAATGGGTCTGCTAGTGGGTTAAAGTGGGTCGTTTGGCCAAATTTGTCATTCCCCGCACAGCTTAACTCTACTTTTATGCAGCTTATTTATAAGTGAAAATGCTTATTAAGGGTGTCTATTAGGCGAAAGCAAGTGGGCTAGGTGGACTTCAAGTAGCCAAAAGCTCAGGTCCTAACTCTCTTTCTAGCTTATCCCAAATAAGCTCAAAATAGTCACCTTTGATGACCGTCTCACACTAATGACAGATAAGTGACCTTGAGTTTCAAGTGCTTATTTAGGTCTAATTTAGCATATTCAGAATCCTTTAGATGCTTTTAGTGTATTTAGATTAGATTTCCTTTTAATAGCTTTTAGTGCTTAATGGTAGCTTTTAGTTGCTTATTCCATTTCCTTTAGCTTTAGGATCCCCCTTAGATTAACTCATTATACCAACTGTTTTCCCATTTTTCAGTTATTGCTTTTTGATTAATTGTACTTATTTAAGATTATGAATTCATGAGTTAGTTGGTTTGTGCTTTAAGTACTTTTAATTGCTTATTGTAAGTTAAAAAGTGTCTAAAAAGAGTGTTGTTTGTTCCGTCACTGAGAGCAAATGTCGTGCAAATAAAACTTATTTGTTGATTTCATTATCAACATTTTCACAAAAAGTACTTAGTAGGATTGGGTCTTCTAGATTTGATAAGCAAAAATCGAAAAAAATAAAGAGCAAAAGGGTGGGAGGCGTGCTCGAACCGAGACCTCCCAACCTTGAGTGATAGTGTGTACGGATGCCAATTGCCCGGACTTGTCTCTTCAATCTTTGCAACAACAATGTGTTAAATACGTTTTGGCCATTTAGAGTAATAAGCTCTTAAAGCTTATTTTCAACTTAATTTCCAAAACAACCACTAGTTTTCTTATTTTTCCGAACCGAACCAAGCAAAGTAGTTTCTGAATTTTTCGATTTTCAAAATTAGTTTAATATTTTTAATCATTTAATTAGTGTTTAATAGCCTTTAATTCGTAGTAATTAATTTAAAAGTCAAAAAATATCCGGCTTTTTCTAAAATTATTTTAGTCAAATAGAACGTAGGAAAATTGATTTCACACCCGTAGCGCTTAAATTGCAAAATTTTTACGTTTATGGCTCGGGTTGTTTCCCGGTTTTTACGTTTTACGTTTTAGCACCCTAGGACTTAGTTTAGCTTCGTTTTATCATTCATTAGGCTTAGTAATAGTTAGTTTGTAGTTTATTAGGGTTCCCTTGCCTTAATTACTTTCCCCAAATTAATTCGTAGATAACGTAATTCAAATCAACAAATCATTAAATCCAATTCAAGTTCAAATTACAAAACTCAACGAATCCTTCCATTCACACCTCGTTGGGACACGACCCGAGAAATAACTTTTCCGGTATCACTTTTATCACACCCGTGAGATTTGGCGTGTTAACCCTTTTCCTAAAAGGTTAATTTGTCGGGTTTTACGGTTATTTTGATATACGTTGATATTGTGTTTGTTCACCACTCACTTTCAAACGAATCAAATTTTGGCGCCGCGTCAGAGGTGTGTTGTACAATATCGTGATTTTTTGCGATTAGTGACTTGAAGAACCTTCCTCGTGAAGTTATTGTTTTATAAAAATACAAAAATACAAAAATATTTTTCTTTTATTTGTATATATATGTAAAAGATTAAAAATACAAAAAGATTTTTGCTTGTTGTTTTAAATAATATAGAAGACACAATCAATATAACATTCTCAACTGAGGTGTTATCATTATAAGTTCCCGAACAAAGATTTAAAACTTGCCTTTGTGTCGCCGTGATTTGGTTTATTTCTATCGGATAAACAAACCGTGTGAGGGTATAAGGACGGCCGACATTAAATTGCTGAAAAGAGGCGGGTTTTAATAAGCTTCGCGCTGACCTAATAAGCTTCTCCCCTCCTTTGTGCGTTTATCTTATAGAAGTGATCATTTTACGCGGGATTATTGGTTTAAGTTCACCGTGTTTTGCCTCGGTCTTGTTTTAATTGAAAGTGTTGTTTTGGAAGTGCATGCCACTCGTTCCTCTAGATCATGAGCCCCTTTTCGTGATCTAGCAGTATTCCTAGAAGACGTTCTCATAGACGTGCCTGCCCGAATAGTCGAACCCGAGATTGTACTATTCCAAACAACAATATATGCACGAACGAACTATGGCGGAAATGCTCCAGAACCCACGAAGGTTATGGAGATGCCATCGTTTACCACCAATCAATTCTTATCACTTTGAATTGAAGACGCATTTGATCCAACTTGTGTCTACGAATCAATTCCACGGGTTTGATCGAGAAGACCGTATGCACATATCCGTTGGTTTAACAAGTTGACCTCAACTATCAATTACAAGGATGTACCACAAAAAGTGATCAAACTGATGCTATTTCGTTCTCATTCTTGAGGGGCAAACGGATTTGGTTGAAAAAGAACCCTCGAACCATCAAAACTTGGGAGGATCTTGTTCAAAAGTTTGTCAATTATTTCTTTCCTCCATCAAAGACGACTAATCTTAAAAATGAAATTTCGGGATTTCGTCAAAATTTCGATGAAAACTTTGGAGAGGCATGGGAGAGATTCAAAGATCTCCTCAGGAAATGCCCCCATCATGAATTCACGAGCTCAACAAGTTAATATCTTTTATAATGGGTTGAATGGTAACGATCAAGATTCTTTGAACGCAGCCACGCAAGTGGCAATATCTTGAATCGTAAGCCCAAAGATGTGATTGAGATTTTGCGAGAAAAATCAAAAGTTCCTATTTCTCGCAACAAAGTCAATATTCGAACACTCCGCTTCTTCATCCGTAACTTCCGAGTTAGCCGCTCCAATAGCCGCTCTAACGGACGTCATCCGTTGTATGATGAAAGAGGTAAAGGAAATCAAAGCGAAATTCATAAGCGGAACCAATCAAAGCCGTGGAAAGGTGTGTGAAACTTGTAGTGGTCCACACGTAGATATGATTGTCAAGCAACCGATGCTTCTCTTTACCAAGCTCCCGTAGCTTCTATAAACTACAATCAATACCGACCACAAGCTGATCCTCACTACCGCACCCTAGCAGATGACACCACCTCGGTTTTCCCTGCATAAAACCATGGCAATCAAAATCGCTTTGTTCCAAATCAAGGACAAAACTTCAATAATTCTCAAAATTTCAATCAGAACCGGAACAATTTCAACCAACCATATCAAGCTCCAAATCGCAAAGAAAGTTATCAACAACCTTCTCAAGCTCCCTACCAAATGACTTCATGAAAATTACTGAGTCAAGCATACGTTCAATGCAAACTCGGATCAATAACATGAGAATTGAGCTAAAAGGAAATTGATACCACAATGTCTCAGCAGACAGATGAGTTGAAGAATATGATGAGCAGTTTCATGAACATGAATATGAACAAAGCTTCGTCATCTTCAGGAGGACTCCCAAGCAATACAGTTCCAAATCCAAATGCCGAGTTGAAAGCCGCCACCACCGTAGTGGTAAGACGCACTGGACCTTCGACTCCAATGCCTCCTCCACCGAGTAATGAGTCAGTTACCAAGGATACAAATCGGACAAGGTGCATTTCTCAAGCTCCACGGTATCAAGACACGCCCCACCTTCGGTAGTCCAAGCTTTAAGTCCTGGAACCCAAAGTTCCGAAGACAAATTGAGCCAAATGACTTCCATCCCGGCTAAAAGTCTAGTCACTCCCTTTACCCATCAAGATTGCATGATGAGAAGCTTAAAGACAAAACCAAAGAGCAAATGGAAAAATTTTTCCAAATTTTCAATGAACTGCACTTTGATATAAGCTTCGTTGATGCTCTCGTTCTAATGCCCAAATTTGCATCCACGCTTAAAGGCTTACCGAGCAACAAAGATAAGTTATCTGAGATGGCTAAAACCCCTCTCAATGAGCAATGCTCACGTCCTTCTCAAGAAGCTTCCCAAAAAGCCAAGACCCTGGATGTTTTAATCTCAGTGTGATTTCAATGGTTCAGTTCGCCTTGGCCATCTTGGCGCAAGCATTAACCTCTATGCCACCTCTCAGATGGAAGAAACTGCTCTCTTCCTAAACTTACATCCACTTGTATGACACTTCGAAAGCATGGACCGCACTCAAAACTCGCCCACTGGGATAGCCAGAGACAGTGGAGGAAAGTAGGAAAGTTTCACTTCCTCACCGACTTTGTTGTAGTAGACTTGATGCATCCTAGAGTTCCCTCATCTTAGGGAGAGCTTTGAGAACGCAGCCTCCCAATTAATGGATGTATTTCAAGAGTTGACCATACGGGTTGACAAACGAAGAACTCACGCTCAATATCAACCGTAACTCCAAACCTCTATCCAAACATAGTGTTGCCACAATTGATCAAAAATCTGAAAGAATCAATGCAACACTCTCAAATTTCACGGCAAGAGGAGTCACCAAAAACGTAATCGAGCTAAAAGCTTTGAAAATCAACCCTGGTTCAAACAAATGGTTTGAAAGTTGTACCAAGGAACTCAGAGTGTTCTTGATGATGATGATCTAGAATCGAGACTTTATCTGGGTGGAAATTGCTAGCTCTAAAGCACACCACTTGTCCCACCTCCTAATCGCTTTATCGATTGAGTTTGTTAACTCTATGAATGAAACCAAACTTCTCTTCATCTGGATTGGATAATGATGTTTGTGATCCAATGGGAGACATTCTTCCCATTGAAGAATTGCTCAAAAATGATCCATCATCCACTAGTCTTATTTCCGACTCTTCCATCCCTTCTCTCTCTCACTCCGGATAAGGAAGATGACAACTTTTGGAATGAAGTCGATGCCTTTCTTAGTGATGAGTCGATTCCAACAGAATTGATAATACTTTGATTCTGAGGGGACATCCTTTTCTCGGAAAATCTGTTGATTGAAGAACCGTTTCCAACCCTCCCTACCGTAATACTGTTGACAATCACCAAACAAACTTCAAGACTAAGCTTAAAAATGCCAAAAATGGTGATTTGCTTTTACTGGCGAGGAATGGACTTGCATTTTCATGCACATCTTTATTCCATTCTTCACAGATGGTGTGGTTGCTCTTTCACTTTTCTCTTTTCTGAATGAGGACACCATCTTTGATCCCGGTATCATCCCTTATAGTTTCTACTATTAACAATACCGCGGTTGATCTCGCCGGTGGAACTTTCGATGTTCATATGTTTAACATTTGTGAACGAAAGTCCGATCGAGATTGGTTTTCCACGTTGCTTCCCAAGAACAAATGAATACATTCGAGTCAAGCTAGCGACTCGGGAATCAAAAACAGTAGCACACTATATGGGTTTTCACCGTATTTCTAACTTCTTTCTACTTTCTACCACCCTAGTGTGGGGAGTTCGCCAATTGTGTATATAAAGTTTTCTAAAAAAAAATAAATAAAAAAAAAATAATAATAAAATAATTTTAATAATGGCCGTAGTATTTCCCTTTTACGTTCTATGTTTTGGCATAACCGCCGGTACTTTGAATATTGAGGGCAATATTCATTTCTAGTGTGGGGGGGAATTCTCACGAATTTTATCATGTAAGTATACCACCTAATTCCCCCATTTTTGGCCAAATTTTTTTTTTGGAGTAAGTGTTTTGCACTTACTCGGATTACTGATTATCGATCCGCCATGTCTAATAAACAAAAGGATTGGCTAATCCAGGAGAAAGCGGCTCTTGGTAAAGATATCTCAAATCCGTTGACGGCTTGCAATTTGCCCAAAATTGTATGGTGTTCAAATTTCACCATATCTTTAATTAGTGAAGAGTTGGCTAGCCAGCAAGTTTATGGCTTGTGGTAAAGGCAGTGGAAAACCATAATTGGTAATCGACTCACCAAAGATATTTTATCTAAGAGTTGGCTAGTCCGAAGCAAACGGCTTCTGGTAAAGACAAATCAAATCCGTTGAAAGTTGGTGATTTGCTCAAAATCATTTGGTTATCATTGTACCAAGGTTCTTACTTGAACTAAAACAATTGGCTACTCCGGAAGTAATGGCTTTTGGTAAAGAGATTCAAATCCATTAAGTTTTCTCAAAAGATTGCTAGGTACTAGCAATAGTTTAGTGGATGGGATTGATGATGTAAATACTCATCATTTTTAGTCAACTGAATCGAAAACATTTAAAAACACTAAGAAATACATCAAAATGATAAAAATATCACAAATAAGTGTTTTATGTGTTTCAAATGCAAAATACCAAAATCGGATGAAAAACATATCAAGTTTGCATAATTGGCGCTTTAGTCCCCAAGTTTCAAAAGTTGTCAAAAATAGTCCCTGGTAAATCAAAATAAAGAAAATTATCATTTAAGGTCCATGGGATTCAAAAGTTGTCAAAATAAACCCTTCAAAGTTTAGTTTTGCAAAATGGCGCTTTTGGTCCACGAAGTTTCAAAGATTGATGAAATTACCCACGGACATTTTTATTTGAAAATTATTATTTTTGGTCCTTGGGAAAATTAAACTTGTCATAATTGGTCCCTATGATGAATATTGGATAATTACAGTTTCGGTCCCTTGGTTTTTGTGGAATTGCAGTTATGGTCCTTGTGATTAAAATACCTTCCTTATCCCTTTTTGAACCCCCACTTCCACTTGACCCCCACTACCATTTGAACCCCCTCCACAACCAATAATAAAAACGTTTTTTTTTTACCTTTCCCTCCACCCCTTTCTCCTTTCTCTGAAACCCAGAACCAACATCCCTCTTTTACCCAAATCCCACCATCCCAAAACACTCAACCTCACCTTAAACCCCTTTACCCAGTTATACCCAAATCCCAAACCCACTAGGCATCTTTCCCCTTCCCCAAGATGTGCCATGGTGGCAATCCTAACATAAATCAACCATCCGAAGGCTCAGATTTGCTCTCTCGTGTACCTAATTCTTGGATGGCCAGGATTGAATTCAAGAAGCACAAAGTGAAGCTTGGCTTGCTGCTCTCAGAGAAGAAACACAGAAGAGAAGGAGAAGAAGACCCCTAGTAGCTTTTAGTATAAATAGCAATTGTATGCCATTGTTATAAGGCAGTCTAGGTTTTAATTTTAAAATTAGTTTTAATTTTAGTTTTCCAGTTGTATTGTCTTTTTTTATGAATGAATTTTTTTTTATATAATCTGTTTCATTGTCATTTCAAAGAAATAAGCACTTTTGTGCTTATTTGATTTTTACTGTTCTCAATTAACCAAAATTCAACAAAGATTAGTTTCGGTTAGTAATCGGTTTTCAAAATACATCTTAAGTCTTTCTTTTTTAAGAAATTAGTTTTTAAAGAAATCACTCCATAAATAGGTTGTTTGGGATAGTCCTCAAAATGGGTCAAAAACTTGTTTTTACCCATTTTGACCTCTAAAGTCAAACGTATTTTAAGTACCATAGTCACTTGTTTTGAGCTAGAAAAGAGTTTTACAAGGATTCACTAGTTTTGAGTTTCATCTGCTTCAAAGAAAAAAATGAGTTTTTCAGGGTTTTCCATATGATTAAACCAAGTTTTTGATGAGATGAAAATTTATAAAAAATAAAAATCACAAGTTCAGTAGCTTATTTATCTTGGGTCAAAGAGAAAAATCAAAAATTGTTTTAATGGGTCGCTAGTGGGTTAAAGTGGGTCGTTTGGCCAAATCATTGTCACATCGCGCAGTTAACTCTACTTTTATGCAGCTTATTTATAAGCTGAAAACAGCTTATTAAGGGTGTCTATTGGGGGCGAAAGCAAGTGGGCTAGGTGGACTTCAAGTAGCCAAAAGCTCAGGTCCTAACTCTCTTTCTAGCTTATTCCAAATAAGCTCAAACGATCACCTTTGGTGATCACAGTGCACCACAGTGAGATAAGTGACCTTGAGTTTCAAGTGCTTATTTAGGTCTAATTTAGCATATTCAGAATCCTTTAGATGCTTTTAGTGTATTTAGATTAGGATTTCCCTTTTAATAGCTTAGTAGTGCTTAATGGTAGCTTTTAGTTGCTTATTCCATTTCCTTTAGCTTTAGGATCCCTCTTAGATTAACTCATTATACCAACTGTTTTCCCATTTTTCAGTTATTGCTTTTTGATTAATTGCAGCTTATTTAAGATTATGAATTCATGAGTTAGTTGGTTTGTGCTTTAAGTACTTTTAATTGCTTATTGTAAGTTAAAAAGTGTCTAAAAAGAGTGTTTGGGTTCTGTCCAATCTGAGAGCAAATAAGCTGTGCAAACAGCTTATTTGTTGGATTTCATTATCAACATTTTCACAAAAAGTACTTAGTAGGATTGGGTCTTCTAGATTTGATAAGCAAAAATCGAAAAAAAAAATAAAGAGCAAAAAGGGTGGGAGGCAGGCTCGAACCTGAGACCTCCCAACCTTGAGAGTGATAGTGATCCGGTAGGGATAGCTTAGCGAATTGGCGGGTTAGGCGGGGTTTTAGTGAACCCGTACCCGTACCCGTTTATAGTATCCAAACCCGAACCCGCCCCAATATCCGATGGGTACCCGATTATTATTATCCATCGGGTTATCGGTTTTCCCCGCGGGTATCGGTTATCCCCAATTAAAATCATCGTTGTACAACTCAACCTAAAAAATAACCAAAACACCCTAATATATTTAAAGTTTTTAGAAATTAAAGAAAACAACTTCAATATTCGTAATGTTTGAAGATTAAAGAGTTAATGTGTCATGTGTGTGAGAATTAAAGCGTCAAGCGTAAGTGTTAATTAATAGTTTGTAATTACCAAGATATATGCTATTAAGGAGTAGAATAGAAAAAAAATTGTACAAGGTTAAGAGCTCAAAACTTATTAGGACCTTATATAAATTAGCGAAAAAACGGGTACAAATTCCGGGTATATATAAACGCTGGTATTACTAGAGCCCGTACCGAACCGATACCGAAAATTAAAGAATATATCTACCCGAACCCGTATCCAAACCCGCGAACCCGCCCCTTAACCCGACCCAACCGGTTCGGGTTTCGGTTTTCCCCATCGGTTTCGGGTGCTTTTGCCATCCCTAGTACCTGGATGCCAATTGCCCTTGGGACTTGTCTCGTTCAATCTTTGCAACAACAATGTGTTAAATACGTTTTGGCCATTTAGAGTAATAAGCTCTTAAAGCTTATTTACAGCTTATTTCCAAAACAACCACTAGTTTTCTTATTTTTCCTAGAACCAGAACCAAGCAAAGTAGTTTCTGTGAATTTTTCAGATTTTTCAAAATTAGTTTAATATTTTTAATCATTTAATTAGTGTTTAATAGCCTTTAATTCGTAGTAATTAATTTAAAAGTCAAAAAAATACCCGGTCTTTTTCTAAAATTATTTTTAGTCAAATAGAACGTAGGAAAATTGATTTCACACCCGTAGCGCTTAAATTGCAAAATTTTTACGTTTATGGCTCGGGTTGTTTCCCGGTTTTTACGTTTTAGCACCCTAGGACTTAGTTTAGCTTCGTTTTATCATTCATTAGGCTTAGTAATAGTTAGTTTGTAGTTTATTAGGGTTCCCTTGCCTTAATTACTTTCCCGTTAATTAATTCGTAGATAACGTAATTCAAATCAACAAATCATTAAATCCAATTCAAGTTCAAATTACAAAACTCAACGAATCCTTCCATTCACACCTCGTTGGGACACGACCCGGGAAATAACTTTTCCGGTATCACTTTTATCACACCCGTGAGATTTGGCGCGTTAACCCTTTTCCTAAAAGGTTAATTTGTCGGGTTTTACGGTTATTTTGATATACGTTGATATTGTGTTTGTTCACCACTCACTTTCAAACGAATCAACTATCGACCTATTAGCCTTATAGGTTGTGTCTATAAGATTATATCTAAGATTCTGGCGTTGAGGCTAGCTAGGGTTATCTCCTCGGTTATTGGGCCTAATCAATCAGCCTTTATAGCCGGAAGGCAAATTTTGGACGGATGCCTTGTTGCTAATGAGATCATTCGGATGGCCAAACTTGAGGGACATAAGATGTTACTTTTTAAAGTCAACTTCGAAAAGGCGTTCGATAGCGTAAATTGGTCTTTTCTCCAAGATACAATGGATCAAATGGGGTTTGGTATAAAGTGGAGAAAATGGATAGGTGCCTGTCTATGTTAAACTTTTTACGCACGTTGTACACACTCAGACCTTGAAAGATCTAGCACTCGTGGATCGTTAGTGTTGCCTATGTAATCATAAGCAAACTAATAGAAAATCTCTACAACTCGTGTTCTAAAGCGAAATGTAAACACAAGTCATTATCACTAAGAACACTTAGATCCTCTATGGATCCTTTTATTCACTGAAACTCTATGTTTCCTATTAATGCCTATTACAAACTATATGGTTCCTTTTATATACAAGGAACCCTAATCTCTTACTACCCAAACGACTAAACATCTTTGCATGCATTTAATGTCTAATACATTAAAACAACTATAGAGTAGTACAATAATACCCATGCCGACCTTGGGCGGTTAAAAGATAATAATGAGTTTAGCATTTAATTCATAAGGCATCGATCCTAGTCACTTTTACACTTCAAAGAATAACATGGCAGCGCTTGTACTTCTTCAAGTAGAACCACTTCTTCACAGAACTGCTTCTACTTGATGAAACCTTCGGCAAGATAATGACAGAGTCCTACTTCACATAATTCCCAACAATCCTCCCCTAAACTGGAATTTGACCGGGTTAAGTTCGGTTTCCTACCTTGATAGATCTTAGAGACTTCAATACATGAGGATTGTTCTCAAACATCAGTAGCAAAGAACCAAAACCAAAACCATCTCTATGATGAGCAAACTTTGAAACGCCGTGTCTTTGCGACAACACATGACATAATGTACATCAATACTTATCAGTTGCATACTATTCTTATCACATCCAGGTGTGTTAACATCTGAGAGAGGTGAATCATTGAAAATAATAGATTTGATGTCTCTTTACCAGGAGCCATTACTACTGGAGTAGCCAGATGTTTAAGTTCGTAAACTATGGTACATTGATAACCATCGGATTTATGAGCAAATCAGCAACTATATAAACGGATTTGATGTGTCTTTACCTGTAGCCGTTTGCTCGGGACTAGTCAATTCTTAGAATTGGTGAATTGATAACCAAATATGGAGATAGTTGCCTTTACCACAATCCATATACGTGTGGGCTAGCCAATTCTTGGATTCCAAAAGGAATAGACCATGGTGAATTGAGGACCATACAACTCTCAACAATTAAGCATGGGTGGTTGCAGACCCTATGATTTTGAGCAAACCATTACTGCTATCAACAGATTTGACATGTATTTACCAAAGCTGTACCCTTTGGACTAGCCAACTCTTTGATACACACAAGGTATATCTGGTGAGTTAAAAACCATCAACGAAATACAATAAATCTGCAAAAAAAAGTTTTTTTAACTAAGAAATTAACAATACAAGGAATTACAAAGTAAAACAAATAAGACCAAATACAATTCTCTCTTTAGGCATATGCCTCCCCTGAGGCCTATGCCTCCCTTTAAACTAGGCAGTTAAGGATTAAGCATCCCAATATTGACCACTAGGTGTTGAAACCTTGGTCCATCAAAAGCTTTAGTTAACAGATCCGCCACATTATCATCTGTATGAATTTTAGCCACATTTATCAAATGTTTTTCATATGCATCTCTTATAAAGTGGTGTCTGATTTCAATATGTTTGGTTCTCTGAAAAACTGGATTTTTGACAATGCATATGGTACTCGATTATCAATAAAAAGAGTTGTGTTCATGAAGTTATACCCATAGTCCAGAAACTGGTTTTGGATCCATAGTACTTGCCCACAGCAGTTTGCAGCAGACAACATACTCGCTTCAAGAGTTGAGGTAGCCACACCGGTTTGTTTCTTGCACTGCCACGAGATCAATCTCTTTCCAAGGAATTGACAGCCTCAGGTTCCAGTGGATCTCCTATCAGATTTGCACCAAAGATAATCACTGTCACTATATGCTTCCAACTTAAAAGGAGACTCTTTTGGGTACCAAAGGCCCAAAAGAGGTTGGCCTTTAAGGTACTTAAAGATCTTCTTGATTGCATTGAGATGGGAAGTAAGTGGAGTGACTTGATGTCGAGAGCACACACTTACAACAAAGGTAATATCAGGCCTTGAAGCTGTTAGATACATTAATGAACCAATCATAGATCTGTATAAATGAACATTCACGGTAGATCCGGATCATTGTTGGCTTTTGTTTTGGAGCTTCATAGGGTGTTGTGGCGGTCCGATACCTTCCATGCCGAATTTCTTCAACATGTCCCTCACATATTTATCCCGACTGATAAATATTCCATCCTGTTCGCGAACTTGGAGACCCAAAAGAAAGTGAGCTCTCCCATGGCACTCATCTGAAATTCTCCCTTCATCAGATCCTCGAATTTCCTACACCAAGCTTCTTTAGTGGATCCGAAAATGATGTCATCCACATACACTTGCACAAGTATGATATCTGCCGAGTTCTTCTTGAGAAAAAGAGTTTTATCAATGGCACCTCTTACGTAGCCATGCTTGCCAGAAATGATGAAAGCCTAGCATACCGGGCCCTTGGTGCCACGATGAAGTCCATAGAGAGCTTTAACGACCTTGTAAACATGATTAGGATGATCCGGGTCTTCAAATCCTTTGGGTTGAGTGACATAAACTTCCTCTTCAATCTCTCCATACAGAAAGGCACCTTTAACATCCATCTGATATAACATGAAGCCCATGTAAGAGGCATATGCCAAGAAAATTTGAATGGCCTCTACTCTTGCAACAGGTGCAAACACTTCATCATAGTCAATCCTTTCCTCTTGCCTGTAACCTTGAGCTACTAATCTTGCTTTGTTCTTAATCACCACACCCGTGCATCTCTTTTGTTTTTCAGAATCCATTTAGTTCCAATAGCATATTTCCCATTTGGTAAAGGTACCAAGATCCAAACTTGTTGGTTCTGAAAGCTGCATTTGTCTTACATTGCCTCAATCCAGCTTGAGTCTTCAAGAGCTTGAGAGACACTGGTTGGTTCTACTTGGGAAAGAAAACATGCAAACAGACAATGCTTGTAGTATGTGTGATTGTCTCTTTGCTGATTTGAGACATAGGAAAGAAAAGCAACATGTCCAAATTTAGGGCTAGAGATAGCCTTTCGAGTTCTAACAGGAGCTAGAATGTCTCCAATGATATTGGATTGAGGGTGAGAAAAGTTGATTCTTTTAGTAGCAGTGGGGTTGACTTCAATGGTAGGTTCAAGATTAGTCACAGTTGGTACAAAAGTTGTGTCATAGGAAGGTGAGGAGAAAATGCCAGATTTGGGTTGATGATTTCCAAGATCTGAAGGACTTGGAAAGCGGTATCTGGTTCCCAAAGTCTGTGGACACTCTAGTAGGAGTAGGAGTAGTAATGCGAGCTTTCAGCAGATTTGATGGCGATGGGAGAGATCGCATCGCTGTCGGCAGAAAAATGGTTTCCATCGACAGCCTCATTTGCAAGCTCCCGGTCACCTTTTCACTTCAAGCTTAGCTGAAATTCTTGAGTCTGAAGCCTAGCAAGGTCCTCGGCATAGTGTGATTCATCTTCACGCCAGCAGTATCTCTTGAAGAGTTACACCGCAACATTGTTAGGGGATAAAGAAGGCACAAGTATGGGATGTTCATCATCTTCAAATTCACTTCCAGAGTCAGCATCCAAGGTACCTGCATTGTTAGTGGGATATTCTTGAGAGCCTGCACTTTGGTTAGCCATATGTCTAGTATACCCCAGATAATCAGTTAGGTAGTCGAGGTCAAAAGACCACACATGACCCTGTCCTTGAACGTTGGGCTTATCCTCCGGGTATCTCGGGTTCAACGTCTCCTCGATCTTCTTGGCAGATAAGTTGTACACTCTATAAGCCTTGCTATTAGCTGAATAACCCACAATATAGCCATCATCAGCCTTCTCATCGAACTTCCCCAACGGATCACAGGTGTTTAGAATGGTCACTTGACAACCAAAAGGTTTGAGGTAATGAATGACAGGAACCTTCCCAAAGAGAAGTTCATATGGTGTCTTGAGGTGAGGTCTAGTAATGGAGACCCTGTTAAGCACATAGCAAGCTGCAACAGCTTCTCCAAAACATAGTAAGCTGGAGTCTGAAGCATAGATCTTGCAGCCTTAATCAAGGTCCTATTCTTTCTTTCAGCCACCCCATTTTGTTGCGGGGTTCTTGGATTGCTATAGTCCCTCTTTATCCCTTTAGACCTCTGAGTTCTATAATAATGGCATTCTTGAACTCTGTCCCATTATCACACCAAATTCCTTTAACCTTCTTGTTCAACTGATTTTCAACGAGAGTGATGAAGTCTTTCAAAGACGGAGTTGTTTCATCTTTAGTTCTTAGAAAGAACACCCAGCAAAATCTGCTATAACCATCCGTGATGACCAAACAATAGAACTTGTGATCAATGCTTCTGACTTGAGTTGGACCAAATAGATCCATATGTAACAATTGAAGAGGTTCGAGATGATGCTCACTGCAAAGGATGACTTTGTAGGATGCTCTATGTTGCTTCCCTTTGTTGCATGCAACACAATTATGATCATTGGAGAACACTTTGGTGGGAAGACCTTCGACAAGACCCCTTTTGGAGAGAGTGTTTATAGTTTTGAAATTCACATGAGCCATTCTCCTATACCATTTATTGGACTCATCCAATGATGCTTTAGCCAAGACAAGGTGAGGTCACCATCAGGGTGAACATCATTGAGGTTGAATGTGTATAGATTGTGAGTTCGAGGGACTCTCGGCAGAATTGAGGTATCTTCTGGAAGCTTGAACTCTTTAGAAAGCACAAGACATTCATTTTCAGAGAAGAGTACCTTGTTCTTGGTGTCACAAATTTGTGAGACAGAGAACAAGTTGAAGTTCTGAAGCTCCCTAACATAGTACACATTCTCAAAGTTCAGAAGAGGTGTCTTGATTGTGCCTTTTCCAGTAATTCTACCATCACTTCCACCAAAGGTCACATTCCCTCCTTCTTCAATAGGAACAAAATTGTGCATCATATCTCTATTACTGGACATACTTCTTGAGCGACCACTATCAACAATACCAATATCTTTATGTTTAAGGGGATGATCCTATAAAAATAAACATATTTACAAAGGAATGTTAGTATACCGAGGAGGCTCAAGTCATTGCTGACTTGAACCTGCCTTGTGGATCATTAGATTTAGGTTTAGCAAAAGAGTAAGATCCACCATTGTTCTTGGGTTTCCATTGATAGTTAGGTCTTTTATTATTCCAAGAACAACCTGTGAGGACTTTGACAGCGCCCAACATCCTTACCCATTTTTCATAGAGTCAACATATGCAGGCCAATAACCATGTTTAAAGTATGGACTAGTGGGTCGCACATAAGGTCTATTAGGAGATTTCCTCCAAGAAGGATCAGTTCTAGCTTGTGGGACATATGGTGGAATAATTTTAACATTGGTCCACACCGTCTTGGTTTCTCTGAAGAGCACATGCACATGATCTTTGCTCATGAAAATCACAATCCTTAATTAAATGAAATTTACTTCTCAAAACAAAACAAGTCTTCTTTTTGGAAGATGGATTCAACAAAGAAGATGTTTGATTATATGTAGAAGTATTTAAACCAGAAACATTAAAGGAATTGTTTTTAATAGACAAATTATGCAAAGATGTAAAAGACAAGTCTTGGTGGAAACAGCTTGGAAGTTGATTCCTCAGCTGACTATCCTAGAGGGCTTGTAGATAGTCTTGGGTGCGGCTTGGGAGTAGGCTCAGGGTGAGGGCTTGGGAAGGTCGACTTATCATTTGGATCACCGGTAGTAAGTAGATCCTTGATCCGATGAATTGTCACCGTCGTGAGAAAGAGACAAAATCATAAGATGAAGCATCGTTGTCGACAAGTCTTTTGACTTTTTCCATACAGATGGTGTGATCCATCAAAGTCAACGATAATAGACAGTGTCAGTGGGCATGAATTCACCTCTAATAGGTCCAGGGGACAGACATGCAAATCACCTTCATTTCTAAAATGTTCTAAGCCTGCAGGTGTAGATTTACGCCCATCATTCCTAGCTTCCAAACCTACATACTTTTGAAAACCTAAACCTATTCCAGAGTTCATCGACCGACTACTATAGAGTTCTTTAGCTAGATTGTCACCTGATATCAACCACTGTTTATGTCTAGCTATTTCCTCGACAAGTTTCTCTTTAAGCTCTAGATTCTCGTAATAGTATCGGCTTTTTTCCTTTTCGGTCGCTTTCAAGTTAATGTTTACAATATCTAGATCAAATTGAAGCACCTTAATCTTTTCTTCATAAGCAATCTGATTCTTTTGAAACCAAACCTTTTGTCTTTCTAATGTTTTTAACGAAAGTTTATAAGCTTCATTATCAACATAGCATGCATTGTATCTAGGTTTCATAGTATCATAAGCTTCTTTTAGTTCATTGTATCTCTCACTACAACCAAATATACTTGTGTACCGAGAAAGACCCATGAAGGCAAGCCGATCATGCCTATCTTCTAAAGTGCACCTTGCCAGCAGACCAAGCTTCTCTGTATCAGTAGCTTCCTCATTCACAGGTTCATGAGCAACCCAGTTGACCTGTTCATCCAAGGTGACTAGAGCTGCTGAAGTGCTAGCTCCCTACGATTCTGCTGATAGGTATTGTAGGGTACTCTCTCCACTCTTCCTGCTTTGCATTCCTGAGAAATGACCCATCCGGTGGCAAGAGAAACACATGACCTTTCTCTGTCCAAATCGAGCTGGATCCTTTCCCTTGAATCCAAACTTCCTTCCTGACTTCTCTTCAAACCTCTTGATATCCACTGAAAGCATGGCCACTTGCCATTTCAACTTCATTTCCTCCATCTCAAGTGGGTCCACTTGGTCAAAGTCTTCATATACGGATCAGCTGAGTGTCATAATCAGCAATAAAGGAGTGAAGGACATCCTCCAATATACTTCCAGTCTTAGATTGAGGATGTGAAGGAGTGGGACGATAGGATGATGATGGTAAATAAGATGGACTTGAAGCATGCATCATCATATTCGAGTGGGATGTCCCAACAAAGGCTTTGAATGACCGAGGAGGTTGCACGGTAGGGAGATCGACATCGTGTTCAAGAGATCTGAGTTTTTTGTATAGCTCGTCAAAAGTGAGCATGTCCAGCCCACCTTTAGCTTTCAGGGCTATACTCACATGCAACCAAGATGGAGGCAAAGATCGAAGGAACTTAGAGTTGCTATCATCATTGTCGGGCTTTGCATTCATGGTTTAGCTGACTCGAATCTTGTGAAACACATGCGTATCCCTTGTGGATACCATCTTCTTCAGAAATATTGAACTCTTGGAAGTGTTGTCTAAGCATGGACTTCCTCATTCTTCTGAACTCTTCATTACCACCAAACCTAGCTTTAAGAGCCATCCAGATGTCCTTTGCATCAACCATGTGGTGAAAATCACCTAAGTGATCTTCAGGAATGGATTGAAGGAGGATGGTTCTTACCTTGTGCTCTCTTTTGCACGCCCAAAACCTCTTCGGCAGTTTGGGAGGAGCAATGGTGAACTTACCATCAAGATATGGGATGGTCTTCTTTAGGCTGTTGCCATTTTTTACTATCTCCCATAGATTCCAATCAATATTGGAGATCGGCCGATCTTCATTGTCCACAGATCATATTCTTCCTTCTTGAGAAAAGGAAACTTGCCATTGCTGTTGGAGAGACTAAGTTGCTGCATAGAGGTGGTGTTTTTGATGATGTTGTTGTTGTTGGTGTTTGTGACATCCGATTCATCATCGCCTCCAGGCATTGTGAATAAGTTTTTGGTTGTATGTGGGTGAGGAAAATAAGGTTCTTAGTATCGTAGAGACTCTCCCGAGTCTCTGATACCACTTGTTAAACGTTTTACGCACGTTGTACACACTCAGACCTTGAAAGATCTAGCACTCGTGGATCGTTAGTGTTGCCTATGTAATCATAAGCAAACTAATAGAAAATCTCTACAACTCGTGTTCTAAAGCGGAATGTAAACACAAGCTGTTATCACTAAGAACACTTAGATCCTCTATGGATCCTTTTATTCACTGAAACTCTATGTTTCCTATTAATGCCTATTACAAACTATATGGTTCCTTTTATATACAAGGAACCCTAATCTCTTACTACCCAAACGACTAAACATCTTTGCATGCATTTAATGTCTAATACATTAAAACAACTATAGAGTAGTACAATAATACCCATGCTTGACCTTGGGCGCTTAAAAGATAATAATGAGTTTAGCATTTAATTCATAAGGCATCTTGATCCTAGTCACTTTCACACTTCAGAATAACATGGCAGCGCTTGTACTTCTTCGCCTAGTGGCTTCTTCTACTTCAGAAACCTTCTGCAGTAATGACAGCAGAGTCCTACTTCACATAATTCCCAACAGTCTATCGTCGGCTTCAATATCTGTTTTGATTAATGGGTCGCCCTCGAAAGAATTCAAGATGGAAAGGGGTCTTAGGCAAGGGGATCCTTTGTCTCCTTTGTTATTTCTCATCGTGGCTGAAGCGTTGCAGGTTGCTATCCTGGAATCTTGTAACAAGGGAGTTTTTAAAGGTGTTTCATTAGGAGGGGAGGGAACCAATCTTTCCCTTTTACAATACGCTGATGACGCGCTCTTTTTTGGAAAATGGTCTAGGCTAAATGCTAGCAACTTAATTCATATTCTAAAGTGTTTTGAATGGGCTTCGGGTCTCAAAGTAAATATCTCTAAAAGTAGGCTTATTGGTATTGGTGTCCCCATGTCTCATGTTGAACAGGTTTCCAGGTCTCTTGGTTGTAGGTGTGAAAGTCTTCCTTTCTTGTACCTTGGGCTTCCCGTGGGAAAAAACATGAGGTCATGTGGTGGATGGAATGAAGTGGTAGATCGGATTAATGCTAGGCTTTCGGCTTGGAACGCGAGTAACCTGTCTATAGGAGGGAGGCTTACACTCATGAAGGCGGTCTTTGGTAATTTGCCTATATACTATCTATCTCTATTTAAAGCTCCTCAGAAAATTCTTGATCGTTTGGAGTCTATTAGACGCCGCTTCTTTTGGGGGTTTAAAGACTCTCATCGGGGTATATGTTGGGTAAAATGGCATAGTATTCTTCTCGATGCTAAGCTTGGAGGTTTGGGTGTCGGTAGCATTTGTGCCAAAAACGTTGGTCTTTTGGCAAAGTGGAAATGGAGATTTCTAACAGAACCTAACGCTCTTTGGCGTATTGTTATCAATTGTTTCTATGGTGATGAAGGTGGATTCGGCCTCCCAATTAGTACGGCTGGAAACAAGGGGATTTGGAGTGATATAACTAAGTCAGTTTCTAGTATCGAAACGTTGGTTCCATCTTTCATTAACTCGTTTCAGCTGAAAGTTTTTAATGGTTTAAGCACTTTGTTTTGGAAAGACCCAAGGTGTGGTACTGGGATTCGGCTTAAAGATCTGTTTCCTAGGTTATATGCGCTCGAAAATTGTCAAGATTGCAAGGTTAAGGAGCGTTGGTGTCTAAATGATGGGGTCTGGGGAGGCAATTGGAGTTGGCGGCTAACTCCACGGGGTCGGGCTGTTACTGATCTAAACAACTTAATAGCTCTTATTGGAAATTATTCTCTTGATGATAGTCGAGGTGACTCGTGGGCTTGGTCTGGGGACGCTTCGGTTTTTAAAGTGAAGCCTCTTGCAATAAGTATTCAAAATTCCATGCTCTCGATTCGGCAGCATTGGCAATCACCACAATTGGAATTCGTTAGTCCCTCGAAAGGTAAATATATGTTTACGCGTGCTTCCTTGAACATATTACCGTCTAGGATGAATTTGACCTCTCGTGGGGTTTTGCTTCCTTCCCCCCTTTGCCCGTTTTGTGAAGTCGATATTGAAGATATAGAACATTGCTTAATTAAATGTCCCAAAGTCACCCCGATTTGGAGGAAAGTTTGGAGCTGGTGGGGTTTAGCCGCCCCTACACTTTTCCCCTCCTTCTCTATCAAAGATATTGCCCTTGGAAATATCGGATCATCTAGTTGCGCCAAGTTACACAAGGTTACGCAAGGAGTTTTTCAATGTGCTCTTTGGTCTATTTGGAAGTGGCGAAATAAAGTGGTCAACGCTCACCAAGAGGCTATCGATGAATTTAAAAAAGAGGATATCTTCCCTTTCATCCAAAGGATATCAAAAGATTGGATTTTGGCCCGTTACCGTAAATCGCCCTCAATTGGAGTCTGCTGGATCTCTAAACCTTTTGAGTTATTTATATAGCTATGTTTTAGCTCTTATAGATGTTTAGTGTTTTCCCTTTGTTGTTTTTGTTTCTGTAGTGGTTTCCTTCTCGGATTCCCTTTTCTTGTGTTCATATATCTCAGCCTTTCCAAAAAAAAAAAAGGATTTACAAAAAATAGTACAATAACTGTTGAGTGTTGAGCATTTATTGAAGAAAAAAAGTCCAAGAGAAAAGCCCAAGGGTTTAAATTATTTTCCGCCAACGAATTCCAAAAACGATCCAAAACAGATCCAGTCCAACTGTCCGGTCCACAAGAGCCGGCTCAAACAAGAAAACCCAGCCCAAACAGCAAAAAACCTGGTTCACAGTAAGAATTGGCTGCTTCGGTTGACCCGCCATTTCTTGGTCTTGACTGGTTTGACTCTTTGACCCGCCGGATATTTCTAACCGTTCTTAACCATTTGGTAGGAAGGATTTAAAAAGTGACAACACGAGAAGCATCTTTTCAAGTTTTCATCACTATTGTAATTATTATGTTTTCTTTCGAATTTCTTTAGTTATTATTATTTTTTATTTTGAATTTGTGTTTGTACAAATTAGTTGGAGAGTAATATAAATTTATCTTTTGCAAAAAAAATAAAATAAAAAATGCAGTGATTTAACTTAGAGCAAATGGGTAGGGATCCAATAGGAATATAAAGAATGATTAAAATGAGAAGGATAAGAAGTAATTTTAGCAACACATTGTAGTTTGACAGAGAAAATTTGTGTTAAAATATATATAACCCGATATCCCTCTTGTGTGTTCTCTTTGTTGTTTTATGTTTCAGGTATTGGACCAAGCCTAAGTTGTCTCTCAAGCCCATCTTCTCAAGTCTCAAGCCCATTGGTCAAGCCTATCTCAAGCCCTGCTCTTTTGACCGTTTGAAGTCCCAAGCATATAAGGGTTGCTTTTCTCTTATTCTAGGGTTAGAGGAGTGAGTTGGAAGTTGTGAGCCGCTCCCAAAAATATCTCTCTCTCATTTGTACAGATCTTGAGACATTGTCTCAAGATCATATCTATCCTTTATTATTGTTCATATATCTTGTAAGACTATTATCAAGTTAGATAATAGGATCATACTAGAGTAGCTGTGGTGATCTTTATGGTTGTTATTATTCCGCTGTTGAACTTTGATTCATTGAAGTTATATAAAGGTGTTTTGTTTCTGCATATCATGTTTTTCTACATGGTATCAGAGAAAAGGTTCGTTTAAAAGGAAAAAAGGGTTTCTATATTTATGGGGATCTTGGATATGGTGGTTAATCGTTGATTGGTTGTTGGTGTTGAAGGCTTTGTTGCCTCCTAGACTAAGTGAATCTAGGAGAAGCAAAGTGGTTCGTGGTTTGGAGGTTCTGTTGCCTCCTAGACTAAGTGAATCTAGGAGAAACAGTTCGATTGTGCTGCGGATAAAGCGCTGTAACACCTCTTGTCTCTCTCTTTTTATTTATGTCTTTTATTTTTCTGTTTAGAATCTTTGGAGGATAGGTTGAGGGAAATTTGAGAAGTTTGGTTGGTTGTTGGAGATTAATTGCTATTTGAGGAGGTATAAGGGTTGTTGCTCTTCTTTATTGTTGCTTTTGTTGTGTGTCTGGTTGTGTTTGATTATTTTTTATAATGTCTGAACATGGTAATTCTGACAATGAGAGTGTCAGTGATCCTGTCACTCTTATTGGTAAGCTTGATGTTAGTAACCCCTTACATTTGCACCCTAATGATTTTTGTTGTGCTCACTGTCATTTCTGTCAAACTTAGAGGGACTGAAAATTATCAAGTTTGGGCTAATGCTATGCTTCTTGCCTTAGAGGGTAAAAATAAAATTGGTTTTATTGATGGGACTTGTAAAAGGTCTATTACTGATGAGGTTTTGGCTAAGCAATGGGATAGAGTTAATGTTGTTGTTTTAGGCTGGATTTTGAATTATGTCTCTGAGGAGTTATTCCTTGGTCAAATTTTCTCTAAAAAGGCTAAACATGTTTGGAATGAGTTAAAGGAAACCTATCATAAAGTTGATGGTTCTGTGATATTCAACTTGCATCATAAAATTAGTACTTTGAAACAAAATGGCTCTAATCTGTCTGACTATTATCATAAGTTGAATGCTTTGTGGAAACAGTATGATGCTATGGTTGAGTTGCCTAATTGTGTGTGCATTGCCTCTAATGAATTTAAAAAACATAAATCACTGTTGAAACTTATGCAATTTCTGATGGGACTTGATGAGTCTTACATGAGTATTAGGAGTTCTATTTTATCTAGAGAGACCTTACCTTATGTGAAAGGGGCTTATGCCATTATCTCTAGAGAGGAATCTCACAGAGTGGCATCTGGAACTAACTCTGGGCCCTCTCAAAGGGGTCAGACCTCTGCATTCTTAGCCAGTGGTCCTGCTAGAAACAACTTTCAAAGAAATCAGAACTCTTATACTAATGCTAGACATAACACCACTACTTTCAGACCCAATACCAACACTGGGTTCAGACCTAGTGGTCCTAATGTGATAAGACCTAGTGTGCCTGCTAAATCTGATGTTGTGTGTGAGAATTGTGGTTATATTGCTCATACAATAGACAGATGTTTTAAAATCATAGGGTATCCTGCTGATTTTGGAAAAAAGAAAGGGGGACAAGGTGGTAAGGGTAAAAATGTTGCATACAATTCATTGGGTCCTCCGGGCCTGATAGTCCCACTGGATCCTCAGGGTTCACTGATGAGCAACTTGCCACTTTACTCTCCCTTATTAAGGAGAACAAAATGTCTGAGAAAAATTTTCAAGCCAACATGGCAGGTACTTACTTTAATTCTAGCAAACTATTCAATGACAATTTTGATAAATTTTTCTGTTCTAGTTCTAGTTTAATGACAAAATTGAATTATATTGGTAAGGTTGTGGATTATGGTGCTAATCAACACATGACCAATAGTGAGAAAGAGTTAGAAAATGTCTATGATATTTCTCATCTTAATATCAAAGTTTCTCACCCAAATGGCACTAATGCCATCATTTCTAAAATTGGAAACCTCAAACTAGGAAATGGTCTTGTCCTGTTTGATGTGCTTGTCATTCCTGATTATTGTGTGACCTTGATTTCTGTTCATAAACTTGCTAAAGATAATAAGGTCTTAGTTGTGTTTGATGAAAGTAAATGTTTCTTTGTGAATCAGGAATTGAATCAAAAAACCATTCTGGGGATTGGTAAACAATGTGGTGGTTTATACTATTTAGATACTGAAGGTACTAAATATGATAATATTAATATTGAATACAAGTGTTCTTTGTCTGTTTATGATTGGCACTGTAGACTTGGCCACCCTGGTGACCCTGCTCTTGATGTTCTAAAAGATTATTTGAAAATTAAAAAAAAAAAAATGATAAATATGAGGTTTGTGAAATCTGTCAAAGAGCTAAACAGACTAGGGAACCCTTCTCTTTAAGTGATCATAAGTCTAAAATGCTTGGTGATGTTTTTTGATGAGTGCTAAAACACACATCATCTTATATCTAAAAATATGCTAAATCGGACTAATAACCATTAAATATGTCAAATTATATTGCAAAAATGTTGTATATGTGTTATTATGTCTTGCAGGTACAAGGGTTTGAAAACAAAGCAAAAACGGTGATTTTCGGATGAGTTTCGACATTTTAGCGTTTTCTGAGGTTCAAACGAAATCGTAAAAATTATCCGAGCACATCATTGGAAAGATCACGAAAAATCGAGTCAAATGGTTATTTTATGTGAGCATCGAGGCAAAAGAAGAAAAGTTGAAAGAAGAAACGAAGCCCGAACGAAGAATTAATTAATTAAAGAAAAAAATGATTAGCAGAAAAAAGGAGCTTAAATAAAAATTAAATGCAACATTTAACACAAAAAGGCTCTTGGTTTAGTGGGTGGAGACATGTTTGTCAAGCAATAGGTCATGGGTTCAATTCCCACTTGTGTCATTATTTTTGTTTGAAGCAGACCCAAAACGAGATTCAGTCCAAGCGCAGCCCCAAGCAAATAGATCCAAGCCCAGATTAATCAAATTGGTATTGAAATTGCAATATTCTGCTATGGCCACGTGACATCAAAATAATATTTGCTACTCATGTGTCAACATGACTTTTGATAACATTTCATTTTGTATGCCAAGAATTTGAAGCCAGCAAATAGCTCCACGTGGCTTTTAGCACAAAAAAAGAATGTGCAATTTTCAAGTGATTAATTATTCTCTGTTGGTGCAATATATAGCAAGTGGGATGCACGCTCGAAAATTAATTCACAATATGGAGCGTATGTTTTCTTTTGTACAGCTCGCACGCACTAAAAGATGCTCCAGCCTATCTGTCCAAGACACGTGGCCACAAAATGAAAGGAATTCGAGAATGTGCATCGGAAGGATCGAGATATCATAGGGCTATAAAGACAACGATCTCACACACAATTTATACACACAGTTTTCTTTATTTTAGTAGGAGTAGATTTATTTTTAGGAGTAGGAGTAGTTTGTAGCTTATTGTATTTTCTAGCTTATTTCAAGTGCTTTTGTAAGACTCTTTTATTTATCAATGAATTTAATGCTTATCACTTAGCTTATTCTTCTTTTTCTTCTACTAATTTCTTTTTCTTCTTTTTATCTTATCTAATAAGTCATAATAGCTTATTAGCCTTTTGTGGCTTATTTAGATCTAGCTTATTTATTAAGCACTCTTTTTCTACTTTGCTTTAAAACCTTTTATAATCTTAGATCTACTTTTTATTTTACAAAATACTTTATAAAAACACAAAAAGATTTGATTTTTATTAGTTTTTCTTTTATAAAAAGTTTTCCATTAACTTATTACTCTATATCTAGCATTTTTAGTTAAAAAGTTTTAATCTTTAAGCTTTTTCTTAGCTTAACTCCATTAAAATTTAGTACTTTCTAAATCAATAAGCTTTTCCATAGCTTATTTGATTCATATTATTGCTTATTTGTCCTAACCTTTGATTAAGTTGTGTTCTTTTCTTAGTTTCTCATCATTTCAACCTAAGGCGAGGAGCTTAAGGGTTTTATAAACTAGCTTATTTATAAAGTTTATAGCTTTTTAGTCTTAATAAGCTAAATAGTTAATAAAGTCACAAACTTTATTGATTATTTGGTTGTATTAATGCTTAAAAAGAAGTAAACTTTACAATTTGTCAAGTTTATAAAATCGGGTGGTTTATTATTCTCGTCTCATTAGATCGGGTTCTACTTTCTCGCCTTTCTCGTTTAGCTTTTATATTTTAGTTAATAAAATGTTTATTATTGTTGAGGTTATTATTGTTTGCTTGGTAGTTATGCTTATTGAGTAGATTCTTATATGCTTGTTAAGTGAGTAGTGATATGGGATTTGAGTGTGTAAAAATTAGAAATTGTTGATTAATAACCTTCGGTTACTTGGATTGAAATTTGTTGTTTTGACGGGCAAAAGCCGTTAGGGTAATTAATTAAATCTAGTAATTTTACCTAGATAAAAAATTGTTTTCAAAATAAACCAACGTTGTGAGAAAATAGTTTTTTAAACGGGTATCGAAGTATATTGATTAATAGTTTCAGTTATTTTTAGATATAATTAGTTGGTTGTTTTAACGGGCAAAATCCGTTGTGATAATTGATTATTTAAATCTATTGATTTTTACCAAGAGAAAAAGGATTGTTTTCAATATAAGCCAACGTTGTGAGAAAATAATTTAATTTCGACGGGTATTAATTAAAAAGAGCTTAATTTATTCACACTTAATTCCATTTTCACCTCACTTGACGAGCATAGCTTTCTCTATCATTTTGTTAGCTTAATTTTATTTCGTCATTAGTTGTTATTCAATTTTAATTAGCATAAAATAGTTTTTTAAATCTTTTCAAAAATCCAAAACAAAAAATATTTGATAATCAAGCATCAAACGAAAAACATAAACGTAAATTTCAATTCATATCTCGCCGTGGAATACGACTCCGGAAGGTTGATTATCATTTGTCCTCAAGTGATTATTAAATCTTAATCGGGAAATACAAATTTAAAACTGCCCTTCGCTACAAAATAACGAATCATTGTTCATCTTGATCTGTGGGGACCCTATAAGGTGGTCAGTCACTCTGGCCATAGATACTTTCTTACCATTGTTGATGATTATACTGTGAGCGTGGGTGTATCTTATTAAATCCAAGGATGAAGTTTTTGATTCTATTAATATCTTTTACAATTTGATTAAAAATCAATTCAAAAAGACTGTTAAAGTGTTTAGAAGTGACAATGAAACTGAATTTCAAAATCAAACCTTTAATAAGTTTTGTGATAACATGGGGATAACACACCAAACTTCTGTTGCTTACACCCCACAGCAAAATGGTGTGGTTGAAAGGAAACATAGACATCTCTTAAATGTGGCCAGATATCTTATGTTTCAAAGGGGAATACCCTTAAGATTTTGGACTGAATGTGTGCTAACTGCTACTTATCTTATTAACAGATTACCATCTTCTGTGCTAAATGGAAAATCCCCTTACCATATGATTTATAATTCCTGTCCTAATCTCTCTCATATCAGAATGTTTGGTTGTCTTTGTTTTGCTACTATTCTTAATAGTCATGATAAGCTTACCAGCAGATTTGAAAAATGTGTTATGATGGGTTATTCTAGTTCTCAAAAAGGATACAGGCTCTATAGTCTTGATAGATGTCAATTTTTTGTGCCTAGAGATGTTAAATACTTCGAGTCCATATTTCCTTTTAAGGAATCTATATCAAATGGTATTAAGAATAAGCATATTGAATCTGATGTCCTTCATGAAAATAACCTGTTGAATTTTTTTGATCTAAATAACCTTGAGCTTCCTAATGATCATGAGAGAGTTGTATCTACACAGAATAGTGACCATGAGTCACAAAGTGAAGGTAGCCATTCTGCAAATCTTGGTGACAATGTGCACACTGGTGATTCTCCAACTGGATCACCCAGTGACAACATTGATGCCAGTTTGCATGAAGTTGAGGCAGCCACACTTCTTTGAAATATCTATGTCTGAAGGAAATGTTGATCCCAACATAAATGCTCAGGGTACTCAAACCTTAAGAAGATCTTCTAGAACTTCTGTTTTTCCCAAAAATTATAATGACTTTGTTGTTAAAACTAATGTCAAATATGGGATTGAAAAATATGTTGGGTACTCTAAATTAAATGGTGAAAACTTGTGCTTTGTGTCTCAACTGAATAAGAGCTGTGAACCCAAGTCCTTCTTTGAAGTATCTCAAAGCCCCTTATGGGTTGATGCTATGAACTTAGAGATTGCTGCCTTACTTGAAAATGACACTTGGGATGTTGTTGAATTACCCATTGGTAGAAAAGCCTTGAACTCCAAATGGCTATGGAAACTTAAATATAAATCTAATGGGGAAATTGAGAGGTACAAGGCTAGACTTTTTGCCATGGGCTGTTCTCAAAGGGAAGGGGTTGATTATGAGGAAACATTCTCGCCTGTAGTTAAAATGGTTACTGTGAGATGTGTGCTTAATATTGCTGTTGTGAATTCCTGGCCCATTTTTCAACTTGATGTTAATAATGCTTTTTTATATGGTGAGCTAGATGAATCTTTATACATGAGACCTCCTCAAGGTTTTTATGTTGGTGGTAATAATCTTGTTTGCAAACTTAAAAAATCTATCTATGGCCTTAAACAGGCCCCTAGACAATGGAATGCTAAACTCACCTCTGTGCTTATTGAAAATGGATTTAGTCAAAGTAAATCTGATTACTCTTTGTATACTAAATCTGATAATGGTGTGTTTCTTGCTCTCCTTGTTTATGTTGATGATATAATTGTGACTGGAAATAATCTTGGTGAAATTGAAAAGTTCAAAATATTTTTGAAAAGTAAATTCAAGATAAAGGATTTGGGAAAGCTTAAATACTTTCTTGGTATAGAAGTGGTGGATTCTGATAATGGAATTTGCTTGAATCAAAGGAAATATGTGCTTGATTTGTTGTCTGAATATGGTATGCTTGCCTGCAAACCCTCTAAGACACCCTTAATGGCTAAACTTTCTATATCTAATCTTCCCACTACTACTGATCCTGCTCTTGTGAATATTGTTGACTATCAAAAGCTTATGGGTAAGCTTATATATTTAACCAATACCAGACCTGATATATCCTATGCGATTATTTGTCTTAGTCAATTCATGCATTCTCCTTTAACATCTCACCTTAAAATTGCTTTTAAAATTCTAAGATACCTTAAAGGATCACCTGGTCTTGGCATTCATATTGCCAAGGATACTGGTGTGTCTCTTAAAGGATACTCAGATGCTGATTGGGCCAAATGCATTGTTACTAGGAAGTCTGTTACTGGTTATTGTGTTTTTTTAAATGAGAACCTCATTTCTTGGAAAAGTAAGAAACAAAATACTCTCTCCAAATCCTCTGTTGAGGCTGAGTATAGAGCCCTAGCATCTTTAACCAGTGAGATCATTTGGATTTTGAAAATTCTTAAGGACTTGCAATGTATAAATCTTTTGCCTATTGATCTGCACTGTGACAGTAATTCTGCTATAAAAATAGCTGCTAACCCTGTATTTCATGAGAGGACGAAACACCTTGAGATTGATCTCCATTTTGTGAGAGAAAAAAATTCTTAATGGTGTTGTTAGAACTGTCAAAGTAGAGTCAGCAAATCAAATTGCTGATATCTTTACCAAAGGGTTAGACATTACTCAGCATCATTCTCTTGTAGAAAAACTTGGAATGATTGACCTCTTTGGAATATCGGATTAAGGGGGGATGTTAAAATATATAACCCGATATCCCTCTTGTGTGTTCTCTTTGTTGTTTTATGTTTCAGGTATTGGACCAAGCCTAAGTTGTCTCTCAAGCCCATCTTCTCAAGTCTCAAGCCCATTGGTCAAGCCTATCTCAAGCCCTGCTCTTTTGACCGTTTGAAGTCCCAAGCATATAAGGGTTGCTTTTCTCTTATTCTAGGGTTAGAGGAGTGAGTTGGAAGTTGTGAGCCGCTCCCAAAAATATCTCTCTCTCATTTGTACAGATCTTGAGACATTGTCTCAAGATCATATCTATCCTTTATTATTGTTCATATATCTTGTAAGACTATTATCAAGTTAGATAATAGGATCATACCAGAGTAGCTGTGGTGATCTTTATGGTTGTTATTATTCCGCTGTTGAACTTTGATTCATTGAAGTTATATAAAGGTGTTTTGTTTCTGCATATCATGTTTTTCTATAATTTGAATGAAGATGCATCCATTTTGGTAGGTGCATCTAGAATGTGTGGTTGTGATTAATTTTTATTTTAATTATTCTTTTTATTTGATCCTAACTCTAAAACGGATTCTTAAACTGCACCAAAATTGAAAGCATCTTTCATTAGATAGAAAGGAAAAAAAAAAAAAAAAACTAATTTTCAGACTTGTGCAACTAAACGACTATTCGAATTCATTAAGTTTTTAACATGTCTCATTTTTTATTATTAAATTATTAGTGGTTGTTAGATTGTCTAAGCTAGACCTATTTATATTTTTGTGCAAATGACGATCATTGTTGTTTTGTGTGACTAAAGCTTATCTTTTTTTAAAGAAAATGATTTTTGTTTTGTTTTTTTGGAAAAAGATAAAAGTATAATAGCCGTCAGTCATACACATAAACATTCCACCAACCATTAGTACTTTTCAAATTAAATATGAAAAACGGGTCAAAACTTTAATGAAATCGTACAGTCGATTAGTCTTATAAGTCTCTTTTGTGAAGTGTTTTTTTCCCCCTATCTAGAGGACTATGCTTTCAATTTGTTCTTTTTAAGAGTTTTCATATCTAGAGGACTATGCTTTCAATTTATTTATAAATAAAGTGTGTATTTTTGTTGTTTTACTTATAGTTCATGTTATAAACGAGTAATTTGGCTGCCGCGCTTTGCGGCATAACCAATTTAAATATGATATTTGTTTTGAACAATTTTTGGTATAAGATGCATTGCGGTACAACCATTTTATTATATCTTAATTTGCAATTTGGAATACAAAGAAATCCATTAATCAGATACTAAAACAATTTTGTCTTGAAAAATATATGATGTAAAAAAAGGAATACACACTTCATATTTAACATACTTTTCTAAAACGCGTAATATGACAACATGTCATTTTCTATTTATTACGTACAAATGATTATAGCTCTAAATTGTTGCGAACGGATATGAAGACCTTTAAATAACGCGACTTCCATATCCAACCCAATTGTTATTTGTTCACGATCAACCTTCGAAGTAAAGTTTGGCCACAAACCGAAACACGTCAAAGAATATTGATAGTCCCTTTGTATTTCCTCTGTGTACAAATATTGGATTCCATAGATATATTTTAAATTTATGGTTTGATGTATGCATTTCTCATTGGTAGTATTCCTTAGGCCCAAAAACGTTGTCATTTTGACTTTTTTTTTTTGGCAATTTCATATTTCCCCTCCTTTTAGATGGAAATTTCATATATACCAAAACATGCATTAAAAACATTGTACATTATGCATTCAATACTTGCACTTTTAGTATATATGAAATTAATCATGAAATTAGGGTGATATATGAAATTAATCCTTTTTTTTACTCTTTACCTGGCTTCAAACGACGTTGTTTGACATTAAAATATAACTTTGTTAAAAAACAACGTCGTCCGTTTTTATCCGCATTTATATGTTTTAAATGTTTTCGTCTGCTTTTATAAGATTTCATCCGTTTTTTTATACATTTTCATTCACTTTTCTTACGCTTTTATCCATTTTCGTACGTTCTTCTACATTTTTTATGGTTTTGTATGTTTTTATACATTTCCGTCCGTTTTTAATCATTTTTATACGTTTTCTATGTTTCCAACCGTTTTTATTACTTATTGTCCGCTTTTATATGTTGTCGTTCGTTTCTATTCGTTTTTATACATTTTCTTCCCTTTTATATATTTTCAAACGTTCTTATACATTTTTGTACGTATCTATGCATTTTTATATGTACTCATATGTTTTTTTAACCGTTATTATCCTTTATTATCCTTTTCATATGTACAAAAACGTATAAAACCGTAAGAAAACGTACAAAATGGCGAAAACGTATGAAAACATATAAAACAGACCAAAACTGATAAAAGCGGATGGAAACATATAATATTTATGAAAACGTAAGAAACGTATAAAAACGGACAGAAACGTATAAAAACGGACAAAAACGTATAAAAACGAATGTGAACGTATACAAACAGACGAAAACATATAAAACAGACGAAAACTGATAAAAACGGATGAAAACGTATAAAAAAGAACGAAAATGAATAAAAATGGACATATATAAAAGCGGGGAAAATGTAAGAAAAACAGACAAGAACAGAAAAAAATCAGACGAAAGCAAATAAAAACGGACGAAAACTGATTAAAACATATAAAAATGGACGAAAACCGATAAAAATGGACGAAAACGTATAAAAACATACGAAAATGTATAAAACGGATGAAAACGTTTAAAAAACAGATGATAACCTAAGAAAACGGACGAAAACGTAAGAAAAATGGACGAAAACGTAAGAAAAACTGACGAAAAACGTTTAAAACGGATGAAAACGTATAAAAATAAACAAAAACGGATGAAAACGTATAAAAATAAACAAAAACGTAGTAAAATGGACGAAAACGTATGAAAACTGGCAAAAACGTAAAAAAGAAAAAAAGAACTTGAAGCTATCAGTTCATGTTTTCATGACGGTGGGTGCAATTTTTGCTAAACAACATGTAACATTTTTATAATTTACCCTAGGGACGATGGATGCAATTTTCGCAAATTCACAGGACAAAATGGTCATCACAAGTTTTCACTACCCAAAAGAAACTGTTCGCTACCAAGAAAAACAAACGGTGTCAAGTATGATACATTTTTAAAACACTTGCCCTATAAATTAATATAAAATATTTAGACTAAAATACACCGTTGGTCCCTAAACTTGTTCCTGCGCATCGCGATGGGACAAACTTGGGCGTTATCATCGCTGGAGGTCCAAAACATGAGGTTTATATGCCAAACTCGTCCCTTAACCACTAACGCCGAGGTCAACGTCTAATTTATGTTAGTTAGTCGAGGATATTATAGTCCATACACATTTATATCACACTTCAGTTAATTCTAACCCAAGACTATTCCTCCAACACATAAAGGGGTGATTGTTTGAGCGAATTATACCATTATACCTGACATGTTAAGTATGACTTTATAAAAGTCAACTGCTAAACAATGTATGATCTAACAAAATTTAACCCAAGACAAACAAACAAATTTATACATAACCAACTACTTAGCAAGTTGACTTATAACAATCAACTATATGTTCAATGTTTGATGAAACTTGAAAATAACTGATACTACGGAGTCATTGTCTGATACATGGTTATACTGACATTTCACAAATTATAAAAGACGATGCAGTTCCCACTTCAAAACGTTCAACTGCTGAACCTTCAAATGATCTACACATCTCTGATCGATATCCATAAACTGATGAACCCACAAAACATGAACCTTAAATTGATGATGCTACTGCTACCTTGTCTGCAAAAACAAGTATGCAAACAACAAACATATAAGTTAGGTACTGTACTATTACAACTTAAAGAAATTAAACACATGACATGGTATTCATGACTGAAACATCACCTAGGATGACCTTTGGGCGAACAGTGCAAGGACGCAGTTTGTAATCCTTTCTTTGCTTCTAAAGGATGTCTTAACACCGCTAGAAACATCAGCAGCAGCACCACCAACCCTTTTAGCCTTCCCCTTCACATCAAAACCATGCAAGTTCTCAACATCAAAACCTGCAAACTCAACCATTTTAGCCTTCCCCTTCCCAACTAAACCTCGCTTAACTTCTTGAACAACTTCTTTCCATTTTTTTTGTGAAAAACATCCTCTTCCTCAACCAGCTTTCCTTTTCCTTTTCCTTTAATTTTCTCCCTTTTTTAGCTACAACCCTTCTTCCTCTTTGATTACAACACCACCTTTGACTGTTGGTGTCTTGGTTCCACTCCCCTGCATTTTTTTCTTATCGATCCCCTGCCAGTTATGTCTAGTCCTAAAAGGTGTTAGACTAAGCATTCTAAAGTTAGCATCTTGCTCTACCCAACCCACAACTTCAAAACTGATGTTTTTTAAGTTAAATTGTGCTAACTTTTGAGGCTTGTGTGCAACGAAGATATCAACTGACTAATGTGTTTCAGTCAGTGCAAAAAAAGTATGAACATCATCATCAATATGAATCAAATGCAAACCATTTTCTAAGGATTCTTTAGGATCACAGAAAAATAACGCCCATTTTTGTTCATTAATCTCTGATAATACATTATCAAGGCTTGAACTAAATATATCCCTATCAATGGTAAAGGCACACAGATTAATTGTCACAATTCTCAATTTCCGGTCATTTTGCAAACTTTAAAATTTTTACTATTCATCTCGGGAATTTACTATTCATCGGTTACTATTCATCATTTTACTATTCATCATTTTTGAGGTCGATTAGATATTTTGAGATGTTATTTCAAAATTTTACTATTCACAAAACACTATTCATTCCGGAAAAAAATTTATATTCATGACTTTCATTCATCATTTTTCGTAAACTAGGTTTACGAGTATCAAATTCGCGTAACCGTAAAGTTTTAGCTGCGTATTCATGGAACATCATTGAGATCACTTCATATAGACTAGAGTTAGTCTACATATCATCCGTAATATCATTTTCATATTAGTTCATGCATGGATTTGCATGTTTCAGTAACGTATATTTTTTTATATTAAATAAACGCTATCGCACGATCACTGATTTTGAATAATTGATCCGACACTTTCAAAAATTGTCCAGATATATTTTTATACTCATTTTAAGACTATAAAAATTATATTATTAGTTTACCGATGTTTTGAATTTATTTTGTATATAAATTGTCATGTATATATATTTCTGACGGTTTCGTAAATTCAACTCGATAATTATTTATTCACTCAATTCTTGCGAGAAATGTATTTTTATAATTTTTATGACTTTGATATATTTTACTTTGTTCCGTTAAAATCTATTTCTAGCTAACGCTACACTAAATAATTAATTTTATTTATCAAATACTCATTATACTTAAACAAAAATGCATTTAACTTATCAAAATACATAAAACCCTTTCACCCCCCCCCCCCCTTGGCCGACCTCCCCATGCTAAGTCATCATATTTACTAAATATCTCTACCAAGATAAGATGTACACATATTTTATCATGACTAGGCCTTTTTATTATACAAAATATCTAACATAAACACATAGCTACAATTAGTAAAAGGTGAAACAACAAAGAAAACTCTCCATTTCCATCTCTAAAAACCGGCCAAGGCAAGAAACAAGGAAGAATCACAAGTTTTTCAAGATCAAGTGCTTATATTAACTCTAGATTACTTCTATTTTAGGTTTTGAAATAAAAACCAAGAAGTATTTAGGAACCTAGTTACCTTAAACCTCATCATATAACTAGTAAGCTTTTCAAGATCTTTACTAATCTTTCATAATCTTACTTGAGTTATTTTTATCATTTTAGTAGAAAAACATGCAAGTATTATGTGATTCATACCACTTTTAATTGTTTTTAGTACTTAATATAAGTTTTAATCATCCTATAATTAATCCCTTGAAACATATCATTGTTGATGATGTTTAGGAACCCATGACACCCTAAGAAGGTGTATGGTAAGTTTAGAATAGATTTGGTGTTGATTTGAAGTGCTTGAAACAAGTATTACGCAAGAAAAACCATTTTCGACAACACTAGATTTGGGTCTGATCGTTTTTACAAAATCTGAAAATTTCGACAGGTCATGGGTTATTTTGGGCTAGATATTCAGAAAATATACTTTAAAACGAAACCGTGGTCGCTTGAACGGGTTAAAACGGATTTATAACGAAGAAGTTACGCTATTTTCAAGTTTAACGACGAAAACTAATTTTTTGAAATTATACTTGCTGTCAAGGGTTATTTAAGGGGCAAAAACGAGTTTTAAGCATTATCTAAATGAGTCGATTTATTAAAAATATATTAGTACATACTATCACGATTCCGAGGATATATAGAACGTAGAAAACCGAGCTATATCGACTAAGTTACAAGCGTTTTAATTATGGCTATCGTAACTATTATGAATGGCTAACCGTAACAGACTTAAAACCGCTTAAAACACAAATACAATGAAGTCCTGGAGAATATAGTGAATTCAGGGTGCGTTATGTCCCAGGAGACTCAATGGTGTGTAGAACTGATTCAGAGGATAGAATGATCACTAAGGATAGTGATCTGTAAAGGTTTTGATTAGAAATATTACACTACTGATTGATTGGAATGGAATGGAATACAGAATAGGGAAGCACAACAATCAGATAAGAAAAACGTAAACGCGTACGTTATAAAACTACGTATACGTACAAAATAAAAAGTGAAATCTAAGAAATAAAAGACCTAAAAATATGAAAATAACATTTTTGGAATCCTAAAAATAAAAGAAAATTATTAGAAAAAGAAAATTATTTTTAACACTATTTAATTAATTATTATTAATTAAAAACTATTTTAACTATTTAATAAATACTCTAAAATAGAAGAAAATACAAAATAAGGCTAGAAAAATATACTTATGATTCAGAAAAATCTAAAATACTATAAAACTAATTTTAAAACTAAAAATATATTTTTCACACCTTTTATTTAATTATTACTAATTAATAACTATTTAAAATACACTTTAAATACTAGAAAATATAGAATAAACTTGGAAAAATAAAATTTTAACTTTGAAAAATCTAAAATATGATAAAACTAATTTTAAAACTGAAAAGATATTTTTTATGCTTTTTAATTATTTATTACTAATTAATTACTATTTTTAACTAATTAAAATTATAATAAATACTAAAAAGATAGAGAAAAATATGAAACTTTTTCTAAAAATACTATATGATAACAGAAAACAAAGAAAAATAGAAAAACAAAATTTGCTTAATAATAAGCTAAAAAGAAAAATCAAAAAGCTAAGAAATATTAAATAAACACTATCACTGATTTTTAATTGGTCTTTTTCTGGATTTTCTTTTTGAAAACTACTTTAATACTGATATTCTGAAACTTTAACAAAGACAAAAATTTTACAAGTCACAAATAAGCTGTTTGAGGGGCTTATGAGCTCAACAGATGGCTTAATGAGCTTATTTGGTAAAATAAGCTCAAACAAGGTCCAAAATTAAAACCAAAGATGAGATAAGCTGTAAACAAGCTAATGATACTCAAGTAAAGCTAAAAAGAACAAATAAGCATTCGAAAAGTCAGAAATAAGCAATAAGCACTTGGCTATTACACGAAATGGGACAAGCTTTGAGCTACTATGCATTACTAGCTAACAAGTTCCAAAATGAAAAATCAAACTTGATACTTCAAGATGGCCAGGTTGGCTATCCAAACAACCAAAAATTACAAGATTTGAATAATTAATAAGCTCTATGTGAGCTTGTCAAGTTGGGACCATACAGCGTACAGGGGCACTTTTCAGACTAGGTACCCAAAAGAAGCAGATAAATAAGCACTTAAAAAGCTAGAAAGAAGAAATCTAGTATTTTTCTAATTTTGTTTACCAACCAAACTTTAAAAGCCCAAAGGCTTTTAAGCTAAAGCTCACTATTGAACACACAATGAAAATATCTGTTTTAATCAAAAACGACCAAATGAGAAATTTTGACTTTTGTTCAAAACCAAGAGGGTTGACTAAAATGAACTTTAATCTGACTTTAAGCACTGAATATGTTGTTACAAGGTATGTTAAGACTGATTTGAGTACTTTTAACAACTTGCTAACACAAAATCATGATCCTTGATCTTAAAAACTCCAACAGTTAACAAGAGAAATGGATAAAAGAGATTTTGACTTTTGAGCTTATGAACACTGGTTTTCTTGGCTTTCTTGAGTTTTAAAGGACTAGTGAAACTCAAAGACAGTACAAGCACTTAACATAAACAAGACCTGATCAGGTTAAGCAAGCAAAACCAAACACCCTTATAGGACTGTTATGGAACTTTTTCAAACCAAATCACAAATATAAAACACAAAACTGATTGCAGATCTTAATATATCACTTATTATGACTAACGAAGCCTAAAACAACAACCAAAACAACATTAAACTCACTAATGATCTAAATGCAATTTAAACTGTTAAAACTAGAGTTTTGCTAATTACTAATTTAAAAGAACTACTAACTGATTTTAATGTTTAAACACACTTAATTAAGTCTAATTAACAAAAAGAAACAGAGATTAAAGCTATTGAACAATTATAACAGTAAAATGCCAAAATGATCAAAAGAGCTTACAAAAACTTCCAAGCTTAAACTGAGAACCGGGACCAATTAACACCCCTATTAGCTTACCACTAAGCTTCTAACCCAAGGCCATCCACAATTCACCTGCTCCACCAGGTATATACACCATTTCCAAGTGATTTTTGATTTTTCACCTATTTAATTTGTATTTTTGGTTATTTTTGATTTTTCCTTCTAAACTGTTTTTTAGAGTTTCTAAGAGCTTGAAATAGCTTTCTAGGGAGCTTATGTGGCTTACTCAGTCCAAAATAACAACCATAAACAACATTTGATTACTCATGAGATTTTTGAAATTGAAAACTGCATAAACTGAAATTGGAATTTAAACACTGGATTATATTATTGAAAAAGGTTCAAAACACACTAAGATTACTTGCAAAGGAAATTGAAAGCTTTAAAATACACTTGAAACTAAAAATTAACTAAAACGACATTAAGAAATTGAAAATACATTACTTAGATAGATACATTGCTTCCAAGCTCCTCTTTATAGACTTTTAGGACTTCTCTTTGACCTCTGAATCTTTCCCACCAAATTCTAGCCATTGGATCTTTGAAATGCATCAAAACCGTCCACTTGTGATTTTGGCGCCATTTTCTTCAAAGCAGGTTTGAGCTTTAAATGGAGTGGGTTTCAGTCAATAAAGGATTTTTGGTGTTAGTGGAGGTGGAGGGGACAAAGTATGGAGAGGGGGTTGAAAAAGATGGAAAACCATCTCTGGTTTTGGGGAATCAGAGGTTGTGAGGGAGATGTACAGTACCTGGCGGTTTTCTCTTTATTTGACTTTGTTGACCGTTGTATAATAACGGGGGAGGTCAAAAGGGGTTTGGCTGGGGTCAAAATGCAATCGACTGGGGCTCAAGGGCAAGGGGGGTTCAAGGGTTGAGAGGTTTGGGCTAGCAGTTGGGCCATGGATTGGATTGGATTGGATATTGGGTTGTTTGGCTTAGCATTAATATCAAGGACCAAAAGTGTAATTACGCCATTCTTCAGGGGACTGAACTTGACATTTTTCCAAACTTCTCACAAGGACTAAACTTGACAAACATTGATAGTACAAGGATAACTTTTGCATAAAATTCTATTTTAAAACATCCAAGGACTACTTTTGCAATTTTTCAAAGTTTAGGGACCTTTCTTGCCAATTGACCAAAGAATCATTCAAGGACCATTTTAAACAACTTAGAATATTTCAGGGACCTTGAATGACAAAACTTCACATTTTGAATTCGGGGACTAGATTTGACAACTTTTAAAACTTGGGGACTAAAACTGCCAATTTTGCAAACTTAAATCATTTTTCATCTGATTTTGATATTTTTGAATTTAAAACACATAAAACACTGATTTGTGATATTTTGATCATTTTGATGTGTTTTGAGTGTTTTCGGATGATTTTGCAGTTTAGATTGTACAAAAATGATGAGTATTTAGACACTCATCAATCCCCATACTAAGATATTGCTAGTCCCTAGCAATGATTTGAACTTTAATGGATTTTAAAACTCTTTACCAAAAGCCATCACTTCTGGAGTAGCCAAATGTTTCAGTTCAAGTAAGAACTATGGTACACTGATAACCATCTGATTTATTGGCAAATCATAAACCATATAACGGATTTGATGTGTCTTTACGAAGCCGTTTGCTCGGACTAGCCAACTCTTAGATAAATTATCGGAATTATCTTTGGTGAGCTGAATACCAATTATGGTTTTTCCACTGCCTTTACCACAAGCCATAACCTTGCGGGCTAGCCAACTCTTCACTTTTTAGGACATGGTGAGTTGAGAACCATACAATTTTGGGCAAATTGCAAGCCATATAAACGGATTTGAGAAATCTTTACCAAGAGCCGTTTGCTCCTGGATTAGCCAATCCTTTTGTCTTTTAGACATGGCGGATGATTACCATATGATGAATAAGTGAAAACACTTATTCCAAAAAATTTGCCAAAACGGAATTGGGTGGATAATACATGATAAAATTCGTGAGAATTCCCCCCTCCCCCCACACTTAGAAATGAATATTGCCCTCAATATTCAAAGTACCGGCGGTTATGCCGAAACAAAGAACGTAAAAGGGAAATACTACGGCCATTATTTTAAAAGGTTTTTTTTTGAGAAACTTGCATATATACACAACATGTGGGAAACCCCCCCACACTAGGGTGGTAGAAAATAGAAAGAAGTCAGAAATATGGGTGAAAACCCATATGGTGTGTGTGCTAATGTTTTTGATCACCGAGTCGCTAGCTTGACTCGACCCCGCATTCATTGGTTCATGGGGAAGCAAAGTGGAAGAAACAATCTCCATCGGACTTTCATTCAAGATGTTTGGATAAACATTGAAGCACGCGAAAGTTCCACACCGCGAGATATCTGAGAAAGACCCGGCTCATAGATGATAAATGAAAATGCCAGGGTCAAAGATAGTGTCCTCACTCCCGAAGGAGTGAAGAAGAGAGGAAGTCACATCATAAGTGAGGAATGGAAGAAAGATGTTTATAACAATTAGGATCCATTCTTCATCCTCAAATGTAGACATATCGGGAGGAAGAGTGAAGGTAGTATCATCAATAAGCAAACTCTTATGATAGAGTACACCTTCCTCCGAGCCAATATCATCCTCAAGATCAAAATAGAAATGATCATATTCGGAGAGATATGTCATGAGAGAGTTCACAGGAGAACTCTTCATGAAGAGAATCATTGGAAAAAGCCTCAAGTTCGGGAGATGTTTGGGCTTGTCAATGTAGAGTCACTATCCACAACGGGGATAGGAGATGAAGCGACTTAGCACTGAGAATGATTCGATCTTAGAAACGAGGAGATTTATATTGAACAATTGTTCACGAAGTATCTCGTCCTCAATTTCCGGATCATCAGAATCTCTCACTTCCTCTAAGCTAACTAGCTCAGAAGGTAGCTCCTCGACATAATAGATGTCTCCATAGGATAAAGAATCGTCAAACGAAGTACAATCGTTGTCAGAATCGGAGAACATATCAACATGATCATTTGGAATGTCAAGAGGAGGGTAAGAATCATCATCAAGAGGCTTATCACACATATTCCCGGAGATAACCTCGGACTCACTTGGGATTGGGACAAGGCTCTCAACACTAGACGATTCCATTTCTGGAATAGTGCTAAGAGGCTCGTCCCCCATTATGAGAGTCAATGGGAGCTTCGGGTGTGATTTCAGTTGACAAGCTCTCATAATATTCCTTCATTTGAATAGAATCCTCATCATCATCGTCATCATATCTGATTCTTATATTCATCTGCTGAAGCTTACACACCATTCTTTTCATTTGTAGTTTCTTTCAATGCGTATTTCTTGAACTTTGCGAAGATTACACTCCTCGTAATCATTGAAATGCTTTGTGAAGGCTCGGAAATCGATGACCGATGGAATACTTGTGGGGGTTGGAAATTGTCAAAACCAGGAGAATTGGAATTGTGAAAATTTTGATTCATCGGTTGACATTCAAAAGTCGCATGAGGACCCCCACAATTCTCACAATAGAGATAATTGGGAAAATAACTTTCACCAAAGTTCTGATTGTAACATGGTTCGGGCTCATAGACAAGCGGGACCCGTGGTGGACAATCAAAACCGTAATGAGAATCATTCCCACAAAACTCGCATGAGTAGGATTCATATTGGGGTTGTGGAGGTAGGTAGGAAAAATCGGGTGTTTCATTATTTGAAATGGGATCGGGATTACCAACAAACTTGTCACCGAAACTCACATTGGTACATCGCCGACAATTTCCACCGTTAAATGGACCTCCACACCAGGAACATGTTGAAAACCATGACATGAAGAATTAAACAGATAAGAGGGATAAGAGATGAAGAATTAAACGATTATAGAGGATAAGGAATGGAGAATTAAACAGATTAGAGGGTAAGGGAAATGTAGAATCAAAAGATGCGAGAGGGTAAAGATGGATATTTTTGGATTTTTTTTTTGAAAAACAGGCTATAAAAACAAAGAATGAAAATATTTTTGGTGTTGATAACACTTTAGAAAAAGTGCTAATGAACTTTTTGAGATTCTATATAATCTTTACAAAAAACTTTTTACAAATGGTGGGATATGTGCAAGAATGAGTCTGAAAAAGGCTTAACACACGCTTAAAGCCTCCCGTGGCAAAATTTGATCTGTAGCTGAACTAGTCAAGTCTAATCACACAAGCTAGCCACTTGTGAATGGCTAACCGTAACAGAATTAAAACCGCTTAAAACACAAATACAATGAAGTCCTGGAGAATATAGTGAATTCCCGGGTCGTTATGTCCCACGGAGACTCAATGGTGTGTAGAACTGATTCAGAGGATAGAATGATCACTAAGGATAGTGATCTGTAAAGGTTTTGATTAGAAATATTACACTACTGATTGATTGGAATGGAATGGAATACAGAATAGGGAAGCACAACAATCAGATAAGAAAAACGTAAACGCGTACGTTATAAAACTACGTATACGTACAAAATAAAAAGTGAAATCTAAGAAATAAAAGACCTAAAAATATGAAAATAACATTTTTGGAATCCTAAAAATAAAAGAAAATTATTAGAAAAGGAAAATTATTTTTAACACTATTTAATTAATTATTATTAATTAAAAACTATTTTAACTATTTAATAAATACTCTAAAATAGAAGAAAATACAAAATAAGGCTAGAAAAATATACTTATGATTCAGAAAAATCTAAAATACTATAAAACTAATTTTAAAAATAAAAATATATTTTTCACACCTTTTATTTAATTATTACTAATTAATAACTATTTAAAATACACTTTAAATACTAGAAAATATAGAATAAACTTGGAAAAATAAAATTTTAAATTTGAAAAATCTAAAATATGATAAAACTAATTTTAAAACTGAAAAGATATTTTTTATGCTTTTTAATTATTTATTACTAATTAATTACTATTTTTAACTAATTAAAATTATAATAAATACTAAAAAGATAGAGAAAAATATGAAACTTTTTCTAAAAATACTATATGATAACAGAAAACAAAGAAAAATAGAAAAACAAAATTTGCTTAATAATAAGCTAAAAAGAAAAATCAAAAAGCTAAGAAATATTAAATAAACACTATCACTGATTTTTAATTGGTCTTTTTACTCGGATTTTCTTTTTGAAAAATACTTTAATACTGATATTATGAAACTTTAACAAAGACAAAAATTTTACAAGTCACAAATAAGCTGTTTGAGGGGCTTATGAGCTCAACAGATGGCTTAATGAGCTTATTTGGTGAAATAAGCTCAAACAAGGTCCAAAATTAAAACCAAAGATGAGATAAGCTGTAAACAAGCTAATGATACTCAAGTAAAGCTAAAAAGAACAAATAAGCATTCTGAAAAGCTGTAAATAAGCAATAAGCACTTGGCTATTACACAGAAATGGGACAAGCTTTGAGCTACTTGCAGCCCTAGCTAACAAGTTCCAAAATGAAAAATCAAACTTGATACTTCAAGATGGCCAGGTTGGCTATCCAAACAACCAAAAATTACAAGATTTGAATAATTAATAAGCTCTATGTGAGCTTGTCAAGTTGGGACCATACAACATTGTGGGCACTTTTCGAGACTAGGTACCCAAAAAAAGCAGAGAAATAAGCACTTAAAAAGCTAGAAAGAAGAAATCTAGTATTTTTCTAATTTTGTTTACCAACCAAACTTTAAAAGCCCAAAGGCTTTTAAGCTAAAGCTCACTATTGAACACACAATGAAAATATACTGTTTTAATCAAAAACGACCAAATGAGAAATTTTGACTTTTGTTCAAAACCAAGAGGGTTGACTAAAATGAACTTTAATCTGACTTTAAGCACTGAATATGTTGTTACAAGGTATGTTAAGACTGATTTGAGTACTTTTAACAACTTGCTAACACAAAATCATGATCCTTGATCTTAAAAACTCCAACGATTAACAAGAGAAATGGATAAAAGAGATTTTGACTTTTGAGCTTATGAACACTGGTTTTCTTGGCTTTCTTGAGTTTTAAAGGACTAGTGAAACTCAAAGACAGTACAAGCACTTAACATAAACAAGACCGATCGAGGTTAAGCAAGCAAAACCAAACACCCTTATAGGACTGTTATGGAACTTTTTCAAACCAAATCACAAATATAAAACTCAAAACTGATTGCAGATCTTAATATATCACTTATTATGACTAATGAAGCCTAAAACAACAACCAAAACAACATTAAACTCACTAATGATCTAAATGCAATTTAAACTGTTAAAACTAGAGTTTTGCTAATTACTAATTTAAAAGAACTACTAACTGATTTTAATGTTTAAACACACTTAATTAAGTCTAATTAACAAAAGAAAGAGATTAAAGCTATTGAACAATTATAACAGTAAAATGCCAAAATGATCAAAAGAGCTTACAAAAACTTCCAAGCTTAAAACGAGAACCGGACCAATTAACACCCCTATTAGCTTACCACTAAGCTTCTAACCCAAGGCCATCCACAATTCACCTGCTCCAATTTGTATACACCATTTCCAAGTGATTTTTGATTTTTCACCTATTTAATTTGTATTTTTGGTTATTTTTGATTTTTCCTTCTAAACTGTTTTTTAGAGTTTCTAAGAGCTTGAAATAGCTTTCTAGGGAGCTTATGTGGCTTACTCAGTCCAAAATAACAACCATAAACAACATTTGATTACTCATGAGATTTTTGAAATTGAAAACTGCATAAACTGAAATTGGAATTTAAACACTGGATTATATTATTGAAAAAGGTTCAAAACACACTAAGATTACTTGCAAAGGAAATTGAAAGCTTTAAAATACACTTGAAACTAAAAATTAACTAAAACGACATTAAGAAATTGAAAATACATTACTTAGATAGATACATTGCTTCCAAGCTCCTCTTTATAGACTTTTAGGACTTCTCTTTGACCTCTGAATCTTTCCCACCAAATTCTAGCCATTGGATCTTTGAAATGCATCAAAACCGTCCACTTGTGATTTTGGCGCCATTTTCTTCAAAGCAGGTTTGAGCTTTAAATGGAGTGGGTTTCAGTCAATAAAGGATTTTTGGTGTTAGTGGAGGTGGAGGGGACAAAGTATGGAGAGGGGGTTGAAAAAGATGGAAAACCATCTCTGGTTTTGGGGAATCAGAGGTTGTGAGGGAGATGTACAGTACCTGGCGGTTTTCTCTTTATTTGACTTTGTTGACCGTTGTATAATAACGGGGGAGGTCAAAAGGGGTTTTGGGGTCAAATGCAATCGACACAGGGCTCAAGGGCAAGGGGGGTCAAGGGTTGAGAGGTTTGGGCTAGCTTGATTGGGCCATGGATTGGATTGGATTGGATATTGGGTTGTTTGGCTTAGCATTAATATCAAGGACCAAAAGTGTAATTCGCCATTCTTGAGGGGACTGAACTTGACATTTTTCCAAACTTCTCACAAGGACTAAACTTGACAAACATTGATAGTACAAGGATAACTTTTGCATAAAATTCTATTTTAAAACATCCAAGGACTACTTTTGCAATTTTCCAAAGTTTAGGGACCTTTCTTGCCAATTGACCAAAGAATCATTCAAGGACCATTTTAAACAACTTAGAATATTTCAGGGACCTTGAATGACAAAACTTCACATTTTGAATTCGGGGACTAGATTTGACAACTTTTAAAACTTGGGGACTAAAACTGCCAATTTTGCAAACTTAAATCATTTTTCATCTGATTTTGATATTTTTGAATTTAAAACACATAAAACACTGATTTGTGATATTTTGATCATTTTGATGTGTTTCTGAGTGTTTTCAGATGATTTTGCAGTTTAGATGGTATAAAAATGATGAGTATTTAGACACTCATCGCTTGGACTATTCTAAATGACCAAAAACTTTGCTTTTGTTGCATGAACGTTCTTTAAAAGCTTTACATGTTACACAAACTCTATGAACTCACTCAACCATTGTGTTGACACTTTTTAGCATGTTTTATCTCAGGTATCTAAGGCATTCACTTCATGGCATGCATGTGGACTTATCATAGAGTCGCGGTGTCGACGCGTCTCACATATAGTTTATGCACTTAACTATCGTTTTATTGTAACAAAATCATTTTGGTACATTGGAAATCTTTTGGGACCTATGTTTTGTAAACTCTGATTATTTTACTTAATCAAACGATATTTTCAAAACGACACATTAGGTCGTTCGATATAACTGTAACTTTGATGCTATGACAGTACATGCGTGTCCCCCAGGTATTCCATTCCGCTGCAAAACATGTAATTTGGGGGTGTGACATTAATTAATGAACCTCCTTCACACCTGAGTGGGCTATAATCAAAAAACCTATTACAGTGGATTCTGAACAAGACCTCACCTTCTTCTTCTTCCTTCACATCCTTAAAAGTTGAGACGAATATGCTCCTGTCTTTATTTTTTTATTTTATTTTTTTTACGAATGGGTTTGACTAGATGTGTGTTTCAGTACGTGAGTGTGGATGTATGTTAGGTTTGGTTTGGCTTGGGTTTTCTTAATTGGGTCGGGTTATTATGATAGTGTTTATGGTTTCGGATCTTGTTAGTTGGGTTTATTTGGTGTTTGGCAACACATTAATTGTGTATAAGCGTATCAAGGAAGGCAAAGGTCAAGTTGCAGGGTAACAGGTTTCAAATGTCACACTTGGTCCCTATTTCTCTTTTTACTTACTTCACAATTAGTCCCTGAATTTGGAACGCCCCGTTGTTTTTGCTATTTATGGGTTAATAATCTATACCATTTGCATACCAACAATAAAAAAAATATATTCTCACAAAATCTCAACAACCTCCGAATGGCTGACTTCCCATATCAAAATTGCTAATGGCCTCCAACAGAATTTGACTGACTTGATTCTTAGTATGAAGGAAACCCAAGAATACATCTCTGAGCTCGAAGGCTTTCGAACTACGGTGATGAACTACAAGTTTCTTGAGGATCTTTGCAAGAAGCAAAAGGCTAATGTCTTGAAGGCCTTGGAGATAAGGAGGATGATCTGTCAAACACACTCACAGGTGTTTGACAGGAAAAACTTCCTTGATGATCTTAGGAAGACAAAGTGATGAGAAGGGAAATGAAGTGGTTATGTTTTCCTTTTTTTTTGGAAAAATATGTACTGAATATTTAATGTTTAATATGAAATTAATGAATCTATATGTTATGTTCTAGTATTATAATTGGTTAATTTTGTTGTTAATTGTTGTATTCGTCTTTGATAGTTGTTATATCGGTTTTGATTGTATTGTGTGTTGGTAGAACTATGGTACTTGCTTAAACAGTTTAAGAGTATAGGGGACTAAGGTTTTAGTCCCCTATCCTGTCCTCACATTTGGATTAAGTTATAGGAAGCACTTTATTATCACATTTTATCCCAAATTTGAATTCATAAACATAAAGCCTCAATTAAGTGAAATTGCATCAAAATGGGTAAATCTAGAGCTCGTAAACAGATTAAATGCTCCAATTGTCAAACTGTTGGACATAATAAGTCTAGCTGTCACAAGGATCAAGTACCAAAACCAACAAAGGAAACAAAGGTTCGAGGTAGAAAAAGGCATTGTGATGGCAGAAGGCAACATGTATTCATTTAATTGTCATTTGCATAACGATTGTTCTTGTGTGTTTACATTCTAGTTGATGTGAAAATCTATTACTTTTGCAGTGGATGGGTGAAGACGATATAAGGAAGACTATGGAACAAGAGTTTCTTGAAGCTCTTTATGAGCAAGAAGAAGAACACACAATTTTGGAGGAAGATGAAGAGCAGTCAAGGATGGATGAAGAAGCATTCCAGCAGTATTTGGAAGAAGAGAGAATGTACAAAAGAATTGAAGAGGAAAGGAAGAGGAAAAATTGGCTTGAAGAAGCAGAGTTTGAGGTAGCTTACTATGGAGTGTCTGTGGAGGAGTTATATCCAAGACATCCATATGTCTTGGATAAAAAGATGTTGAGCTGGTGTTCGAAAGTTGTAGGATTCTACTCTTCTAGCCATTTGTAATTTGGACAATATCATGTTTGAAATTTATTTGTTTTGTTGACTTTATAAGTCAGAAGTGGTTATTCCAAACACCCCTTAAACTGCGTATGTTGACTAAATTTTAAGAATTTATGTTGTCTTTACTCCTATCTACTTGTTCAACAACCACAACTCCCATCTACTTATATAATACATCTTAAGTCATCAATTCTTTATCATACCAACATATTATCACCATGGATGCAGAAAATGGTTGTCAAATGGTATGCATTGACTGTTGGGTTGAAAGTGAAAACAGAATTTGGATTGACCTTTTTTGCAAGGCGTCGACCTTATAGAGATTTCATGTGGTATGTTTGTCTAGTGTGCTTTGAGATAAGGGGAACACATCTTATACTGGTAGATATGGTGTTACAAGGGAAAACACAACCACAGGAGATAGTGGTGGATATGTGATGGGTCAACATATTTCTGCACCTACTAGTGTTGGTGCTTACTTGGGCAGTGATGAAGAAGAAAGTTAACCACCTACAGCTGAAATAGCAAGTGGAGAGCGCCCAAGCCAAACACCACGTGAAACACACACTGCGAAAGACCAAATGGAGAACGCCCCAGACAAACACCACTTGAACCAAATGCAACTAAAAGACCAAATGGATCACATACTAGTCATTTAACGCAGTGAATTACTGATCACGAGGTTTTACTGACCATGTCTTAATATTTATAGTGTCTCGCTATACCTATGGTCTATCCTAATGCACTAACAGGCAGTGTACCCTGTCGCGTGTAGTATAGTAAATGGTAAAGCCGAGGTCGTACCAAGAGCTATGTGTGTTGGATTATTACTAAGTCTAGTGTCACAGAATAATTGTTTCGATAGGGAATTAATTAATTAAACTACTAATGCGAGAATAAGCGGATAAATGGGTAAAGGAAAATCAATAGAGGAATAGTGGTGCTAACCTAGTCAATCCTCCTAGCTAGTTATGTCTACGTCTACCTACTTCCAATTACTTCAGGTGGGGTCAAATTGAGAGGACGGCATTTGATCAATTCGCCCTAACCTATCAGCAAAGATGCCACCACAGGAGAAATCAGAGCACCGTCATAAGTCCTTGTTCCGGTCCCCTAAGGCAAGTCATTAAGTACCGCTACATGCTAGATTCAAAATAGTGAGTGCCCGGCCGTTAGGAACTTAGACACTACACCCCCAGTTCTTAAGTTCATCCAAACGATAGGTGATCAGTTGGTCAAATCGCACAAGTAGAAAGGGTCGTCAGGTGGTCATATCTTACCCTTCTCATCTCAGTCCGCTCACCTAGGGTCAGTTGGTCATATCTCCTAGGCAATTGGCCTCTACCGCCATTCAAAACTACCGAACCAAGGGTGACTACCAAAGAACTATGCATGCATACACTTAAAAATAATTGTACGGAAGTAAAGGTAAACGCAAACAAAACAATTAAGGAATCATAACAAGGCTAGCACCAAAGGGTGCTTAGCCGCTCATATTAATCATGAAAATTAATTCAATATTCAAAGGTACGAAATACATGAATTGAAAGTAAAAGAAATATAAAACGCTAAAGCTTATCGTAATGGAGTGACTTCTCCCTTGGAAACAACTTCGTATGCTCCCCTATACCTGCCTTGAGCTTTTTCCCACGTTCTCAGAGAGTTGTGTGTGGAATGGGATAATTAGAAATGCTAGAATTCATGGGGTATTTGTAGGCCAGGTCTGGGTTACGGCGTAACCAATATAGGAGTTACGCCGTAACCTTCTATTCCGTCGTAAATGCACTAGATCTGCTAGTTACTGCGTAACCTAATAAGTGGTTACGCCGTAGTCTTCAATAAACTCGGTTACGTCATAAGTGATGCAGTAGTTACGGCGTAAGTATCGGCGGCGTGGATCCTCATTTGACCTAATGTAGTTACGTCGTAACCTTTGGGAAGAGTTACGCCGTAACCTCTTGATAAGTTGGTATTCTTAGTCACGCAAATAGTTACGCAGTAATGTGAGAGAGGAGTTACGCCATATAACTTCTTCAAAATAGGCATCTTGTGATAAATCTTTAGTAATGTTTTCATTTCGCGTCTCTTTAGCTCCAATGCTCGTAATTTACCTAAAATTGGAAAACAATGGAAAACAAGCGTAAATCCATATAAATGATATAAATACTTGAGCATTATCGGAAATTGACACTTAGTATTCAGGACTATTTGATGTTATCAAATATCCCCCCATTTGAACTCTACTTGCCCTCAAGTAGACCTTATTAGATAGATTCCTAAAAAGATATCTCCTAAAACCTGGAGAATATGAGTTTACAAATCCCTTATGCTAGAATAAAACAAAGCCGAACACCTCACGAAGGGGAACAAACACTCAAATCTCTCAACTATTCTAAGTGTCAATTTCAGGGTTATCACTCAATCGCACAGTCATAGCATGTATTCTATCATAAGCTTGGCGGTTACACAAATCTCCACCACTAGAGTTAAGGGCTAAACAATTCTCGAAGGCAATACGGGTGGACACGACAAAGGTTAAGGGGTGACTTGTCATTACTAACATGTCACGGCGAAGTGGACAAAATCAATGATACATGACCAAATCCATGGCCAAGACACCAAAGATTGCTCGCTGCATCACCTAGACATGCTTCATGACTAAAGGGTAGGATAAGACATGGGATATATAATTGGTGTAAAATGAAAAACAAACAGGTAGTCTAAATCTATAGCCAAGTCATCACCACTTACCGTCCGCCCAAAGTTCAAGTTTAGAAGTCTAGAAACCGGATCATGAAATGCAAGGTAGATGTGTCATTAGAGGACGTCATGATGGGCACACCACCTTTTCTTCTTCTGTTGGCAAAATTACCAACTCAAATATTCAAATGTGACCGAGGTGGCCTCCTCGATACTAATCAATAAAGCTCATACTATAGTGCTTATAACATGCACTTTACAATATCATAACTCAATCTTCTTCTTTTTTTTTTTGAATCATAACATAATAACATAACATCCCCCCACTTGAGATGAACAATGGGAATTCGGGGGGTCTTCAAGGATCTTCATAAATGTTGTCGATGAAAGCGTGATTTCCAAACATTTCCACTCGAACCTTGAACTTAGGCAAATGATGACTTCCCAATCACAAATAAAGACTACAGGATAGGCTAAGGTGTATAGGTGTAATGAAACAATATATTGGGTTGACAAAATGAAGGGAATGGCTCAGAAGGGTGTATCTAGGGGTATCTTGCACTAAAGGTGAGTGCAACAAAAGGGTTTCACATGGGGGTCGAAAAGTCGAGGTGACTAATCGATAGACTCACAATGGTAGGCTGTTTGGGTGATAATCCTATAATATTGCCTTCTAAAACTGAGAAGTCCAAATACATCGAGCTAACTCAACATACCTCGTCTATGGTCTCGAAATGATGCAAAGGCCAAGTTCTAAAGTTTACAAGCTACCGGCACACTCATAATTTGGTGGATTTGGGGTAAAATATTGGAAACGGACAAGGCTAATCTCACCATGTAATGTTAAGGGTTGTATGTGCTCGGCTAAGGTCTAATCTAGTTAGGTTCGGAAAAACATGTCAAAATTTAAAAAATGGCATAATTTTTTAAAATAAACTAGAAAAATGAGGGCGAAATAAAGTTCAAGAGATAATTCTACTCCCGTCCCCCACTTGAATTGTACAAAGTCCCTTTTGTACTAGGCATTAAAATAAAGGTGAAGAAAAAGGTAGAATTAGAGCGAGAACTTCCCTGAAATTTGCTCCAAAAGAAGAAGGCCCACGAAAAAGAACCGTGCCTTCGTTTAAGTGTCATGAACAAACTTCAATCCCTAAAATCACAATACCGACAAGCATAATTCTAAAAAGAAAAAGTAAAAATGAAAAACAACCTAACTCACTTTCGTAGGAATCACGGTTGCATTTAGCGTATGCAACAAGCCTTTTAAACTACTTGGTGTCCCAAGTGGACGAGTGAAGTCTCGTGAGGGTTTACAGGGAACACACCCACAAAGTTCATTTAAAAACTAATACAAGGTTACTGTGTTTAAAAATGAAAGAATTAAAGCAGAGGAAAGTTACGTCGTAACTCCTATGAGGGAGTTCGCCCGTAATGCTGAAAAAACTGGTATGTGATGTAAAATCGAGTAGTTCGGCGTAACCGAGATGGAATACGCCGTAATTGGTAATGCGTCAAGAGTTCTGCTGCTAAAAACGTTGGTTACGGCGTAATCACCAAGATGAGTTACGCCAGTAACTCGTTCGAATCGACAACTGCGGCAGACAATTAGTTCCTCGTTTCCAGCAACAATGGTTAGAAAACACAAAACCCAACAGAAAAGAAATAAAAACAAAAGAAAGGGATAATTTGGGTTGTCTCCGAAGAGCACTTTTCTTTTTAATGAGTCTTTAAGTTACCAAATTCGAGCCGCGGGGCTATCGGTGCTTGTCGGTCATTTACGTGGACATGGCAGTCTCCACGCTGGATCCAACTTACCAAATTCTCATCCCTTTTGTAGTCATTTCCCAATTCTAAGCGGCCGGTAGAAACTTTTGATTTTCTGGTGGGGATGATCAACGCCTTTTTCTTTGTCTTCCTCACTGATATCGAGTAAAGGTCGAGCTTGGCTTAACTGCCTCTTGGTCCAGTTTCTAAAGTTCTTGATCGTTCTCGGCATTTTGAAGATCGTCTTGTCATCGTTAATCTTCAACCATACTAATCCTTCTTTTTAATTTTTATCTAAACCTGACATTTCCTGAAAAGGCCTTCCTAAAATTATACCCGTAAGTCATCCTCCACAAATTCACTTAAGTCGTCTAGAACCATAAAGTCCACCAAGAATGAATAGTTCCCAACAAAGACATGGATGTTAGTTGCAAACCCCAGAAAGTTATTTCCCTTGTATTCTAATTCCTTCTTCATAACTTGGTTGTAGCATTCTCTTGACATGATATTGACTGGGGACGTCGTGTCAATAAATGGGTGGAAGTCGATGAACCCGATTTTACATGAGATCTTAAGATAGTAGGGGTTTTACGTGATGAATGCTTGTTCCTACCTCATGAAATTTAGGTTGAATTGGCGTGAAAAAGTCTTATGAGTTATCTTGCCAATGGGTCATCTCGACATCACTTGAGAGGTCTTGACATAATCCCAAATTATCTTCTTCTTCAAAATTTCACGAAAACATCAAAATCTTTCCCGAGTCAACCTCTCCAGGATCCAGGGGGCGCTAAGAAATTTTTCTAAAGCTTCACCAAAATTGCCTCGAGGGTCAATTGCACATACCTTCTTCGGGGTAGACAAATGTTCATTAGGTCCGAAAGCGGCAATTTCTCCATTAGCTTCAAGGGTCAATTTTCCGGCAAAGACATCTACCTTAGTGTGAGCCGTGGAAAGCATAGGTCTTCCTAAAATGACCGATATCTTGTTGTCTTCCGGAATGTCAAGAATTACAAAATTCTTGGGAAAAGGAATTTCTTAATCTTCACCAACACATTCTCAACAATTCCTAATGGCGATTGCATAGATCGATCAGCCATTTCAATTTTCATCTTAGCTGGCTTTAAGTTACCAATTCCCATCGCATAAAAACATTGAGCGAGGCATTATACGATACTAGCTCCAAGATCGCTAGGGCATTACACATGTCTAGACTTCCGATATAGCAAGGGAGAGTAAAGCATCCTGGATCTTTTTCCTTTTGCGGTAGCTCGTTCCTCAAAACTGCTGAGCATCTTTCGTTGAGACGAATAGTCTCATCATAACTTAATTCTTGCGTAATATCAGAATCATTGGTAGGAGGGTTTACCGGCAAAGTTTGGTCAGTGATTGTTTCTCCATCTTTGATTAACTTTTTCCAAAAAGGTTAAAGGTTCTTCGAGAATAGTTTCTCTAGTGTGGACAACTTCCTCCTCCTTGGCTTCTAAATAATCGAGATAGCTTCGAACATGAACTAACACTCTTTTCTAATCTTTTAATCCTATCATCGTGCATTTTGAGAGAAGAGATTGTATTATCCACGAATGTCTTCATTACTTTTTCAATCCTATCATCTCGTTCTCTTGATTCCCTGATGTGGTCGAGAAATTTTCTTTCAAGATCGCCCCCGGTTTTGGTTCCAAACACGCTCTTAACCTTTTCAACTTTGCACTCTTTAGCTTCTCTTTCTATCCTACGTTTTTCGAAGATCTCCCCGTAATTGTATTCTTGCTTAGTTATTGTTTTCATTACCTTGTGATCAAAATTTTCTCTAGGTCCGTACCCTGTATCCATGTGCCATTTGTAGCAATGCTTTGAAATTCTGAATACATTCGAGGCTTGGCGAGAGTCATGCTAGGAATTGGTCTTGGTGAATCGAGAAGCTCTCGTGTTTGTGCATTAATCCCACGATAAAAGATGTATACGATATGATGTTTGTTTAAATCATGTGAAGGACATCGATAGAGAAGCTCGTTGAATCTTTCCCATGCTTGGTAAAGCGTTTCTTCCCCAATCTGAACGAATTGATAAATTTTCCCAAGAAGCTTGGCCATTTTGAAGGGGCAAAATTGCGGGACGAATTCTTTTCTAAGTTTACCTCACTCTCCTTTATAATCGTGAGGGAGTTTGTTATACCATCTTTTATTTGTCCTAGAAAGAGTCATAGGAAAAATCTTTGCGGTGGCTGAATAACTTCGGAGTACCTCGATGTTGAAAAGAGAAGACAAGGGAGAACTTCTTCAAGCGTGATTCGGCGTCCTCATCTTCATTTCCGAGAAAACTCAAGTTCATGCAACTCTCGAATAATATGATGCGGAATAGAGTATTTTTCAGTGTGAGAGTCTTGAGTGAAGCTTCGTTGGCGATTCTCATTCGATCGCTCTAAATCTTGCTCCATGGTTAAATCATCGATATTATTTTCATTGATGACTTCGGTTCTGCGTCGGAGTGCGATTAGTAGAATAAGAAGATGTTGTGAATAGGAACCGGAGAATAGATTTTCCTTCTATGAAATTGCTTCTCCGGGTCATCGAATGGGGTGGCCAGAAAAGGCCTCGAGCTGCGAGTCTTGTATCGACATTATCGAGAAAGAAAATTAAAAGCAGACTTAATATAAAATCCTAAAATAGCTCCCCGGCGTCAAAAACTTGGTGCAGGTTTTACTGACCAGGTCTTAATATTTATAGTGTCTCGCTATACCTATGGTCTACCCTAATGCACTAACGGGTAGTGTACCCGGTCGCGTGTAGTGTAGTAAATGGTAAAGCCGAGGTCGTCCCAAGAGCTATGTGTGATGGATTATTACTAAGTCTAGTGTCACAGAATGATTGTTTCGATAGGGAATTAATTAATTAAACTACTAATGCAGAATAAAAGCAGATAGATGGGTAAAGGGAAATCAATAGAGGAATAGTGGTGTTAACCTAGTCAATCCTCCTAGCTAGTTATGTCTACGTCTACCTACTTTCAATTACTTCAGGTGGGATCAAATTCGAGAGGACAACATTTGGTCAATTCGCCCTAACCTATCAGCAAAGATGCTACCACGAGAAATCAGCCGCACGTCATAAGTCTGTTGTTCACGATCCCTAGGCGTTAGGAACTTAGACACTACACCCCAGTTCTTAAGTTCATCCAAACGATAGGTGATCAGTTGGTCAAATCGCACAAGTAGAAAGGGTCGTCGGTTGGTCATATCTTACCCTTCCCGTCTCATTCCGCTCACCTAGGGTCATTTGGTCATATCTCCTAGGCAATTGGCCTCTACCGCCATTCAAAACTATTGAACCAAGGGTGAATACCAAAGAACTATGCATGCATACACTTAGAAATAATTATGCGGAAGTAAAGGTAAACGCAAACAAAACAATTAAGGAATCATAACTAGGCTAGCACCAAAGGGTGATTAGCCGCTCATATTAATCATGCAAATCAATTCAATATTCAAAGGTATGAAATACATGAATTGAAAGTAAAAGAAATATAAACGCTAAAGCTTATCGTAATGGAGTGACTTCTCCCTTGAAAACAGCTTCGTATGCTCCCCTAGACCTGCCTTGAGCTTTTCCCGTTCTCGAGAGAGTTGTGTGTGGAATGGGATGATTAAAAATGCTGGAATTCGTGGGGTATTTATTGGCAGTGCGGGTTACTGGCGTAACCAATATAGGAGTTACGCCGTAACCTTCTATTCCGTCGTAAATGCACTAGATCGGCTAGTTACGGCGTAACCTAATAAGTGGTTACGCCGTAGTCTTTAATAAACGCGGTTACGTCGTAAGTGATGCATGAGTTCGGTAAGTATCAGCGGCGTGGATCCTCATTTGACCTAATGTAGTTACGTCGTAACATTTGGGAAGAGCTACGCCGTAACCTCTTAATAAGTTGGTATTCGAGTCACGCAAATAGTTACGGCGTAATGTGAGAGAGGAGTTACGCCATAACTTATTCAAAATAAGCATACTGTGATAAATCTTTAGTAATGTTTCCATTTCCGCGTCTCTTTAGCTCCAATGCTCGTAATTTACCTGAAAGTGGAAAACAATGGAAAACAAGCGTAAATCCATATAAATGATATAAATAACAAGCATTATCGGGGGAAATTGACACTTAATATTCAGGACTATTTGATGTTATCAATTACCTGCAAGAAATGCTATGTTGTCTTTTAGTCTAAATGTAACTTAACTGATATGCGTGTGCTTCTTTTGTTATAAGAATTGAATTTTGGTTACAATTTACATCTGTTGACGTTATAAGTCAAACAAAAGAGATTTTAAAGACTAAAACAATTCGGTGTGGTTCCTCTAATATTATGGTTTATGTTGACCTTATAAGTCAAAATGGGTTTTCCCAAACACCCACCTAAACTGCATAAGCAATTGCAAACTATAAAATGAAAACAAGAAATCCAAAATATACATACACCACCACCGAGTTAAACCATATCAAGCAAAATATACATGTTAACAAGTATCGTTTTCAGTAACCATAATCAGCCAAAAAATAGACATCTTCATTACATCAACAACTAAAAATAACATGTGAACTTCTTGATGGGAGACTTGATATTCATGGGGGGAGACTTGAGCTCCTTAGGAGGAGGCACATACCACTCATTCCTATTTGTCTTTGGAGCATCCCACAACCGCTACAAGACCAAGTACACCATTGGGAGCGGAAACCTTGGAAGCTTGGGAAGTGGAACCTTTCAAAGTAGTAGTCTTAGAAGACATGATCCCACACTCATCATCAGATGTGTCTGAAATAATGATGACATCAACTTTATTTCCTTTCAAGCTAGTATCTGGAAAGATAGACAAAACAGAAACAAATCAGAGTTCACCCATTACAACTTTCTTAGCTTGCAAACATTAACTCTAACCTTTTTCAAACTCCTTATTCCCATATTTTTCTCACAAGTCTTCAAGTATCACATCAGCAATGTCATCTCCTATATCCCACTTATTCCCATAAGTAGCCATGGCATACTCAATCATATCGTCAGATACCTTTAGCTTGCTATAATCCATTTTTGTGATTCGACCTTTGCTCAATTTCTGTCAAATAAAATTGAGTTATTTATGCTCATCCCTTAAAATGCCAATCACACAAATACAAAAAACCCGACTAACCTTTCATCACTTCAGCTTCTTTCGCAAATCTGCATAAATCTTCAAACATTTCATCTGAAATTTTATCTTCTTGTAACCAAGTATCCCCATATCTTGCCTTCACATATTTTCCCATCTCATCGATTCTTCTTGTAAAGTAAGGTCCTTGTCAGCCATTGTTAAAGTGTATGTGAGGGTTGTGTGACGAGGGAGGGAAACGATCAAGATGGTATACGGAAGCTTTTCTCTGGTTTAACTAAGGTGTGGTATAAATGTGTATGGACTATAATACCCTCGACTAACTAACATAAATTAGACGTGACCTCGGCGTTAGTGGTCAAGGGACGAGTTTGACATATAAACCCCATGTTTTGGACCTCCAGCGATAATAACGCCCAAGTTTGTCCCATCGCGATGCGCATGAACAAGTTTAGGGACCAACGATGTATTTTAGTCAAATATTTAATATATACTTTATTTTTTTTTTCTTTTACCTTAATCTAATTCAAATCCTAATTTTAAACTCACCTACAAATGAGCCTTTATTTAATGAGTAAGAGCATCTTATTAAAATACTCGGTTTATATTTGATTCACATGTAAACATTGTTTTAATAAGATTTGTTACTTTATTATGATTTAAAAAAAAACCCATGTATCACACGGGTATTAAACTACTATTCATAATTTTAGGAACTAACCCAATTATAGCTGTCCATCTGTTGATTATGTAAAACAAATTCATCTCTTAACTAAAGTTTTTAGAGATGTCAATAGTAGGAGAGTTTTTATGCATCCGATTAGTTTGAACTTAGCTTTCTGTTTGAATTGACTCCTTTTTTTTTTTTTTTTTTTTTTTTTTTTAATAAAATCGGGTCAATATTGAATACTCTATATATGTTGATCTCTCCAGCATACTATCCTCATTTTAGTCTTTATCACTAAACTTATTAACGAAGTTCTTGCATTGTTTTGTTCTTATTTCGGTAGGAACATATGAAAGATGATATTTGAAAAAATTTAGCATTTTCGGCACAACAAAGGTGGCTCAACCCGAACAAAGATACAAGTGCAGTTTTGATGATGGATCCCTCATATGATCTTCAAAACATATATAGAAATAGATGCGAAGTCAGACACTCAAGGTTCTATATTTTTCTATAAATTGCTTGTTCAATACGAAAGAGGCATTACTTTAAATTCTAACCTTGACTAATAATTAGTACGGAGTATTAAGAATAAAGACTTTAAGCAAATATAAATAGAAAAATATGGCAACTATACTTTGGAACACAAATCACCAATTTCATGGCAACTATTTGCTTCTACTTCATCCTCCTTTCGTTGCCCCTTTTGCTCCTAATCGCAGCAAATGTATGTGTTTTCTTCTTACCATTTGGAGTTATCTTAATCTTAAGTAGTTGTATTTGTAATAAGTGTTGCAACTTGAGCTAACTATTGTCTTATCGATCTATTGTAGCCAACTGATTGGACAAACCATGGTGGAGATTTAAGCAATCGAAGGTATGCATATGGAGAAACTAAGATTAGCCCAGACACTGTGGCTAACCTTCGGCTAAAATGGAAGTTCGTTGCTGGAAAAGATATAAGTGCGACACCAGCTATATACAATGACACCATATATTTCCCAAGTTGGAATGGAAACATATACGCCTTAAATGCATTAGACGGGTCACTCATTTGGCAACAAAATGTTGGACAACTAACGAGGCTTAATTCGACAGGAATTGTAATAGGAGTAAACTGGACCGTGTCAAGGTCTACCCCGACTATTGCTGATGATCTTTTGATAGTTGGAGTTTATGGTCCAGCGTACGTTCTTGGGCTTAAACGTTGCAGCGGGGAGCTTGTGTGGTCTAAGCAACTTGATACACATTATGCCTCTCTTATCACCATGTCAGGAACTTATCATAGAAGGTAAATACTTTATTTCATATCAAAAACATGTTTCATCTAAGTGTGAGCTTTATTAATTTCAATAAATTTTAGAGTTAATTGCATTTTTGATCCCTGTGGCATGACTAAATTGCAGGTTTGGTCCTTAAAACTTTGAAAATGCAATGATAGTTTCCATTTTGAAGTTTGGATTGTATTTTTGGTCCCTAATCGGTGTGAAATGACCAAATTACCCATGTCTTCTCTGAATAAGACAAATGGTATTTTAGTCATCTCACTTTATCCAAGGACCAAAATTGCAATCCAAACTTCAAAATGAGGACTATCATTACACTTTCAAAGTTTTATGGACCAAACCTGCAATTTGACCATACCACAGGGACCAAAAATGCAATTAACTCTAAATTTCAAATATATTTCTAGTTATCTTTCGAAACTGGGTGGTTGACAAAGTTTGATTGAGGTATGCCTAAAAAAATGTAGATTATTGCAAATAATTGGATCAAAGTTGACTTTTTATATACTTTAAGAAAATAGTAAGGCATACACATCACTAATAATTCATATGCAATAAATTACAAAGAGATTCAAAATATTTGACATCTTCATGCCACATAACATGAGACAAATTTGTACTAAGGTTAACCAAATAATAGACATCTCCATCTTTTTGTTAAATCATCATAGTGGATGTTTTAATTGAATGATGTTTCCATTCGTGATAATAAACGCGTATGCCGCTCAAAAGTACTCAGCTTTATTTGCCTAGGCGATAGATGTAGTGACACAACTATATAAGCTAGTGACATAACTATATAAGCTAGTGACACATATGTTTGTTTTCATTTATGCTAAATGCAATTCTTCCGAAAATTATAAAGCAATTCGAGAATTGAGACAGATTATCCGTTAGAATTATTTCATTTTTGTCAATATGATCATGTGTAGTTCATTCTATGTGGGAGTATCTTCACTAGAAGAAAGCTCAAGCATCGAAGCATGTTGTACATTTAGAGGGAGTTTTTTAAAGTTAAATGCCATAAATGGAGACATCTTGTGGCAAACGTACATGTTGCCAGATAATAACGGTAGCAAGGGCGGATATGCCGGTGCAGCCTTATGGGGCAGTAGTCCTTCCATTGATATTCGACGCAATGCAGTCTACATTGCCACTGGAAACTTGTATCATGCCCCTTTGCATGTCCAACAATGTCAAGAAGCACAAAACAATCAAACAACACCAACTGAAGAAGATAAGTGCATAGAGCCTGAGAACCATTCCAATTCGATCCTAGCTCTTGATTTGGATATAGGACAAATCCAGTGGTATAAGCAATTAGGGGGTTACGACGTTTGGTTTTTTGCTTGTAATAATCTTTCTACTTCAGGGTGTCCGCCTGGCCCTAATCCTGATGCTGACTTTGGAGAAGCGCCGATGATGCTAACAACCAATGTCCGTGGAAACAAGCGTGACATCGTTATGGCTGTACAAAAAAGTGGGTTCGCTTGGGCTTTGGATCGTGATAATGGTAGCATTGTTTGGTCTACGGTAAAGTTTGTTGTATTCATTATGGTTTTTCGTGTAGATATAATGGTTCTGATGACTACCATACTAATTAGTAATTAGAATGTCTCAAATAATCATTTCATTTTATTCCAAAACAAATATAAACGATCATCATACCAATCAAAATGGCGACATGAAAAGAAAATTTGTAGATATTTTCACTTACTGGTATGATGGTATCTATATATTTTCCTCATTGCTTTTTATTAGGTATGTACACGGGTATTCAGTCGATATAAGTGTGTTATTGCAGGAAGCCGGACCTGGAGGTCCAGGTGGAGGAGGTACATGGGGATCAGCGACGGATGGAAAGACAGTTTACACAAACATTGCCAATACTTTAGGAAGGAATTTTACATTGAAGCCATCAAATATCACGACTACTAGCGACGGATGGGTGTCCATGGATGGCACAAGTGGCAATGTTTTGTGGTCAACGAAAAGTCCTAGTGATCCGAGTGCAAGTGGCCCTGTGAGTTTAGCAAATGGTGTTCTGTTTGCTGGGTCAACCAATGGGACCGGACCCATTTATGCAATGAGCGCTACAACCGGGGAAATTTTATGGTCATACAACACCGGAGCAAGCGTGTATGGTGGCATGTCTATAAGCAATGGTTGCGTGTATGTGGGCAGTGGTTACAAGGTAAGTTTGGGATTCTTTGATCCTAATTACACTGGTGGAACTACACTATTCGCATTTTGCATTCTCCCGTGACCTACAATCTTAAATCAAAATAAAGTATAACTACCATGTAATCGTTATACTCATTAGCAATGAATCAGAATAAGTTCTATGTGATTAAGTATGATTGTGAGATATGATGCACTAGTTATCTTATCAAGTTGGTTGTATATGCTTGTCCGTAACTGATGATTGTAGCATATCACACTGAATTACTTTGAGTGTTGGATACACTCCTGCTAGCAGCATGAGATATTTGGAAGGGGTACATTCCGGCACCCAACTTGCGTACGTATCAAACACTCATCTACCGAAACTCCAGAAAGAGTTCTTTTAGAAACGTCTTATCTTTTTTTTCCAGAAGAAAGCTGGAAACACCGAAGTCCCCTGCTAAATTCAAAGGGAGTCCTCTCCAACGTTTCATACAAATATAAAGTGTCATTACTGACTTGCAAAAAAGATATTGGAAAGGGAGAAATACGACTAGCTTCCACCGCTTACGCTAACCCTTAATTGCTTTGGCCATCAATACTTTAAAACCTTCCCTAGAAATATTAAACAGAAATGGTGATAGTAGATAGCCTTTTCTCAACCCTCTCGACAACACCCAAACAGCCTCGTTTAATGTATATAGATGACAAACGCGAATCCAATAGCTTTACTTCCGGCCAATTTATCTCCTCCAACACCATGTCAACAAAGTTCAATTTGATTGACGTATTACCGTCTGCGTTCTCAAAGTCTACCTCCAATATCAGTTAGCATCTCCTTGAGCTTTTAAAGGATGGATAACTTCATTTCCTATGAAATTTACAAATTTTCTAGTTATCTTTTCTTCGCATCTTTCCCTTGCTATTAATCGTTAAACATTCTAGTATATACTTTGCATCAATTTAAAAATAATATTGTCTCGCATGCTTTTGTTTTTATTTTGAGATTTGAGGAAATACTAGACAATGACAGACATGTGTCCTAATTAGGGGTGTCATTCGGGCTGACCCGACCCGACCTGAACCCGAGTTGACCCGAACCCGACCGGGTCAACCCGAATAACACCCCTAGTCCTAATGTGTCACCGAGTGTATCTTTACTTAATTTGGGGTTTTCAAATGAAAGCACAACCTGTTCCTAGATCGTCAAATAATCCATACGTAGTTGTTTTGAATTACAGTAAAACCTCTATAAATTAATACTTGATAAATTAATAACTTCGATAAAATTATAAATTTGTCCGGCCTACTTGGGGAGGTCTGAAATTGAACACGTCGATAAAATAATAAGATAATAATTTTTTTGAAACCCCAATGTATATATATTGGTCCTAACAAAACTGTAAATTAATAATTATTAAAAAAAATCATATATATATAAAGTTCATACATACTTGTAACTTGTACGAATTCAATTAATTAAATTAAGGCCATACATAATTGAAATTTGTCCTAACGAAACTAACTTATAACTTATTCAAAAACAATGAACTTAACAAATTCAACTAATTTGTGAATGTGAATTCATAAAATGTTAATTGAAACTTGTTTTTCTAATTTATTTTTCATCTCTAACTAATATACATTATAACTAGTATGTTGAACTTAAAAATTTAAAAGTCATACGTAAAACCTCTTTAAATTAATAAATTATTAATTTATCGATATAATAATATCTCCATTTAAATTAATAAAATATCTTAAACATCATTAATTTATAGAGGTTTTACTGTATAAGCAAATTTCAACCTGTTAAAAGAATCGAGTCGGCCCATGAGTTAAGTTTAAAGGAATTATCACTAGCGTAATATCAAGGGTGCGCCAATATAGGGTGAAAGCTAAAGATACGAATATAGTTTTTTAAAACAGACGATGTACGCAATGAACTTTGAAAATTATCATTGTACGCAAAATACTTTCAAATTTGGAACGATGTACGTAATATGACCGGGAACTAGTAGGTTACCAGGTCACAAAGTTTGAAAATTAGCAGAAATGGTCCTTGTGGCTTGCGTTGACTTTCACCGGTCATCCCTTCACTTTTTTTTCAGTTAAAAAAGTTACAATAATGGTCCTTAAGGTTATTGACTTTCAGATTTAGTCCGTTTTTATACTTTTTCACCCGTTCTCTTACGCTTTTATCTGTTTTTGTCCGTTTTTCTTACGTTTTCATCGGTTTTCATCCGTTTTTGTCCATATTTTTTTACCTTTTTTCAGATTTTTGTCCGTTTTTATCTATTTTTCTTACGTTTTGTCTATTTTTATTCGTTTTTGCTCGTTTTTGTCCCTTTTTTTTTTTTTTTTTTTTTTACATTTTATCCGTTTTTCTTACATTTTGTCTGTATTTCTTACGTTTTTGTACTATTTCAACATATTGAAAATTCTTTTCAAAAAGAAAAAAAATTTGAAAAAATTTGAAAAAAAAAATTCCAAAAAATAAAATTGGAATTTTTTTTGCAAATTTGGAAAAAAAAATCCAAAAATATTTTTAAAAAAAATTGGAAAAAATTTCTGAAAAATTAGAAAAAAGCAGACAAAACGTATGAAAACCGATAAAAGCGTAAGAACGGACAAAACGTAGAAAAAGCGAATAAAAACGTAAGAAACGGATGAAAAAGTATAAAGCAGACTAAATCGAATGTCAATAACCATAAGGACCATTCTTAACTTTTAAAAAAAAAGTTAAGGGTGGCGTGAAAGTCACGCATAAGCCGAACCATTTCGCCAATTTCAAACTTTGTGACCTTGTAACCTACTAGTTCCGGTCATATGCGTACATCATTCAAATTTGAAAGTATTTTACGTACAATGGTAATTTTCAAAGTTCATTGCGTACATCGTCTGTTTTGAAAAACTATGTTGCGTATATTTAGTTTTCACCCGCCAATATATTAACTATACTTTCAACAAGAATAGAGATGGTAAAAATATTCGCATTTGATGGGGATACGATCTGTAAACCGATTTGACCGGAGAATCCGTGAGTTGATAGGGGATACAAATGGGGAGGGGGAGTCCTCGATTATGAAACCGTGGATGAGGCGAGGATACAGGATACTATAATTCCCAAAACATGAACCTAACCTCGAATTTTTTTGGTATACACAAAATTTATACTCCTATGTATGTGGTTGGTCTTTTAACTCAGATTGTGTGGCTTAACCGAGGTATTCTTGGTATTCCCATATCCAACCATTCCCTGACCGCTACCAAACTTGTACCTAATGAGGTTTAAACCCGACCTTTATTGAGAAGATCAAATACCTTACCACTAAGTCATTTGATACTAGATTTACAAATATGTAATATGTATACGAACATAATATGTACTGTATATGATTATTAGATGGATCTATATAAGCATATGTGATACCCCTCACTCTTGGATTATAAGTTCACTTTCATAGTTACACGCAGTTCAAGAAATTCTTATTAATTACATTTTTCATCAATCAAATATCATCTTTATTTATTAAAGTCTATTTTGATTGACTGCAATATTAAAGTGAACAAGTATTTTGAGACAATCCAAAATAGAAACATGCACTAATAAATTGAGAGCCACTCTTTTTATATAGAGACACCACCAAAATGCCTTACAAGTAAATATCGGCTTAGACCAATGCTAATGGTCCATCTCCCCCGGTGCCCGCACAACCCACCCTAACCGCGTTCCACCCCAATCATTTCAATGTTTCAGTTTGCTTGGCAACCGAAAAATTGGGCACATTTCCCCCTATTTTTTGAAAGTTGGAGATTTGAACAAAAAAAAAAGTCTCAAAAAACACCTTTTTTTTTCATACTTCTCTTATCCAATATACCAACTCAAACAATGTCTCAAAAAAACTCTCAAAATAAAATACCAAAACCCTAATTACAACCAAACGTTTCGATAACAACAATCCCAAATTCATTTTACACGGCCATTCAACACCGATTAATTTCGGTAACCAATCAATGCCTTCACAAAATCAATTTTACCCACCTAATCCTTATTCGGCTCAATTTTATAACTAACAAGCACAAAGTCAATTGTATTATCCACATATGGCATCACTACCGTATAACCAACATTCTCAATCTTCACTGATCTCGCCATTTAATCTTGATGATGATCTCGAGCCGTTATGGGGTGCCCCTTCTCAACCTTCTGAACCCTTTTCGGCTCAAGCTTCGGAAGGTCCATCCCAACCCGTTCGTTCTCTCTCCCGTCGAGGAGGTGGCGGTGTTCGTCAAAAGGAAGTATACAAAAAGGCCGAAATTATCCAAGAAAAATGACAAAAGGGAGAATGAACATGAAGCGCTGAGGAAGAGATAGCTTTGTATAAAGCTTCGGTAGATGTGTCCGAGAGTAGCGCTAAAGGAAATGCTAGAAAGGATAATGGGTTTTGGACGGATGTAATTGCATACCTTGTGAATGAATTGAAAGAGGAGAAACATTCATACGATGCTTGCAACTCCAAATGAAAAGGGATGCTTCGTCCTAAAGTTTCTCATTTTTCTGCGATTTGCAATTTGAAATTGAGGCCAAAGAGTGGTGCATTTGAAGTGGACTATATGGATTTAGCACATAGAAAGTATCGTGCTACTTACGGTGCACCCTTCACATTGTTTGAGTGCTGGAAGATTTTGAAGGACCACCCCAGATGGCAACATGTAGAAATGCCAAATTTTTAAAAATCCAAATCAAGTGGTTCCAAAAAATCTAGGACATCAGAAAGCACCTCACACGAACTAGGTGACTCAGCACATTTTGGTTTTGATCTGAACGGCGAAACAGATGATTAAAATGATGTAAGGTTCATGAGGTTCCACCTATGGGATGAGACAAGGCAAAGAAGAAAGCATTAGCCTCTGATGCTCATTAGCAAGGATCAACCTCAGTTCGTTGTTGACCCTGCTCTTTATGAGACATTGCTCAATAAATGGTCAGATGTCGCGTTCCCATTATTTACTCAAAGGCATGAATCTTCAGCTTCATATTTGAAAATAATGGAACAGGATTTGGAATTGGAGAAACTAAAGCTTGAAAGGAAAGAAAGAATGGAAGAAAAGCGGCTTGCTTAACAACGGAAAATTGAAGCACAGAGGCTTGCACATAAGAGACAACAACTTCAGTTTTAACGTGAACATCATGGATGACAAAAACCAGAAAAAATAAAGAAGGACATCATGTACTCAGGGGCGGAGCCAGAACTTTATTGTCGAGGGGGCAAAATATGATAATTTTTAAAAAACTACACTAAAAATTGATCCGTTGAGGGGGCAAATTACAAAAATAACCGAAATTTTTTGAAAATTTACACTACATTTTTTTTTTTGCCGGGGGGTCACACGACCCCTCAGAGCCCCTTTGTCTACACACTTGCATGTACTACACTGCATCACATGAGCATTTGACCGAAAAAGTACTAGAGACGTGGTTGGCCTTGAAGCAACAAATCAAAGAGCGCCACAATTTTGCCAGAACTTTATTATCGAGGGGGCAAAATATGATAATTTTTAAAAACTACACTAAAAATTGATCCGTTGAGGGGGCAAATTACAAAAATAACCGAAATTTTTTGAAAATTTACACTACATTTTTTTTCGCCGGGGGGTCACACGACTCCTCGGACCCCCTTTGTCTACGCCACTGCATGTACTACACTGCATCACATGAGCATTTGACCGAAAAAGCACTAGAGACGTGGTTGGCCTTGAAGCAACAAATCAAAGAGCGCCACAATTTTAGACTATTAGTTTAAGTTTGTTTTTGTTTTAAACTTTTAATCGTAAAGATTTTTTATTTTTTTTTTAAATTTTTTTCGAATTATTATTGTAATATATATATATAGTGAAACTTTATTTTCAGAACCTACTTTAAATACGAGAACTGCGAGAATCTTTTTTAGACCATTAGATTGTTTTATGGATGAGATGACTTGTGACATTATTGTAAGAGCACTTACAACGGTAACGCCATAACGGCGTTAAAAGCGAAATAACGGCGTTATGGCCGTTACCCCCATTGTAGCAACGGCGTTAGGGGAAGGCAAGGGTACCAGCGTTGGGGAGGCAACGTGTGTTAGGGGAGGAAAAAAAATCGGAATTGTTACAAAACAGGTCCCTCTAATGAAGAAGATGATGGTTTGTAGTTTTTTTTTTAGCTTTACAGGTGTGTGTGCACTGTGTGTGTTTAAGGAAGAAGAAGAAATAGTAGTACCACTTGTGGGTCTGCGTTTGTGTTTGTGGACCATTTTTTTTTTTTTTTTTTTTTTTTGTTTGTTATTTTAGTTTTATAATTTTATTTAATAATATAAAAATATTATTTGTATATTAATTTAATAAACGAAATATTAGTTCACGTTTAATAAATGAAGTGTTTGTTTTAGTTTAGGGGTTGAAGTTGAAAATATGAAATGTTATTGGTGTTATTGATGTTATTGGGATGTTATGGTTGTGGGTGTTTTTTGAGGATGTTAATGTTAAATGTTAAAGCTGATGTGGCGCTGACGTGGACGGTGTTATTGGTGTTATGGTGTTATTGTTGTAAGTGCTCTAACTAATGTAATTAAAAGGAACCTAATTATTTTGAAAACCCGTCGCATATTTTTAGGATCCATCCAATGAATTCGTGCATCTCTTTTTCCTCTCACACAACTCCCTCTCAAACCCTAATTATCCTCTCAGCCACAACAAAATATTTAGAAAAAAAAAATTGTTGATCCACGAAAGGAGTATTAATTATATGGAAGCATAAAACAAGATATGACCAATTCAATCAGGAATATGTTTCGCTCGAGCTGTTGGTGCTTGGAATATGCTTGTATTGCTGCGTAGCCATTGGAACTGCTGTGTGCGGGTAAGTTCACTTGTGTTTTTGTTTCAAGTGGTTCTAGATCACATCCATATCTTTGAACGATTTACATTCTTTATGATTCGTGTGATCGACATGAGTTTTTGGATGCAACTTTTTTTTATTTCTGGAAATTTGAAACGTAAGTCATATCAGGGTGAAATATTTTGGTTTCACTTGATTCACTAGCCTTAATTAAACATGTCCATACCTATTGGTGTGAGCCCAAACCAAAATAATGTAAATACACCTAAAAAGACTAGCCGGGTACCCGCGCACAGCGGCGGCGATAAGTATAGTTATATGTGTTTGCTTACCCGTTTAGTGAATTCGTTTCACAACACTTCGAATGTATATGTGTTAGTTGTAAGTGTTTGTTTGGGTTACGTAACTTTCCGTAGCTTTCAGCGACATCATTATTCCCGCATATAAAAATACCTTCGCAATCTCTTACGCGTCAAACACTACCCTAAAAGTATATGATTTTGACGAATCAAGATTATATTAATTGAAATAAATGAAATAAAGGTTAAAGTTGTAAAAATTTGAATTAAAATAAAATAAACCCATTAAAAATATAAAAACTAAAAACTCATAAAAATATATCAAAATGGATATAAGTAAATAAAAATAAAGATGAATTTTTAGTTGAGAAATGACACATGTCATTTTATAATTGGAGCTCTTTATCTTAATTTTTAGTGGTTAGGAGTTAGGTTTGGAGTTTGTTAGAAGTTAGGCTTTTGTTAAGAAGTGACACATGTCATCTCATGATTGGAGCTCCTTATCTTAATTTTTGGTTAGAAAAACTCTTTCCATAATAAGCAAGTAAAAAAGTCTTAATTTTTAAGCATTCTAATTTTAGAAGGCCTAAATGCATTATAAAGTAGTATAGATATGCATCAATTATATGGGCAGTACCTATCTCGAATTATTTACAAAGTTTGACCATTTGTAAAAATTGTTAAGGGTTTGTAATTTGTGTTAATTTCAGGAAATATAAAAAATTGAAGATTTCAATGTAAATTTGATAAAGCCATTGATTAACTTTTGATTACTGATTTAATTCTAATCTTAATTCGTTTAATGTATTTAATGATGGTTTTAAACTTGATTATTTGAACTTTGACCATTGGAAGTAACCTCCAGATTTGAACAATTTTTTTAATGCGTGATATATGTTTTTATTTATAGTTCGAAATCTGAATATGGGAAGTCAATGCTCGTGTTCATAACACAACGTCACCGGTGCGAGAGCTAGTAGGTCACACTAAAGGTATACTAGTTATTGATTATCTTTAATCTTAGATATTGATTTTGGTAAATATTGCATGTGTAAGTTCCGATTTATGTACAAAGGTTGTGCCCACTATTTTGGTAATGTTCATATAATGATAAATTAATGCATTACTAATCGTTGTTTAGTGTAAGTGCTCATCAATTTTATTTAATAAAGTGATGCAAAATTGTCTAAAGGATTGAGGCTTAACTAATACTGAATTTTGGAGGTTTGTTTTTTTTATAAAGTTATATTTTTTAGGGCAAATTGTCGGCATCGAAGTTGCCACCTTATCCTTTTGTTAGCATCAAACTTTTTTTTTTCCTATTGTGGCCCTAAACTTGTCTAATTTTGCTTTTGTAACACAAAGCACACTTAACTATATTAACCTCCCTAATCACTCTAAACATGGTTTAATCAGATTTCTTGTCTTTTTTTGTTTTGTACAAAAGTGTATCTTTAGGGGTTTCTTGAAATTATTACAAACATTAATAACTCCCCACTTTCCCCAATTACCTCATACCCGTTAAAAATTCCAAGCCCTAACTTCATCACCCCAAAAAATTGACCGTTTTCCTTTGCCATATTTGATGCTTGTTTCGTTAGTTCAGGTAAACAATCTTATGATTTATTTGTTATTTATCTGTTTTGATCAATCTTTTAACCATGGATAAAACCCTAATTTCGTTTTTCTCAATTATGTGCCGAGAATGATACCAGTGCAATTTGCATCAATTTGATGTACACAATGATGGATATTTTAGGCATTTGCCTCTACACTACGCGGACGGGGTGATTCTTAACATGTGTGCTCCAAGGATGCCTATCTTAGATTTCTTGAATTCTTGGAAGAAAAAGTAGGTAATTACTTTCAAGGTTTGTATTATAAGGTCCCTGATGATGAAATAGACAAAGGTTTAGTTAGAGTAACTAATGATAAGGAGATAGAACACATGTTTGATGTTGCTCAGTTGATTGGTAGGATTGAAATATATCTTGATCACAATGATATGGATCGTCAGTATTTATGCAAGCGAGATACCACTTTTATGGATGAGTCTGTTGCTAAAGCAAAGGCTCTCCCAAAGAATGCTGCAATGACATTTCATTAGATGAGTTGGTTAATTGGGCTGAGACAGAGGTTGACCATACTAGGAAGGTTAATGAACCAGAGGGTGAGAACATTAGGACTAGTGTAGAGGGTGATGAAAGCATGCCTAGTGTAGAGGGTGATGATGTGCAGACTAGTATAGATGGTGATGATATTAGGCCTAGATCAGGTGTGGATAAGGGCAAAGGGAAGGCTAGTGTAGTTGAGAACATTGATGTAGAAGATCCTACGGTTGCACATGAGTTGCAATTACTAGATGAGGTAGTACAAGTTAGATTGTGGAGGCCTAGTGAACAGGTGGATGATAGTAGGCCTAGTGTAGAGGTGAGGATTTGGACTAGTATGGATGGTGATGATCTGGGGTCTATATCGGTGTGGATAAGGCCAGGAAGGTTATAGAGGATGAACCGATGGTGAGTTTGATGATGTCTTTGATAGTGACAATGACGATGGATATGGTTGAATAAATCGGTTGAGTATCTAAGTCCTGGTGAAGAGGAGGTTATAGAACTTAGGAAAAGAATCAAAGCCAATAGATTGAAGGAAAGTGAGTCTTTGCGAGAAATGAGTGACAAATCCATCAATGTACCTCTAATAACCGTAGAAGTGAGAGTTTGATGGAACATGATATGTTCATGAACAACTTGATGAGAAGGTTCTGACCATCGAAGGTAGTTCAAATGAAGATCCTTTTATTTGTGTGGAGAAGCGTTGACAGATATCCGGTCTATGATGAAACTAGTCATTGGAGACGAGGCATCCAAAGGTATTATCTAGTTTGTTTTTCAAATACGATATTGTTTATGAATTTTGGTTAAAAACATTTTTTTTATTTGTAAATGCAGATTGGTGAAAAGTATGCCAATGTTGGAAAGTTTAAAGAGTGTTTAACCTACTATGCTTTGGCAAATGGCTTTTCCTTGTGGTATGAGAGGAGTAACACTAAAAAGGTTGTGGCAAAATGTGGACGAGAGACCACCAGTTGATTGATCTTGACAAAGGTAAACAAAGGAAGAAAAATAGATATCCTAGTGTTAGTTCAGATGAATTACTGTTGTCCTTGGAGATGTTATGCTAGGTGGATGAATAATGAGAAACATTTGGATACATTCTTTAATTGATGAACACACATGTGTTAGGAACTTCCAATTTGGTTCATTAGTAAACTATAAGTGGATAGGAACAGTATTTGGTAGTAAGATTAGGGATAACCACGAGATTAAGTTGAATGCTATAGGCGGCCTAGTGATGAAAAAGTATAAGTGTAAGGTATCCTCAAATCAATGTTCAAATGCTAAGAGGTTTGCCTTGACAGTAATCGATGGATGATCATTATGCATTCTTTGAGATCATATGGAAGGGTTTTAGATTCAAATCCACGGTCTCTTGTCAAATTAGGAGTGGCTGGAACCACAGGGGTTTGTCCCAACATTGAAAAGAGGTTGGAGTGGTTAAAAGACCAACAAAGGTAAGTCTCTATTACAAATTAAAGTTATTTAAACATGAACTAGTTTGAATTGTCACTAATAACTTTGTTTGATTGTAGGTTTTGGCATATTATCCCTGCTGGTGGGAATGTGTTTGAGGTGGTCGAGGAGTGAGGCATTCACAGTTTATGAACCAAGTAGGACTTGCACATGTCGAATGTGGCATTATCGGTATACCTTGTGTCCATGCAACAAAGGTAATTCTATACATAAACAAGGTTTGAGAGCTATGTGCACGATTGGTTTAAAACTTACCAAGTACTATGACACATATAACCATTTCTTGAAACCGGTTGGTGGTATTGATTTCGGCTGACCAGTATATGTACTCTGTTGTATTGCCTCCCAAACAAAAAATGCAGGTAGGCCAAGAAAGGATCAGATCAAAGGGTGAAGGTGGTAGCTCAATTAGGTATCTAAGGTAGGTTCTGAGATGACATGTTCTATATGCCACAAACCTGGTCACAACAAAAAAGGATGCAAAGAAAATATTGTGTGCGGGTCAAAAGGCTGGGAATGTATGCAGGTCAAAGAAGAAAACTTGTGGGTCAAAGAGGAAAAATGTTGGGTCAAATGAGACTAGTGGGTCAAATAAAAAGGCTTGTGGGTTTAGTGGAACTGGTGGGTCAAACTGGGTAGCTCAAGTGGGTCAAAGGTATTATCTTACTTTTATTTCAACTGCATACATTGTTTTATACTTTTGGTTTTAACCATTTGTTGTATTTAGGCCAAGCAGGTTGGTGGGTCAAGTGGGACAAATAGGAGGGGGTTGAAAAGAGGATGCATTATGCAAAATGGTTTGGTGACCAAGATGCAGTGCAGAACAACCTCAAGTTGAAGCAGATGATCAACACGAAGATGCAGTGAAGAGCCACAAGTTGACCATGAGGAACAACCTCAAGTTGAGCATGAGGAACAACCTCAAGTTGACCAAGAAGGCAGCGGTGAAAACCCTCAAGATCACAATGAAGACGGCCAAGTTCAAGCGAGATTGAAATGGCGCTACTCAAGTTGAACACATGCAAGTGAAATAGATCAGACTCAAGAACATGTTCAGCACAAGTACAAGAACAACCTCAGCGACACCATTTGCAAAAAGGATGACTAAACTGAAAGTAAGGAGGCCTAGTGAAAGAATCCGAAATTAAAGTTGGCAAAGCAGTTGGATGACCGAGGCGGCACTATAGACTCACCTTTGGAATTAGATGATGCTTGAACAACAAGGAACTCCATGTGCCCTTTTTGTATATCTTTTGTGGGCAACTAATGTAAACTATGATAACTTAATTTGGGTATGTAATATGTCTAGATAACTAGTGTTAATAGGTCATGACCATCAACCAATAGCCCATTTTGTAAATCTTTTTAGGGCACTAACTGATGGTCATTTTGGTGTGTAATATGGGTAGAACATATAGCGGCCCTATTGTTACAAGTTTATGTAATGACCATCTCGTGGCCCATTTTGTACATCCTATGAGGGCAGTAAAAAGATGGTCATTGTTAAACTACCAAGTTTAATGAAATATGCGATTTGTAACTATGTTTTGTTATTAGTTTCCAATTTTGTTTATATGCGATTTTTTACCATTGTTTATATGCATTCTTTGTTTGCGATAAATGCACTTGTTATCCTTTATGCACACATATATATGAAGAAAGTCAATGAGACATAGGCATCCTATTTGCAGTCTTTCTTTATGCAGCCTATATACACATTGATAAGGCAGTCAATGAGACATAGGCTATTTGCAGTCAAGTTGATATCTGTTTTTTATGCAGTCAATGAACATACTATTTGCATCAATGAGACATTGGTTGTTTGGATCATTGTAAATTTAATGACAATCCCAACCATTTGTTTGAAGACAATTTGTCCTTATAAAATCCAATGAACCAATACCATATCCCACACATCTTCTACTCATATCTGTGTATCTAAACAAAATTCCTATTAACATGAGTTCAGGCAAGAGGATAATGTCCAGCAACCACCAGTGCTGTAACAACTTGATACTAACCATTTTCATAAATACTAACCATATACCAGGAACTCTAACAACTTTAATGCACATTTCCTTTATGCATTTACTTGACTTTTTATTTATTTCAGAGATAATAACCATTTCAAGCACCACGAAGTCTTGAACAAGGTGGTTCGAAGGAGGCCCATGGGGAGGTTACTTTCCACCATTGCAGCATTGAAGAGCCGTTCCTATTGAATGGAAAGTTGGTTCCAGCTCAAGTCAAGTTGAAGAAAATGATGATGAGGAGGTGCCACTGCTGCAAGCGACTTGCCAAGCTTGCTTTTGATGCTAGGCAAAGTTCTGGATTGCCTAACAAGGCAACTTGTGCTGAGATGGGCATCAAAGACTGGGTTGCCAAGCCTATCATCAATGAATTGAGACTAAGGGGAAGGGGAAGAGGACAAGGTCTAGGAAATGAGTGGTTTCGAACTCCTGAGTGGTTTTATGGCTTTTGTAATGTTAGTGGTATGGCTTTAGTAAGCCCTAGAATAAATCTATGTAATGCGTCCTATGTAATCCTTTGACTATGGTTGCAGTCCTGTGTAATATGACTATCTATCACGTGTGCATACCATACTAACCATAGAACAATTCAAAACATTTACAAAACTAAAACATTGACATTCATTATCCAAAGTTAACTTTTAACAATTAAAAATACTACATTAACAACTGAAAAAGAACTAAATCAGTTGGATAGTTTCATACCAAACCAAACACAAATGAAACATAACACTCCTAACATCATCATAAACAACCTATCATACAATTCAAGTTTTGACTTTCCAGCCTTCACCTCCTCTTCCAATCTTGTCTTTGTAGCCTTTAACTCCTCTTCCAACCTTGCCTTATCCAAAGCTAGAGCTTCAATCATTGGTGCACTTTCAACACCTCTATGCCTTTGAAAGAACCCATATACCAAGTCCTTGTAGTATTCACTAGGAAGGTCTACATCCAGAAATTCATAGACGCGACATTGAGCACATTTTACAAACCTCTTTCCAGGATTTGTCCTTGTGGTTGATGTTTGGACTCTCAGTTGTCGTTCACACTTACAGAAATGTTCAATCTTACCTCCAACTACGCGTGATTGTCTGAGAAGATGAACTACTCATATTTTGGGTTCTTGATTTCAAAGCGGAGTGGGGAAAATATTGCAGCTATGGTTTGGGTTTGGGGGAAAGGGGGGGGTTATTAATGTTTGTAATAATTTCAAGAAACCCCTAAAGATACACTTTTGTACAAAGCAGGGGCCAAAAGACAAGAAATCTGATTAAACCATGTTTAGAGTGATTAGGGAGGTTAATTATAGGTTAAGTGTGCTTTTGTGTTACAAAAGCAAAATTAGACAAGTTTAGGGCCACAATAGGAAAAAAAAAAGTTTGATGCTAACAAAAGGATAAGGTGGCAACTTCGATGCCTTTTCAGACAATTTGCCCTATTTTTTATGGTTTAATCTATACCGATAGTTGTAGGCTTGGTTCAAAATTGGATCTTTATAGCTTACAATTAGTTGTGGGTTTAATCTATACCGGTAGTTGTGGGTTTGGTTCAAACAAACATATATGTTTTGTGTTTGGATTATAAAACATATATGTTTTGGAATGATACATATATGTTTACGTATAAAACATCAGTGTTGTAAAAATCGGCCTTGGCGGCCGATATGGCGGCGCCTAGGCGGTTGGCGGCGGTCCAACGCTACGATTTTTGGCATATCGGTCTAATTTGGCGTTTTGGTCAAAATCGGTCAGAAATCGGTCAAAATCGGAGCTTGGTGGTCAAAATCGGCCTTGGCGGCGGTTTGGTCAACGTCGGTCAACGGTGGTCAACGCCGGTCAAGCGCGGTCAACTTCAATCTGGGTTTTTTTTCAAATTCACGGAAATTAACTCCGATTTTATTGATTTTGTTCTAATTTAAGCTAGTTTTTATAATTAATCTTGCTAATATTCATTTCTTTAATAAATTCCTTTGTAATTTAGGGTCACCGCCATGGCGCCGCTAGGCGCCGCTATAGCGTATATGGCGGCAAGGGTCGGCCAACATGCCACGCCGGCGATTTTACAACCTTGTAAAACATATATGTTTTGTGTTTTGTATTATAAAACATATATGTTTTGTGTTTATGATTAAAAAACATGTTTACATCATTAGTTTAATATACACAAGATTTGTGATTAATTTTCGTTTCTTATTTGTTTGTGGTTTAATTCTTTCCGTGCATCCTTGTTTCAGATCGATTGATGAAGATGATGATATCATTTAAGATCGGGAAGTGGATGAACACGATTATACATGAAGATAATTTGCGACTTTTGAAAATAAAGTGCCCATATATATATATATATATATATATATATATATATATATACTAGCATAGTACCTACGCAAAGCAGCGGATTCGAAGGCGAATGTTATTTAACGATTTGATTATAGGTACACGTCGGTGAATGTTTTTTAACGAATGTTGCTCGAGTCGAATTGAATTGAATTTGAGTTTTTCTTTTTGAATGAGTAAGATTAAAACGTTACAAAAGAAAAAAGAAAATAATAATAATAATAAATAAATTTAAAAAAAAAATGCTTGATGTTGCTTATTAAAATAACCAATAGAAAAAAAATCAAATAAACAACAAATTTGTAAGGCTTGTATAAACAATTGCAAAAGTTGTATATGTATTTTAGTTATGCAATAGATGTCGTTTATGCATATTATTTGGTTGTACATTAAATGAATAAAAGTCTATTTTAGTCTAGTGGTTGGAATACTTTGCTTTTACCTAAGAGACCTAGGTTTAAATCTTGCCACTATCTATTTTTTTAAATCTTATATAATTCCAAAATTAGCAAGTGTTGAATCTGAAATTTTTAAGCCTTCCATAAATAGAATGTCCCAAATGCTTTATATAGTAGTATATATATATATATATATATATATATATATATATATATATATATATATATATATATATATATATAGAGTGATTATATGCAGTACCATTCTTAGATACTGATACTTTTACGATACCATTTTAAAAGAATCTAGACCATAGGATCATTTGATCAATGGTTAATATTACATAGTGGCATTTATGTAAATAAATAGAATTTTTTTTTGGCTGAAAAACGTTTTAGAAGGGCAAATATGGTATTTTGCTTTTTACATACACACAACCGCTTCCAAAACACTACCATTTTTGCAAAAAAAAACCGTCAAGTTGCACCATGATAAGAGGGAAATTAAATTTCCCTTGATTTTCTCACTATTTTCAACAAGTCTTATCATCATCAGTTAAATCAAAATCTAAAAACAAACCCACACACATAATAATTCATCACACCGAAAAACACACACACAAAACATTCATCATCGGTTTAAATCTGAGAAACATGGGGTATCATAAAATTTATATTTTTAATCTTTAAATTATGATTTTGTTTTGCTTATTTTGATATTATTAACATAAATGCAACAATATTTTATCAATAATTGAAACGGAAAAAAAAATTAAGATGCATGTGTGTTAAATAATTGAAACGGAAAAAAAAAGGTAATTTATTCTTGACATTGTGTAATTAGGTATTTTTAATTTTTCAGTTGATTTGTTTTTTGAATATTCTTTTATGTTTAGTAAAGTATATGACATTGATTTATGAACATATATGTTTTTATAAGGTTAAAAGATGTGCGAGTGTCATTTGATGATGGTAAAAATGGGTCAATTTCTAATATTTTTCTGAACATGATGCATTTTTTTGAAAATATGATGTTATTGGGTATGAGTTAGTAACATAGGTGTTAGCTGTGTTGTTGTTTGGTATGGGAGTTAGATGTAAAACTGATGTTAAATACGATAGTAACATAGCTGCTACATTTGTTGTTATTGCCTATGGGAGTTAGATGTAAAAAGAATGTTAAATGCGTTAGTAACATATGAGCTAAATTGATTATTATAGGGTATGGGAGTTAGCTGTAACATAGGTGCTACTTGATTAACGAACATATATGTTGGTATAAGGTTAAAAGATGTGCCAGTGTCATTTTCTTTTATGTTTAGTAAAGTATGTGACATTGATTTATGGACATATATGTTTGTATAAGGTTAAAAGATGTGCGAGTGTCATTTGATGATGGTAAAAATGGGTCACTTTCTTATATTTTTATGAACATGATGCATTTTTTTGTAAATATGATGTTATTGGGTTTGGGACTTAGCTCAAAAACTGATGGTAAATGAGTTAGTAACATAGGTGTTAGGTGTGTTGTTGTTTGGTATGGGAGTTAGATGTAAAAAGGATGTTAAATGCGTTAGTAACATAGCTGCTACATAGGTGTTAGAGGGTTAGTTGTTAGGTATAATTTGCATTTTTGAAGTTTTAAGGACTGTTTGGCATTAGGCTGTCAATCAGTGTTAAAGGTTTTGATGATGGTTAAGCTTTGAAACTTGAGTCTCTATTTAGTTAGAATTAGCAATACTTGTAATTCATTTGCATGTTAGTGTAGTGAAAAGTCAAAATCAACTTAAACTTGTCCTTAAATTCATATCAGTTAAGTTTTTAGATTCCAAAAACAGCATTTATGTTTAGAATTAGATAAATTAGCTAGCTCTATTTTAATTTCATCTTAATACATCAATATCAGTTTACTAGATTGAATCAAAACTCATTTTGGTCAAATTCTCAACTCTGTCATAAATAATCAAAGTGAAAATCAGGTTTTTGGCAAACAGTGCTAAATGTGTTAGTAACATAGGTGTTATGGGTGTTGTTGTTTGGTATGGGAGTTAGATGTAAAAAGGATGTTATAGGGTATGGTAGTTAGATGTAACATATGTGCTACTTGAGTAACGAACATATATGTTTGTGTAAGGTTATAAGATGTGCAGTGTCATTTCAGTAATCTGCATGTGTCAAAATGTAGGGAAAATGAACAAAAATTTGCGTGTGATATGTGGTCAACATATATGTTATCAACATGTGTACATTTTTAATTTTATCAACATGTTGCGGGGATAAGCGAAAGAATACAAAAACGAGAAGAGGAAAGAAGGTGGTTGATACTAACACTAGAAAAGATAAGAAACCCAAGGTGGAAATACTGAGGACATTAAGCGAGAACCTAGTAACCCGGCATCGAAAAAAATATGCTCACCTAGTAAACCTGTTCAAACCATTAGCGAACTACTTTTCAATGTAGGTCTAGCCCAAAAAGCTTGTACCTAGCTTGTGGGAATCTTATGACGCACCAAATAGCGTGTTTGGAAAAGATGGGATTTGGGGAGGTTGTTGGTATGCAAACGGATAGTATTCCTGCTAGGATAGGATTGTATGTTGTAGATAAGTTGGATGTTCAAAAGATGGAGATTAGATTAGCATCGTGGTCAATCAAAATAACTAAGGACTTGATAGCAGAGATGTTAGGTGTGAAAAATGAAGGAAGAGATATAGAAGCGGGTGAGGAAATAAGAGATGCAGAAATGATAGCGAGATGGAGAAGTCAATATGAGGGAGTTGCGGAAATTAAGCCTGCAGATGTTAAGTTTAGAATAAGACAATCAAGGGAAGCAGATATGAATTTCAAACTAAAATTTGTGGTGCTGTTTTCTTCTTTAATGGGTAGGTGAAGAATAAAGGCCGTGTGATTTAAAGATACTTGATTACATTAGCCCGGAACGAACCTTTCGAAATAAACCGTGCGAGTATATTTGGAAGAGTATTAAGAAATGCAAAATAGGATGGACGAAAGGAAAGAAGGATAACTTCTTTCTTGGTCCACTAACGTTTCTCACTGTAAGTAAATGTGTTCCATATTGTTGGTACAAATTTATGTTATCATTGGTTATTGGAAAAAATACATATTAACTGAATTATTATAACGTGAATGAATCAGTTGTGTTACGTTGATGGTACAAAGTGCAACACTTTTAAAGTTGCACGAAAGAGACCACCAACCAGGGTATGGACACATGAGCTGAGTGAGCGGGAAGATGCGGAAGTTGCTTACGGAGGAATTGGGAAGGGAGATCTTGAAGATCCGTTTGTTGAGGAAGATCAGGAACCGCCACCAGTTAATATAGAGGTAATATGTTAGAAGATTGATAATACAATGTATTTTTGTGCATGAATGTTGGATAAAGACATAATGAACTTATGAATTACTTTGTGTAACAGGGATGTTTGTGGGTCATAAACAAGTATGTTAAAGACATGGAGAAATTAGGGAAAGATTTTGAAAGGACTTTGGAAGCTGCAGTGAAGATGTCCGAGGGGGCGATGAGTTGCAAGTGTTAGTTGAACAATATAGAGCAAGTTAGGAATCTGACAAAGATCCGTTAGTACACCATCAAGCATTTCTAACATAAATGTTACGATGGGAAGGACAGAAGAAAGGGGAAAAGATGTTGAAAAAGAAAAAGGCAATGTAAGCATTGAAGATTTTGTAGATGAAGGATCTCGAGTAAAGGAAAAACAAAGTGGGCGATGATGGAGCAACAATGGAACCAATGGTAGAGTGGGGTCCGGAAACACAAAAGCTGGTTGTGGAGAGTATTGTGAGCTTGTGAATATGGGTTTGACTCTCGGGCGTTTATTGGACCATTGACGCAAGAGGCTTTTGTAAAATAGTACATTGAAGTTGATCGCATTACAATTGAAAAAGCAAAAGCCAATGATGATCTGGATTATGGTCCAAGTTTTAGTCTTGGTTTGACTCCACTTTACAACAGCGAGGAAGCGTTGGTGACCCCGGATGCTTTGAAGGACATTTTAGTGATATCAAGTCCGGTGCCTATAAGTTTTTGCCCACCAAGAGGAGTAGCAGGTAACCAAGCGGTGCCTAAAGAAAAACGGCAAACATCATTGACTCAAGCAATGAGGTCACCATTTGAAAAAAGAATTTTGGAAGCTGAACCGAACTACACGGCAGATGAAATTAAGGTCGGGAAGTACCTTTTTCTGAAACATGCATATGATATGTCGTAAGTAAATTATTACATGAAATTTAATATTATGCATATATGTTCTTTGAAAGACAGTAAAAGAATATCTTATCAACATTGTTTATTTTTGGTTTTAATAGTGAGGTCCTGTACATGTCAATATGTGGTCGAAAGTTATCAAGAGACCAGTTGCACGACCTGGGTGAAGAATATGTTGAAAATCACATCTTTGGACGCTTGGGCGGTTGTTATGAATTCAATGGAGGATTATAAAAGCCAAGACTCTCCTTTGAGATTGTTTTTGCCAACATATGTAGTGGTAAGACTATTTGTGATGTATATTACATTTATTTGAATTTAAAAAAATTACTTATATGTAATAAAATAAAATGCAGGATAATAAGAGTTTTTCTGATGAGCCATATGACAACAATCGGTTACAAGCATTGGTGCAACATATTGAGAAACTGGAAAAAGAATGACTTCAAAACTCTGAAGAACATCGACCTCGTAAGTATATGATGAATATATTTTGGTATTAGAGTAACAAGGTCCTATATATTGAAAGTTATAGTAATAGATGAACGTAATTAGAACATAGTCTGCAACTTGTGCGTATACTCTTGTAAATGTACATAGATGGTGTTATGTGTATATGTGGCTGAAATAGGAAGCGATTGCAATGATTAATCGGTTACTTATATGTGAACTGAATTAGGAAACAGTTGAAATGAAACAGAACATGTATGCATTACCTTTTGATGTAAACTAAAACATATATGTACATAAACTCAAACATGTATGCATTCCCTTTTGATGCAAACAGAACATGTATGCATTCCCTTTTGATGGAAACAGAACATGTATGCATTCCCCTTTAATGTAAAACATAACATGTATGCATTCCCTTTTGATGCAAACAGAACATGTATGATTTCCCTTTTTATGTAAACAAAACATGTATGCATTCCCTTTTGATGTAAACAGAACATGTATGCATTCCCTTTTGATGTAAACTCAAACGTATATGTACATAATTTGAGTAGTAATCTTAGCTGAAATGAATTAGAACATAATTGCACTGTCATGCCTTATGCAATGAATCAGAACTTTATATGTTATTCGAGGACGTAATATGTTTGGACATTGTAACTAATACTTTATTAAAATGCAGGCCTTTTTGCCAGTCGATAATGAAAGACATCAATTTCTACTTGCATTTGATCTGAAATATGGATCTGTGATAATGTTTGACCAAAGAAAGATTGGCAAGAAACCCGAGTAAAGTAAAAGGAAAGCTTAGCAACTTGAGAATTGCAGAGATGCTTGTAAGTAAAATTTACAACAAATGTGTTATTCAATATAGTAGTATAAAGTCATTGAATTGGTAAAGTATATTCCGATACTAACATAAAAATGGTGTACAATGCAGCATTCAGATTTTAGCCGATATCTGTTTAATCTAAGTCATGCTAAAGCTGGTAACTTATTCAAAGCGGAACTGAAGATTGATGAATTTGAAGGTCAAACTGCCAAGGTCAGAAATTATGCAGGTTTGTTTGTGATGCGCGCAGATGGAAACATATATGGGCAAGGGAAAAAGCTTGGAATGGGGACTGGATGGAAATAAAGACAAACTTGAGAAGCAAATGGTCGTGTTAAGGAAAAAGTATGCTACACGTATCTTTGTTGGACAAGAGCAAGTTGTTGATGGGGAAGGTTAGGGCGATATTGAGAGTAACTGCCAGGAGTAGTGCTAAAAAACCCTGTTACCAAACAGGTGTCAAAAGCAAAGTGAATGTCATGGTGTCAAAACATTTAAAAGTCACTCCTTGTGACTTTTGGGTTGTGTCTTTAGATGAATTTGGTTATGACTTGTGTTAGGTTTCTTATGAAATAATTAATAACTGGTACTGCGTGTGTTAGGTTAAGATGTTTTGGTTAACGACTTTATGTCGTTATTTATGACATTCGGTATGTTTCTTTTGAATAAATTGTGTTAGGTTAAAACACCAATGGTTAACGACTTTGTGTCGTTCTTTATGACATGCAGCTTGGTTGTTTATGATATGGTTTGTGTTTTTTTATGTTAATTAGGTTCAAGATTTAAAAACACACATGCGACATATAAAAATTAAAACATGTATGGTTGACTTAAATAAAACTGAATAAGGGGATATAGCCAATGTCCAATTATAGAGACGATATTATAAAAAATGAAAAACATGTATGCGATGAAAATTATGGCTGATTTAAGTCAAAATATATACAGACATATGACCAATGTAAGGTTTGGAATGTATACCATAAGAAATATACATAGATAACATAAGGAGTTGATTCCAAGCACGACTGAGAATAAAATTAGCACGTCTGACAATAGTTGGTACATAACACCAATGTTCATTAACCAAAACATGAATGCTCATTACTTGAGAATATAATTATCACGTCTGACAATAGTTGGTACATAACACCAATGTTCATTAACCAAAACATGAATGCTCATTACTAACAAGTAATAAATGGATCAAAAAGACAATCAAAATCGACTTTTCATTCAATAAAAAAACTAAAAACTTAAGTTTACCTAACCGTAAAACATAAAAATGTAATCATATCCAACTAAAAACTTAATTTTACCTAACCGTAAAACATAAAAAATGTAATCATATGCATAAAAACCGTAAATAAAGAATATAAACCGATTTAACAAAATCGTTTATTCTTCATCATCTTCATCTGTTCTTTCTTCATCATCTTCCTGATCTTGATCATCGTCATCTTCATCATCTTCATCATCAGAACTTGAACTTTCGAGTTCGGGACACCCACGTATGTTATGACCTTTTCCCTTACAATAACTGCATGTCCGCGGTTTGAATGGAATTTTCCTTGATGTTCTTTGTTTTTTACTGCTTTCCCCTTTTCATCCGCACGTTTTATTCTTTTAGATCCTTTGTTGCTAGCTTTTTTAGGATTCTTGATATGAAGTCTTTTAGGTACAGTAACACCAAGCAAATTCGCATACATGGCATCCTTGTCCACTGTTGGTGTTGGCATCTCATCCTCTAATTGTTTCTTCCACTCTTGAACCTTTACAAGGAACGAGATAGCTTGTCGTTGTCGCTCCTTAAGAGACTCGACACGTCATCTATTGCTGCGTGAACATCGAAGCTATCCGACCGTTTCTTCAAGGCAAGGACCATATCTGTGTCTCTTTTCAAGCAAATGGGTAGGAAGAACATTTTTTGTCCACCGACGATTTATGTATTGATTTGGAATTCGGGGAATATCATGAATACGGAAAACACAAAAGATATGTCTACAAAGGTAACCATGTCGGTTATAATGACCGCAAGAGCATTGGACAGTGCCATCAATTTGATTAAAAGTAACCTGAAATGAAAAAATAAAACCATTACTAATTCTCTAACTAAAACTGGATAATATAGTTTTGCATATATGCTAAATAAATAAATAAATAAATAAAGTACACTTAGCAGAAAAATATATAAAATAAAAATACCGTTGCATCTATGACTTTATTGGATCGCTTGTCCATTTGGCGTATGTTGCACGTTACAACAGAACCTTCCAATTGGGAATTAAACTGGGAACATGAATATAAACCCTTGTATATTTCATGTTGAACCTCCCTGAATATCGATTGTGTATACAACTCACGGGCATGTGCCTCAATTGCTAAATCACCAACAAAGAAGGATTTGATCCATTTTCCTTATTGTCCAAAACACGTTGGGTGTATCTTTGTTTCTCCATGGCAGATTCGAAACACAACATAAATTGAACAAACGTGTTACCTTTGTGTGAAAAAATCTGAAAAAACGCATTAGAACTTTCTGAACGAGACGTGGTCTTCATCAAACCACACATAGGCACTTCGCTGAAATAACCAGGGATCTACCTATCTCTGATTTCGTACATGTCGGACAACCATTTGTTTTCGTGCAAGTTATACCTATTAATCAAATCATTCCATCGTTGTTCAAAAATTTGAGGAGTAATGTATACATTCCAGATGAGTTTGTGAAAGTCTTTCCGAAACTCAGAATCAACCTCTAAATCACCTAATACATGTCAAAACAAACAATGTATGTATAAATTGATAAATAACATGCATGCACATTAAGATATCAAAAACAAATGAACATCAAAAACAAAAATGTCAAAACCACTATATTACTCTATGTTACTAACTCATGTACCAGTAATCACTATGCATTCATAGTGATCTGTAAACATACATTTTAAGAACAAAACAAACATATATGTTCATTAATCATTAAACACTGTTTTCTTGATTAAACATATATGTTCATTAATCTGATAGAAATTTTTTAACATGATGTAAACATTCTTTATGCATTCATAGTGATCTGAAACAAACATTTGAATAACAAAACAAACATATATGTTCATTAACCATTAAACAACTGCTTTTCTTGATTAAACATATATGTCCATTAATCTGATACATAAAATTTTAACATGATGTAACCTGATTAAACATATACCTTCAATAATCAGTAGATGTTCATTAATCAGTATATGTTTATTAACCATGTCTTATCCTTTTGTACTAAACATATATGTTCATTAATCAATATGCATTCATTACCGTGATACAAACATTCAAAATCAGAAGAAACATATATGCTCAAACAAAATCTAATGGTCTATAAACAGATATGCAAAATGGTCCAATCAGTTTAGTACAAGTCCGAAAACAAATGAACTACAAAATTATACCTTTCCGGCAGCTTTTTGCGTTATGTGCCACATACACAACCTATGATGAGACTGGGGAAGATTTTCACAACACTTTCCTTAAAGCAAAGATCTTGGTCTGTAAGAGCAAGTGGTGGCTGCTTAATATGAACTTTTAAAAACGCCTCCAACATCCAACAATATGATTCGTACGTCTCATCACACAACAAAGCAACACCAAATGTTACGCATTTTTGGTGGTGGTCAATACCGAGAAATGGGACAAAAACAAAATGATACTGTAAAAAGAAAATTTGTTAAAAATATATAATTAATCCTCGTATGTAATGTTACAATAAATATATAAATCTGAAATTTACTTGTTAGTCCTGAAAGTAGCATCGAAGGATACAACATCACCAAATGCAACATAGTTGCACTTCATCGTTTCGTCGGCCCAAAAGAAACTGACCAACTCTCCTTCAGTATCAATATGATACTCAAAACTAAATTCGGGAACATGGTTTTTCCTGTTTATCATCTTGTCAACTAGCATCTGTGCATCTCTGTATCCAACAAATGAGTTGACAGCACGCCTAAAATTCCTCCAATCCATTGGTGTTCCACGCACTTTATCATAACCACCCATTAGAGCCGCTTTTAGGCGGTGCGCTTTAGTAGGACCTACATTGGAAAGAGAAGCGCGATGAATAAAGACGTAATCACCAAACTGCAATTGTCTTCGAGCGCGTGATAGATCCATATTGTTCTCATTCATCAATGGGTGATTGTGATTTTCAACAAAGTCAATAACCTTATATGCTGCTGTCCCACGAATAGCTCTCAAAGAAATCTTCGCAGGACAATTACATGCCTTAGAAACGGTTTTTCTTTTCCTTTTTTTTTATTATCACCTTCGTCTTCTTCCTCGCCTTCCTTCAATGTATTCACTTCAACTTTAGATCTCCGTTTACCAGCTGCATAATATGGACCTATGGGTGATTTCACGCTTGTTATTACGCTTTACATTTGACTTACGTATGTTGAACCTACCCTTCTGTGAGTATTCCAAATACATATCATAAGCAAGATCAAAGGTATCAAACATAACACCCCGTTTAGGTTTCTCATCTTCGAGTATATCTGGGGCCCAATACGGGGTACCTTTTGGAGTGGGGACAAATTCAAGATCAGCTTCATATATATCAATATCAGATTGATCTACAAAACAATTATACAAAAATAAGATTAATAAAAAAATGTATGCTAATAACGTTATAACATACTGTTTTTAATATTAACCATAACTCATAAATAAGAACATGTATGATTCAGTTGTTATGGGCACTCTACTAATATCCATATCAAATCCTATACATGAACAATCTATAAAATATATAATATCATCCTCCTAACATGTGATAACATGAATAACATACTATGAAAAAACAATATCAACAACATGTATTATCCTAAAAACATGTATGCTAAACTTATATTATTCAAGAAACATTTATGAAACAATAACAACCAATTACAGCTACTATTACTACCTAAAAACATGTAGTATTTTCTACTATTACTAACAATTTTATACGAAACCTATATTCAGAATAAAAAAAAAAAAGAGCATTTAACAAAATTACCAGAGTGTTCTTCGAGATTAGCTTGATCAGTGATAGTAGTATTTTCTACTTGCAAATCTCTGGAAGATGAACCCTCTCCTAACTGAATCGACCCTTGTTCAGTTATCTCAACCATTGTTTACTCCAATTATTAGATAACAAAATTAGGGTTCTATGATAATTGAATGACGGATTGATGAATATTTATAGGTATAAAAATTGTGATCACGATGTATAAGAACCAAGAATGAGTAAAACACCGATTCCCCATCGTTATCATCTGAAACCAATCTTGTTTTTGGATAATCTGTAGTATTTTGAAAAAAATTTGAATCTGATAAGTTCTAAAACCGACTGAATTATAGGATATTAAGTAAATTCAGAAAAATTAGGAAATTTGTAAAATACCGTATATACCCTTGGTTGCTTTTGTGAATTAAATAAATGAAAAATATTTTATTAATTTCTGATTGGTGTATCAGTAAAGTATCTTGTATATAAGAATGGAACTCGCATAGAATATATCACTATATATATATATATATATATATATATATATATATATATATATATATATATATATATATATATATATATATATATATATATATATCTATACATTATATATAAGAGGAGGCATGTCACATAAAATGCCACTTGGCATCCCATAATGCCAAGTCATATTTCCATGTCATCATTATATTTATGTGGCATTTTTTTTAAATGACATGTGGCATTTTAATTAATATATGTACATTTTTTTTTAATAAATTGTAAAATTCTTTTTTTTTATATTTATGTTCAATTTTAATTTTTTTTTATTTTAAAATTCGGTTTGTATTTTTATTTGTGGATTTTAAATTTAATTATGTTTAATTAAAAAGAAGACATATATTGGATTTGAACTTGGGTCATTCATAAGTTATCTAAACAATTTACCACTAGACTAAATTGTTTTTTGATTTATATGTTGCAAATCAATAAAAATAAGGACATGCTAAAAAATTATGCAGTTTGTATTTTAAGAATCTATATTTTGAAGATAAGAATTTATAAAAAAGTTGATATATATTACCTAACAAGATAATTATACCTTATATATTTTTAACCTATTTTAACTTCGGTATATCACGTTTCTTAGGAATCAAAAATTCGAATTTAGTTTTTCTGTGTTTCAGTTATATAAGTTTTGCTTCGTGTTTCTTTACTATTCAAACATATGAACCTTTTGTTAAGCATGTCGGTATTAATAATAACATCCTCATTTGATTTATACAATTTGAGTTTGTGCAGAAAACCACGGCTTCAACAATGGAGGTCCTCAGTTTAATGAGACAAAATTAGAGTCTGATGAAAGAGCTGCAAGGCATGCAAAGCGAAGCGACCATTAGTGGCTTGGATATTCGTTTGAAGGTTGAAGAACTTTTACACGCGCAGCAGCGTGCAAAAGAAACAAATGAGATGGTTGTACTTTTTTCTTATTTTTATTTGACATAAGTATATATAATGCCTATGACTTTTGTAGATTACGAGCTTGCAAAGTAAGTATGCTGATTCCATTCTGTTCAAGGAAGCACTTGGTAGTTTGGCCACAAACTCTAAACTCCATCCTTTAGTTCCTTACTTTACATTGTTTATTGAAGATGAGGTAATCCCATCGTTTGGCTCATTTGATTCGTTCCTTTTAAATTTGTAGCTGTTGTTAACTATTTTTTACCCATTATAGATAAAATAAATAGAGTAAACTATATATGGCGCATAAGTTTGTTATTTCTTTACTTATGGATGTAAAGAAACTATATAGGTGATTATTGCCTCCTCATTTGTTACTATTTATTTTGTTATTTGTTTACATATAGATGTAAAGAAACTCGAAGACAAAAAGGGAGGTTCTCAAAGATTTTCAATAGCTAACTACGAAAGCTAATAAACTGATGGATGCAAATAAAGTTGAAGACAACAAACAATGTCTAGATTGAGTTCTATAATTTCAAATTAGTAACTTGCAGCTACTAGCCTACTACAATCACTTAACCAAATATCCAAAATAAGGTACAACCTTGAAGTCCATGTAAATATCTCTATTTACCTACGTTTTTAGTATATTGAAATGTTTAATTTCTATTCATGCTTGATTCTGTTTTTACTTTTCAGATCGGATAATAAATCACATAGTGGCTTGAAGAAAACTATTATGCGAAATAAGGAAGCTTAAGTTGCACATGAAACCCACAATCTGTATAAAACCGTTGAGTATCAAAGCTACTGCGATACTTTAGTAGCATTTATAACACATCCCAAAAATCATGGCACAAGAGAATTTCAGGTTCATTTATAGGCTTTTGTACAAGGTTTGGATTTTTTTTAAATGTAAAATTAGTTTAAAGGTTACATGAACCGGTGTCTAATATATTAATTTTAGTGTAATCCATTTGGTGTGAAGGACAGAATATATATTCCCTAAGAGTATCAGTAGCCTTTTATTCAGGCTTGTCGCCTTGACCCGTATGGAAAAGTATGCCCGTTTACCTCGCGTCTGGGCTTACCGTCCAGGTGTCTTGACTATTTTTTATGTGGCATATGGGCCTGCAGAAGATCTCTATGGCATGTTAATCATTTAATAGTTTAATCATTTTTTACTGAAGCAAGATGGACATCTAACTGATAACAAACTATTGGATCACACATGTTCGAGGCTTTGGCGATAATAATGTTAATATTATGACTATTGTGTTCCTCAACTCTATTTTTTTTTCACTTCCGATTATGATTATTAGGTTCCTGGTCAGGCCTATGTATGGATAGAATGGTTGCATAAAATCGACGGTTACATGCAAGTGGTTACATATAACTTTTTCTTAAGCTAACGCATCGTTAATTGTAACTTTTTTTTCTCTATTTGAATAGTTCGGCTGCTTTCAATTTCGTTCTTATGATCCAGTTAGAACTGTTATTGTTATAGGTGCTAAACGACAAAGAATGACAGCCCGTGCATGGCCAGTTACACGAGATAAGACAACTGTTCATTTGTGACCTTCTATGGATAACAGGTTGCAGAGGCTTCAACTTACTGCTATGCCCTTTTAAATTTAACATTCGATTTGGAAGATCTTATACTAACTCGATGATATTATTTGTTGTTACATGCCCGAATGACATGCAGCAACCTGCTCCAGCACAGAGCAAAATGCCAATTTGTTAACATGTTATGGCAGATATATATTTATTCACCACTATATTTCCATGCAAGTTCCAATGCCAAGGGTATAAATAAACTGAAATATGCAGTGGAGAATGCGCCCTACCCATTTCGTGTTTCAAATAATTTGAGAATACATGAACCAAATTCTACCAATACGGGGACCAATCGCCATGGTAATCAATCTATATGAAATACTTTACCAGTTGATAAGCAGAAAAGAAAGGTGGTTGATATTGATAAAGTTGTTGTCGATGATCTGCCCTCTTCTATTGCCGTTGGCAGTTTGGTTATGTTGCTTGCAATGCATGATTAACGGGGAAGATAAGCTGGGAATAAAGCTGGAGTGGATATGGAATGCTACAAAAGTTATAATGGGTCCACTGCCAGCCATCATCTTTCACAAGGAGAGTCAGCGAAAAACACGATTCATGATCAGTGGTTGTCTATCACGGCCCAAGAGTGAGACAAATAACTTGACCAAACAAGGCTCTCCTGTGAGGTAAACAATTATATTTTAAGATCATGGTGTTTGTTTTCTTTTTTTCAATATGCTATCTATACCACAAACTTAAGTTGCGGTGTGTTTTGGCTTTCTGTTTTGATTTCACTTAACTCACAGTAACCAATTTTTTTATTTTTTATTTATTTATTTATTTATTTTTCATATAATGAATCTGATTTGGACATGTTGAGTTTTCGATATGCGAAAGAGAAAATGATTTTAATTCTGTGATTACTTTAGGAATTTTTTTACCTGAACTCTGTATCTATTTATAGCTTACGATGCACATATAAGAAGTTGTTGGTACTTGAGTAGGGTACGTGTTTAAGACTGCATATCGTGGTAAGATGAAATTGTCTATCGGATTAACGGATAACCAGTTTGAGATTGTTGTGGCCAGTTTTAGAATGGGTAGAAATGGCCAATTTTTAAATGCTTTGAACTGTTTTTAGTTTGTAATATATTCTGGCTATTTTTTCACTAAATGCTTTTCTTGTCTACTATTATTGTCAAACATTAATATTGTTTGGTCACACTTCTCTTTGACAGGATATTGAAGCTACAATTCATTGTGCAGAGTGGCTTTCGATGGTGGGTGGATCTAGCACGAGTGAGCTGCGTAAAAGGCTATTGTGGGTGGATCTTATAATGGTTTTAGCTCAGACCGAAACTGTTTTCTGAGTAGGTATATTCACTCATTTCTTGCATTTGAGAATTCATGGCCTCTATTCTTTTTAATTTATAATGAATTATCGTTTTATCTGTCTTATACCGTCCCCTCTTAAGCTTAATGACGAAACTTGGTGTTCTGTTATTTTCAATAGGAGTGAAACACAAACTCCGGCCATATCTACCTTATATGGCTTACCATTAATATTTTGTAAAGATCCAAATGAAACAGCAATATCGATCACATTTGGTCAAGGAGGCTCCTTGGTAGCTCTACTATGAGAGATTGGAACATATAAAGAAGTTCTTCCATCGCAAGTAAGTTTTATCAGTAGAATATTTGTTCTCATCGCAGGTAAGTTTTATCAGTAGAATATTATTTGCTTGTACGCATTCACATACTACTCATTTTGACCTGAACCTGTTTGACCCATTACCTGACCTGTCGATTTTACCAACTGTGAATATATTAAACTAGGAGAAGTAGTCTTTTGGAACTTAGATATAATGTCAGATAAAATCCTGGAGGTCTATTAGTTCGACAACTTTGACTGCTGTTAGAAAAATGAAATCATGCTTTGTTTCTATAATCTGTTATAGGCACGTCCATTGTTGGAAGAAGGCACCATTGATGAAATTGTAAATTTTTATAATCATTGTAAGTTGTTATAATCTGTTATAGGCATTAATTGAGAAGCTCTCAAATAATGATAAGAACATCTGCTTTTAAAAATAAGATGATAAGAACATGGGCTGGTGTATTTATAAAACATGGCATGCATGTTACACACGTTTTATTTATGGTTGCTCAAGTATGAGATTCCACTAATGGTCCCCTATGAATATTTTATAAGCGTTAAGAAATTACGGCTTCTTTTCACTACATAGATAACATTTTTGGAAACTAAAACATACTAGAGATCATCGTAGCATTGTAAAAGTGAAGACTACGTCGAATGATTAAAATTGTTTCTATAATCTGTTATAGGCACGTCCGTTGTTATAATCTGTTATAGGCACGTCCATTGTAAATTGTCAGCTTCTTTATTTAAGATGCACTCAATTTATTTGACTTTTTCATCTTTACCCACTATCCGACCTGCTTAATTTCACAACAATTTTTATGTTAGCTGCTAGATACTTATGAAAAATCAGATTTTTCCTAGATATTTTCTATTGAGATTAGTACTTAATTATAAGGGGGAATTGCATATATATCCCTCCAAAGGTGAATAATTCCATATATATCCTTCTTACAAGTTTTTGATGCACATAGTACAATTATTTTTATGCATGCAAAGGATATATATGCAATTTTGCATCTTTGGAAGGATATATATGCAAATGACCCTATAATTATAAAGTCTATTAACCTCTTTAAAGCTGCGACTTTAATAATCTTGCTTGTATTGGTTACCAGGTTCAAGTTGTGGCTGTCCACGCAACAAATAACTACTTTGTTACTGTTCTCTCGACAGCTCATGGTGCTTTTATGACCTATCATCTAGCACATGCCTTGCACAGGTTTCTTCTTTACCTATCATGTATGTTGATCTTTAAATTTGTTTTTTCCGTTAATGGAGAATTACAACCAGATAACTATGGGATTACTTAATTGCATGCAGAATGGTGTTTGGATATGCGCGTATCCAGCCTATGAGTGTTTCAAATCAGTGGAAAAGAATAAACCTCATATCGAGGAACTTTGCTTTTGGTGCCAATACTAGTACTATACCTGTTATCCATGTAAAGATAAGCGATATCACAGGGTTAGATCTAAATCTGTATCATGATGTTTTCAGGATCTTAGTTGCTGGACTGACTGTTTGTGAGCGTATTGGTGACACATTTGTTTCATGGTAAGACCACAACCTTTACGTTGAAAATCTATGGCAGCTTCTTAAATGCCGTTGTATATTTTGCTCTTTTTCTGAGTTATTGGCTGTTTTACTTTTGAAGGCTCCCGATGTACAGTGAAGCAAAGTTGGCATTTTATATATACTTGTGGTTCCCTAAAACAAAGGTAATATTTCTCTGCGATCAAATGAATTTTGTAGTTCCAAAAGAAAGTTTCATTCTTCATAGAAGTGGTAAATTGGAGGGTGGAGTAACGGGTCAAAACATGTAATTTTTGGTATGGGTCGAAACAGGTTGGGTCAACTCTTTTCAAGTATTTATAAATCTCTTATAAACAATTGGCGTGAATAAGAAATTTAAAAATATACTATTTTAAAAATAATCTAACTACAAAAATACTTTGGGCGACTTTATGCGTTTTTCTTTTATAAGCTATCTTTTTACCTTTTTGAACTTTGACGCGTTAGTGCTAAACGTTACCCGAATTGACCCATTCGTAAATAAGTGGGTCGTAATTGTGACCCTACTTCATGATCTTCTGAAAACAATATATATCTTATTTGTTTTGCTCAATCTTTTCAGGGAACAACTTATGTTTACGATTCCTTCTTCAGACCCTACATTTCAAAGCATGAACCAGACATTGATCGTAACATAATGGAACTGAGGACTAGGGCTGGTGATATGTTTATTTTATACTGGCAAAGAGCTGCGAGTTATGGTCAAAGAAGAATATTAGATATTCTGCAGTATGTTGCTTCACAGTCAACACCCAAACCTCGACCACCTCAAGTATGACTCGTTGGGTTTTCCTGCTTCTCTTATTCAGTCTTGATTATTAAAGTTATCATGGAGTTGATGATTGTTGTACGAATGTTTGCCTTTAAGTTCTCTATGACTAGATAGTAATGCTATATAATATTAATTCATTTTGTTACTTGGTCTTTCAAGGGTTGGGCGGGTACATCCGTTGAGTGTTAGAGGTTTATGAAATGATTGTTGTTGAGTTTCATGCAAATTTTACCTTCTTTTTTGCACTCTGTGTTGACTAACGGCATGTGCTTTGTAGCAGTCAATGTTAGATTTTTTTAGTGTTGTGTTTGTTCTTTTCGAAAAGCAAACTTTATTAACAAACAAAAATTAAATGACGATAGGAACGCACAGCATAACCATCTTTGCAAGGTTTAGAAGCAGAAGGGTTTGGGCACACGCCCAAATGAACCATAGATAACCCCACTAAAAACACTATAAAGTGACTTTTACAATTTATGCAGATTTATCTAATATTTTCTCCAGGAAATTAGGTACTGCTCGAGCAGAACTATGTATCTTGAGTAACAGAACCTGATTTGATCGCGTAAAGAGATAGAAGGGCAAACCAAAAGAATCAGGTATTGTTGTTACCAAACACAATGGTTTATCTCTTGGTTTCAGGTATATATAAATTGCTATAATCCTATTTGTTTTGACTATGATATTGGTGTAGACTGTAGAGGTGGCAGAATGAACTGGCCGACTAAGATGTCAAAAACATGTTTTTTCTTTTTTTTTGTATGGGTCAAAATGGACCGGGTTGACCCAAAGCCCTTGTCCAAAGAAATAATTTCATGCTGTCTCATTATGTTCTGTAGAGCTGAATAATTATATTGGCTCATCATGATGTTTTTCACAATTGTTGACATGGAGGTCTTTTTAACAACCATGGACCGTTATATTTTAGCACCACGAAAGCTTATTTCTCAAAAATGGGATTGACATGTCATAATGCAAAGATTCATAGTGAGGTTATATCTCTATTATGATTATGATTATTATTATCGAAAGTTTGTTGAAAGTTAGTAGTTTTGAAGTTGTATGATTAACATGAAACATTTTAGGCGTCAGTTGAAAAGAATGCTAGAGAAATAAAGGAGTACATTGAAGAGTTCCATTGGGGTTCCAAGAAGCGTGTTTTTCTTCTTGGCCATAGTAAAGGGGGAATAGATGCAGTTGCTGCGTTATCAATGTATTGGCCGGATTTAAAAGATAAAGTTGCCGGTTTGGCTTTGGCGCAGAGCCCATATGGTGGTAGCCCCATAGCTTCGGATATCATGAGAGAAGGACAGATTGGAATCAATGTTGGCAAACTTATGGAAATTTTGATCAGTAAAGTTATAAAGGTACCATTTTATATGTTTTGCTACTTGCTTATGCATTGTCTGTGTTGTCTCCATTGTCAGTCAGTTACTTTACGCTTTTACCTACAGATATCGTTATATGATGATTGATAATATTGATTTCGGTCAACCAGATTCGCTTACATTACTTTAGTATTATATCTTCATAAATTCTCAAATCAGTAATACAAAACCAAAAAAAAAAGAAAAAAAAAAAAGCTTAGAAGCTTATGCTGCATTTTTTTGTCCGATTTGATATTAGTATATCTGCTGCAGTGAAATGGAATGTATGACTGTCCAAGGAAGCTTAAAGAAAGTATGTGATCAATTCAAAAAGCAACTTAGAAGGCATGATCGTCCAAATATAGTCTTGTGGGTGAACTTATGAAAGGTATCTGCCACTTCCATGTGAACCTATATATATTGAGTATGAGCTCACAATATTTTAGCCAGATGCTTGAGCTACTACATACGCACCATATCTCCCTTTCTACTCAAGCATGTCAGTACAGTTTGGGTTAATTAGTGTATTCATTTAGAAAGTCGAAAAATATTGACTAAATATGTTTGATAAAGTCATAGTTTTCATTATGGTGTCAAGGTCTAATCAGTCCTTCTAAAACTACAGGGAAAACGAAATCGGTCGCCTATATTTGTTTTTCTTTCTATGAACATTGTATGCCTTCTTCGTACAATACAATCTTTTTTCTCCTATATATGTGAAGTATATAACGTCGAAATCATACCATATTTTCTTAATTCTTTACTTTGTGTTAAGAGCGGTTGGTTATATATGCTATGGCAATTTCAACCCATTTACTTTCTCAAAGGACTGATTCGGGTTGTGCTCTTCATTCGTTGGGTTAGATATGAAAAAATATTTTTTTCCAATCACAGCTACGTTCTTAATCATTTACAAAGGTATTTTATATATTATAATGAAAATGATAAGTAGATGTATCATAATTGTTTGGGGTATACGGTTCACAAGATAGCCTTAAAAGCTGATTCAGATCCTTTATGTGTGTTTATTCATGTATGCAGGTACAAAGCTCAAATGAAAGAGTAAGTTGATATGAGAGAACTTTGTGTATGAAACTGTGAAAAGTTAAGATTATCTCCATTCTTCAGGCTAGAGCTGTATCCGGAATACAACAGGCATCTATAGAAGTTCATATCAACAGTTGAGAAATCACCGTCACATAGGCACAACAGTTCAAGAACGAGCACATACCACCATTTTGAACATCCAACAAGTAGCACCGATGTATTTTATGCAACAAGAAATAGCACAGATAGAACATAGAAACAACGGAAATGCAGCTGCCGATGCATTTGCAGCCTGTTGCTGCTCTTAGCTTTAAAGTTTTCTATTATTTTTTTTTCATCTGTTTGTATCTAAAAGTCATTAAATATAACAAATTTAGTCATTTTATCAAAAGATTTTGATTATTCTTTTTCCCTCAAAATACGATTTATGCTAAATAGCTTCACTGGTACTATTAGATTATATTTGAGATTGCTTATTGAAACCATTCTTAGTGGCTGTAAGGGATTGCTTATTGAAAATCCTTATAAGCTAATTCTACATGTCCCTCAATATTATAATATAGTGTTTATCACTTGCTAATTTGATTTAGAATTTAGGACCTGTCAAATATGTGAACTAAGTTTTGTGAAGTGTGATTTTTTTGTCGGATATACAAGTCAATAAAAGTGTGCATTTTTTGTTGCATTGAATTGAGTATAATTATGTTATTGTTTTGGGTGTTGCTATACTACTACTACATAGGGTTAAGATGCATGAATTTTGACTATTTTTGTTTGTGTCAACTCAAGATCTAGAAAACTTAATGAAAAACCATTGCTCTATTTGTTACGAGGTACATATTATAATTGTATATGATTTCATATACATGTAATTGTGACACGCTCTAAAACTTATGCTTCCATGGTAGCTATTTTGTGTCGTGTCTCAATGAATGCCCATGGTAATTCCTCAAAATGCATAGCTGATGTGAACAGTTTTTTACCCATTGGGTCATTTTCTGGGATTAGTTTTTTGCTTCTTCTGCACTTATATTGATGTTTGTTATGTTGCACGATCATTGATATGTCATGGGAAGGAAAGGAAGGTAGGTAATCCAAAAGGCAAACATAAGGTGATAATTTTGTTATAGCCCTGAACAACTATTGATTATCATTTTTTATAGTATATAGTTTGATATTTTGTGATAATTTTAATGTTGCAATATTCTGTTCTCATTTTGTATGAAGAACCCGTATAGCAAAAGCTTATATTACTTAAAAAAAGGTCATCATTATATAAAGAAAATAAACAAATGGCTAGCCCGTCCGTTGGATACAAACTTTGTATATCAAAAGGCTTTATTTCATATTTGAGTTTATTTGGTTGTATACTTTGTTCTTGCGTACCACTTTGTAATTTTTTTTTCTCATATTTGATAAACGTTTGCTTTTTTCGTTCTTAACGTAATCAATAAATAATTTGGTATGTTTATAACTTATTTATGTTAACTTGAGTTTTTTTAACGATATTCATAAAGCTTGCTCGCCCATCGGGCGGGCTATGCTTTGATACTTTATTCTTGCGTACCACTTTGAAATTTTTTTCCTACTCATATTCGATAACCGTTGATTTATTTTCATTCTTAATGCATTCAATTAAAATTTTGGTATATTTATAGCGTATTTTTCGTTAACTTATTTTTTTTTAACGATACTCATAAGGCTTGCTCCGCCATCGGGCGGACTATGCTTTAACACTTTGTTCTTGCGTACCACTTTGAAACTTTTATTTTCTCTCATATTCGATAACCGTTTATTTCTTTTCGTTCTTAATGCATTCAATAAAAAAATTGATATGTTTATAACTTATTTTTCCTTAACTTATTTTTTCAACGATATCCATAAGTCTATCCCTCTTATAAATAATTTTTATTTCGAATTATAATTTAAATAATATTCTATCTTCTAAACAATAAATTAAAACCTTTTAACAGTTCAGTAATTGTTGATCCTCAACTATTTCCTTATATATTTTTTCCCAATAACTAATACATTCCAACAATAACTATAAGTCATGCCCGCCATCCTTAAATATTATTTTCTGTTAACTAATATATATATGATGGTAACATCAATTATAGTTGTAAATTGTTTAATTTAATTTTTAATTACTTTTTAGTATATATTTGTTCTACTAAAACCTAAAAATAAAAATCACAAGTCATACCCGTCCATCGGACGGGTTTTGACACTAGTATATATATATATATATAGATTGAGGTTCATGTAAGTTAGTTGTTAAAATGAAATAGTGTGAGAAGCCACTATATATTGAGGTTCATGTAAGTTAGTTGTTAAAATGAAATAGTGTGAGAAGCCACTTAAAAATTGACATGTGGAAAAAGGTAATTACCTTAATTTAAAATAATTAACTACACTAAAAGGGTATTTTGGGTATTTTAAATCTTCCTAATTCTACCATACACTATCTGTCATCCATCTAAAATCCATAACCGTCACTTTAATTCAAGATCTAGAATTTTCATCCTCATTCCATTTCCATACAAATCGGCGGCCACCATCTTGTTTTACGAAGATAAATCTTGGTTTTGCCACCTGCGTTTCTAAATCAGGTACATACAAATAATTTCTCAAAGATTGAAACAGAAGATCCATTCGACACTTCCGACTCTACTGATAGCCGGAACATGTACAGTCTATAAATATTGCTTCCATTTTTGCCGAATATGCTACATGATCGGAGTTCTTTTAATTGATGTATCGTCTATTATTTTATCGATGTATCATTTTCTTGAATATATAGTTTGGTTTATTCGTGAATAAATGGAGTTTTTTCGTTGAATTCTGTATCAATTGATGTTTTTACAATCATGTGTATTAATTAAATTTTAAAGTAAACTTGTCTTCTTGTGGATTGTTTATCAATATTGTTGTAACATGATGTATCATTTTTGTTTTACGAGATCATCTAAGTTCGGTTGTGGAGACGTCGAGATTAGTATGTATATCAATTTTATTGGCTGTAAATCACAAATTAATATAAAAGCAACCAATGTCATTGTAAAAAGACGTGATTCTTAAGAATTTAAATAGGAAAAATCTAGAAACAAACGTAAATGTAAGGATTGGAAGACGTGTCATCATGCTCGTCAAATGGGTTATCTGTTTTGCCATCAACTCCAAGTTATTTACTGAAATGCCATTAAATTAAATTTGATCTAAATACATCATTTTTGATACATCCGACGGTCAAGACTACTTCCTACTTTATCTTACTTTAAGCACTATTTTACGATAACCACCCTCTCTCTCTATATATATATATATATATATATATATATATATATATATATATATATATATATATATATATATATATATATATATTATGAATGACCATTTATTTATTTTTTAAAAGTTACGGTTGCCATTGCGGTCACCATTAGCAAATTGTGGTTGAGGTGTAGTCTTGAAGAGATAAAGCTAATGTGGCAGGGGTGACAACAGAAAATTGTGATCATCATTAGCATTAGCCTTATAAGATTCAAAACAAAACAAAACAAAAAGAAAGAGCCCGTCGGTACCTGGTGGTACATGGTTGTAAGAGAAATAATAGTTCACTTTTTTTCCTCTCGAAATAATTGCCTTATTACGAAAAATAGATAAAAACTTGATCTAGTTTATCATATTTTTACTTAAAATTATTATCACAAAGTTTAAAAGAATGATTAACTAATTATAGAGCACGGTACAGGGACGGTTGGCTAGCCATTCGCTAAAAAAATTAACCAATGGCGCCGCCGTAGTACACCGTCGACGACGCCATTAGCGCACCATTCGTCCATCCGTTGGTAGGCTAGCGGGTCGCCATTGGTTTTTTCCTACTTTTTTTAGTAGTACCTAGCCAAGCCAAAGCGTTTAGACTACTTATACCCCTCAATGGAAATCGTAAACTGTTTTATGAATGAATGTGTATTTTTAATGAAGTTTTTTGTATGATCCACATGCACCAATAAAAGTTGTTGGTTTTATTACTATGGTGGGTATTTTAATCATTCGGGGTGTTATTGGGAAATGTTAAGGTAGCATTGAGGTCATTATTGATGTTATTCTTCATCTAGCTCTCTTAGGTAATGGTAGATGGTTATTTTGTAAAAAGTAAGGGGGTGCTTGGTAGGATGTTTTTGAAAGTGGGTAATGGTAAATGTAATGAAAAATAATGCTTGGTGTTATATAATGAAATGACCCATTACTTAATAGTGGGTAATGGACCATTACCTAATAAATTGGAGGGAATGCTTTTTTCTCCCTTTCCCTACTATTATCATTATCTTTTCTTTTACCGAGTTTGAACCAAACACATCCTAAGTATTGATGATTGTTTTTTTTGTTTTTAGTTTTCATCAAAAGATAGACAATCATTTTAAGAAGAAAAAAGTAATAAGATAATACAAAATTTGAGTATGAAAATGAAGTTAGGATCAAACGAGCGGGGTAGAATGAAGTTAGGATCAAACGAGCGGGGTAGCCCGCGCATTGTTGCGGGAACGTTGTGAATTAAAATTCAGGTTCTTATAAACAGTCATTAAGTGCGTATTAGCAGAAGTTTTCCACAGTTGGTAATTCAGCTAGATTTGTTACACACTAATAGCAATTGGGCCAAATTTTTAGGTTTTACCTAATCCTGCAACTTTCTATACTGTCTCTTTTTAAATTGCCCCAATTTATGCTGTTAAAACAGTATTTAAAAATACAAAAAGACTCCATATTTCAGTTGTCCAAACAACCAATTTTCTGCCATATTCTTGCTGTCCAAAGGGGCCGAGTTCTGCTGTAAAAATACCAGTTAAAAACTGTGAAAACAGCATCTAAAAGATGTAAAAAAAACTACATATAAATGCTGCGATAAAACTTTAAAAACCCGTGTGCCCAAACTGCATATAAATGCTCTAAGAAACTACATATAGGCGTGTAATGAAACAGAGAACTGAAGTTAACAATTGTTTTTTAATTTAAAGATGAAAACATGAAAGTAAGTAAAAATACTTAGACTACTGATATAATAAACCAATTTTATTCATAAAAATATCGCGTCTAATGGAACACCGGCTGAAAATGAGTAAAGTTTACATATCTGATATCAATTGTAGACAAAATCCACATATTAAAGCGGACAGACTGAAAAATTTCATTACACCACAACCCCAATCTCCAGTAACAATTCCTACTTCATCTTTAACCTGGCAGACTCGCAAAATACCTTGGTGAAGCTATTTAGCCGAACCCCTTTGAAATAAACCCACATACCCTGAGTAGCCTGAATGGGTAGAGTTTTGGTTTCCATCTCGGACCATACTTTAAAATATAGACCGCTTGCTTCAAAGCGACCATTACCTGAATAGAATTAATGATCATTGTTATTAAATTAAATATAAACACCAACTACTTTTATAATATTTTAGAAACACACCTTTTGGGGAGTAGATACTGAGATGGATTGGAATTGGAGACATTTGTTTTGTCTTCCCCATGATTCTATCAGTTTCATCTTGAATTTCCTTACGTACCAAAGCTGTGAAAAGGTTAAAGTTCAAAAGCAAGAGTTAGTCTCTTACACACTACAATGTCTTTATACGTAAGTGATCGGTTGTAGAACATGCAAGTTTATTAAGTTGATTATAAACATCTGTGAATGCTTGTGCTCATTAATATGAACAATCAGACATACATATAAAACAACAAACCATGCAGAGAATCACGTGTTCAAAAAATATAAATTTCAAGTCACTCCACATACCAAAATCAGTGACTCGTTTACGGGGCAAATATCTAAACTCAACATACTCTTCTTGCCTGCCCTCTGTCTTGTGTAACTGCAACACCAAAGAACGCCTTGTGACACACTATCAATGAGTCACTATGTTTAACTTAGAAACCTAAAAGTTAACTTCCTCTAAGAATACTATTTCATAAACACATACATATCACAAAATGCTTTGACAATATATTCCTTGTTGACTTGTTGTCCATTGGATACAAAAAGCTTTTATGATATCCCAAAATGAATGGTTTCTACCTAAGAAAAGCTCTAAAGGTGGCTGCAATTTGACATCAAAACAGTATTGGGTCATGGTCATCTTACTATATTCCAGTTTTGTAGCTATCAGTCTCCACGAATAGTTAGTAAAGATGCGTACCAACTTTCTAAAATGAAAACAGGCCGGTCGGAATTGGTTAAATAGACAAACCATATATGGTGTTAAGAACAACATGACTGCAATTAGCTAAGCCGTTTTTATTCAGAGATTTTGGATTATTATTGTAATCATATGGGCTGATAGCCTTAAAATAAGATTCCCCTAGATTGAAACGATTAAAAAAGTTGATCGTTTTAAGGCAGAAATAACACATTTGAGATAAGAAAATTTTAAAAAGTGTGTACCATTCTAAAATGAGCGAGTAGTATGTATTTTGTGTTAAAATCAGAAAAATATTTAAAAAAAAAAACATTTTACAACCAACATATGGCAATTCAACCCACATAAAACGAAATTTTAAGTAGGCATTTACATATATTTAACCACTTATAGACTAAAATTTGAGCTAAAAGATTATACTAAAATTGTAGATTAAGGGTGTTTCATATTGCTTATTTAACTGCTTATATGCTTATCTGTTATGAAGTAGATAAACAGTTTTTAGTGTTTCGATAAAGCTATGTATTTGATTATCCAACTTTAAAATATGATCTTCAGACTTTTTAAGTAGACAGGCAGTTAAGCAGTAGCAATCCCAAACACTCTCTAATTGGTAAAAGGGGCCATATTATTAAGGCAAATAGTTGGTGGTTTTCATGGTTAATGCCATTTTTTTTAAATAACTAAGCCTTTAGCGGTAGTATAATAAAATTTAAATAGTATTTCAGAATACCTCAAGCATGTCTTCATCTTTAATGCTCCAACAACTTCTGATCAAATTATCTATCTATAGTTTCGATCACATCTAAGAATACCTGATATCAAAATATAACAGAGAAATTTACAATGCATGACATCAGTAGTATAAAATCATCATCATAGCTCATTCAGATCTAAGAACACCTGTTTTGATGTGCATCAGTAACATTACCTTATTAAGCTCCGTATGACATCAGTACCTTTGAGTCCCTGTTCGCTCGGGCTGCAAATCAGTAACATTAACCCAGCCTCTTTCAAATCCTCCAATTTGAACGAAATTGTCACATCTGCTGAAACATTCACAAAATTCAGTATATCAAACCATGAGAGTACAAACCAAAACATGGAAGTTTTAAATGCATATGACATCAGTACCTTTAACATAAATTTGATAAAAGTTCTGATACTTACAAAAAGCGTTTGGTGATTATTTCAACCTGACCCGTTTGGATTGTAACAAAAGGCACAACAACCAAGGTGGTTACATAAGGTTTTTGAAGCAATAAATAGGCTCAGATACACAAATTCACCAAAGTTCTCGCCATGGCTGCATCCACAGCTCAAGTGTGGTTGCCAAGCCAAGATACGAAAGTAAGTCAAATGTAATTATCATCATCGCCTTGGTAACTATATTTAGTTAAAGAAAAATGATACATTTTCCATCGGTGCAAGCATTATACGTTGCCTTAGGAAAGTCTATCCCACCAATACATGAGCCTGATTTCATCCATTATCTGGTAACCTTTCAACCATAAACTCATTTCACAGGGGTACGACCCTGTCATGGCTGCAAGCGTACCAAATCAGTAAAATCTCCCATGCCAATATGTAGGTATATGGCTGCAAACTAACCAAATTGGTAAGATCCGCCACGCCAATACACGGGCCTAATTACCAAATATAATAAGCAAAGTACCTTTAAGGGAATAGCTGGTCCAGACCTGTTATTGGCCTAGAACGTGTTATCGACACGGTATGGCTGCAAACATCACTTCTGTGATGATGCCCCGCCAACATATGGACATATTTGGCACGCTCTAAAAACAATACACGTTAATGACATTAAAAATTGCAGGCAAACATCAATTTTACCCAATCAAATGTCGCCACATCATTAACGCCGTTAACAAAGGGGAGCGCTGTTACTTATGTTAGAAACTTCTAGGTTAATTGAAGGTTAATGGTGTACTAATCTACCATAGTATAAGTGCCACATTAGTAGGGCATTTAATGCATGAAAGTACGGCTACAGTAACAAACAGCAAACGTTTAGAACAAACGCCTGGCAAGTCGGTGCTACAGTTGGATTCAACTTTAGGAAATCACTCAGTAAAACTTGAGGACCAATAAGATTAATGCAACACATAAATTGTACCTAATGAAATATAAATTCCCATCTTGCCTAAGCTATCCTGCTTGAACTTTCATACCATTCACCATTTACCTACAATTCAGAATTCAAAGTTTGAAACTAAAAAAATCCGAAAGAGGCTATTTATAAAATATAAATCTTGTAAAAAAAGTGAATCAATGGAAGAAGAAAACCAACCCTTCAGATAGGGTAGCAATTAAAAAGACGTGGGTGCGCCCGCCATGGTACGCAAGCCTAACAGACTGCCATGCCAAGATACGGGCAATGTGACTTTTAACCCGACGCGTTCAAACTCAGCGTAGCGTGAAGATATTATGCAGTATACATTTACATGTATGCACATCCAAAACACGCACAAACTATTGAATAAACGCCCGTCATGGCTCACAGTACCATATCATGGCTGCAAACACCACTGTCGTGGTGATGCCACGCCAAGATATAGGGACATCTGACAGTCAGAGGTGGCGTGGAGTAACATCCAGAGAAGATCTGTTTTCTCTCTGTAGTGTAACTCCACAGAGGGACCATTGACTGAGTAAGTTCTCTGGTGCGTTCTCCAGCAACCGGATGGCCAAAACTGCCATCAAACGTGCCTGAACATTATGTTTCATAGGCAACACAACCCCAACCTACAATCTCCTTCTCCGTAGCTGATCCCTTCACTCCTTTATGGTCCCGCGGCTGAAAATTCATAAAAGAAACAACAATAAATCATGCTGCAACAGGAGGCATACTACAATTCCAAACCCAATCGAAACACACATAAGGATACTGAAAAATCAATATAAAAAAAAATTCTACTCTGATTGACCTACCTCAAATACAATATGCATAAATCAATTCCATTGAGTTAATGATAACATTATTATCCAACATCAAGTACCTATATACATACACAATTGATTGCCTAACATTAAACCAACTCAAATACCAAATAAGTACAAATAAACATGAACTACAAACATCCAACAAAAAGTATATAAGAAAATTGCTGATTTGCTGTCACAGTTATCAATAACTAAACTTTATAGGTACGAATATTGAAAAAGAGGAATCTAACATTCATCATGTCATAAGAATGATAGTTTAAGTGTAGAAAAAACAAATTCTTAAAAAAGGATAGATAACAATTACTGCCCCTCAAGGCGCATTTTATTCATTTTTTTTCCTCCTGTTGAAATGACTTCCAGGGTTAATCGAATTGATTTATGAGGAACGTCTTTTTTATTTCATAGATTTCCTGGTAGGTGCGTTGAGTTTACAGAAATGGAGAAGAAAGGGTGAAGAATTTTAAGTGAGAATATTTAGGGTTGAGAAGGATTATGTAGCTGCGTATTATTTTTAGGAGAAAGATTAGGGATTTTGAAATAAGGGATGCGGAAATAAAGGCGGTGGAAACTGCGTATCTGGATTTTTCTAGGTTGGAGAAGGCGGTGGTGATGGATGGTGTTTTATGTATTTCAGTTGCATTAAATGTCCAACCATTCATGTAACGACACGTCATCAGTAACCACATTTGTGAGAGGAGTATCTCCCGATCTTTAGTGTATATATATATATATATATAATGAGAAGAATAAGTTAAATGAGAAGGCTAAATGAAACACCACCTCATATTTCATATGCATATACAAAAATAAATGCATAGAATGTGGTCGACATGAGGAGAAAACTCCAGAAGGGAGTAGAATATCAACTTCTAAAAACTTGAAGGACACAAATCAATAAAAACATTTTATAAACTCAACTTCACTTGTAACTCCCCAAATCAAATCAAATCTCAGTCATCACCGGCGCTAAATTTCAGTCCCCGGCGATCTCACCGTCACAGTAACAGTAATTCCTCAATCTCATCTTCAATTCAATTAATTATATGCCTTTATTACCACATTCTTATTCTAATTTTACACGTGATTTATTTATTATATCTTTATAAGCATTACTGCTCATTGCAAAATAACAAGATTTAGTTCAGATTAGGGCTTTAGTTATTCTTAAACTATAAAGGCTTGTAATTTAGTTAATGTTTATTGATTTATGAGTTAGTGAGTAATTAGATACCATATGAGGGTCCGGGGGAGTCATTATGTGATAAATGCAAAGTCGCAAATAATCGGAAGATAATGTTTGAACAACCTTAGAAAAAAATAGGTTATTTGCGTTTTGTCGTTATGAAAATAAAGCCGGGTGATTTGGTGTTTGGATGTGTATTTGTGCGATTTACTTATATTATGTATTTAGTTACTTGCGTTTTCGAAATGTAAAGTAGATATGGATTTGACTGTCACTTTATAACAAATGCTATGCAATTCATTGCTTGTTAGTTGTTCCGGATTGGACTGTCACATGCGATTTCTGAATCCACTGAGGTCCAGCATCTAGGATCTCTTAAGATATAACGGACTGAGTTTCAAAAGTAGTCTATGTTTTTTTTATGTTGTGCTGTGTATTTATAAAATAAATTTTTTTGTATGTAAATGTGGTCAGAGTTGTTTTTTTGAGTGTTAGATGGGTTGCTTATATTGTCAAAATTGCGAAAGTTTATTTTGCTAAATTGGTGTTCTCGTACATATCTTATTGCATGTGTCTTAATAGTGTGAGCGTCATTGGTATCATCTGTTCTGATATTTAGGAGATTGTCATTTTCTTTGCAGGAAACGTTCAAATTACTATTCAGTAAATTAACAAAATCTGAATTATGGATGAGCTTAAGACGGCGATGAGCGACCACATGGATCAAATGCAAGAAATTCTTGAGAAAGTTTCAGCTGAGCTTCGAGTTGGGATGCAACCAGCTGTTGATAACTTCATTGGCTTCTTTCATGCCATTGATTGGAAGGTACATTTTTCTGCATTGATCCATACTAACTTTGAAGATAAGACGATAATCCACAACAAAGGTCTATTTATGCTAATCCAACCTAGGAAAACTTTATAAGTCGTTGTCACTGCTTGTTCTTATAAAATCCTGATGTTTTGTTTACTCTGTGTTGTGTATCTTTCAGGAACCTTGGTTAGTGGGTTTGATGATTTTCCATTTTATGGCGCTGATAGTAATTATCACATCAAGGAAGAATATCAACTTTCAGATGTACCTCTTTCTTCTTTCATGTAGGTTTACTATCTCTGTAACAACAGTTAATATTTTGTGAATGTCTGTCAAGCTTTTGGGCATGAATAACGTCTAGAGCTGCAAAATGGGTGTGATGGGTAACATGTCAAAACATGTAATATTTTCGTGATGGGTGGAAACATGGTCGGTCTAGGTTTGGTTGACCAAAAACACTTTCGGTATCAGCTTTTTGTTCATCTGGTGTCTCAAATATGATTTACAAAGTTATGTTATTTAAGGGGGTGTTTGTTCGGTATATAGCCGGCTTATGGCTTATTTGGTTTTGGGCTTATGTTTCATAAGCTCACTTTTGTATTTGTAATGCTGACAAATAGGTAATTATTAGCTTTAATTATACAGTACCACAAAAAATGAGCGTTTCAGTTGATAGGACATTGAGCAAGCAGTTTTCTGATGGATCTCAGTTTGTGTTAATTGGATAGCATGTAAATTAAACTTGACTTTCTATGTGATTATGTTTGATGGTTGTATTGAATCGATCATACTGGATGATTAACTTGGTGCAGTGGCTGGTGTCTATCTTGCTGAACGGTTAAACACTGTCTTGAGTAATAACTGGAAAAGCTTTGCTGGTCAGAATTATTTTGATCGGCATGGAGTCTTCCTCTCGGTGCTCTGGTCTGGTCCTCTTCTGATTTTCGCGACGATAATTCTGGTATGTGCTTTTATTTGTTCTATTCTCATTACCCTTTCTCTTTTATTTGAAGATATATCGAGTATTGACTTGTTGCGTTCTATCTCAAATGGGTGGACTATTTTTTTATGTGTAAATCTCCTAATTCATTTTGTTTACTATTATCGTTGTAAAATAGTTTTTTAGCCATAGTTAACACATGTTTTGCTTTATCATATATTTGAAAACGGACAAAAAATGTTAACTGATTGACCCAACCTGTTTTGACCAACACTAGAAAATAGCCCGTTTCAACCTGGACCGGTTATTTTCCTTTTGACTGTTTATCCAATTCTGATTCTTCATTGTTGTGGGATGTTGGGAATCTTAATAATTGTAATAGATACGTTACTTGGATTTTCTTTTTGGAAATTTAGAATGTATTGAGCTAGAACTTGTTAGCTGCCACGTTAACATAAATCTATGTTAAATGGTGTTTGTTGAGAACTTGAAATGATAATGAAAGACTAGATGGCGTAAGACTATATGCTTCATTAAGTACATTTTGTTATATATGCCGCAAGATGTTTATTGTCCAGCTTCTATATTACTTCTACATGATATACCATGTATATAAGACGAGGTTTGGCTATGTACAAACTCAGGAATCGCAAACTGACACTATTCCGTTACCTAATCTTTGCAGGTCAACACATTGTTTTCCTTGTGTAATCTTATTGTGAAGTGGAAACGAGCAGAACTCAAGCACCGTGCTAGACTTTCTACCACCAAAGAGGATTGAGTATCGATGTTCTGTACAATTTGTGCCTGGATCTTATAAGATTATCTGTTTTGATATGGATTTAGGGGTAGTTCATTAATCAAATAGATCACATACCATCAATATTCCAATATATTTGTAGTGTATCGTTGTTTGCTTGTATCAAAATTTTGGGTGTCCCTATAGAAATTTAATTTTTATCCTTTTGTGGTTTTGATGGTACAATTATAACTACAAACCTTGTAAAGGTGTGTTTTCTCACGTGGTTTATTATCCGGCTCTTGAAAAGAACTTACACTGCTCTGGCCAATTCATTTTGGTCTTGTCTTAAACATCTTGTGTTAGGCTACAAAGGAGATGAGACGAGTTCAAGCGTGACTCGATGAACTTAGGTTAAGCATGAATTTCATAAAACAACTTCGACTTGTGTTAACAATGCAAGCTTGACCTTGGCCACGGATATTAGATAGCTAAACAGTAGTTATGAATATTTTGCTAGGGCCATAGATAAAAAACCCCACTTTTTTACGATTACGGGGTTTATTGGAATACGAAATCCAACCCTGGAAATACAGGATCCCCATTTTTTTTACTACCCGGAGCTTCGATACATTTCGAAATCGAGAGATGTCTACCGGGGGGGGCTCTATCAGACAACAATTAGCCAATCTAGATTTACGAAGTATTATAGATTCTTCATTGATAGAATGGAAAGAATTGGAGGAAGAAGAACCCACAGGGAATGAATGGGAAGATCGAAAAGTTGGAAGAAGAAAAGATTTTTTGCTTAGACGCATGGAATTGGCTAAGCATTTTATTCGAAATGACTTGAACTCGGTTTGTAGACTTGATCATGCCTGACTTGTGAATGAGCTCGAGCGTGGCCTGACCTGTGAATGAGCTCAAGTCTCGCTCGAGACCAATCGATAAATATACTTCACTTCATTTTTCAACAAATTGTTTCATTTAAGGTGGTTAGAGACTTAGAGGTGTATCAGAACATAAAATGGTAATAAAAATCATAATAATTACTACCCACTAGATTAAAACATTTATTTTAAATAAATTGTTTATTAATTTGGTAATTCCACGTGGAACTTAAGCTTAAAAATTAAAACCGTTGGATCAACAGAATTTCGCGCAAATGGTAATTCTCATAGTTTCATTATTTTACAATTACATGCATAATTTCCGTTGATTTTAATCAAACTTTATCTAACAAATTTATGGTCAGAAATATTAGGAATGTTGTTTCAAACATTATTGAATCAGATCAATCACATTTCGATCGGAGACTAGGATTATTTGTTCATCAATTTGATTATGTTAGCCTTTGTTATCTCAATTCAGATGTGAATCGCGATATAACGGCATTATAAAGAACCATAGATGTTTCTTTCTTTTAGGGTCTGGGTTATATGATTTTGATTTTTTCGATAACATAGGTGGAATTCAATTAATTAGGCAGTACATTTTGTATATATATGTGGAATGAAACAAATAGTGTTGAGTGTGCAAATTCTAGAACGGTGGTATGAAGGTCAAGTTTGTAGTAATGAATTAAAGCGATTTCAACGATATATATGGATGTAGTCTCGGTGAAGTTTTTGAAGTATGTTGCTATCTTTGCTAAGTAAGCGAACTTTACGTGCTGATTTCAGGTATATAATTAATCTTGGTTGTCTTTTTAGTATAAATTGTGTATGGAACAAACATTGACTGACTAGCATATGGATTAGTAGTTTATTTCAATGTATAGCGTCTATGATTTTCCGTCTAATCTCTAAGAATTGTCATGGCAGGGATGCATATGGATTTACTGTCAGACCTCAATACCTTGAGGCTTTCAAGGAGTTTGATGCTATCTATAGGGTAAGCGGCTAATTTTTTATCGTGTGAATGTTCATTACTAAACTAGCTTCTGACACGATACAAAAGACACGTTAAACATTGATAAAATGGATGCATACATGTTTATATCAGTAAAGCTACGTATATGCATGAACCTAGCTTGTATCCTATGCTCTGCAATATATTGTTAAACACCAATACACTATGCTTAAACCTTGAGTTTGAACTTTGAAGATGTTGGGGTCACATATTTTATTTAAGGCGTAAACAATTTAGTACTCCAAAGACATGTGCTTTATGATTGCTAGTTGTCCCAACATAACTCATGTATCTTCAACTAAATGAGTAGTTGGTGGGATATGTATGGATAAGTATAGTTTAGCTTTGCTCGATTTGATACGTATCTATTCATATAACCGTGACAACATGAAATTCATATTTCAGAATGAGGAAGAGGAAAGGGCGACAAAATGGGAGTGCTTTCTTGAGGAGCATGAGGAACTTAATAGACTAAACTCAGTTGTCGAGGAGAATGTCACTAAAACTGATGCTGAAGTTACAGAAATTAAAACCGACCCTGGCTTGGAATCAAGTGGCGAGGCAGATGTTTTAAGTGACAACAATCCACCAACAAATTCCGTCTTGGAATCAAGTGGAGAGGCTGATGTTTCAAGTGACAACAATCCAACAGATCCCGTCGTAGATTCAAGTGGAGAGGCAGATGTTATAAGTGACAACAATCTAACAACAGATCCCGTCTTGGAATCAAGTGGAGAGGCAGATGTTATAAGTGACAACAATTTAACAACAGATCCCGTCTTGGAATCAAGTATAAGTGACAACAATCCAACAAATGACAATCAAACAGAGGTTGTTCCTGAGAAAGTTATCTCACCGAGGACACCGAAGACGCCAAGGACACCAAAGACACCAAAACCAAAAAAACCAGCAGTGCGAAATTGGGCAGATGTCAGATCATCTCTCACTACCATCGAGAATATTATGTGTCATCGTGTCAAACATAGACCTGATCCAAACAGCAGTCCTCAAAAACATATGCAGTCTATAAAAGAGGAAGAAGAACCATCTAATGAGGATACTAACGAGGAGTTAACAGATACTGAGGAGCCATATTCGTTTCCTTTGATAGAATTGGAGTCACTTGTTCGTGGGGGTGTGCCACGAGACCTCAGAGGAGAGGTGTCCTTTTGTACTTTTTAGTAAATATGGCAATTTCAACCAGTTTTCACTTTTTAGTAACGGGTGGATCTGGGTTATGTTCTATTTCTGATGGGTCAAGTGGGTATAATGAAAAACTAAAGCTAAATGGAAATGGGTCGAACGGGTTGAAAGTTGCCCAAAGCATAATTATTGGTTCATACAACCCCTAAACCGCTTTATAAAATTTAGATAACTGTTGTGATAGCTAACTTTTCACAAATCATATTTATAACATGATTTATCTTTAGGAAAATGTCAAGAAAGGTACTAAATATACCAAATTGCTAATGTCTAGTATGATTAAGTTCAAAATCTAACAAATATAAGTACCCGATTCTAAATTTTTGGAAATTGAACTTCCATTACTTTGACAAGCGAGAAATTTACTAAAATCGTTTGAAAATATTTAATATTTTAAGTTAGTATTTTGCCACATCTACCTTTTAGAATGAAAATACCTTGTTTCAGGTATGGCAAGCCTTTGTTGGTGTGAAAGCACGTCGGGTGGAGAGTTACTACCAGGATTTACTGGATGAAAGTGAACTGGCAGAAAAAGCTATTGTGCCAGAAAAAACTAAAAAACAAATTGAAAAGGTCATATATGCATTTTCCCTTAAATTTATTTTATTTTTACATGATTAACATTGTTTTTTACTGAACTAATATCTTCTTACTAATGCAGGATCTACCGCGAACATTTCCTGGTCATCCTGCATTAGATGAGGAGGGTAGGAACTCGTTGAGGCGGTTACTTTTAGCCTATGCTCGACACAACCCTTCTGTTGGGTATTGTCAGGTAACTTGTGCTTTGTTATATCATCTTGCAAATAATACTTTGTATGGTCCACGCAACATTTTGGATACAAACTTTTTGTTTCATAGAATAATACTCGCTATGCTCTTTTATAACAAATTCAGAACCTTTTTGAGTATTGTTTTGTTAGCTATTTGTAACAACTTTATCTGAAGGCCAGTTCTTTAATTTGTAATGTAGGCAATGAATTTTTTTGCTGCAATGTTGCTGCTAGTGATGCCTGAAGAAAATGCATTTTGGTACGTATTCACTTGTTTATATTTCTCCATTGGTATTTCATCATGGAACATTCACATATTATACACGACACATCATTTTTCTCTAGTATAAGAACTAAGAAGATAAAGTAAACTGCCACTGCGCTGCTACTACAGGTCACATTTGAATTTATCCAAAATATCAGAAATATTTGCCAGTCATTTCTAACTCAACTAAAGTTTCATGATAAATATTTCGTTCTGGAATCACTTGTTTGGCATACTTGATGAACCGTTGACTATTCACTTCACTTGGACATTTTTCAGGACTTTGGTGGGCATGATTGATGATTACTTTGATGGATACTTTACAACAGACATGATAGAATCCCAGGTACTTCTTTCAGTTTACCTTGGATTTTTCGAGAGTATCAATTTTCTATTCTCGCATTAGATCTTTATATTATTTGTTTTACTTACTGAATGGAAGTCTTATTATTCAGGTGGATCAACTTGTTTTTGAAGATTTAATGCGTGAACGATACCCTAACCTAGGTTTCTCCTCTGCCAGTCCATGATAATTCTATTTACTAGTTAGTATATAACATGCATTTTCTAATCTCCTGTTATCCTTGCTCTATAGTCAATCATTTTGATCTCATGGGAGTAGAGATGGGATGGATCTGTGGACCGTGGTTTCTGTCCATCTTTGTAAATATTATTCCATGGGAAAGTGGTAAGGTTTATTTAGTTATATTGTTTGAGAATTTAAAAAGGGAAAACAATTCATAATTAGATGTCAAATCCAAGCACTTATTCTTTATCATTACTCTCAAAAGGCAGGCTCCTTACGATAATGATCAATTTTCTTTTATCTGCAGTCCTTCGTGTTTGGGATGTGATTTTATTTGAAGGAAACCGTGCGATGTTATTGCGAACTGCATTGGCTTTAATGGAGTTATATGGTATTGAGACTCCTTTACGTTTTTTAATCCAGGAGGAAATTTCAACCCATTGACTTATGAATGGGTCGATTGGGGTTGTGTTTTACGGGTCAAATGACTCCACAAAAAAACTTCGCTTAAAACATGAATGGGTGGTACGGGTCAAATAGTTTAAAGGTATCCCAAATAATATTGTTTCTGTAATCATAACTTATGCATAAATCATAAAATAAACTAAAAACGGACCAAAAAGTGTTGCTGGGCTAACCAACCCAACCTGATCCCTTTTGATCTGTATTAGAAATAGTCAAATAAATTTTTTGACCTGATAACGCATTGTCACCTTAGTTTTAGTTATTTTTGTACTCTTGATGCTATCTCACAATGAATTAACAAATTTTTGCAGGTCCTGATTTAGGTACGACTCTTGATGCTGGAGATGCTATTACATTATTACAATCACTTGTTGGTTCGACGTTTGATAGCAGCAACCTAGTTGTGACTGCTTGCATAAGTTTCTCAAATGTAACAGAGGATATATTACAAAATCTAAGAAATAAACATAGACCAGATGTGGTAGCGGCAGTTCAAGAAAGAATTAAAGGGCAGCATGCAAGGAAAAGTTCTAAACAGCTTGCAACCAAGCTCTATAGTTTCAAACATGAACGCGAGCCACCTATGCGTGAACTAAGTATAAAGAAAGGAAAAACTGATAAGAATGTAGATAAAGATATTCTGGACTTGATGTCTCCTCTTAAACGAGATGGACCTCCTAATAATCCCCTCGCTACAGATGTAGATTCACTTCCAGATCTTCAAGACCAGGTAAGAGCTAATTCTTATTTACTGATAGCGCATTCGCTTAAGTAGTTTTGGTATTGGTACTTTTATAAAGGCTTTCTGTACAGGTTATCTGGTTGAAGGCCCAGTTGTGCTCAATGCTGGAGGACAAGAGATCTGCTACAATTAGGTTAGTTTCGTAAAGTGTTATTAATTACCATTTTAACCACCTTGTGCTGACATTCTGAATGCACGATGGCATAAGCAAATTATAGATAAAGTATATAGGAATGAAGAGTGGTTTAATCTCTTAAAATGATCTCAAATGGAATATTGTGAATCGTAATCCTAGTTCTTTGAATTGGATGCACCTATGCTCTTTTTGGTTTGTAGCCTTATTTGTTATCTACAGTTAGAGAGAGTGTAATTGATCTGGTTCTAATTGTGCACATGCATGCTTTTTTATTGTAGATCTTATGAAATATCTCATTACTACTTGGCATCAATTTTGTTCAATTCATTTTATCATTGTTCTTCATGATTGCATTTATAAAATATGGACTTATAACAAGCTACTTGTGGCCTTTCAGAGCTGAGGAGTTGGAGACAGCGCTTATGGAGATGGCTCAACAAGATAATCGACGGGAATTGAGCGCAAGGGTATTCCCACATCCTATATATCTAACATTTCTTATGTTTTTTCTTGATGCACATGTAAAACTTTCCTTATAATGGTACAATTAGAGAGGGTATGTCTTATAGGTACCAAACAGCCACATTAAACACATTTACCTAAAAAGATTAGTTGAGTCAGGTGATATTATTATATATCACATCTAAAGGAACAAACTGGTAAACTCTAAAAACTTGGTTAAAATAGGAAAATGCTTGCAGATCAACCCGGCCCGCTATGACATGTTATCAAATGACGGGATTTGACCCGAAGCTGTTTTAACCCCTCCAACCGGTCTGACCTGCCCGTTTGCCACCACTGATAGGCTACTATGCCACATTGAAGAATTGTGAACCGCCTATTACCTTTACAATTTCTAGATTGGGATTACAAGTTTCGATATGATAAACGCATTGCTACTAACTATTTAACCGGGCTCATTTATGGTTGTATGTATCTCTTCGTGTTAGGCACCAAAAAATGTGAAAAAAAAACATCTAAAAGGCGTACAAAGGCTCCGCAAAGGCGTGAGGTTGGTCATGCCGCCACGCCACGCCTTATGTATGCCACGTCTTTATGTGAACTCGATATATATGAAATATGCTACAAATATATAAATATTTTCATATTTTGTGCCACATTATGCCACGTCTTATAAACGCAAAAGCTTCGCCTTAGCCGCTAAGGCATGAGGCTTGGTCATGCCGCCACGCCACGCCTCGTGCTATTTATAACCTTTTTAAAAAAGTGATTTAATATTTCTGACGTCATGCAGATTGAATATATGGAAGAAGAGGTGTTAGACCTGCAACAAATTCTTGCTGATAAGAAAGAGCAAGAAAAAGCAATGCTTGAGGTACGACTAATTGTATTTATATTTTTGTGACAACTTTGAAGTAGATAAGCAATCCCTCTCTAAGTCAGGATATATATTATAGGGAGAATTACATGTATATGCTTCCCTAAATGAATAATTACATATATGTCCTTTGTACTAGTTTTTTATGCATAAAGTACAATGCTTTTAATGCATTCAAAGGATATATATGTAATTTTTCATTTAGGCAAGGACATATATGTAATTTTTCATTCAAAGGATATATTATATAGCGCCATGGTCATAAATACAGGTGCTAATGCGAGTTGAGCAAGACCAGAAGGTCACAGAAGATGCTCGTGTATCTGCAGAGCGGGATGCAGCTGCTCAGAGATATTTAGCAAGTGTGCTTGAGGTAAATTTGCATCTGGTTGCTACATTTTTAACTAACGAGATAAAACTAAAGTTAATTAAAGATTCAAAGGAAGCATGTCAAATGGAGTTATATATTATATCTATAATCATATTTGACAAACTATTCATTTAGATTGTTGTGTCTGACTCACTCTGCCAAATAGTGTGCCTAAAAGAGTTGGGCCATCTCCTTCCTCTTTTTTATCGCTATAGTATGTTTTGAAATAGCGCACGATTGAATATTCAGCATAACATATGCATAACGAAGAATCATTTCTTGAGGCTGATAAACTTTTATTTGGTTCATTTAGAATATATGGATTCTGTAATTACTTCTAATAGTTTGCTATATAATACATACAGGTGAAGTATGAACAAGCTATAAGCTCACTTGCTCAGATGGAAAAGAGGGCTGTAATGGCAGAATCAATGTTAGAGGCGACTCTGCAATACAATTCTGGTCAAGTTAAAGCACAAGTGCCACCAGGGTACATGCATTTTTTACTTTTGTTTGGAACTATAATATAAGTTTATTTCTTCAGTTTCATGCCATTCACAATGAATTAACGGGTGAATGGTACATAGTCATCTGAAGTGTATTGAACTGCATTAAAATCTTTTAGACTGATTTAATTTTAATGGTTAGTTTACTTTTTGTTATGAATACTGTTAGCAATTTATTTATTTTTGAAGTTAAAAAAATTGGCTATTTTATTTGTTTTGGCCCAACCCGTTTGACGCACACTTAAAAACTGCCTAACCTACTAATTTTACCAAATCGGCTATTATGATTTTTTCAAAGAAACACCCCTCACTGATATTGGACTCATTTACAGTAACAGTTAGAGTAATTTTATGACAGTTTGTTCATGCATTGTTGCTTAATTGACTATTACGGAGACTAATTTAAGTCATTATGCTATCTAGTGCCATTCGTCCTGAGTCTATAAAAGACAACACCACCAATGCCAATACAAGAAAGACAGGCCTACTTTCATTTGGACTAGGTTGGCGTGATAAGAATAAGGTTAGTATTTTTGACTACTTTTGTGAATCTGTCTTTATTGAGAACATAATGTTATAACTAACTAAATTATCTAGTCAGTTACCACACAACTATTGACTACATTCTTTCTTGCATAATATTAGGTGGAAATTTCGACCCATTTACTAATGAATGGGTGGATTCTAGTTATGTTCTATCTCTAACATGCCAAAAGGTGTAAATTATGAAGTTAAAGTAAAAACATGTCAAATGGGCCCAAAGTCTCCCAAAGAGCATTTTAACACGCTAACTGTTTGTACTAAAAGTGTTACATGTCAACCCAACCGGACAAACCTGGCCCATTTTGCCACTTCCAAATTACTGTAATAAGCTACTCCCTCGCTTTCATAATTTCAGTGCTCAAAACCACATAGTTTAGAAAACTTATATACTTTTTCAATAATATCTATAATGCTGATAAAAAGCAACCTTGTAGAAATCAATTAAGCCGAAGGATGATATCCTAGTTTTCATAGGCAGTATAATTAACGTCCATAGCTAGCATGTAGTAGAATTTTATTTCACTTAAGTCTCCTTTACAACACAGAATACCATTTACATTTATGTTAGACGTCACATGTAGAAAATAGCTAAAGACAAAATGGGTCGAAAGTGGCCCATTAATTATTTATATGCTTGCAATGTCCTAAATCGTTTTATTTAGTTTTTATTTGATCATGTTATGTTAATGATATATCTTTCATATTCATATCTATTATATCAATTATTTACAAAATGGAAAAGGCAGACACAATATGTTGACAGTTCGGCCCAACCTGATCTGACCCGTTTTGGTCCGATCCCATTTGACAGTTTTTGTATTTCACTCCTCTGCCATCACCATTTCTGAAAGTGTTTGAACAAAAATAACATGCATCTACTACTGCTAGCATTAATGTGTCTATTATTTTGCAGGGAAAACAACCAAACGAGGTATCAGATGCAAACAGTAGTTACCAAGAACCAGACAAATAGAAATCTGAAAGAACCAAGATGACCTTATTTATTTATTTTATTATATTCTATGTTTAATTTTTTTAACCACCACTAAATTATCCATATTTACAGTGGGTTGTTCTTTTAATTTCAAAATCTATGTACATTGTAAAAATTATAGCTAACATCAGAAGTGATCAAAGTTCACAATACTTTTATGACAAATTACTAACCTCGGAAAGCTAAAACGCTCCATGAAATTATAAGACTCTTTTGTCAAGATTTTGTGTACATCACAGCTTGTTTTCAGATACAACTTGATACATTGTATTTAGTATAAGTCTTTAAAAATTTCATTTTTACATTGTATTGCTGCTTGAATGAAAGTATTTTGAAGTTTCAAGTCTGAATGCCATGTTAGTAAATTAGCACATGAACTGCCTAACTGCATACCATTTTTTCAAAAGTTCATCGCTAGTTACTAGCTAGCTTAGTTATTGTTTTGCAATCGTACCAAATTAATTAGTTATAACATTAATTTTTATGAAACGAAGTTGATGATCGACCTCTTTTGATCCGAACTGATCTATTAACTCAGTTAATTAGTAATGCTACGTATCTCTAGTTTCAAAACTGCTATAAATATACTTTCATGGCATCAAGCAAATAGTCATGTACAAAGTTCAAAATGACACAAATCAGCACTCCTTTAACTTTTACGGTACGAAGATTGGCACCAGAGCTCATTGTTCCCGAAAAACCCACACCTCAAGAACTGAAGCCTCTCTCTGACATTGATGATCAAAAAGCCCTTTGGTTTCAGGTCCCAATTATCTGTTTTTATAGAGGGGATCCAGAAAAGAAAAATAAGAATCCGGCAAGTGTCATCAGGGAGGCACTGGCTAAAGTGTTGGTGTTTTACTATCCGTTTGCTGGACGGCTAAAAGAAGGTCCCACGGGGAAGCTGATGGTAAATTGCTCTGGCGAGGGTGTGTTGTTTATTGAGGCGGAGGCAGATGTTACGCTCAAGCAGTTTGGGCACGCGCTTCATCCCCCATTCCCTTGTATGGAAGAGCTCCTATATGATGTTCCTGGCTCTAGTGGCATCCTTGATTCACCTTTGCTATTAATTCAGGTGAAATTTTATGGGACAATATGTGTGCACTACAAAATAAATGACTTTTGCTTACTAAAAAAAGTATGAGCAAAAGATAAGAAAACAATAAGTAAATGCTAATTTTTCAACTCCCACTAAAGAAAAAACAGTAAGTAGAAAAGGGATCACAAAGTCTTTGCTTACTAAAATTATAGTGAGCAAAAGCTCAAAAGATTTAGTGTCTAAAAGTTTTTAGTCACTAAAAATGGTACACCACCTTTCTATAAAATCACTAAAATGACACAACTTATAGCAAATTTCAGTAAGCAAAAGTCTAATTTGCAATGTACAGATGCATGCTTCCTGGCAGAAATATAAATTGAATTGTCAATTGTGCATATTGCATTTCTCAACAAAACAGAACAATTATTGCACAAATAAAAATTGCACTCTAGGTTAAAGTCAAATACAAATCTCTAAAACAATCTCAAATGTACAAAATATTGTAACTGGTACCCAAGCCTCGCTTTTACAAAAAATATTCGTCTATGTAACCTGCATTTACAACTGGAATACTAGACTCTGTAACTGGAACTGCTGGAACTGAAACTGCTGGAATACTGGTCTCAACTGGAACTGGAACTGCTGGAACTGGAGAGTCCAAAGAGATGTCAAGTTTTAGCAAAGCCTATTATTGAGAGCAAACTATCAGAGAAAGAAGAGATTGAACAATTTCATAATAGATGAACTCCATTTCAGTTTTTTTTGGGTTATGTAAAGGTAGATTCAGGCAGTGATCTTACCTTATAAACTTCATCAGGAACAAGAAACCCGCGGCCCCTGTCGAGCAAAAACAGTATTAGCCAAAAGTATGAAGCTGTTGCAGATAAATCATGTGAAAAACTGAAATAAAGGACCACTTATTAACAAAATCTTGAAAGTTAATGGAACACCTATGCACTTCATCATGTCACTCATGAACACCAAAGTGAATATCAACCAGAAATGACATTAGACTATTTCTATGTAACATGATTAGACATAGCTAACCAACTCATGATCCCTCAAAGATCTAATGGATGCAACCAACATATGTATGGGTTATTGATGTGGCCAGGGCTACGCATAGACAGTTTATAACTATCTGGGTAATATCGTTTATGGCACAGATGATAAAAAACTAAAAGGGTGAAATAAAGCATTATCCCATTATGAAAACCAGAACATTACGTCTATAATTACAGTAATTTATCAAAGCTATTAAGACTCTTAATCCGAAACTAGTTACATAATTCAATACCAAGACAAATCTAATAATGATAACTGATTAATATAAAACTAACTATAAGACTTCTTAATTTAACTAAAAGTCTTTAGTAGTATTAAACCTATCACAATTTGGATTTTTCTCTTTGACTTGGACACCACATCTTTAGTTAGTTATATAGGAACCCTCATCAATCTAATCTGAGATGTACATAAAATAGCTAGCATAGTGCTCTTGCATCGTCAGTAGAAGCAAACAATGCCATGGAAAAACTTTTCAAGAACAGTAGTGATGCGATCATCTATCAGTGACATTATAGACAGTAAAGGATGGTTCCTATGGGATAAGGATTTTGCACTTGAGACTCTGTACTATAGAGAGTACCGAAATATGGGGCCCGGGTCAGATACGTCAAAGAGGGTGAAATGGAAAGGGTGGGGTGTAATGAAGAGTGATACCGAGGCCAGACCTTTTACGGTTTCTAACTTCATCGATGGTTGGACTTGGTTGCTATCAACCGGGTTTCCATTTTGGCCCGGTTTGTAGTAACTAATGCCAATCATATAATGTTTGATCACTAGCTAATGAACGAGCTATGCGAAAGTACATGTATTCGGTGTAATAATTTTCTTAATAAGAGCTAACTAAGGACATAACACTGATCCCTTGATCCATCAAAACTTCCTCAACAAGATTTTTGTTGCCAAGTTATATATGTGTACTAATAGCTTATATGATATGTGCCTAGAGATCTTCTGTTCATGCGTTTATTTGAAAAAAAAATATTTTAACATCGCTTTATGATATACCTGACCACAATGAGATGACGGTTTGATAATGGAATTCATGCCACTTTTCAGCCCCACTCGTTCTTTTACCAATTTTTGCACCTGTTTACCAAAAGGTTTCAGCATGGCCATATTTGGATAGTATTAAAGTGTGACAATTAAACAAGTTTCAAGAAGGACTCACCTTCCTAATAGACCAAAACTCATTCTCGTATAATAGACCGCCCATAACAGATTGCACATAAAGTTTCTTCAACTCACTACAAAAAAGTTATCTATCTTAGCCATGCACGTGAAAGTAATTGCAATCAATGTAGACATATTGCTTATGTAAAGTAACTTGCCCGTCCTCTTTCAAAAACTTCCTTCGTTGTTGTGGAGAGCTAATATGAGTAATAGGAGATGTTATAGCTTTAGCTGTTGAAATAAATAAGTGCAATTATTTATTCATTCCATTTTTATTAATTTGTATAACATGTCAATTATGCAAACAAGATAATTAATGGGTTAAAATAAATAAGTACCCGAGTTGTTAGTTTTACTTGCACCAGATGTTGTTGAGTTTCCACAAGGACTGTGATTATCAACACAAGATGAATCATTAGCAACCTGGAATCATTTATCATCAAAACATGAAAATTATATCTTCAAACATTAACATATAAATTAGAATCCTTTATGTTTACCTCTGTTTTTGTACTATTCAAGACATTTGAAAACTCCCCATTTGGATTCTGATTTTTGTAGTTTGCCATAAATTGTAATATAACCGCTTGGTTTTCTTTCATTACTTTCACTTCGTCTTCAAGTTCGTTGATTCGAGCCTTTAAAATTGGCACTTGAGAAACATGAGATCGTTTCGACTTAGGCATTCTGATCTTTGGCCCTACGCATCGTGTATAATCTCCTTTTTCCTTTCCTTTGACTCTCGCCAAGTCATCATTGCTCCAATCAACAATCCCTGTGTTTGTACTACTTGTGCTTGTACTGGTACCACTGGCAATCACCTTTATGTCATCCTAAATGTGGTTTCAAGTTATAAAGGAGTACATAAGAATACTAATACAAATATGTCGAAAAAAGGACTTAAATATACATACAATAACTTTTGCAGCAGTTGCATTGACTATGCTTCCATTTTTTTTGGTGCGACTGATGATGTACAAGTCTCCACGTGTTGGTTGAACGCCTCCTTTTTCCTTTTTCTGCAATATCATACGCATGATTCATCATTTAACAAATTCAATACAAATACTAATGCAAGTATACCAATAATATCTTCATATACTGGATATCTCAAATACATCTTTTTGCTAGTAACTGTTCAAAAGAGTTATAATTTCTGAATAATATTAAAACAAAAAAAACAGAATCACCTTTTCATCAGCTAGCCTAGCGAAAGATTTGGTCCCCAACACATGAGGCTCATTCGATTTAGAACGGATCTCCTTCTTCTTCTCACTGATAGCCTATCAACCAGTTCACATCAGGGCACCAGGGGAGAAGCAATAACTACTCTATCTGTGATTAACTATCCACCTGTAATCTCAAGGAGTCATTAATGACTTTCACATCTAAATCTATTTGTCTTTAATTAGAACTTATAGGGAACAAGAAATACTCAAGAAACATGATAACATAGATCAAGAAAACAACTTGTGTAGCTGAAAATGCATGTGAGAAGAGAATTTCAGACACAAAATATACATATAATAACATGTAGAAAATGTAGAAAAATTTGGTGTACAATGTCCATTTCTGTAATTTCACTAACAAAGTAACCTTAACACACACGAGTAAGCTACAATACAACTTATAAACAATACATTTGAACTTTAACTGTTACTGTATTTCTAGTCTTAAAGTAACCAAAATATTTTTTCCATCAATATTATAATGACATGCATAATTACTTAACAGAAACAAATCATACATAAGCTCATAAGCTTACCATATAAACTACTGTGCAGTACTAACCTGAGATCAATCCCTTCAATGCAAAGTAGATCATTCACAAGCGATCTGATCTTGGTGCTATTGGTAAACACCGATCTGAAAAAGAAGACTGGATGCAGAAAAGAAGGATTAGTTCGAGAACAATATCAGAGCACTACAGCATCAGGGTATAAGTGAATCAAAATGTTAAATCACAAGTTTATTTGAAATAAAAAATATCAGTGATGTTCGACTTGGTTCAGCATCTTTCGTAGTTGGTCATCATGTACAGCTAATTCATAGTTTGAGTAGAATTGGAACTAAAGTTACATTTTCAGTAACATATCTTTCTACGTAAACAGAAGCTAACAAATACAAAGTAATATTGAAAGTCAATAAAAAAAATAATAGAAATGGATCGACCAGGACACGCACGGTACATTCTGACCAAAAAGATCATTACATAACATAATATAAACAACCAGATCAACTACAATAAAATTTCATATAATCACCTATAAATCAACTAACAGTTCTTAATCATAACCTGTTATCATCAGCTAATTAGTATAAGTAATTTAATCTACTTCATCTTCATCTTCATCAACCTCTTCAGATTCGATAACGAGTGTACCATCCACTACCTCATCAGCATCAACTCCAACCCTATGTAGGTTTGGTATGTCAAGCATGCTAGAAGATGAAGTAAGACTATTCTCATCATTATCAAGTCACATGTTAAAGGCATCTTTAACTTTAACATGTTGAACAGCTAACCACCCTTCTAACAATGGATCACGAGAATAAAAAACTTTATCAACTTGAGATGCTAAAACGAATGGGTCATCAAGTAATTGAGCACCTGTATGTACCGCATACGAGAAGTTCACTAGTGTGACACCAAATTCATCTTTTTTACATCCTCTACTAGCATCAACCCAATCACACTTAAACAATATTACTCGTACCTTACCAGAATAATTCAACTCAATAATTCCCTTTAAGGAACCATAGTAATTCACCATTACTGGCCTAGTGTTGCCATCTTGAGGATTAGCATCCACCACACTAACAACAATGCCACTGTTTTGAGATTTATGTGTTTTTTCGTGCTCTTTTGTGTGAAAACGATATCCTTTAACAAAGTAGCCTGAATATCGGTTCACATGATTATTCGGACCACGAGCGAGCCACTTAATTTCTTCTATTACTCTTGGATCCCTTTGTTCTTCCAAGCGTTTAATCTAAAAGATATTATGAATGAACTACTTAGACCTAACGGATAACTTAGTAGTAGTGTTTGTTTTGGTTTAAGAAAATTACCCGATTTTGAAACCATTGACTAAATTGTTGGCAATGAATCTTTTGAAGTTCATACTCAGATGGTCGACGTGAACGGTTTTTCCCCCTAATGATACTTTTATGTTCCCTTATATAAGAAATAAGAAAAAATCAATATTAGACACTTTTGGTTATAGATTAAAATTTTAATTAGGAAACAAAGTTCACTTACTCTCGAAAAGGCGTGACCGAGTTAACATTGAACAACACATATCGATGTGCTTGTTTAAGGGACTGGTCATCGATTTCATAATTAGGGATCCTCTTCCTTTTGAGAGATGATAGATCAGAATGTGTATGTTTTCCCAAAGGTCGATCGGGACGAAGGAAGTTTGATTCTTCAATCTCATTTTGATTGTCATCATCATCATCATCATCATTCCTTACTGCTCTCGTAAATAAGGTTTCTGCTCCGGATAAGTATCGAGAGCAAAAGGTTAAGCTTTCTCTCACTAAATACCCTTCGGCAATTGAACCTTCAAGATAAGCTTTATTGATTACATACGGTTTAAGAGTCATAAGATCCCTGAAATGGAGGTTAAGTGAAAGTTTTACTAACTTATGTAATAATAAGGTATATGGTATAATTATGGATAAAAAGTACCTTTCAATAGGATACATCCACCGAAAAGTTACGGGACCTCCGAGTCGTACCTCCCTAACCAGATGGATCACCAAATGAACCATGACAGTAAAAAATGAAGGAGGAAAAATTTGTTCCATTTTGCATAATGTTACAACAACCCGTAATTCAAGAAATCTAAGATCATATTCCATTAAATCTTTTAGACAAATCCGCCTAAAGAAATCGCATAATTCAGTTACCACTTTGGTAACATGGTCAGGCAAAGTACCACGTAACGCTATTGGCAAATATTCTTGCATCAACATGTGGCAATCGTAACTTTTCATCCCCATAAGCTTCCTTTCTTTTAATTGCACACAACGAGAGATATTACACGAATATTCATCAGGAGGCTTGATAGATTTAAGTGTTTCCAAGAACGTATCTTTTTCCTCTCGAGTCATTTCATAACATGCTTTCGGCAAAGATAGATTATTGTTTCTTGGATTCCTTTTTGGATGAAGTTCTTCTCGTATACCCCATTTTTCCAAGTCTAGACTAGCTTTCAAGTTATCTTTCGACTTCCCCACTTGACCAAGCAAAGTCCCGACAACATTATCACATACATTCTTTTCAATGTGCATCACGTCAAGATTGTGACGCAACAACAAGTTTTTCCAGTAAGGTAACTCAAAGAAAATGCTTTTCTTTTTCCAAGGACCTTTTTCAACAATTTCTACAAGAAAATCGACACCTTCCAATTGATTTAGAATATCATCTCCAGACGACGGGATAGGAGCTTTTCTTAATTCTTCATGTCCATCAAATGATTGAGTATCTTTACGTGAGCTATGATTTGGTTCAAGCCATCTCCGATGGCCCATATAACACCATTTTCTACCGTGATCTAGCCATTTTGAAGTTTTGTCAAAAGCACATACAGGACATGCATATTCCCCTTTAGTGCTCCACCCAGAAAGGTTGGCATATCCAGGAAAATCAGATATCGTAGAGATAACAGCGGCTTTCATTTCAAAATTTTGATTCGTTGAGGCATCAAATGTATCAATACCAGCCCACAACTCTTTTAACTCCTTTATCAAAGGTTGCATGTAAACATCTAATTTATTACAAGGGCTTTTGGGACCCGGAACGATCAAAGAAAGAATAAAATTAGGTTGTTTCATAACATACCATGGAGGTAAATTATATGGAATAACGAAGACAGGACAAATACTGTAGTTTAGATTCATTGACCTATATGGATTGAAACCATCACTTGTTAGAGCCAAACGAACATTTTGAGGATCACTTGAAAATTCAGAATGCTTCTCATCGAAGTGTTTCCATGACGATGCATCGGCCGGGTGTCGTAGTTTACCATCTTTTACCCATTTCAAATGATGCCATTTCATAAGATGAGCCATTTTCGAAGACATAAACAATCTTTGAGGCCTTGGTTTTAGGGGAAACCAACGCAAAATGTTCATTGCTTTCTTCTTTTTCATCTTTATGCCCACCTCATCTTGTACGCCCGCCTCATCTTGTACACCCGGCTCATCTTGTACACCCGCCTCATCTTGTGCACCCGCCTCATCATCTCCAGAGTTATCTTGGGTGGGCCTCCATCTGGAAGCATTACAAACGGAGCATACTTCTTTGTTCTCATTTTCATTCCAAAATAACATGCATCCGTTAGGACATGCATGTATTTTTTCATACCCTAACCCCAACTTCTTCATGATGTTTTTCACCTCGTCATGTTTCTTAGGCAGTATATTCCCGTCGGGCAACAACTCTTCTTGAAGAAACTCCAATAACATAGAAAATGATTTGTCGCTCCAAAGAGATTTTATGTGGTATAAACGAACCAAGGCAAAAAACTTGTTATTCTTAGCATTAGGATACACCTTCTGATTAACATCTTTGACCAAATCATCAAACTTCTTTTTATCATTTTGCTTTTCACGGTTCAAATCAGGTTGAGGTTGAGGTTCTCCTTCACCCATACTTCCTTCCATCGACACCGTAGGAAAAATGTCATGTAGTATCTCATGCATTTCATGATCGTCGCCTCCTTCATCATTTTCCATCATACTCGAAGATGATACCTCCTTACTTTCCTCGTGATCTGTCCAATTCACGTACCCTCTCTTGAAGCCAACACATATAAGGTGATCATACACCGTTTTTCTTACATGGTGAAATAGATTGTGACAATTCGCGCATGGACACAAAATCTCTCCATGTTGACTCGATTTCTCAAAAGCAAAATTCAGAAAATATTCCACACCATTAACATATTCTGGACTAGCTCTCGGTGCAAGATACATCCAAGATTTGTCCATAATGATGTCAAAAGTAGAAAACATGAAGTAATATTCAACTCTTACATGCCTAAAAACAACAATGTAACTCTATTAGCTACTTAAAAAATCTTTTTGATTGTGTATACAACATTATCATCAAACAAACACACAAAATTTTAAAAACAAGTAGCGGTATTCTTATTGAGGGCAAAAAAGTTAAGTCTCTACTACATTACGTTAAATTACAAGCATCAACCTAAGTTATAACTTCAACTCAACTATAATCGGTCAATATCTATACAAATTAATTTATCTATTAAAATTCCATCATTCCTCAAAATATTTTATCAAGCATAAATTTAGAGTGCTTCAATCTTCATGCCTATGTTAATGGATTTTCACATACGAGACAACACAAGCTCGTTAAATTATCTAGGCTTTAACTTATGCGTTTCAACTAGAAACAACCTACTAGCAACAGTACAAGTCGAGCTAACTATACAATCGTATCAACTCGAAACAACCTTTAAACTAGTTAAGCTATAGCATAGTAACCAACAACAACAACAATAAAATCTCTTCAACAGAATTTTACAATGCCTCATCAAAACTAATACTCTTTCGCAAACCATACAACACTAGCTTGCTAATAGCACTCGTTCCTAAGACGAAGTCTCTCCTATACATTTCAACTAAGCAACAAATTTATTAACAAAACAGCAAACATCAGCTTATTAACAAATCAACAAACATCAAAACGCTTATTAACAAAACAACATATCAATAATCAGCTATCAGATTATTAGCAAAACAGCTTATTAACAAATCACAATAATCAGCTATCAGATTATTAGAAAAACAGCTTATTAACAAATCACAATAATCAGCTATCAGATTATTAGCAAAACAGCTTATTAACAAATCACAATAATCAGCTATCAGATTATTAGCAAAACAGCAAACTTACACTAGCAAAGATATCAAAACAGCAAAGATAGCCTATCAAAACACTTCCGGTGGTGGTGGATAATGACGGTGATTGATACCGTGGTGATTGCCGGTGATTGATGCCGGAGTTAGTCTAATTAGAAAATTCCGGTTGTGGTGGATACCGTGGTGATTGATGGTGATAACGACGGATGTTAACGGTTTGGGGATTGTGATAACGACGGATAACGATTCCGGTGGTGGTGATAACAATTCCGGTGGGTTTTGGTTTTGGTGTGTGGGATAACACTTATACAAACGGTGGGTTTTGGTTTTGGTGTGTGGGATAACACTTTTTCTAGATCCGCTTTTTTTGTTTTTTGACAAATACAATTTTTTTATTTAGTAATTTTAGTAGGTAAAAGTTTTATTTGGTTATTTTTATAAGTGGGGGGTAAAATTTTTATTTTGTTACTTTTATAAATTTTAGTGGGCAAAAGTTTTAGTGAGTAAATGTCACAAATTTTGTAGTGGTGGTAGGTTGAAATCATGGAAACAATCAAAATTGATTCATGCAACACTACATTTTAAGCATGCTTCTACATAAATTTTATACGATTTGGCGCGATTCTCTTATTATACCTTTCTGTTTTCGTATAAGAACGTAAAATATTCATTTTCCAATAACTTTAGATCTGATCACCAGTCTTGATTGTTAGGTGACACGACTATTATGTCGAGGTTTTTTCTTTGCGATACGATACAATCATACCATGACTGACGGAACAGGAATAACACAATTCTTGACAGCAGTTGGTGAAATAGCATGCGGTACACTGGAACCTTCAACATTGCCTGTATGGCAAAGGGAGTTTCTTTCAGCAAGAAACCCAACACGCGTGACATGTTCTCACCATGAGTTTGATGATGTGACAGACACCAAAACAACAATCATCTCAACCGATGAGATGGAACAACGGTCATTTTTCTTTGGACCAATTGAGGTTTCAGCCCTACGTAGGTTTGTTCCAATACACCTACAAAATTGTTCCACATTTGATGTGCTAACAGCCAGCATTTGGCGTTGTCGTACCATTGCTCTACAACCTAATCCTGAAGATGAGATGCGGGTTACATGTGTCGTTAATCCACGTTCTAAGTTCAACCCTCCTATCCCTCTAGGATATTATGGAGCTGTTTTAGCCTTCCCAGTTGCGATTTCTACCGCTCATGACCTATGTAACAAACCAATAGGTCACATAATGGAGCTTGTGATTAAATCCAAATCTAATGTTACTGAAGAGTACATGAGATCTATTGCAGACCTAATGGTAATTAAAGGACGACCTCCCTTCACAACTGTTCGAAATTATATCATATCAGATCTGACTCGTGTCAGGCTAAATGTAGTTGATTTTGGGTGGGGGAAGGCGGCCTACGCAAGTGCTGCCAATGGGGGAGGAGGCAATATCCCTGGTCTCGCTAGTTACTATATACTTTCCTAAAACAATAAGGGTAAGTCTGGAATCATAGTACCTATATGTTTGCCAAGTGCCGCGATGAATAAATTTGTGAAAGAGCTAAACAACATGTTGCAAGACAACAACAATCATATTCTCCAAGAGCAACAAAAGTTACTTGCTTCATCCAAACTTTAACATCTATGATCTGTTTCTTTATATGATTACTCATGGCATCTTCTCAATGTGTTTTAAATATGTAACAAAATGTTGCTGCATATCTTTTACGTATAATAGTTAGTGGTTGAACGACTCGAGCTATGATGTGTTATATGGTGTCGCATCCAAATAATAAGTCAAAATGTCAAATAATAAGTCAAAATGTAACTTCAAACTAAAGATCTAGAAATTTTGTCTAGTATATACGCGATAATCAAATATTAGGTTATCAAAGTGTTTGAGAAAAGCGATATCGGATCGAAGCGAACCCGAAACTAAAATAAGAAAATGCTAATAAATGATGATACACGGATTTTACGTGGAAAACCGCAATAGGGTAAAAACCACGGACAAAGAAAAATACGTCTCACTATGATGGAAATTAGGAATTACACCTTCTCTTTAATTACAAGGATTAACAATATTTATCTCTTGTAGTTAAGAGATGTACCAAACTCTCTAATATCCTAACACACCAGGAAACTTAGTACTTAGAAAGGAAAAGATTTCAAGATGAACTGAGTTATCATATACCTCTATTTATAGTGTTTGTTAACTAACACTATACAATGTGAAAAAGGCTTGGTCAACTCAAATATATTCATGTAATAAAAGGCACAAAAGAACTAAAACTTTTTCTCCCAAAGGTCAATGGAAAGAGAAAATCACTGCCACCCCTCCAACCATGAACCACCAAAATCCCAACCACATACCCAACAAACATAACCAAAATATTTCTACCCACCACACATCAAACAACCACGAAAATCCCAACTACACAACCCATAAACAAAACCAAAATATTGGACCATAGTAAACAGAAGGGGAAAAAGGCTTCAAAAACTTCAAGTACAATCTTATCCTACTACTTCATAGACATCCCAAATGGTTGGAATGAGACGGATCTCTGGAAAGCTTTCGCTAAGTATGGAAGGATCATGGACGTTTATCTAACTAAGAAAAAAACCACAAGCGGGAAAGACTTTGGTTTCGCTAGATTCACTAATGTTGACAACCCCAAAACCCTTGAACTATCCCTAAAATCCATAACCCTCGGAACACACCACCTGTATGTCAACATTGCTAGGTATCAAAATGGAAAAGACACACACCAACACCACCTAAAAATCTCAACTGCCAGCAATAACCAGCAACACGTAAAACCTGCAACACACATCATGAAACCACCTCCCTCAAATCTTTTGCCGAAATTCTTACTAGAGAAAACACCATCAAAAACCCACCTACACCACTCACTATTCACTTTTGCCCTGACTTGATCACATCCCTCTCTCTCTCTCTCTCTCTGTATTTGTGGAGAACTTAACAACTTGGATACGTTACCCAACCTCCCTTCAATATTACATGACCCAGGCTTTTTTGAAACCAAGTTAAAATACCTTGGTGGGTTCCACATCCTTATCCTCATGCCATCTGAAACCTCAAAAACAACTGCCATATCCAATCCCACTCTCTTAAACTGTTTTAAATCCTTGAATCCCTGGAACAACACCTTACACCTCGAGGATAGACTTACATGGCTCTCTATCGAGGGACTGCCACCCCAAGCATGGCATGAAGCAGCATTTACCTGGATTGCTAGTGTCTGGGTGATGTGGTCTTCCAGAAAAAGTGCAACTCCATGAACCACAACTTGGTTGCTGGAAAAGTTTGCATCAGAACAACTTGTATGGACATCATTCAACACAATATTCCAGTACTCATTGACAATATCCACACTTGTATTAGAATATGCGAGCTATTCGGGGAATCCGATGAAAACTTTCCCTCTCAGAATCCGTCAGATGATTTGGACAACACAAGTTCAGATAATGAAAATACGGTCAATGGTTACATCAGTGAAAATAATAACGAAGATGATGAGGAAGATAATGACCTCTTCGATGATGGTGATAACTGTGATGATTTCCTAATGAGAGATGGAGGCCGGATAAAAGAAACCGAACACAACATTCTGATGGGCTCTGAATTAAACATATAATCACAGACTAAACCTTTAGATTTATGTGAACATCCGGTAATGGAAATTTTGAATATTCCAGCAAGTGGTGACAGTCAAACGGTCAAAGACAGATCTCTAATTGAGGAAGGAATGACTATGGAACATTCTCGTGATCATGTGTCAGAAATCCTAATTAAGGATACAACTAAATCTGCACAGACAGATGGTGGTATGACTTTTGTGTGGCTGATAAGAGGATTAGGTGTGGTGAAGAGGCATCCCACCGCCATGTCACTGCCACATCATCATAACAAACCTCTACAACTAACCACAACTAACTCCCCCTCACTCACAACAAACCTCAACCTCTTCACTTGGGGCCCACCGCTACAACTTTTGCCGGGTCATCGGTCAAACTGGGATTTAGCATGAGAAACTTCATCTCCTTCATCTCCAACGCAGCAATTTCCTTCTCCCGCCTCGCCTCGTAACAAGCCATTTGAGCGTCGGCTTTTTGAGCATATTTTTCGGATATATGTCCCGAAAAAGTACTCGATTGACTCCCACCGGAGCTCGCAGCGCTCGACGTTGAAGTCGACTTTTGTTTCTTTGCGGCTCGACTCTTTCTGCCGCTATCTCTTTCAGGACGAAGTCGTTTTTCCGGGCCGAATATATCCTCGAGACATGTAATGTCAATCGGCTCTTCGGCATCCCACTTCGGGTAATTTTTCAAAATATCCCAACATTGAACATACCCGAACTCCTTCCCAGCATAACGTTGCTCAAAGCTCAGTTTCGCATTCTCGACATGATCGTGGTCATTTTCACCACTTCGACGCTGCAGATGTTTGTAAATAACGTTGAATTTTTGGCAATCACCGTTAATCCTCGACCATTTACCCGTGATCATATTTTTGGTACGCTGGTCACCGGTGGTCTGATTATTGAACATGTCCATAATGTCGTTCCAAAAGAAATCTTCGGAACGGTCATTTCCCATATCTCGATCTTGGGAAATTTCTATCCAACATTGCACAAGCAACCTTTCTTCAGCCTTGATCCACTTCCTCCTGTCTGCCTGGCCTATGACTTCCACATCTTCGTCATCGTCTGCGTCCAAATCCACAGCTTGTTTTGTTTTTTTTGCCTTCGTCTTTTTCTTGGTACCTTTGGCCGGTTCACGTGATTTTGGTACTTTGAATTGTGAATCGGACGGTTGTGATTCCATTTGGGGAAACGTTTGAGGTTGTGTCGGGTTAAAAAACTGTGGTGATGGAAATCGGGCGGGGTAACTTGTGAATCCTTGTTGAAACGCATATTGTTGGTTAAGAAAAATTTCTTGTGGAGACGGGTTGGAATTTTGCAAGGAAGGGGTCGACGGGTTTGAAGAACCCCCGTATTGTGGTGGGTTTGAATTTAGTAGGTTTGTGAAATACCCTCTGTCATTTGGGTTTTGAGACATTGTGGGATTTTTTTTGAACTAAAGATATAGAAAGTTGATGAAGATGGAGGAGATGAAGATGATAAAAATGGTGGTTATGATATGTTATTTATAAGGGTGGTAAGTTGTTTTTTTCTTTATTTTTTATTTTTATTATTTTTTTTTAAAGAAAAAAAAGAGAGAAACTATCTGTTTGATTTGCAACATATATATATTTTCGAAAGTAAAATATATCCGTTTTCTTTTGTCAGAATTTCAGCTAGTTGTCACCACGAAGAGGGAAGGGACGGCGAGCGACGGCGAGGTCAGCCGGTGTGGCGGCAAGCCTCAGCGAAGCTCCACGTCGGACGGCGAACGTCCATAACGAGACCACACATAATCCTCTAAGTATGTATCCATATCCCCTAGAAATACTAAAAAAAATACCACTATAGTATGTATCCATATCCCCTAGAAATACTAAAAAAATACCACTATAGTAATCCTATTCTATACAAACGGAAGCCTAAGGTAATCATAAACAACATGGACTCTTTTATTCCAAATACATATCCCTCAATCTCCAAGCCCATCACACATAGGTCCAACACCAATCGCACATCATTAAAATAAAACATACTGTCAAAATAAAACATCACAAAAAAACCCACAAATCGCACATCATTAAAATTGTTCGACCCCCTACATGGAAACCCCCCACATATTTCCAAGAAAAAACCAGTAAAGTGCAAAAATATCAACATATTGGACAACTCTGCGGCCTCGGTCTCTTATGACAACTCCATGTCAAACAACGAGTCATGTATCCACCGTTGCAACATGAGAGCTACCAAATGTGCATCCCCAAGTTCCTCAGAAAGTGAGAAAACAATTGAAGTAGCATCCATCATAGGCTATGATATGGCAGGCAAAGAAACTAAAGTTTTTGCTGTCATTAGTGATAAGACTGTGGACCAATGATTATTGTATCCATTAACATTAATGGGGTTGGATCCTCTCCAAAAATAAAATGGATTAGAAGGATTCGTCTCGAAAATCAAGCAAACTTTATCGGTATTCAAGAGACCAAAATTGACAAGGTAAACTCTAATCTCATACATTATTTATGGGGTAATGAAGGCTGTGATTTTGCTTACAAAAAGTCAGAAGGTAACTCAGGCGGCATCATTGCAATTTGGGACTCATCTTTATTCAAAACATCTGTGGTCACTCATGGTGATAAAGGATTTCTTGCAATACAGGGTGAATGGATCAACCTTAAAATTTCTTGCCTCTTGGTTGTAGTTTACGCTCCATAAGATCTTGTAAACAAAAGTCTGTTGTGGGACAAAATTCAGAATATGGTTAAATGTTGCAAATCTATGTATATCGTCCTTGGAGATTTCAATGAGGTTAGATGCGACAATGAAATATTGGGAACACATTTTTGTGTTAGAGGGGCAAAGATTTTTGAATGAATTTATTGAAAAATCAGAGCTAATTGATCTTCCAATTGGTGGTAGAAAGTTTACTCGTGTGAACAAATATGGTAACAAATTGAGTAAGCTTGACCATATCCTTGTATCTCAACATCTTACCACATTATGACCTAACTCTGCCCTAACTGCCCTCCCACATGAACTATCACATCACTGCCCCTTGTACTTAAAACCCACTCCACTAATTGTGGTCCTATACCATTTAAATTATTCAATTCTTGGCTTTTAAATGGCGACTTTCATAATGTGGTCACGCATGGCTGATCTACCACAGATTCTACATACTCTCTGCTCTCCCAATTTAATTATCCCAACCACCTAGCCATCAACCTTAAACGAAAACTCCAACACCTAAAATCTCAAATCCGTGCTTGGCGTAAAGGCGAGTTGACCAAGATATAGGTGATAGACTCTCATATTTAAAGACTTTGAAAGACCTTGAACACTTGAAAAATCTCGACCTTAAGCAAAAGGCTAAATTCAATTAGGCCATTGAGGGGGGCGAAAACTCCAAGTTCTTCCATGGGATCATCAACAACAAGTTCTCTCGGTCTAGAATCAATGGCATCTCCATTCATGGATCATGGGTTACAGACCCAATCCTTGTCACCTCTTATATTTTTAACTTCCAGAAACATAAATTCCAAAACAATGTCATCAACCATCCTCGTATCACGAGCAAGCTCTTCAAAAAACTTACGAGCAAAGAAGTGTCTCTTCTTGATGCTCCATTCACAAATTTAGAGATTAAAGAGGCGTTTGGAACTGTAGAGGTGAAAAGGCACCGTGTCCTGATGGGTTTACTTTTAAGTTCATAAAACTGTATTGGGACATAATTGGTAATGATTTTATAGACATGGTTAATCGTTTTGAACTAGACGGATTAATTCCCAAGGGTTGCAATTCTTTGTTTATTGCTCTTGTCCCTAAGATTCTAGATCCTCTTCATCTCAACGAATTTAGACCCATTAGCCTAATTGGGTGTCAATATAAGGTAATTGCGAAATTCTTTGCTAATCACTTACTGAAAGTGATTAACCTGATTGTTAGCGAGGTCCAAACGGCGTATATTTAAGGTAGGAAAATCACTTATGGTCCCTTAATTTTTAATGAGATTTTGCACGGGCTACAAAAAAAAAGAACGATTTTTCATCTTAAAAGTCGACTTTGAAAAGGCATTCGACTCACTTGAATGGAGCTTCTTGGACCACGTTATGTGTCAAATGGGTTTTAGCTCAAAATAGAGGACATGGATTCATGGATGCTTAAAATGGGTGTATGCCTCGGTCATAGTTAATGGGTCCCCCATTAAAGAGTTCAAGATTCAAAAAGGTCTATGGCAAGGAGACCCCTTATTACCATTTCTATTTATTATTGCCATGGAAGCTTTTCATGTCACCCTTGAAGAAACTAAGGTCAATAGCATATTTGAAGGCATACAGGTGGTTCATGATAATGTTGATGTGTCTCACCTACAATTTGTGGATGATGCTATCATCTTGGGCAAATGGTCTCTTGAAAATTCCAAAAACCTTTGTCGTATCTTGAGATGCTTTCACATGTCATCCGGGTTGAAAGTAAACTTTTCGAAAAGCAAATTCTTTGGTATTGGGGTTTTGGTTGATGATACAAATAACTTTGCTTCTTTCCTTAATTTTCAACCCTCATCACTCCCTTGCATGTACCTCGGTTATCATATTGGTGCTAATATGAACAAAGGGTTGAATTGGAAGCCTATCATTGATAAGTTTCATAATTGCCTCTCATCTTAGAAGGCGAAAAACCTCTCTTATGTTGTAAGACTTACACTTATCAAATCGGTGCTAGGAGCCCTAGGCACCTATTACTTATTCCTCTTCAAAGCCCCCAAATATGTTATTGATTATATGGAGAAGCTTAGACGTAACTTCTTTTGGGGAGGGCCTTCGGACTCGAATAAGCTTGCTTGGATAGCTTGGAAGAAAGTTTGTTCTTCTACAAATAATGGTGGACATGGAATTGGAAGCCTCCAAGTGTCCAACCTCGCTATTCTAGCAAAGTGGAAGTGGCCATTTAGTTCAGATTTAGATGATTATGCTCTATGGAAAAGAGTTATCAAATCCAATTATGGAGTCTGTGGAGGTCTAGGCTTTAGCAATACCTCGAGTACCTTGCAGCCAAGTCCTTGGAAGTGCATAATTGTCTTAGATAAGTGTCTGCACATAACGAATATCAATTTATACCATATCATTAAGAGGAAAACAGGAGATGGTTCCCAGACTTCTTTCTGGCACGACATATGGATTGGTGATGAGTGTCTTAAAAAATTGTTTCCTAGGATTTTTTCACTTGAGTCCACCAGAGATTGCAAAGTCATGGATCGATGTTATCTGGATAATGGGTCTTCTGTTATTAAATGGGATTGGAAAAGGCCAATAAGGGACATCCTAGAAAGACTTTAGTTAGACGGGCTTAATAACCTTATTTTGAATTTTGTTCCCTCATCTTCACAGGATTGTTGGGAGTTTGGGTTGAATGATTCAAGATGGTACATGGTTTCTTTAATGCGAACACACATTGAATATTTCACTTTGAGAACATATGCAGAAAAGATAAGATGGAACAACTTATTTCAATAAAACTGAAAATCCTGACGTGGAGAATTAGCCTGGATTACATTCTTACTCGGCCGAACCTTAACTCAAGAGGGATTGATCTTGACTCGACACTATGTCCAATTTGTAACGATGAAATTAAAACCTTACAACATCTCCTTATCGACTGTGCAATTGATAAATCTTCTTGGATTTTGGTTTCAAAATGGTGGGGCTTTCATGATTATCCTAAAGATCTTCTGTCCCTAATTAAGTGGGCTGATAACACAACTTTGCCCACTAAATCTGCTAGGATCTTTGATGCGGTAGTTCAAACAACTTTGTGGGCAATTTGAAATCTCCGTAACATGATATGTTTCGATGCTAAACCTTCCAGGAAAGACTTTGTTGCCGTTGATATAAAGCTCTTCTCCCACTTATGGATTTCTCATAGGAGCAGGAATTGTAAACCATGTTGGTTAAACTGGACTGGTGATCCGGTTACTACTTGTTCATACTTGTAATCCCCTGTAGCTTCTTTTGTTTCTAGCTCATGGCTAGTTCTAATAAAATCATCGTTCAAAAAGAATATATAGATCAAATAGTAGGCACCAAGTTTTCAATTGTTCTCATGCAGCCGTCTAAAATGAGGCCACAAATTCATATTGTACACTGACCAATATTGTAGGCTGGTCAAAAGTTGTATACTAATTTCCATGCAACCAATCAAATAGCAACATTCATTTAACAATCTCCCACTTGAAGATCCGATTGAAGCTAAATTGATCTTCACACCGTTATCCTTCCTTGCACTTTCATGTTGCTTACGTTTCTGCTAGGCCGCATGAGGATCGGCACCATATAAACTTGTCATAGTTGATTGCTTTTGTCAGATAATCTGCCACGTTATCATCAATATGAATTTTCTACATATCCATGGTTCCTTCTTCCACTTGCTCACAAATGAAGTGATACTGAACTCGTATATGCTTTGTCTTTGAATGAAATACTGGATTCCGTGCAAGATACAAGTCACTCTGGTTGCCACAAAATAGAGTAATTTTTTCTTGTTTGTACCCGAGCTCCTCCAACAACATCTTCAACCATACCGCTTATTTGTTGGCTTGAGTAGCTGCAATGTATCATGCTTCTGTTGTTGACATAGCCAGAACTGACTGCACTTTGATATAAGGCTAAGGTATCATTATATAACCTTAGAAACACTTAAGCCAAGTAAAAACGTCCTTAAGGAGTTAAGAACTGGAAATGATTGGCCACCAATGATTATGGAACTTAAATCCACATTAAATGAACTTTTGGTAACTGAAAACGGCTCTAGCCGATCGGCTAGTCTTGATCACAAAATCCCAGCCAAATCGGTTGCGGCTCCAGCCGATCGGCTGGTGGCCCTTCAGCAAGCATTTTTGTTTCTTTTTTCGTTTTAGCTTGTCTCTTGCTTGGTCCTTGATTGTGGTTCTTCATACTTCAACAAAACTTGATATTTTCTTGATCTTGAGATTGGAAACATTGGTGTGTTAAATCTTCTTGTTCTTGCAAGGCTTCCAATGTTGATTTTGATGCAGGAATCTTCGTATGTGCATAACTTTTCACTTCGTCGTCATTTCTTCTTCTTTTCCTATACTTGGCTACATATAACTGGCATACACAGTTTTATTTGATTAAGTAATAAAAGTCTATGTTTATAACCAAATATAATGCACAAAAGTAACGATAACGTAAGTAAAAACATACTCAATTTGAGCATTATCAATTCTCTTAGCATCATCTTGAACTTATCATAAATGTCAACGAGCTTAGTTTCCATATCGGCTTTGCTTAACCCAGATCCTTCCATGAGACGTCTCATACGATTCCACATAAGTTGAGCCGTTTTGCATGCATCAACACTTTAAAGATGCCATTTGGAATTACCATAAGAATTTGTTGCATTGCATTTCCATTAGCTTCATAATGACATTTTTCATCCTCACTAAGTTCATCCCAAGTTCGAAATTATGTGGATTCTGGTTGAGGTGGAATGCTAGTTGGATCAGATGGTACAATCATAGAGGGTATCACAAATGGTCCTTCCATAATGACCTTCTTCATCCAGTTGCTACCATCATTCTTTTGTTTAATTTATCTCATAAAACGACTTCCCATGGAACATAACTTGCCCAGATGAAATAAGTTGAGGTTGATTGAGTTGATTGAGTTGTTGAGACATTTTGAATTGTGTGTGTGTGTGAAATGATTTTATTTAGATCTTGTTGATGATAAAGAGGTGTTATAGTCCAAAATATATTGTATTAAATATCCGTGAAAATTTCAAGTTTTAGCAACGAGGTAGTAATAACTTAGTAAGGTTAAATTAGTAATTTTGGTTGAAGCGAGGTAGTAGCAGTGAGGTAATGGCAGCGAGGTAAGATCAGTGAGGTAATGAGGGTTTTGAATTTTTGACTTTTCTACTAACCTGGTTTTTCCTACCGAGCTGGTAATCCTACTAAGCTGATTATCCTACTGATTTGGTTAAAATTAACCTACTTCGCTTGTATCATGATTTTGACCAAAATGCTAAAATCGATTAGAAAATGGCAAAATATGAGTTTTATAACGATTTCGCCCGTACAAAACCTTGTTAATTCACAAGTTTTACTAGAAAACGATAACTTTTAACAATTCAACCATTAAAATAACAAGATCCGAGTTTTGAAAATTCAAGCAAGGTACGATCAATTTTGAAAAACACCAAATATGTAACTTTTGATGATTTTCAGTTTCTAAGATAGATAAAGTAGTTTCTAAGTTTTCACAAACAAAAACTAAATGTCTAAAGATCAAATGCAACAAAATATCAACTACAAAAATAATTTTGACACGTTTATACTTCGCTTTACTTGAGATTTTGGACATGAAAACACAACTTAATCACCCCATGAGCTCTGATACCAATTATTGGTTTCCCAATAATCAATATCAAACATACAAAGAATGAATTAAGAATGAAAGAAGTAAGGTACAAGAGGAGCCGAGATAGAAAGAAAAAGTGATACTCTATTAAGATGCAAAACTCTAAACTATCAAGCCACACCCTTACCACAAGGTAAAGGGTATTTATTGTACTTGGGCAGCGAGGTAGATCAGAGGCGAGGTAAGCCTTGGGCCTTATTGGGCCGGGCTTACCAATCTAACACATATAATATCGCTACCTCGCTTCCCTTATTACACTTATTTATTAAACATAAAACATTACAAGACCTAATAATAAACCCTTCTAGGACGAATCCTAACATTATGAATAATTTTGTAGGATTTAAGTCTTGGATTAGTAAGTTGGTTTAATAGGAGGCTTGCCTATTGAGACTATTCAAGTGATAGTTCATGATTTGGAAAGATTAAGGTACGTTTTGTGATTGTTATGTGTTGAAGATTATTATGTTTATATGTCATAGTTTATGCTATTGATATTGTCTTGGATATGATATTAATGGTATTATGAATTGAAATGACTTAAAGTGTTCATGATGTATATATGTGGATTGAAGTATTATTCATGTTATAATCTAGTTGCTTACTAAGCGAAAGATTATGCTATAGTGTTACAATGTTTTGTAGGTTCTTTCTAAGGAGGAAATGCTTGGATTAAGGTATAAGAATTGGAAGCAATGAAATAGAAGCGAGCGTATTATATGCATAAGAGCTTAGGTAGATACCGAGCTCAAGGTCGATGTTGTACCCTCGTGAGTCTCAAATGGTTTATATGTTTGTTATTGAGTGTCATAGTTTATGTTTTGGTTTGTTAAGGTCAAGAGTGTCAAATGGTTTGTCATAGTTATGTTTAAATGTTTCTGTTTGGTTTAAAGGGGTTGTTTGGATTATGTCCAAATTGACCCGTTTGACTTGTTAAAGTCATTGTAATGTTTTGTTGAAGTAATGTTTATGGAAAAAGGGTTATAACAGATATAATGGTAAAAGTGTTTGTGGTTCATGCAGTTTTGGTTGTGTAGATAAGTTGGTTTTTGACAGGTTATAAGTCTCAAGTCTTCCGGTCTGATTTCCCCTAGAAAACCGCCGGTTTTTATAAAATGTACGTCAGTCTTACAAAAGTACGCCAATTTCATTATTCAGTACGTCGGTGTTTACAGAATGTGCGGCGTATTATTATTAAGTGCCCCGATTTTAATGAACAATTAAAACACTGAAGGGTTCTAACGTCTTTATTCTTTAATATATAAATTTTGCTCGATAGGAGTCTAATCAAGTAACATTATACTAATAGAAGAGTATAGTCTTAATAATTACACCTTTGGTTTATGTAATTTGTAAAAGTAATAGTGACTCCATTATAGTCAATGAGTTTTCGCGTAAAAGTTTTTAATTTTAGTCAAATCAGACACTAACTGCTGGTGCTGCTATCCATTTCACAAAAAAACCGGGTCATAACTAAACCGGATAAAAAACAAATAGAAAATATCCACATAGTACTTAATTATATGACATGGCAATTAAACTAATGAGTTGGAAAAAAATCTAATTAGGTGGGTTATTAAACGGGTAAAAATATTTCACGATGGAATAAAATAAAATCACGTGGAAATTGTTTATGTGACGTGGATAACTAACAGGTAACCTTTCTAACCTTATCAGGTACCAACAAGTTTCAATAACAACAATAAGACATTTTCAACCATGTTTGTAACATTTGTAAAAGTTGTAAAGTTTGTTTTTAATTTATAGACTTAACCCTTTATATAAAAAAAATGCTTATATTTAACTATGTTTAAAAAAATTACTACACACCCTTTAGCTTATTTCTTTATTAATTGTTTTTTAATCATTATATTTAAAATTTACATTACTATAATATAGTTTTTACTGAAAAAAAAACAAAGTTAAATGATCTAATACATAAACTTTCTATTAAGAGTATATCTAACATCGAATAAGGACAGGATATCTCTATTAAGTCATTTCTATGTGCACATAATTTTTTGACATCAACGGTCTACTTCAAAATTATCGCATAGGTTTTCTTTTAGTTAAGGATATTAATGGCCACATTAATTTGAACGTACGCCCCTCTATAGAGGCCAAAATCAATTGCTTAAAGTCTAAAAACACCACTCAGCTATGAAAATGTAATTAACTCATAATCATATAGACATCGTTAATACCAAAGTTGCCAAAAAACATAGGCATAACCATCCATATTTCACAATCCATTAGATAGTTGGATTCCAGAAGCCTAATTTCACAACGCAATATCAACTGTTTTGACAAATAGATATTGAATTAAAGTAGTAAAAGAGTATTATTATCGGATATATAGGTACTAAGGAATGAGAGAGATTATCAAAAGTGATGGTTGGTTAAAGATAATGGAAATCACCCATGACCTCATCGTGACTAACAGGGCCGTCCCGTGTTTGGGGGCCCTGTGCTGAATCAGAAAGTAAACCCTTTACGTGGTTGGTTAGGAAAATTTGATTACCTTTCTAGTTCAAAATAGAGATCTTAAACACGAATGATTTAACATTTATAAAAAGGTACAAATATTGCAACATGTATAATACGTATCAACAAATACAAACACAACCGAAAATTTCTTCTAAGACTTAATGATTTATCAAACCAAAATGGCAACATGCACAATGTTTAATTATCAAATGTGTAGTATTGGATCGTTTTTAGCAACAAGGTATCAAATAAGGGCTTAATATGGTATTTTTAAAACAATTTTGCATATAGAAGGTAAGACAATTAACCATAATATATAAAAACTACAAACATCAAGGGTGCAAACGGTACATAATCAAACATATCGACCTCTTCCTCTAAATTTTTGCTTACCCTGTTCAACAAGCTTAGAACTTTTTTTATTTACCTCTCTTCAGACTAACCAATATTACTTAAGTTTGTAAGAAATTAACAACATTAAACTTTAGAACACGTTATCATGATTTTTAGGCTAAAAATTAAATTTAATCACACTTGATGCGTGGAATCTTGGGCCCCTCACAAAATAGAAGTCATGTGCGGTTGATCACTTTGCACTCCCTCAAATCCGGCCCTGGTGACTAATACACCATTCCTCAGCAATTAAAGAGGTATGAAAATTTATCCTCATTTTTTCCTTTTAATTGCCAATTTTTTTTTTTCTTTTTTTTTCAACTCCCATATTTTGTCCTCAATTTCTCTCATTATTATTATTTTTTTATTTTTATTTTTAATTTTCTTTTTTTTTCTTTCACTTTTGATCTACTATCGAAACAAAACAACCAATCCATATTCATAAATTTTTTAGTAATCTCGATTGCGATAGTTATAAGCATCATAATAATTGTTATTTTGTAGTTATATCAAAGATTTGTTATGCTTATGATATTGAAATCTAAAATTTTCAACTAGCAGCAGATGGAGGTTGATAAAACATGATAAGAGTATTAAATATCATGTTTGTTCCGTCAATATTTTCAATAAAAACGTATATCGAGTTAGATGTGACATAACAAGGAAGAATTGTTTTCATTCCTCAACATTACCTATCCCTCTCATTTTTAGCTTCATGTGTCCCGTGCTTTCCTCTTAATAAGCATTCTGCAAAGGTTTTTCAACGGGTATGTTTGATCGCTCTATGGTGTATCTGGTATTAGAGAAACCGTTTGCTACATGAGGTAGGTGAAAAACGTGCATTGATCTTAAGCAAAGATTGTTTTCCAAAGATTCAATCTTTATCGTTGCTGTGGATAGCAAGTAAGTGCCCTAAGAAAAATATTTCTTGGAACAATTGGATCCTAAAACCTTTTGTTTTTGGCATAGGCTAATTTTTTTTATTTTATTTTATTTATTTATTTATTTTTCTTTTTTTTTTAGCTCCCTTGGGAGCTTTGTTTAGTTTTGTTCATCTTCTCACGGAGCTTTGCTTCCTGTTTGCTTTTCTATTGTTCCGTTTTAATAGCCTTTTTTTTTTTTTTTTTTTTTAAAAAAGAAAAAAAATTCCTTAACATTACCAAGCAACATTTTATGCAATTGAATAACCATTGCATTTATTTGTATTACCATTTTCTTTCCTTTTTTCATTCATTCAATTCAACCAAGCGCCCCCTTAACTAACAAGCAATTCAAACACTAAATCAAATATACCCAAGCTCACAATTAGGTTCATGCAAACTAATCTAGTCATTCACCACTCTCTCACAGTTTGAATGCGAAGCTTCCAAAAACATGAACATATATTGAAAGCTGCTTCTTCTTCTTTTTCTTTTCTTCTTGCATCTTTTTTGTTGTTTGTTTAAATAGAAGAATAATTGTATTCATGGCATAGTTGTTTACTGTTGGCTTCCTCCTTTGCTTGACCCTTTTTTCGTCATGAGTTGCTTTTGTCTTTAGGTAGGAGCGGCAACTTTGTGACCAATTATTTTTAAAAACGACAATAATCTCCAGCGGTAAAACAAAATGAATGTTGTTGATTGATGGCTAAATCAACATAATATGATATGTGTTATGATGGCAATAGTTTTTTTGTTCAAGAGGTTATGTTTAGGATTAGATAAAAAGACTAATAAAACAAAAATATAAAGCGAAAGAAAGTAAGTAAATCGGGATTCTTTCGAATCATCGACGAGTAACCGATCATCGGGGGACAACTATTTTTTGGTGGGTTGAAGCTAAAAGTACGATACCATGTATTTATAATAAATTAATAAAAGAGTATTATTATTGAATTGTGTTTTCTCATAAATACATAGCTTAACTAAAAGAGTATTAAAGATTACATATGTATTTATTAAATACATAGCTTAATTAACAAGCAATTTAATTTAAAAAAAAAAAAAAAAAATTACTTCGTTCAATTACATTTAAATATCCCTTATAAAATTTACAAAGAGGTGGACGACAAATGGGCAACAAGCTGCGCCGCTAGCCCTTTTTGAATACCAAAACTTTATGTCGAATGAACTCAAACCTGCGATTAGATTTAGGCCAACTAATTTAGTCATCCAAGAATTGACACCACTGTGCACATACGTAAACGGGTTTTTCTTTCCTCAACTTTTAAACACCGCTATAAATTCACCACCATTGTAGCATATATCATCATCCACGTTATACAAAATTCTTAACAAACTACACTAGATATGCCACAAAGCCACACCACATTGACTTTTGAAGTACGAAGACTTGCACCTGAGCTCATCGTTCCGGCAAAACCCACGCCTCGAGAATTGAAGCCTCTCTTAGACATTGATGATCAAGAAAGTCTTAGGTTTTAGATACCGGTGATTCATTTTTATCGTGAGAATCCCAAAATGAGAAATAAAAATCCCACAAGAGTGATCAGGGAGGCTTTGGCTAAGGTGCTGGTGTTTTACTATCCTTTTGCTGGTAGGCTAATAGAAGGTCCCGTGAGGAAGCTGATGGTGGATTGCACGGGTGAGGGTGTGTTGTTTATCGAGGCTGAGGCGGATGTCACTCTAAAGCAGTTTGGAGATGGACTCCAACCGCCCTTTCCTTGTATGAAAGAGCTCCTCTATGATGTTCCGGGCTCTAGTGGCATCCTTAATACACCTTTGTTATTAATCCAGGTGAACTTTTATTTTTTAGAAATTATTTGTTTGATATATGATACCCTGGGCCCGAGCCCATGGCTTATTAAGGTCTTAGGGTTTTACCCTACTTTGTCTTATAAATACTCTTGCAATCATTTATTATAATTCAATCAAGTTTAAGATCAATAATTCTATAGTTCTTCTCTTCAATTTCTAAAGGAGCTCGCACACGCTTGAAGTGGTGCCTTATCCCGATACAAACCCTAACCGGGTCGTATCAATTGGTGCTTTCATTGAGAGGGCTACCAAATTAGGGTTTAAAAAAAAAAGTACTGTTCATCGAGCACTATTCACGGTACTGTTCATCGAACTGTTCGGGGGTACTGTTCATCGCGGGTACTCATCAGGATTTTTTTTTTTTTTTTTTTTTGAGTTATTAATCGCTTGATTATTATTCATGGCATCAGGCGATAGCGATCAGGACGCGGAATACGTACTCTCTAAGCTCTTGCAAATGGGTACGGTGACCGAATATGAGAGTGAGTTTGTGGTACTAGCAAATCGAGTAACAGGGATCTCTGAATCTTTACTTACATCGTTTTATATCTCTGGACTTAAACTGACATTACAAATAGAACTGTTGAGGGCAAGGCCTACAACTTTAGGAGAAGCCTTTTCCTTAGCCCATATAGTCGAGGCTCATTTTGAGGCAATTGAAGAGAAGGAGAAAGAGCATATAATTGAAAAGAAATCAGATACCATTCCACTGTTACAAAATAAATTCGCTTCACCTGAGATTAAAAGGTCGTTAGATGCTGATGAAAATATGGTTGTTGATGTGGTTAATAACGAGATAGATGGTGTTTTTGATATTGGTGAGAGTTTGGTTGTTTGTTTGAAGTGGATATATCGCGAGAAGAGCCGTGGGGCAGCAAAAGATGGAAGAATGGTGTTGTGTTATGACCAAGGCAAAGGAATACGAAAGAAGAAAAAGGCGAAGGCTGCAATTCAAAGAAGATTATGGGATCCCGGTTTACGCCGATGTTGCAGGAGGACAGGCTGCCCAAACGACTCAAGAAGTCCAAACGTATGGCATGAAAATTATGTCATATAATCTATCTTTATTTACGTGTCTTTGTCTAGGATTGTTTTCATGTTTATTTAGGAAAGTCAATTAAGAATGTTTTAAGACAACACCTTGAGGGCAAGGTGATTTTAAAGGAGTGAGGAATGATACGCCTGGGCCCGAGCCCATGGCTTATTAAGGTCTTAGGGTTTTACCCTACTTTGTCTTATAAATACTCTTGCAATCATTTATTATAATTCAATCAAAAATTCTATAGTTCTTCTCTTCAATTTCTAAAGGAGCTCGCACACGCTTGATGTGGTGCCTTATCCCGATACAAACCCTAACCGGGTCGTATCAATATATTGACATCATCAGAATGATATAGAAAGAAAATATATATGGTTGAAGCAAATGCTATAAAACTAGGGTTCATTTGATATTATTTTAAATGAATTTTCCTCCACGGCTATTTTTCCCTCTCATTATAGTACACGGAAACATGATTTAATTAGTAGCTATAAGTAATTAGCTTTCGTGCACATGCGTAGTAGCTTATGACGGTTTATGATGTTTTTTTATGACGGATACTAAAATATAAGTATGTTTCTTTTTAAACCTGAGTATTAAAAGTCCTAATGATTAAGAGCATCCACTTTGCCTCTTAAAAACATTTTTCACAAAAAAATTTCATTGATCAAGTCATTACCTCAATGCAAAATAAACTTGCGAAAGCTTATTTACCTTTCTTTAGTAGAAACGATTATAGATGTGCGGAGATTTTTCATCAAGGCATTCTTCATAAACTTGAGCAGGAAAAAAAGCTTTTGTTTAAATGGAAAAAAAAAAAAAAAAAAAAAAAAAATCATTAAGGGCTAATTTGAAAGAAAAAGTCATTTTTACATTATGCATCGGACTCCCTAACTAACGGTAAAACAAAAACTGGTTACTTGTAATTATTATTATTTTTATTATTTTTATATATTTTTTAATTTAAGGGTGATACTTAATAAGACAAAACTAATGATTTATGGAACAAAATGAGTATCAAGAATTATACTGTAATTTGTAATATTGATTACTTTGATGGATAGGTTACACGATTTTTCTGTGGAAGCTTTATCTTTGCTATACGATGTGTGACGGAACAGGAATGGTAAAATTTATGACAGCATGGAGTGAAATGGCTCGCGGTGCATTAACACCTTCAACGTTGCCCGTGTGGCAAAGAGAGTTGCTTTCTGCAAGAGATCCTCCACGTGTGACATGTAATCATCGTGAGTATGATGAAGTGGCTGAAACCGAAGGTACAACCATCTCATCGGATGACATGACACATAGATCATTCTTTTTTGGACCGGATGAGGTTACAGCCTTACGTAGGTTTGCTCCAATGCACCTACAACATTGTTCCACCTTTGACGAGATAACAACTAGCATTTGGCGTTGTCGCACCATTGCTCTACAACCTAATCCTGAGGAGGACATGCGTATCGTATGCATCATGGATGCACGTTCAAAGTTCAACCCTCCTATCCCTTTAGGATATTATGGAAATGTTTTGGCCTTCTCAGCTGCTATCTCCGCAGCTCAAGACTTATGTATCAAACCATTAAGTCATGCATTGGAGCTTGTAATGAATGCAAAATCTAATGTCACAGAAGAGTACATGAGATCTGTTGCAGACCTAATGGTAATCAAAAGACGACCCAGCCTTACAGATGCTCGAAGCTATTCCGTATAAAATTTGACTCATACCGGATTTGAAGATATTGATTTTGGGTGGGGGAAGGCAATCTATGCTGCGCCTTCCGAAGGGGTTGCTGGCGATCCCCCAAGTAGTGCTAGTTTCTATATACCATTTTATAACACCGTAGGTGAGCGTGGAATCTTGGTACCTATATGTTTGCCAGGCGCTGCAATGAATAAATTTGTGAGCGAGCTAAATAACATGTTGCAAGACAACGACTACAATCAAGCTCCCCAAGAACACAAGTTACGCGCACTTTCCAAAATTTGAAACCCATGCATGTTGTGAACTTGTGATCGTTCACTAGGCGACTACATAACATGTTTAATTATAAAGCTTTTAAATAAAATGTTGTTACGTTAAGTTTGTTTATGCATCAGTAAGTGGTTGTATGACTATTCTTTTTGTTGTATCATATCATACGGTGTTGCTTCAATTAATCAATGAGAATATAATCCTTATGCATAATTCAACCCACCGATTCAGCTATTATGCACAAAGGAGAATACAAACGATAGAGGTCAGCTTGGTCGATCAGTTATATGACTTATGATCCAAAAACCCACTTTATGGTAAATTTAAAACCGTCTAATTTCTGTTAACGTGAGTTTATCGGTCATAATATGGTTTGGTTGTTTGTTTAATATTTTGATTAAGTTGTGTTTTAATTTTTTTTGGAACGACATTTTATAAATAAAAAGAACTAGTAAGATACTAGATAAGGGTACTCGAGGGGGATAGAGCGTTACAAGGGTAATCAAACCACTCTATCCAATTTGAAGTGTATTTTCTGCATCTACTAGTAATCCAATTTAATGAATATTTCTTAATGTGGCTGAAGATGAGTTCTTCAGAGGGTCTCTTAGCAGAGAAAATGATGTTGTTTCCATATCGCCATATGGACCAAATGGTAGTAACCGAGAGTTTGTCTTCAAGGGGAGTGTGGTCTGCCAAACGAATCAAATCATGTAAAGTGAGTAAGTGACGAAAGAGACGTTCGGAATCCTCCACCATTTTAGAACCATCTCAACGTTTTATATTTTTAGTCATTCTTTTCAATATATATCAAACACCACCTTAAAATGGTTTAGGCTAAATTTTAAGCAAAGTTTTTTTTTTTTTTTTTTTTTTTGGTTCTCTTAAAAATAAGTTTACTAGGCTGATGTCTTATATCTTCCCTTAATAAGTATCAATTATCAAAGTATGAACAGGAATGAATAGTAAAAAAGGGCAAAATTGTATTTTCCATTTGATCCATTATCTGCTTCTATAATGTTATATTTGATCATTGTTTGACTTTTTCAATAAATTCAAACAAGAAAAGAAAATCATATGAGTAGATATGAACCCAACAAATTAAGAGAAATGAATTGGAGAAGAAATCAACTTGATTAGAATTCATCGATTGCCTCTAATTGAACTCCAGATAGAAACCTAACTTTCTCAAAATTAGACGCATAACACATCAATAAATATTTGCATCTAATTTCCGAACAGAAATTCATAGTTGCATTATTCATTAGAGCCGCAGACCTGGCGATGTTCATTGAAGTGGATACGGGGCTAGACGTACGTTGCTTTCATGTGTGTGTGTGTCAGAAGTGACTGTGTTTTCGCCGTAAAAGAAGACCGCATTTGCTAAAGAATATGATAGATGGTGGTGGCCATGTGCATCCCTGCGTCATTGTGTTCTCAACTATCACTTAAGCATGGAACGGAAAGAAAATGAAGCGAAACAGAAAACGTTGTGTTATCAAGTATCACTTAAGGAGGGAAAGAAAATGAAATGGTTTAAAAAAGAAAGGTGATTAGTTGATTTTGAAGTAAAATATTTTCTCCTAAAATTAGGCAAAAGTTGTTTACTTTCTATTTTTTTACTTTAGTTTATTCAAAAAACTTGAGAACTGAGCATAAGTCTAAGTCTGAATGTTCTTCCTCAATCAATATAATCATTTGTGCTTTCAGCGAGAAAGTGAGTTTCATCTTGCATCCACAAGTCAACTAATTAGACTCCATCAAGATACCAAGATGAACTCTCAGATGGCTAAGGACTTCTCAGCTAAGATGCACTGGGTGATTGAGGGTAGGGATGACTGTGAAGAGGTTAAAAGGAAAGTGAAGAACTTAGAGGACTATATATGATTGATGTAATGTATCTTTGTAATTATTTACATAAGGTATGTATTGGGGTTTGGGGGTGGTTGATAGTTTGGTTTCCTATGTTCGGTAAGGATCCTAAGGTATGACCGGAGTCACGAGTTGGGGAAACACTCACGAGTTGACTCAGTTTAGTGTGTGTATTATCCGTGAGAGAATAAACTGAGCTATCCTTACAGAAATGGCTAAGTATTTATGGGGATGCCTTTAGGGTTTCATGTGACCCGCAAATATGATCCAATGGCCCAGGATGATGCATGTGGTGGTCATCAAGGGAAGGGATAAGGATGATACGTGAAGCTTCACCCTTAGTTAAGCCAGATGCATGGATTGATTCATGCATGATTGTAACACTACCTTTCTGCAAATAAGGTAGTGATGTATGGTAGCTATTTTAATGACCTTGGATTTGTTGCCAGGCGTGCTTTCCTGGATATGTTTGTCAGGCAAGGTTTATCCCAAATGTAAACTGGGGAAGGCCTATCGCCAAATCTTGGCCTCGGTAGGCTCGTGTTAGGCTGATATAGAGTGTATAGGCCTTAGCCGGTTTGGCTGAAGCTCCCGCACGCTATCAAGTCCCCTAGTCCATTAGTGTATTTGACCTAAGTAGCACGGGGACAAAAACGGGGATGGGGACGGGGACGGGGACGGATACCGGGAAATGGCAACATCCTAAAATTTAAGAAACGGATACGGCGAGAACACGTCTATGTGTTGTATAATATTTTAATATATGAAAAATTGTCTTTCAAAAAAAAATTACATAACATTTTAAAATCCGAACAAATATTATGCGTAATCATTATTTAAAAACTCAACCAAACAAATTGTGACAGATTCTACTAGCATATTAAACCTATGTTCTTTTTCTATCTTAAATTTAAGATAATTAGTCTACCAGTCTAGCAATTAAATATTATGTAGAATACAACTAGTAAACTACTGTTATCTCCTCAAGTTCAATATAGTCTACTAGTCTAGCAATAAAATACAATACAACTAGTCTACTAGTATACTAGTCTAGCACCTATCTTCTTTTTCTTTCTTAAAAACCAAGCTCAAGGACGAACACAAAGATGCATACCTGTTCGCGAAGATAGAAAAACAACGACAGAGGGAGGCCAGGAAATAATGGATAGGTTTTAATCTTGATCGAAGGAGTATATAAATTAGTTTTCGTCAAAAAAAGGGTTTAATAGCCCAGAGATTATGTAAAGGTTTTAAAAGGCCCAAAAACGTTTCTTGAACATTTCCTGCTCAACACCTCGCGTTTCCGATCTACATGAAATGTTTCCCATTTTCCCGATATGTTTCCATCGCGTTTCTAGACGTTTCTAGCCGTTTCCCGTTTTTGAAACGTTTCCGATACGGGAGACGGCACCCCCTAGGCGTTTCCGTGCATTATAATATTTGACTACTTTCAGGGAAATGCGATGATGGACTCATGCTAAATAGATGAGGCATCCTGGATTTCTCCTGATATGTCTTTCCTGGGTCCTAGGGAGTCTTACTTGTTCTGCTCCGCCTGGGTATCAGGGCCACTTATTGCATTGACTAGATTCTTTGGAGAATATTTTTATTTTCAAGGCTGTTGCATATTGAATGTGTGTACAACTTTTTAACGTGAATGTTTTTGAGGAGTTATTGTAAAGATTGAGTAGTTGTGAAGCTCTCTTGTCCTAGGCCTGCCACGCTTTAAATGTTTGCATGGCCTGGGATTTTGTTTCAGTTGTAAACGGTCTCTCTTAGTAATTTCAAGATCTTCCTTATTGAAGGTTCAAAATATTTCTTTCTTGATTTGTGTTGCAGGCTTCAGTTAGCCATTTTAGTGTCAAGTGTCTGACACTTTAAAGTACGCTGCTTTTGTGAGGTTCACGCGCTCAATGCAGTTTGACTTCGCCGAGTTTTTTTTGGATACATGACCAATGGGCCCCCTATTTATTTTGCCTCTAAAAGGGGAGTACCCTAAGCCTTTTGAGAATCATTCCAAATTTTACCTTTTTTCAAAGAGAGTTTTACTTTCTGTAAGTGTCTCCTCCTTCCGAAGTCTCTTGTCTTTTCTCATTCTGTGAGGAGTGTAGGCAACAAAAAGTGTGTGTTTTTCTAGGTTTCATGGTGAACTTTGTGTTGATTAGCAAAATTCCCACGTGTTTGAGGTTTTTGTTTTCTGTTTGCAAGAGTTTACAAAACCTTCTTTTATTTGAAAGTATATGAACTTCCCCTTTTGTTTTGTCGTTGCTTTGTTGAAAGCATAGTTTGTCGAAGCTCATGCTGAGCGCATGAGTGTAGCTAAGGTTGTTCCACCCTGTCAAGTTAGGAATTCCTCGAATGTTTCTCGTGTTTGTTTTTGGGAGACAGTTGCTTCCTTTCAGTCAGGGGGTAGTATTCTGAATGTCTCAGCTCGGGAGACTGTTGTCGCAAGCACAGGGTATCATGGCCCTGGGCTTTTATTTTTTGTCAAGGTGGCTATAGTTGCACTTATTAGACACTTAGGTGTTGCATCGAATTATCCAGGAGTGAACGAATCTGTTCTCCTAGATTTATCCCTCCAGTGGCTAGTCATTGACAGTTGTGAGGGAGCTAGATAATCTATTAATGTTCCCCCAACGACTATGAGGATTTAAGTGTTACTGTTGAGAATGAACATTCAGGAATTGACTTGCTTTTCCTGAGTGTTCATTTTCTAGTACCAGTATGTCTACTTTATATCCTCGTGCCGTTTTTTGCATAAGGCTTTTTCGTTTTATATTTTTGACTTTTGTGTTCTCACTGACCATCAGGTGGTGTAGGAGTTGGTGGAAGGATGGAGAATGTTGGATCCTACCGTCCTGGTAAGATCCTTTTGCACCAGTTGGGTGATAGATTGTCTAATCTGCAGCCTCTCCTGCATCAGCTTTAGGATTGCTGTTTTGGCGGTTGTTGCCTGCGATAATGTTATCCTTCATCATTAGGCTGTATTGTTGGGTCCAGCCATGATGGAGGTTAGGAAGCCGAAAGTGGCTTCCTGTCGGTCTGATGGGCTTCCTCCTATATCTCAAGCAGGGGTCCTTCTTCGCCAACAATTCCATTTTTTGGTAATGTGATACACTATGGGAATGTAAACACCCTGGAAGAGGAGTTTTTTGACGTTTTCCAAGTGTTGGCAAGGTGAGAAGTAACTAAGGTACCTGCTTTTCATGAAGATTATCGAGTCGGTAATGACTGGATCATTGTAAGCCTATGAGGCATTTGTAAAATGTATTATCAGGCCGTGCTTGTCTGATAAATGTTGTTTCTCAATTGTTTATGAGTTTTCTGTAATCTTTATCATTGTTTTTGTGTGTTTGTACAACTTGTTAAGAAGTGTGTGTTTCAGGGTGGTGCGCGTGTTAGGAATTAGAAATTCCAGGTATTAAAGAGTCGGTCACCTCAAGTATATGTAATCGTTAGAAAGCTCGTAGTCGTAGTTATTTTAAGATAAGTAGTATTTAGTTAAGTAACACCGTGGAGGACGGACGGGTCTTTACCCACTGTATGCCTGATCCACAGCCCGATGTGTGGCGTTTTATGTAAGACTATAAATACTCTCTACCTCCCAAGGTAGAGAGTTGGAGCTCATAATAATATCTTTCACTTTCTCTCACTAAGTTCCCTAAACCTCTAACTTTCTCTCTCTAGAATTCCATCTTATACGCCACCTTGTGTTATGGTTTGATGTGTATGTGAAAAGTTAATATCCAACAATTGGTATCAAGAGCCATGGTTAGATCATATCTTACACATCTTTGGATTTCTAGTGGTTTTAGGTGGTTTTTAAGTTTGAAAAAGTTTAGTGGTTTTAGCATCATTTGATTGATTTCTAGTGTTAAAGTTTAGATTTTGGTTGTACTTTTATGTTTAGAATCATCAAAAGTGTTTAGGTTTTCATTTGGTAAGCTTGAATCATCTTGGTTGGGTTGTTTTTGGATTGAAAAGTGAGGTTTATATGGTTTTCTCAAGCTAGCGACTTAGCTCACGGAATAGTTTCTTGGTAGCGACTTGCTTCACATTTGTGTAGCGACTTACGGTGTTGGAACTAGCGAGTTAGACCTAGCGAGTTAAAGTACAAGTAGTGGATTCTCCACTACGGGTAGCGACTTGTGGTAGCGACTTGGTCGGTAGCGAGTTGCTCTTTAGCGACTTGTGTCTCTAGCGACTTGTGTAGCGAATTCTTTGCCAAAATTTGGTTAGCGACTTGGTCAATAGCGAGTTACTACTTAGCGACTTGTTTTTCTGTTAGCGACTTGGGACTCTAGCGACTTAGGGGTGTAGCGAATTAAGGGTTAGCGACTTAGTGCATTAATTTCTAGCGACTTAGTGCACTAATTTCTAGCGACTTAGTGCATTATCTTCTAGCGATTTAGTATTTTATCATCTAGAGTCTTGAGTGATTGTTTACGGTTTTCTCTTGATTCAGTAAAATCCAGTGAAAGAATCCATTTCCCGGTTTAATCATAGAGCTATAAAATCCCGTATAATCTGTTAACATGTCTACCAACGTTCCCACTGTTATCTCCACTTTGCGAAGATGTTCAAGCAGATAGTTCAGATACTCGTCCACCCATGCTTGACAGAACTGACTACGACTCTTGGGCTCAACGAATTAGACTGTATTGCCTTGGAAAGGAAAATGGTGTCAACATTCTCAAATCCATTGATGAAGGACCATATCGAGTTGAGACGACTAGAGACATACTTGATACTAATGCAGATGGTACTCTTGTTTACGGAATTGACAGACCTAAGATGTATGATGAGCTTGATGATAAGGATAAAAAGAGATTTGATGCAGATATCGGGGCTTCAAACATTGTTCTTCAAGGTCTTCCTAAAGACATCTACAAGCTGATCAATCATAACACGATGCTAAGGCGGTTTGGGACAATGTTAAGATGCTTCTCTCGGGTTCTGAATTAACTATGGAAGACAGAGAATCCCAACTCTATGACGAATTTGAGCATTTCAAGATGAAACCAGGTGAGAGTGTCTATGAGTACTATGTGAGATTTCATAAGTTAGTTAATGACATGAGGAACATCGGAATGACTATGCCTAACATTCAGTTGAACTCAAAATTTGTGAACAACATGAATCCCGAATGGCACAAGTTTGTTACAGCTGTGAAGCTCACTAAAGGATTGAAGAATACAAACTATGAGCAACTCTATGCCTTCCTCCTTGAGAATGAGAGACATGCTATGTTTGAAAAATTAATTCTCAATCAGTTCAAAACCAACCGGGGAGAGACAAGCTCGTCTAATGACTCTACTGACTTTCTACTCAAACATCGATATCACAACCAAAGCATCACAAGTCATACCCTTGGGTAATGGTAATCACAAACTCATTCCGGATCCTATGTACAAACAAGGCGATCTTGATACTCACGTGGGTAGCTTCATTAATCAACTAGCTCTTCTCATCAGTCAAAACATGAATACTCTCCCACAAACCAACAACAACCTCGAGCGCATCTAACCCACACAATCAAGCCACTATTAAAGATGGAAGGATCGTGGTGCAACCAGATCAGGAAAGACAGTATGATCAGGGGCGAGGTGGAGCTGGGAGAGGTTATGTTGGAAACCAGAATCGAGGAAGGAATGGTAACCAAGGTCAAACTAAGCTCATCAAATGTTATAAGTGTGGTGGAGAGGGACACATTGCAAGGAACTGTACATCTCCAAAGCGCCCACAGAATCTTGATTACTTGAGAGAAGATGATCTTTGGCTCAAGCTCGGGACAATGGTGCTACTCTGAATGAAGAGGAATTGCTATTTCTTGCTGAGGGCAATGCCAAGACCTATGATGCAGATGTGGATGAGCAGCCTATTCAGGAGATAGGTCACAATCATCGGAATGCCTTTCAAGTCGTGACTTGTGATGCATACGACTCTGATGTGGATGATGGACCTACGGCACACACAATTTTATGGCTAGCATTTCTCCAATGGTTTCTCCCAAGGTCTCCTCTACATCACTAGCTGGGCCATCCCATGACAAGCTCATCTCAGAGGTATTAAAACTATACGATGATGCTTGATGTGCACGGATGCATGACAAAGTACACTGAACTGAAACTATTGAATCAAATATTGAAAATATGGGTAATATCAATATTGTCCCATATGATCAATACGTGAAACAAAGTGAAAGTGAAGTTGTACCAAGTGATGCATCTTCTGCGGTCAACAATGACTATGTTTTTGATGAATACACTGCATGTGCCCCTGATGATTCCATTATTTCGGAACTAAATGCCTATAAAGAACGTGTTGCTATTTATGAACAACGTGCTAAGTTTGAGTTGACCACTCGTGAGCAGGAAATGGATAACCAAGTAAGTACAGTAATTAGAAAAAGTAAGTTTAGAGAAGAAATATTGAAACAAGAATTAAATTCCTTGCAAGAAAAACTCTCTAAAACATCTAAGCAAAAACAAGAACTTCAAGAAAATGTGAAAATGCTTAAGCAAGAATTTAATGCAAAGGAATCAAAACTCTTGAGAGATTTTTCTAATCTGAAAACTTTGAAAAACAAACTTGAGAACAAGTTGTACATACAAGGAAACACCATTCAGACTTCTCACATGGTCACTAAACATCGAGTCTTAAGCGATAAGCATAGCATTCCCCTTGTTGAGGAACCGAATCGAGGTAATTAAAAAGGCTAGAAATGCTAATAAGGTGCTTTATGATGGTAATGAAATTCTTAAGCCTAGGCAGAAACCTAGTTGCGTTGAGTGCACTGAGGAAGATAAGAAATCGGATGAAGTCACTAGGGAAAGGATGAACAAAAAACTAGATGACCCGAAATGCAAAGAGAAAAAGATTATTATCACTCCCCATGACTACAAGAAGGAAAACTGGATTTCCTTGAACATGTTTAAGCCTCAAACATTGTTGACCCCTGAACAAGTGTTCTGGAAAAAGGATATGGACTTGCAAAAAGCTGAAAATCTTGTTGAAAAGAATCCCCTTGTAGGAAATTCCTAAAGCGTGAGTATCCTCCAAATCCACCAATGCATTTAGTTCCTAGAACTATTGCCACTAAGAGCAAGACCTTAATCAGTCAATATGTTATTCTTCAACTATTTACCGATTTTGAGAAAACTTGTAAGAAAAGGATCACACCCACTGGGATAACTGAAGGGAAAGGGGTTTTGAGCAAATGAAAGAATGTTATTTAACTGAGGTCATGCCTTTCTTTAAACAACTAAAAGATCATTTTGAGAGTCTTAAAAGGGGATAAAATCAGATATTAAAGAAATGGAAAAGGAATTTGATGCAATGGTAGTTGAAGTTAGTGATTATGGGCGTGCACTAAAATATAATGAGATTGAGAGGAAGAACTTGCATACCTTAAATGAGACTCTTATTCCTGAATGTGTTGCTCAAGATATCTTTTTCACTGCTTCAAATTGCTCTATTAATGCTTCCAAATTTCATGAACTATCTGTGGCCTGAAAGTCTCCCATGATCGTGTCATTGAGCTTGAAAAACTAATTCTGAACTAAACGAGAAAATTGAACTGGATGATCACAACAATTTGGTTAAACATTTTTCTAAACTGGAAGTTGAGCATTTTAATTTACAACTAAAATATCAACATCTTAAAGAAAATGTTAAAACTTCAAATATCAAGACATCGTCGGATGCTCGAGTTTGATGCAGGTTTTCAAATTAACAAGCGTGATGAACGATTCAAGCTCGATTACAACGCGATCGAGAAAGTTGAAAGCCCAAATCTCTCAATTAAAGGGTCAAGCGAACAATAAGACAGGCTCCCAAATCCCTCCTTCTTTAGATTCTCAGAATTCTCAAACTTTTCATCTTCAAAACTTAGTTGATGCCTTACAAAAGGAAAACGAGAGTTTTCTAGAAGAAAATGAAAAAGTTAAGCGACATTTTAAAGAGTTATATGATTCAATGAAAGTCACCCGTGACCAAAACAACGAAAAAATAACGTCTTTACAAAAGGAAATTGAGAATCTAAGAAGTCGGGAAATGGGAAGCTGCCACTTGTTTTCAATAAGAATGTTGTCTCAAAGTCACCCTTAGACTGCAAATACACTTGGACAGTTAAATATATTCCTCCTCATCTTAGGAATAATGAACATGCTTTTCATGAATCCTGTGCTCACCTTAAGGATAGTCTAGAATGTCTCCGTGAGATTGTCGAAGAGGATTTCATTAATAAACCTCTTGATAGTGAAATTAGGTTTGCTTGCCTCCGGGCCAAACGATCTCAAGAGTTGCTAGAATGTGTAATTGCCACATGCCCAAAATCCTTAACCTTAGGTGAAAAAGGCAAAGCTGTGATGCCTTGTTCTATGCCTAGTGCCAAGCAGGAAATCCGTTCTATGCCCAGTCTTAAAAAGGGAAACACTAATGTGCCTTCAAGTAGTTCAGATTCTAGATATGTTAGTGCTAAGAAAGTGAACTTTAGTGTGCCTGCAAAAAGCTCAAATCACAGTCTTAAAGTATACACTAATGTGCCTTCTAGTACTTGAGATCCTTGCACATCAAGTTCAGGAATGCAAAAATTAGATCAACCAACTAATGTTCCCATTCCCTCTACAGAGTAATCGGTGACTTTAAAGCGGCGGTCAAAGTCTCAAGAATATACAAGGAATGATAGGACCTTGCAAGCTAAGAATGTGCATTGGAAGAGAGTAGAAGACCAATCTAGGAACTTTAGGCTTGAGTTGAATAAAGCGAATCGTGTTGATTCTAGTATTAGCCTTAGGCGTCTTGTAATTAATTGAATTCGATACTATCTGCAAACCTTGTAATGCTGCATGCTTGAATTCTATTGCTAATCATGAATGTGGTGTGAATGCTTTGTCTAATCTTTGTCAAATGCCCAGTTAAAATTGCTAATGCTAATAATCGTGCAAATAAGGCAAAAAGGCAAAAGCGAAAGATTGTTAGAAAACAGTGGAAACCCACAGGAAGAACTTTTATAAAGATAGGTTATTATTGGATACCTTTTGGTCATAAGAATAATCAGTTTTGTTCTCAAACTGCTAAGATTATGCCCACTAGAAAATGGATGCCTCCTGGTAGAACTATTCCCTTAAGAAGTAAACATACTTTGAATAGGGCAAATCTGACACCGACATTGCATCTATTCCCAATGATTCCATTGCTTCTACTTCGATATGGATGTTTCGATTACGATGTGGGTGTTCCAATAATTGTTACTAACCAAATGGAACCCATTCTTGCATGGGGATCCCAATTATCCGATTATCCATTTTTGTGCGTGTTCAACTGCAGATCGTTCAAATCGTTACGTGGTACTGGACTCAGTTGTTCCAAGCATATGATGGAGACGGTCGCGGCTCATGAACTTCGTGAGCAAGTTCATCGGACTGTTAGATTTGGTAATGATCATTTCGGTGCTATTATGGGTTATGGAGATTATGTTGTTGGTGATAGTGTCATCTCGAGAGTCTACTATGTTGAAGGGTTGGGTCATAATCTGTTCTCCGTTGGTCAATTCGTGACTCGATCTAGAAGTTGCCTTCTGAAAACATACCTGCTTTGTTAGAGATCTTAATGGTAAGGAACTGTTAAAAGGAACTCGTGGGTCAAACCTTTACACCATCTCTATCGATGACATGATGAGGGCTTCTCCAATCGGCTTGTTATCAAAGGCTTCAAAAACAAAGTCATGGTTATGGCACCGTCGTCTCAATCACTTGAACTTCGGCACCATCAACGATCTTTCGAGAAAGGACCTAGTTGTAGGTTTACCTAGACTAAAGTATGAAAAGGATCATCTTTGTTCACATGTCAATTGGGAAAAAGCAAGAAGTATGCCCACAAACCCAAACCTACTAACTCATGTCACGAAGTCCTTCATATGATGCATATGGACTTATGTGGACCAATGAGGGTACAAAATATCTTTGGGAAGAAATATGTGTTAGTTGTGGTTGATGATTACTCTAGATTCACAGGGTCAAGTTCATAAGGACAAAGGATGAAACTCGATATCATCATCAAACTCATCAAGCAGTGCAGAGTTCGACTTAACAAAACCGTCGAATTGTCGAGCAGACAATGGGCTGAGTTTGTCAACAACCAACTTAATGAATTCTATGAAAGCGTTGGAATCAGTCATCAAAGAAGTATTTCACGAACTCCTCAACAGAGCGGTGTAGTTGAAAGACGAAATCGGACTCTGGTTGAAGCCGCTAGAACAATGTTGATTTACTCAAAGGTTCCAATGTTTCTCGGGGCTGAGGCAATCGCCACTGCATGCTATACACAAAATCGTTCCCTAATCCACACCGTACATGGAAAAACTCCATATGAACTTGTCCACAACAGAAAACCTAATCTCTCTTTCCTTCGTGTGTTTGGTGCATTGTGCTATCCAACTAATGAGGGTCAAGACTTAGGGAAACTAAGGGCTAAAGCGGACATTGGAGTATTTGTAGGATACGCACCAAACAAAAGGGATACGAATCTATAACAAAAGAACCGAAATATCATGGAAACCATTCACGTTACGTTTGATGAGTGACGGTCAAATGGCTCTGGACAATCCATCGGGACCCGCACTTCAAGACAGTCCCATTGGTTCATCTCTTGTTCCAAACTCTACTCAAGAAACTCCATATGTACCTCCATCGGAAGATGATGTAAAGAAATTGTTTGATCCTATGTTTGATGAACTGTATGATTCAAACACTAATGAGGTAATGATTCCCTGCAGAGGATGCTCATATTCATGTGAATGAAGTCAATCCTTCAGTCTCAATATCTTTAAGTCAAGAAGCACCTGCTGCTGATCCTTGAGTCTCATCAACAAATCATCATTCTTCAAATGTACATCATGGAAATGTTTATGGCATCAATGATGAAGTTAATCCCTTTGCTACTCCTGAGGATGCTCCATTTGAAAACATATTTGCTACTCTGAATCATCATCAGAACCATCTTCTTCAGGAGACATCGACTCAGCTACCTCGGTTCCTCAACAACTGCCACATGAACACCTTAGAAAATGGACTCACGATCATCCATTAGACAACATCATTGGAAATCCCTCTCGTCTGTATCAACCCGGAATCAACTTGCAACCGATGCCTTATGGTGTTTCTTCAACTCCGTACTTTCTAAGATCGAACCAAAAGATGTTAAAACCGCCATGAATGAAGACAACTGGTTCAATGCCATGCAAGATGAAATTCATGAGTTTGATCGACTTGATGTATGGGAGTTAGTACTGCTCCAGGCGTGCTATGATTATAGCACTCAAATGGATCTTCAAAGTAAAACTTGATGAGCATGGTGATGTGTTGAAAAACAAGGCTCGTTTAGTTGCTAAAGGATATCGTCAAGAGGAGGGTATAGACTTTGAAGAATCTTTTGCTCCTGTTGCTCGAATCGAGGCAATCAGAATCTTTATGGCTAACGCTGCTAGTAAGAACATGGTAGTGTATCAGATGGATGTAAAGGCGGCATTTCGAGCGGAGATCTTAAAGAAGTCGTCTCGTCGCCAACTGAAGGATTTGTGATCAAGAGCATCCTACTCACGTTTATCGTCTGAAGAAGGCTCTCTACGGTTTAAAGCAAGCTCAGGGGCATGGTATGATACCTGTCAAAGTTTCTTCTATCATCCGGATTGATAAAGGAGCGATTGATCCTACATTGTTCACCAGGAAGTCGGGCAAACATTTAACTCATGTTCAAATTTATGTTGATGATATTATTTTTGCCTCGTGACCCAATGGAATGTTATCATTTTTCTAATGAAATGAGTTCTAAGTTTCAAATGTCAATGATGGGACAAATGTCATTTTTCTTGGGATTACAAATTTCACAAAGTCCGGAGGCATTTTCATTAATCAATCTAAATATGCTAATGAGATTTTAAAGAAATTTGGATTTGATTCATGTGACCCTGTTGACACTCCCATGATTGATCGAACCAAACTAGATGAGGACCACTCGGGGATCATGATTGACCAAACGAAATATCGTAGTATGATTGGATCCCTGATGTACCTCACAGCTAGTAGACCGGACATCTTGTTATTTGTTTGCATGTGTGCTAGATACCAGGCTAAGCCTACTAAAAAGCACCTTGAAGCGGTTAAGCGGGTCTTTCGGTATCTCCAAGGAACCATCAATATGGGACTATGGTACCCGAAGGACACCGGTATGTCACTAACGGCCTATGCAGATCTGATCATGCGAGGTTGTCAAGATACACGTCGAAGTACATCTGGAGGTGCTCAATTCTTGGGTGATAAGCTTGTGAGCTGGTCTTCAAAGAAGCAAATGAGTACTTCTATTTCCTCTACAGAGGCTGAATACATAGCCATGTCATCTTGTTGTGCTCAAATCTTATGGATGAGATCTCAATTATCGGACTATGGCTTTGAATTCAACAAAATCCCTCTGTACTGTGATAATAAAAGTGCTATTGCTCTCTCATGCAACAACGTTCAACACTCAAGAGCAAAGCATATCGACATTCGACATCATTTCATCGGGAAACAAGTGGAAAAAGGTGTGGTGGAACTATATTTTGTGAGGTCTGAATATCGGTTAGCGGACATCTTCACCAAAGCTCTTCCAAGAGAACGTTTTGAGTTTATTCTTCCTCGTCTTGGCTTAAAAGCCTTCAACCGAAACACTCAAACGTCTTTCGGAGGAAGACGAGGAGTAAAGGTCTATCTTCATCTATCTCTTGTATATATTTATTCAAAAAACAAAATACAAAATTATAAAACCCTATAAAACCAAATAGAAAAATATAAAACTTTCAAAATCCATAAAAATCGAAAAATTGAAAAATCTTTAAAAATATTGTCTCTTTGTCATGTTTTTTTCGATTCGAAAATATCTACGGTCTTTGTGCTGTCATTCAAAGAATGACACGGGACTTTAGATGTTGTTCGAATTTAAAAAAAAAAAAAAATCAAAAATTATTTTTTGGGAGAAAGAGAAACAATGGTTTATTGTCATTTTCAGGCAATAACCCGGTTTTAAAAGAAAGAACGGAGCCATGTTTTACCATGTTTTCAAATTCCATGCTCTGATTCTATAACATTTATCTGTTGAAAACTAAATGCTTTGAAAAATAACTCGGTCTCTATTTTTGATAATCATCGGGACTTATCTGTCAAAATCTCTATCGCTCAATCAACAACCTATGTCATTGATTGAGGGGAGAATGATTTCAATTAAATTAAAAAGTTATTTGGCATTAAATTGTTTTCAAAAGATGTACATGCATGTTTAACCAATGGAGTTTAAAATCTCAACATCAGATCCTTATCGGTTAAAACGCTTTCATAATCAAGTCACAATTCTCCTTAAAAGCTTTCAAAATCAATTTAAATCTACAGAGATCACAAATCTCAAATGTTTTAATAATTGTGATCGGGGAAGAAGTTGTGATTTAAATAGGATTTAAACTGATAATTCGATAAATGGTTTCTTAAGTGATTAGCATGTTTGCCTCCCCGTAAGTGACAAACGATTTCAAATTTTCCATGCACACATTGAGGGGAGCATCTATATTAAACCACAATGATTTGAAACGTGATCACTTATCTCAATGTGCAGGTTCCCTCTAGTATGTGCAAAACTCTTTTCAAACCTCGAAGCACATATTGAGGGGGAGCAAAATCATGAAAACCTCATCCTTCCCAAAATGCTTTATCTACTTGATTCGATTTGGGAAGTGATGTTGATATCTTTTAGAAAATGGTAATCAAAGAAGTTAATTCTTTCTCTTGCCTCCGTGTGCAAAACATTTTCAAATACTTGATGCACATGTTGAGGGGAGTTCTTCTTCTAAAAATATCAAAAACAATTCAGGTACAAAATGCTTTGATAATATATCACAAGTATCGGAATTGATTTTCAAATGGTTTTCAATTGGTTCCAATGGCGGATGAACAATACCAAATAGACCGACCAACTTTACTTTATGTATGGTGATATAAGGATGATAAGGTTAGGTATTTGTTCCCATGATCCGCCGGAACCGGAGGGATCTACCCAGGAACTATCCACTAGTTAGTGTAGAGTTCTTAGGTATGATAATAAAAGGAGAAAAATGAGAAATGGGAAGAGTGCGGACTGAGACTGAGCTAGTATTGGAATAAACCCAACAAGGTTCTAGCTATGAAGTCTCGGTAAGCACTGAAGGGGTTGAAGAATTAAAAAGAATTGAATGAGAAAAGGGTGAAAACAAATAGCCCTCCATTTATTCAACCTTAGGGCGAATACCGGGTTCAATTCATATGCTACTGATGGTAACATCGGTATTGAAGACAAGGCGTCATGGACCCGGTGGCGCTTGCACTTCAACTTTCTTAACCACTCAAGTTCCTCTTAAAAGGACTTGTTTCATTCTCACGGGGAACCGACATTATCTATCGACTTTCTCTTAGAGATTGTTGATATTGAAGAAGGAGACCCTCTCCCTAGTCTCGACATAGGATCCAAAAAAATGCACAAATTGAGTCTAGAGCCACGAGATCATCAATAAATCTCATTAGGACACTTTCAATGAAGACTCTCTGTTTCACACAATGTGGAAAGAGAGATTATATCTTGAGTCCTACGCATTATCCTTGTGGTATTGCGGAACATCGAGTGATGTGTTTACATATTCACTGTGAAGATGGAAAGCCTTCAGGAGCCAACATCTAACAAGCTCCTGGTAGGTGGCATGTGAGATCTATTATCTAGATCAACCATGTGACAAGCTGAGCGAAACAATGGGGCGATTCAATCTTTTGAATCAATCTGGTTCAGGTTATGGATTGACGGATACCTTTGAAAAACCGGTCTTTGTGCTTTAAAACTCTTTTCATTAGCACGTCGACCGTGTACTAATTTTTCAAATCAAAAGGTGTTTTATGATTGATAATTGATTTTCATTAAAACCTTCGTTGTATTGCAAAAACAATTTCTATTGAGCAATACTCGATTGTTTTTTTCAAATATCTTTTCATCAATCGATGGACTCAAATTATTTGGTTCACTCACTCCGTGTTGTCTTCTTTGAGATGTTCGGTTTGAGAACGCTAGAGCATTGCGAAACCTGTCAAGGAAATTCTTGAATTATACGATCACAGGCGTACTTATCTTGATCAACGAGGAACTGTGGGACGTGTACCTCAATTCAACGAAAGTGATCAAAGACACTTTCGTGCGCTTTATTGCTAAGCTGTCTTATGCGGTACACCCGGCGTTTGCGGTGATCGAATGAAGCGGTCAATACATAGCCGCATGCTCACTTAACACATTCATCTCAAAAGAAATCATGATTAGTGCATCAATGACTCGGATATTTTCACTCCATGCTTACGGCTGCTGCCAATATCATGAATCAACAAATGCTTCCGCTACTCTGATGAGAAGATATCATGATCGAGAATGTGAGCATGTCGGTCCTAAAGTCACAACATCATACAATACCAACACCACAATGGATGTATCGAGATTTTCTATGGTGATGATCTCAAAATGGCTCAACATTATTATCCGTGGATCGATAAAAGACCTCCACTTTGATTAACCAAACATGCAATGTGAAGAATCAATGACTACGAGCTTAGGAACAAAGGACTACATCAAGAATGCAAGAACAATTGTTAATGTCATATCTGTTTGTATTCAATGTAATTTTAGTGCATGATTGAGGTGACCTCCCTTAGGGGAGATTGTTAGGAATTAGAAATTCCGGTATTAAAGAGTCGGTCACCTCAAGTATATGTAATCGTTAGAAAGCTCGTAGTCGTAGTTATTTTAAGTTAAGTAGTATTTAGTTAAGTAACACCGTGGAGGACGGACGGGTCTTTACCCATGTATGCACGATCCACGGCCCGATGTGTGGCGTTTTATGTAAGACTATAAATACTCTCTACCTCCCAAGGTAGAGAGTTGGAGCTCATAATAATATCTTTCACTTTCTCTCACTAAGTTCCCTAAACCTCTAACTTTCTCTCTCTAGAATTCCATCTTAAACGCCACCTTGTGTTATGGTTTGATGTGTATGTGAAAAGTTAATATCTAACAGCGCGCCTGATTGATGTTGTTCCATATTTGTTAAGGGAGATCCTTTAGGATATGTTTTCCTAATTTTTAGTCTGAGGTATTTTCAGGATAAGTTTTCCCCGCTTTTTGTTTTAGATATTTTCCGGGTGTCTAAGTGTGATTAGTCGTATGATACTTTTCCACGGCTTGCATGCCTGATCGCTTAAGTCCATAAAAAGTTTGTGAGGTATTTATGTAATGTTTAGGGTGAACGTGCCTTATTTTTTGTTGTCCCTCAAGTGTTTATGAGATGTTCATTTGGTTTGCTTTTCGTATTATCACATTGCTTTCCTAAGTTGTTCAAGCGTTGTAAAATGTTTGCATTTGTCTATTTCTTACGATTCCACTTGGTGTTCGTAAGGGATTATCAAGATAGATTAGCCTAATCGTTTTCGTTTTTGGCCTCTTAGGCGCTAATGGCGTGTTTGCTTGAGGATTAGTGTTTCTCAAATGTTTATGAGGTTCACAGGGCGATCGAACACGCCTGTCTCTTCGTGTTCCTATGATGGACTGATGCACTGCGTGATGCATTATCATGCTTATCACCTTCTTTTCGTACCATGCTTGTTTACTAGCTTGCTTTTAACAATTAGAATCGAGATGGTTTCTGGTTTTCTTGCTCTTGTGTTTGATCAAAAGATCAAAACTCTTACTTGCTACTGGCCAACTTGCTAACTAGGTTTTCTTACTAAAATTGCTCAATATTGACCAACTTGCTAATCAATATTGTGTTTTCCAAACCCACTTGCTAATCTGGGTCTTACTTGCTTTGATTAAAAATAATTGATCCTTTCTTGCTAATATTAAAACCCAATGATTCTACTTTCTTGCTAGTTTGAATAAGGGTTCTACTTGCTATTTGAACCTAACGAAAAAGGCTCGAAACTTGCTATTTGAATCTTAAGGCTCGGAAATTGCTATGAACCTACGGATTCGGTCTTGACTTGCTAAGAATCACTAGGATTCAGTTTAACTTGCTACGAACCACAAAGGGTTCGGGTTTCTTACTTTCTAACTTATTTATATAATTCTAATTCAAACACTGAAATATATAAAGTGAAAGCGAGAAACACTTAAAAAAACGATCACTTACAATCTTTTTTCTGTAATTAGGGCAAACTTTCGAGCCCCTCTTTCTTTTCTTGCTGCAATCGATGGCCACTTGCACTCGTTCTTCCCTGGATTGATTGACTCTTGCTCTGATACCACTATTGATAATTATCTCTTGTTTCTTCAATCTGCAACTTCTTTAAATTCGGATAGGATGAACAAGGGTGTTTGGGACATGGCAATTTTGTAACACAGAATACACTAAGGAATATGTAATGATGGATTCTATTGAATGATTGAATTGACTTAACAACTGATAATTTTTTTACAGAATCCTAACCTATTTATACATACTGAATCGGTGCTTTCACAAAGGGTTATACCGATTCCAATAAACTAAACGACATAATATATCTAAACATTATAATCTTTCTAAACGATTATATTTGATACTAGACGACCCAACCCAATACTATGTTTCGGTATATACCGAAACTTTAGAGATACATGTCGTATACATACACTAAAGTACCATATCCTTTGCTTCTATAACACTAATGGTCCAACACATGAGCCTTTCATGCATTATGGATTTTTTGTTTTCTGTCTTGCAAACCTTTCAGGTTTTGCAGTGTTTGTTTAGTCAGGATGCCTTTGCCTGACCATTACCATGCCTCCAATGTTTGTGAGGTCTAAGTGTTACTCCTCAGGAGTGTTTTGTTCAGGGTCCATAAACATCTCGAGTGTTATGGTGTTTTTATTATTTGCCTTGTAATCCTCTCAGGCGTTACTGAATTTATTTTGTCAGGACGCATGTTTCTGGTAGTTGTTGTGCCTCACTTACTTGTTTCAGGTATGACAAGCCTTTGTTGGTGTGAAAATACCTTTTAGCATGAAAATACCTTGTTTCAGGTATGGCAAGCCTTTGTTGGTGTGAAAGCACGTCGGGTGGAGAGCTAGTTACTACCAGGATTTACTGGATGAAAGTGAACTAGCAAAAAAAGCTATTGTGCCAGAAAAAACTAAAAAACAAATTGAAAAGGCCATATATGCATTTTCCCTGAAATTTTTTATTTTTATTTTTACATGATTGATATTGTTTTTAATTGAAGTAATATCTTCTTACTAATGCAGGATTTACCGCAAGCATTTCGTGGTCATCCTGCATTAGATGAGGAGGGTAGGAACTCCTTGAGGAGGTTACTTTTGGCCTATGCTCGACACAACCCTTCTGTTGGGTATTGTCAAGTAACTTGTGCTTTGTTATAGATAAAGTATATATGAATGAAGAGTAGTTTAATCTCCTAAAGTGATATCAAATGGAATATTGTGAATCTTAATCCTAGTTCTTTAAATTGGATGCACCTATGCTCTTTATGGTTCGTAGCCTTATTTGTTATCTACAGTTAGAGAAAGTGTAACTGATCTGGTTCTGATTGTGCACATGCATGCTTTTTTTTATTGTAGAACTTATGAAATATCTCATTACTACTTGTTGGTGGTTATGTGCCCAGAACAGGATTAAGATAATCAATAGCAAACCAAAATACCAATACAGGTTACCAGATATCACTTGGAATCGTGTTATCACTTTCCAAAGTAAACTATTCGACCCTAATGCATGGGTATCACGAATATCTACTTGGGATAAGACCAAATATATGTTATTGAATTAGGCACAAATCAATAACCCTTTTGCTTTCAAGAGTTTTCATTTCTGTGTACTTCATGCATAATCAGATTTCCTATTTATAGGAAATTACTCTTAACTAGTCAAATGGAATTATGAGGATTAATCGGCCTATTAATCGCCTCATAATTATCCCCATTATAGTTAATATTGGTTACATAACCAATTAAACGTGGTCATTATGCAGTTGTAACTGGCACTTGAATAGGTCAATGCCTGTTACAAGTTGATTCTAGTACTAGCAGTAGAAACTTGCCTACCAGCACTAACTTAGCACTACTAGTAGAAACAAGCCTACCAGTACTAACTTAGCACTACCAGTAGAAACAAGCCTACTAGTACAAACTTAGTACTACCAGTAGAAACTTATGAATCTCTCCACTATAGAGTCAGGATGTTCAGGGACCTTATGGGTGTACACTCCGTACCTCCTGACCCATTACCAGGTGTGAACTAATCCCACAAGTGCACTAAATTTTCCAAAAATCCTCCCCAAATTTCGTTCACTTCCTTTGCATGAAAATTAAATATCAAGCAAAACATGTGCATAAACGAAAATATCCTGAGGATTGAATTTCCATCTTAGTATATTACACGTTTAAATATTCGAGAATCAGGGTGTTCTAAGAATTGAACCCTTCAACCCATTTGAATACCTGAAGATAAAATACACACAAGTTTTCAAACATTTAAAAGCTCCTGAAACTATACAAGCCATGTGTCCATATCCAAATTCATAAATGTTGCAAGAGCCAAAAGTCCAAAGCTCCTTGAAGCGGCAAAACTTCAACATTCACATAGGTGGTTCCTCTTTATTCATGCTCCTGCCAAGCACTTTTTCAAAGAAATTAACCATTAAGAAGTAAAGATTTCATCCTCCTTTTCAGCAGGTTCTGAGCACAACCTTGGGATGTATCTAAAACATGTCCTCCAGTCCACTGAATGTTCAGCTTTCCACATTGAACTCAGCTCCCAAGTTTCCTCAGGAGGGAGTTGGGTGTCCTAGCATTCAGTGACTAAGTTGGACTTAAACCCATCTCTTTAGCAGACTTTAAAACCAAGTCTCTAGCCAATCCCTTCGTCAAGTGATCATCTAAATTTTTTTGGGATCTAACAAACTCTATAGATACCACCCAATTCATGATAAGCTCACGAATCATGCTATGTCTGACACCTAAGTATCTAGAATTTCCATTGTACATCTAGCTATAAGCCTTTGCCAATGTAGCTGCACTATCACAGCGGATAGAAATAGGTGCTATAGGTTTAGGCCACAATGAAATCTCAAGAAGCAAGTTTTTCAACCATTCAGCTTCTTTACCAGCAGCTGCTAAGGCCACAAAATCAGATTCCATTGTTGAACTGGTGACACAACTTTGCTTCTTGGATGCCCAAGAAATTGCACCTCCACCAAGTAGGAATACCCAGCCACTGGTAGATGAATTGTATTCAGTGTTACTGATCCAACTTGCATAAGTGTATCCTTCTAACACTGAAGGATAACCAATATATGAGAGACTATAATGCATAGTTCTCTTCAGATACTTGAGTACCCTCTGAACTGCTTGCCAGTGATGAGCACTAGGATTACTAGTATAACTGCTCAATTTACCCACTACAAAAGCAATATCAGGTCTTGTACAAGTCATGACATACATCAGGCAACCAATTACCGTAGAATACTCAAGTTGAGATACAACATTGCCATTATTAGGCATCAGCTTCTCACAAGTATCCATAGGTGTACTCACTGTAGTACAATCAAAGTAATTGAATTTCCTCAACACCTTCTTAATATAATGAGGCCTAGAAATAGAAATACTTTTACTTTCATGTTTAATCCTTATACCAAGGATAACATCAGCCTCCCCCATATCCTTAATGGAGAACTTTGATGACAAAAATTCCTTTGTCAAGTTAACCTGATTTTGGAGAATGCCAAAGATCAACATGTCATCAACATATAGACAAATGATGACTCCATTACCAGATTCATCAAATTTTCTATATACACATTTGTCAGACTGGTTAAGTAAGTAACCATTAGACAAAACCACTTCATCAAATTTTTGATGCCATTGAGTAGGTGCCTGCTTTAGTCCATAAAGAGACTTAATCAGTTTACACACCTTGTTTTCATTGCCAGGCATGATGAAGCCCTGAGGTTGGTTCATATAAACCTCCTCATCCAGTTCACCATTCAAGAAAGCTATTTTCACATCCATCTGATGAATAATAAAATTGTGAATAGATGCTAAAGCAATCAGCAGTCTTATTGTACTAATACGAGCCACAGGGGCATAAGTATCAAAATAGTCTATTCCTGAATTTTGTTTAAAGCCCTGAATGACTAGTCTAGCCTTGAACTTTTCAATAGTTCCATCTACCTTCATTTTCCTTTTGAAAATCCATTTGCATCCCAAAGGTTTGCAACCAGGTGGTAGATTAAGCAACACCCAAGTGTTGTTGCCCATGATGGAATCCATCTCATCATTGATTGCTTCTTTCCAGAAAGCAATATCCTGTGACTTCATTGATTCTTCAAATGTCTTAGGATCATCCTCAACAATGAAGCAATAGGATTATTGGTCAGAGACCTCATCCCTTGTTCCTTCAATTAAGTATAATTGAAACTCAGGTCCAAATGACTTTTTTGCTCTTTCTGAGCACAGGTTCAGGTTGTTGAACCACAACCTCATCAAGGACCACTGATGGCTCTTCATCATGGACCTCTGATACACCAATGTCATGAGTTCCATTAGGAATCCTCTGACTTGGTCTAGGTACTGATGAGAATCTATTCTCATCAAATATTGAATCCCTTGATTCAATTATGGAGTTAATTGAAACATATTCATTAGGTTCAATAACATAGAACCTATAATCCTTGGAATGCTCAGCATATCCAACAAAAATGAAATCAATGCCTCTTTCACCCAAAGTTTTCAGCTTTGGATCAGGGATTCTTACAACAGCCCTACAACCCCAAACCCTGAGATAGTTCAGGTTGGGTTTCCTTTTAGTCCAGAGTTCATAAGGGGTAACCTTGTTCCTTTTGTTAGGAACCCTATTTAATAAATAAGAAGCTGTTAACATAGTTTCACCCTAGAACCCTTGACTCAGTCCTGAGTAGGACAACATGGAATTAACCATCTCCTTCGGTACCCTGTTTTTCCTTTCAGAAATACCATTTTGCTAAGGATTATAGGGAGCAGTCGTTTCATGGATAATACCAACAGACTGAAAATAAAGAGTATCCATGTACTCACCTCCCCTATCAGTCCTTAATCTTTTGATCAGGGACCCAAGTTGTAATTCAACTTCAGTTTTAAATACTTTAAATTTATCTAATGCTTCATCCTTGGTATGTAACAGATAGACATAACAAAAACTAGAAGCATCATCAATAGATGTCACAAAGTATTTCTTATTCCCCAAAGAGGAAGTGACATGCAAATCACACAGGTCACTGTGTATTAGCTCCAAGTGCTTAGTTTCACGTTTAACACCCTGAAAAGGTTTCTTAGTTATCTTGGTCAACATGCAAGTTTTACACTTTTCAGTGTCCATGTCAAATGATGAGATTAACCCATCCTTATACATATCTTGCATCCTTTTATAGTGTACATGGCCAAGTCTAGCATGCCATAGGGTAGAGTTAGTCAGGTCAGAGGTGGTCACAAAGGCTGAATTATCACATTCATTAACAATATTAAGCCTGAACATTTGGTTACACAAATAGCCAAAACCAATAAACACACCATGCTTAGATAAAACAAATTTATTAGATTCAGTAACTTGTTTTTATCCATGATTATTCAAAACACTACTTGAAACCAAGTTCTTCCTTATATCAGGAACATGAATAACATTAAACAAAGTTACAATCTTTCCAGAACTAAACTTAAGATCTACACAACCATGACCATGAACCAAGGCTGTTGACTCATTTCCCATGTGAAGAATAGAACCATCGTTCAGTGACTCATAAGTATTGAACCAGCTTCTATCTTTGCACACATGAACAGTTGCACCAGAGTCAACCCACCACGTAACATCATCATCCTGCACATAATAAGATTCAGATACATATGTAACATAATAAATCTGAAAAGACTTATTAAACATATTCTGACCTTTCAGTGAGTTGGTAGAACCACCACTCCCTGAACCATTAGTGCCTGATCCATTGGCTTTACCACCAACTTTTACACCTTTGCAATCCCTTTTAATGTGACCAGTTTTACCACATTTCCAACAAGTAGGTGTTGCCTTCTTGTTAGGATCTACCCTTGTGTTATCATGATGTTTACGTTTGCCTTTGTTGTCATTGTACCTGGTGGAGTTGTTATGCTCCACCATATTGACAACAGATGCACCAGTAGCATTACTACTCTTTGGCTTGTCATTATCCTGCACCCTGAGAGATTCCTCAATGCGCAGATGACTGCCCAACTAAAAAAGAGTTAACTCCTCTGTCTTATGTTTCAAGGTATGCTTGAAATCTTTCCAGGAAGGAGGAAGTTTATCAATGACACACGAGACTGAAATAGCCTCATCCATGTGCACATTGTGTTGTGTAAACCTTCCAAGTATACCAAGAAGTTCATTGTATTGTTCCATAGTAGCATCATCCCCATCATCAGGAATAGGTGTAGTCAGAACATAGACCACACTCATGCTTGACAGCAAGAAGTGCATCTTCTTCTGCCATCTCCTAAACCCCTTCAAACTTATCTAGCTTGGCAAAGTTTGAAGCTATGTGTTTCAATGCAGCAACATCCATTGATGATCACAAAATAGTTTACTTTGATTGTTGGTGGTTATGCGCCCAGAACAGGGTTAAGATAATCAATAGCAAACCAAAATACCAATACAGGTTACCGGATATCACTTGGAATCGTGTTATCACTTTCCAAAGTAAACTATTCGACCCTAATGCCTGGGTATCACGAATATATACTTGGGATAAGACCAAATGTATGTTATTGAATTAGGCACAAATCAATAACCCTTTTGCTTTCAAGTGTTTTCGTTTTTTGTGTACTTCATGCATAATTAGATTTCCTATTTATAGGAAATTACTCTTAACTAGTCAAATGGTATTATGAGGATTAATCGGCCCATTAAGCCTCACAATTATCCCCATTATAGTTAATAGTGGTTATATGACTAATTAAACGTGGTCATTATGCAGTTGTAACTGCCACTTGAATAAGTCAATGCCTATTACAAGTTGATTCCAGTACTAGCAGTAGAAACTTTCCTACCAACACTAACTTAGCACTACCAGCAGAAACAAGCCTACCAGTACTAACTTAGCACTACCAGTAGAAACAAGCCTACCAATACTAACTTAGTACTACCCGTAGAAACTTGTGAATCTCTCCACTATAGAGTCAGGATGTTCAGGGACCTTATGGGTGTACACTCCGTACCTCCTGACCCATTACCAGGTGTGAACTAATCCCACAAGTGCACTAAATTTTCCAACACTACTTGGCATCAATTTTGTTCAATTCAATTTATCAATGTTCTTCATGAAAGCAATTATAAAATATGGACCTGTAACAAGCTACTTGTGGCCTTTCAGAGCTCAGGAGTTGGAGACAGCGCTTATGGAGATGGCTCAACAAGATAATCGACGGGAATTGAGCGCAGGGTATTCCCACATCATATATATCTAACATTTCTTATCATGTTTTTTCTTGATGCACAAAAATAACTTCCCTTAGTGTGGTACAGTTAGAGAGGGTATGACTTATAGGTACCAAACTGCCATATTAAACCTATTTATCTAAAAAAATTAGTTGAGTCAGGTGATATAATAATGTATCACATCTAAAGGGACAAACGGGTAAACTCTTAAAACTTGGTTAAAAGAGAAAAATGCTTGCAGATCAACCCGACCCGCTATGACATGTTATCAAATGACGTGATTTGACCCGAAGCTTTTAACCCCTCCAACCGGTCTGACCTGCCCGTTTTGCCACCACTGATAGGCTATTATGCCACATTGAAGAATTGTGAACCGCCTATTGCCTTTACAATTTCTAGATTGGTATTGCAAGTTTAGATATGATAAATGCATTGCTACTAACTATTTAACCGGGCTCATTTATGGTTGTATGTATCTCTTCATGTTAGGCACCAAAAAATGTGAAAAAAAAAACTCATCTAAAAGGCGCACAAAGGCTTCGCAAAGGCATGGGGTTGGTCATGCCGCCACGCCACGCCTGATGCTGCCTTATGCCACGTCTTTTTGTAAACTCGATATATATGAAATATGATACAAATATATAAATATTTTCATATTTTGTGCCGCATTATGCCACGCCTTATAAACTCAAAAGCTTCGCCTTGGCTGCTAAGGCGTGAGGCTTGGTCATGCCGCCATGCCATGCCTTGCGCTATTTATAACCTTTTAAAAAAGTGATTTAATATTTCTTACGTCATTCAGATTGAATATATGGAAGAAGAGGTGTTAGACCTACAACAAATTCTTGCTGATAAGAAAGAACAAGAAAAAGCAATGCTTGAGGTTCGACTAATTGTATTTATATTTTTGTGATAACTTTTAAGTAGATAAGCAATCCCTTTCTAAGTCAGGATATGAATTATATAGCGCCATGGTCATAAATACAGGTGCTAATGCGAGTTGAGCAAGACCAGAAGGTCACAGAAGATGCTCGTATATCTGCAGAGCGGGATGCAGCTGTCACACCCCCAAATTACCTGTTTTACAGCGGAATGGAATTCCTGGGGGATGACTGTCATAGCATCAAAGTTACAGTTATATCGAACGACCTAAAGTGTCGTTTTGAAAATATCGTTTGATAAAGTAAAATAATCAGAGTTTACAAAACATAGGTCCCAAAATATTCCCAATATACCAAAATGAGTTTGTTACAATCAAACGATAATTAAGTACATAAAATATAGGTGAGACGCGTCGACATCGCGACTCTATGATAAGTCCACATGCATGCCATGAAGTGAATGCCTTAGATACCTGAGATAAAACATGCTAAAAGTGTCAACACAATGGTTGAGTGAGTTCATAGAGTTTGGTTAACAAGTAAAGCTTTTAAAGAGCGTTCCTGCAACAAAGGCAAAGTTTTTGGTCATTTAGAATAGTTCACAAAGCAAAGGCATTGTAAATCCACTCAGTTCCAAGTTCCGCCCATACAAAACTTGCAACCTGTGTGTTCACAACCCACTGCCAAAATAGTACGTCAATCATGTATGCATGTATCATAGTAGTTAAGAGTATAAATGTTTTCAAGTATGTAACTAGTATATTGATCACGTACACGTGCTTCAAAACTTATGCAATTAGCCATGAGTCTCCACTCCATCTCCAGAAACCTCAGGTGGGTATGTTACTCACAAGGAAAGTAATAGCATTGGTTCTACTTCATCTCCGAAACCCAATGCGTGTGTTATCCAAGGAGACTTTGTGTTGCTCAAAATAGAATGACAATCATGATTATGCGCATCAAGGTAGTTAAAAGTATAAATGTCACCACAAGGGTCTTCCAACAACTCGTGTTGGGATGTTCCTCCAACGACTCACGTTGGGCTGTATCCATAAAAATGGCCTTCCAACATATAGATGTTGGGATGTTCCTCCAACGACTCACGTTGGGCTGTATCCAAGTAAATGGCCTTCCAACATATAAATATTGGGATGTTTGTTTAAGTCTAGTCACTTCACGCACCAAGTCTAAAGTATAAGTAATGTTGTTTGGCAAAAGAGTTTAAATGTTCTGATAAATAAGCATGTATCTCGCCCCAAATAATTTATAAGAATTTAAACGAGTCAAAGTGGGGTATGAACTCACGGTAATCCTTAAAAGTTTATAGTACTTATGAAAGTAAATGAAAATAGTTGAGCATGTATCTCCCCCAAAAGTAATTCAAAACGTATAAAAGTAGGGGCTATGAAACTCACCTGGTGCAATAGTTATGATGACAAAGTGGATGCACAGAAATGAGACGCAACTCTCTAACCGCGACCTATGATGAATGATATGATCTAATATAAGTCGTGAAACAATGTCGTGCATGCAAACTCATATGATATCCATACCACTTGTACATTTGAAAATAATGTTTATCGTCGAAATATATGTTTATGACATATTGTCAAGTTACCAAATACTTTACAAGTATTTACGTTGAAATGATATCCTACGATAGTCATTTTGTGATTTATTATGAAATTATAGCTTTTCGTCGTAAAACAATGTCATTTGGCAATTTCATGAAAGTGACTAAGTAGCCTTGAAAAGCTAGTCGTAAAATGATGCACGTCGAGCGTTAGGAAACGAACTCAACGGTTTTGGGAAGCTTGTATCATTATCTCAAAGTTTTAGCATTTAAGTTTTCATCCTAGAGATCTCGATCATGGAGAAAAATATAGGTTAAGTATGGTACTTGTGTCCAAAATATCGTTTAAGGGTGGTTTTCGGCAAAGTTTAAGTGACCGCATTTTATTCATTACAACTCCGCTTGACGAACGGTTGGACATTTTGGAAAATATGTTAGGCGAACTCACTTTTACTAGGAGACATCATGTTATAAAAAGTACTCCATCGATGTTAAAAACGACCCTCAACATGGTCCTTAGTGGCCGTAATATTTGTCTAATAGAAATATATTAGTTTTTCTTATATAATAAAGTTACGGCAACTTTGTTAAATCGCGTGTAATTTAATCGTTACAAGTCCGTTTTCTACGTTTTATATGTCCTCGGAATCGTGATAATATATACTAATATATTTTTGATAAGTCGACACATTTTATAACGCTTAAGACTCATTTTGACTCGTAAAAAGTCGAGATTACATGCTGAATTTTCTGAGACAAATATTTTTCGTCGTCAAACTTGAAAATAGCATAACTTCTTCGTTATAACTCCGTTTTAACCCATTCAAGCGGCCACGTTTTCGTTTTAAAGTATATTTTCTGAATATCTAGCCCAAAATATTTTACAAACTGTCGGATTTTCCATATTTTCAAAATAAGATCAGACCTTCAACTAAAGTTGTCGAAATGAGTTTTTATCGCGCCAAACCTATTCTAACCAGTTCAAAACAACTCCGAAGCTATTCTAATCCTACCATACACCTTCTTAGGGTGTCATGGGTTCCTAGACATCATTAAATATGATATGATACAAGGGATAATTTATACGATGATGTAACTTAATTATAAGTAATAAAAACATTGAAAGTGGTATAAACTCATATGTAACATGCATGTTTTCTTATAGGATCATAAAAATAACCCATGAATGATCAAGAAAGATTAGTAAAATATATGAAAAACTTACTTGAATGATTATGTGCAAGAAAATGATGAAACCTTAATTAATCTTTAGGTTTTTATTTCAAAACCTTGAAATAGATTATTCCTAGGACTTGATTAATACTTGGATCATGAAAATTAATGGGTTCTTCCTTGTTCCATAGCTTGGCCGTATATCACAAAAGAGAGGAGAGTGTTCATTTTATTTTTCACCTTTGCATTATGTGAACTATGTGTTGAATTTTAGTCAAATATGAGTATATTAATATATCTTGTCATGAAAGGTGTTTGTGTTCATTTTTGCTACTAAATATCTTTACAAAATATGGTGTGTCATGTATTTTGGTCGACCAAGGATGAAACAAAAGAAGAAAAGTGGTCAAAATTTTGTAAGTAGATGTATTACATTAATAGTTGTAGTGTATGTTTGATAAATAAAGTATTATTTAGTGTAGCGTTAGCTAGAAATAAATTTTAACGGAACAAAATAAAATGTATTGAAGTCATAAAAATTATAAAAATACATTTCTTACAAGAATTGAGTGAATAAATATTTATCGTGTTGAATTTACGAAAACCGTCGTAAATATTTATACATAACAATTTATATACAAAATAAATTGAAAACATCGGGTAAACCAATAATATAATTTTTTATAAACTTAAAATGAGTATAAAAATATATTAAGAATATTTTTGGAAGTGTCGGATCAAATGTTCAAAATAATTAATTACGCGATAGTGTTTATTTAATAAGAATTTATGCGTTTAACATGAAATGCAAAACCATGCATGAATTAATATGATGAATATTGAGTTTGAGAAATGACCGAAAATTGAGAATTGTGACAGCAGCTGCTCAGAGATATTTAGCAAGTGTACTTGAGGTAAATTTGCATCTGGTTGCTACATTTTCAACTAACGAGATAAAACTAAAGTTAATTAAAGATTCAAAGGAATCATGTCAAATGGAGTTATATATTATATCTGTAATCATATTTGACATTAAAGATTCAAAGGAAGCATGTCAAATGGAGTTATATATTATATCTGTAATCATATTTGACAAATATTCATTTAGATTGTTGTGTCTGAAAAATAGTGTATCGGTTGAAACCAACCGACTCACTCTGCCAAATAGTGTGCCTAAAAGAGTTGGGCCATCTCCTTCCTCTTTTTTATTGTTATAGTATGTTTTGAAATGGCGCACGATTGAATATTCAGCATAACATATGCATAACGAAGAATCATTTCTTGAGGATGATAAATTTTTATTTGGTTCATTTAGAATATATGGATTCTATAATTACTTCTAATAGTTTGGTATATAATACATACAGGTGAAGCATGAACAAGCTATAAGCTCACTTGCTCAGATGGAAAAAAGGGCTGTAATGGCAGAATCAATGTTAGAGGCGACACTGCAATACAATTCTTGTCAAGTTAAAGCACAAGTGCCACCAGAGTACATGCATTTTTTACTTTTGTTTGGAACTATAATATAAGTTTATTTCTTCAGTTTCATGCCATCCACAATGAATTAACGGGTGAATGGTACATAGTCATCTGAAGTGTATTGAACTGCATTAAAATCTTTTAAACTAATTTAATTTTAATGGTTAGTTTACTTTTTGTTATGAATACTGTTAGCAATAATGTATTTTTGAAGTTAAATTTTTTGTTGGCCCAACCCGTTTGACGCACACTTAAAAACTGCCTAACCTACCAATTTTACCAAATCGGCTATTATGATTTTTTCAAAGAAACACCCCTCAATGATCTTGGACTCATTTACAGTAAAAGTTAGAGTAATTTTATGACAGTTTATTCATGCATTGTTGCTTAATTGACTATTTGATAACATCAAATTATCCTGAATATTAAGTGTCAATTTCCTCCGATAATGCTTGTAATTTATATCATTTATATGGATTTACGCTTGTTTTCTATTATATTCTACTTTCAGGTAAATTACGAGCATTGTAGCTAAAGAGACTCGGAATTGGAGAGTTTATTGAAGATTTATCATAGTATGCTCACTTTGAAGAAGTTACGGCGTAACTCCTCTCTCACATTACGCCGTAACTAAAGTGTGACTCAGAAAACCAACTTATCAGAAGATTACGCGTAACTCTCCCAAAGATTACGACGTAACCATATTAGGTCAAATGAGGTTCCGCGCCGATAATTACGCCGTAACTCATGCATCAACTACGGCGTAACCAATATTTATTGAAGATACGGCGAACCCCTTCTAAGGTTACGCAGTAATCTAGCGATCTAGTGCAATTTACGAAGAAGTTATATGTTACGGCATAACTATTTTATTAGTTACGCCGTAACCAAGATCTGGCCTATAAATACCCCATGATTTCCAGCATTTCAAAGCATCCCATTTCACACACAACAATCAGAGAACGTGAGAAGAAGCCAAAGGCAGATCTAAAGGAGCATACGGAGCTATCTCCAAGGGAGAAATCACTCCTCTACGATAAGCATTAGCTTTTTATCTTTTCTTTACTTTCGATTCATGTATTTCGTAACATTAAACATTGAATTGATTTGTATGGTTAATATGGGCGGCTAAGCACCTCTTGGTGTTAGCCTTGTTATGATTCCTTAATTATTTTGTTTGCGTTTACATTGCTTCCGTATATTTATTTCTAAGTGTATGCATGCATAGTTTATTGGTAGCTACCCTTGTTTCGGTAGTTTTGAATGGCGGTAGAGACTAGTTGTCATATTTGGAAAATATTCTATATAGGTTCCTTGTGAGTTTTTAGCGGTTTCTTCATCATCCTTACTTTCCGATCACTACTACTTGTTACAGGTGAGTTCATAGCCTCATCTTTACTTACTTAATTACTTTATAAAACCCCACGAGAGAGATACATGCTAGTTTTACAAATTGAATACAAGTGATTTTGGTATGCTTGACCCGAAGACATGATTTATAGACATTGAATACATCTTGCCTGAAAAGTCCCTAATTTCCTGAACCGTTAATTACACACATGGTAAATGCTAGTATTATGAATATATCTATTTGGGTTTAACATACCCTGTCCGGGTGAGTAGCGCTCACTTGAAAACATGTCAAACACACACATAATATTGAGAATTAAGGTAAACAGCAATATTATATTCTTATGGGCACTATTACATTATTGGTTAACGTTCGGTGTCATGAGCTCGATGCTCTAATTTTATTTCTTGACTTGTGTGCGTGGCAATGTCAATTGAAGAATAATGCTTGTATTCTACTTATTACTTATTAAACTCTATAGATTCACTCAACTTTTGTCTTGACTTTTTAGGATGCTTTACCTCAGGTCCATAAGGCGATAGAAGGCTGCGAAGCATTTTTAGTCTTTAGCATGGTAGAAGACTTTTACTCTCATGAACCATTCGATAAACTTTTAAACTTCTTATGTTTATGTAACTTGATACTTGGGATCAAATTATTTTGTAAACTCTGATTTCAATTTTATTTATTGAATGGTGTATTTTGAAAACGTCTCAACATAGAGGTCATCTTCTACGATTTGGATTGTGAAACCAGGAAGTAACACCCAATTACTGTTCCGCTGCTATTCCAAATTTGAGGGTGTTACACTGTAGGAGTCGTGTCACCTGTCATTTTAAATGTAATTGAGTATATTTCTATTTAAATATACTTTTCAGAGACTGGTTTGTAATAGAAGTTTATCAGTGTATTTAATTAGTAACGACATGTCATTTTTCGATCAAGCCGTTGCGTAATTTTTTGATCAAATCGAGAAAGAGGAATTTCAGAAGAAGAAGTAGGAAATGGGGATGATGGACGATGTTTTTTGTTTTATTTCTAATCTTTATTATTTCTTAAAGATCATATAAAAGGTTGATAACACATTGACGATCATGGATACGAAAGTTGATTGGCGGTAAAAGAACTTATCATTTATGTATGAGGTTTCATAACTTTGTAATAACAAACAACAATAATTAAATATAAAGTTAAACAATTTTAGAAACACATAGTATGTTAAATACTTTTCTAAAATGTCATAGTCATCCAAAAATAACTCTTCTTTCAAATCCTTTCAAATTTCATAGAAAAAGAAAATAACTAAATATTATGTTAATTACTTTTAGGAATACAAGTTTTGTTAAATAAATTTTTAGTTAAATTAACATGCTCACCTTAAAAACTCAATGTCGATAGAGGCCAAAATTGTTTGCTTCAAGTCTAAAAAACATCACTCAACTATGAAAATGTCATTAACTCATATAGACGTCGTTAATACCAAAGTTGCTGAGGACCACGGGCATAACCACTCAGATTTCAAAATCCATTAGATAGTTGAATTCGAGAAACCTAACTTCAAAACGTAATATGTTACGCAACTTTTTTACAAAACTCAACTGTTTTGACAAATAAATATTAATGTAAGGTAGTAAAAGAGAGTTATTTTTGAATATGTAGCTTAATTAACAAGTAATTCAAACACTAAACTAAATGTATTTAAACTCACAATTAGGTTCAGGCCAACTAATCTAATCATTCATCACCCCCTCGCATATTTAACACAAAACTTTCGGACGAAGAAACTGAAACATATGTTGAAAGCTACTTCTTTTTCTTCTTTTGTTTTTGCATCTTATTTTTTGTTTGTTTAAACGAGAGCATAATTGTATTGATGGCATAGTTGTTTACTGCTTGCGGCTTCTTATTTTGCGTAACATTTTTTTCGTCATGGTTTGCTTTGTTTTTAGGTAGGAGCGACAAATTTGCGACCAACTATTTTTGAAAAATGACAATGATCTTTGGCGGTAAAACAAAAAGTAATGTTGATGAGAAAAATTTTGTTGTTTGATGGCTAAATCAACATAATGTACGTCATGTTATGACTAATAGTTTTTATGTTTTTTTGGATTAGATAGGAAGATTAATAAAACGAAAATATAAAGCGAAAGAAAGTAAATAAATCGGGATCTCTCCGAATCATCGGCAAGTAACCGATCACCGGAGGACAAATATTTTGTCGTCGGTTGAAGCTAAAGCTCCGATACCGTGTAAAGTAGTAAAAAAGTATTATTGATTTGTATTGGTTATTTAGTTTGTAGCTATAGGTGTTATTGTTTTGTGGCATGTGACAAACGATTTAGTTGTCGTTCAAGAGTTTGCTTGAGGTTATTTCAATCACATTTTATTATACTTAACTTTTATGTGATTAATATACTTTATCGGAGTAATCAATTAAAAAAAATTATTATTATTATTGATTTTGTTTTCGTAATTATATACCAAAAATTACATATATATTTATAATAAACATATAATTTAATTAACAAATAATTCAAACCCTCAAAACCCATTATTAGGTTTAGACCAACTAATCTAGTAATCTAAAAATTGACACCACTGTACACTTACGTAAACCGGTTTTTCTTTCCTCAAGTTTTAAACCCTGCTATAAATTCACCACCATTATCATGCACGTTTATAGCAAAGCTACACTAGGATATGGCACAAAGCCACGCCACCTTGACTTTTAAAGTACGAAGACATGCACCGGAGCTCATCGTTCCGGCAAAACCCACGCCTCGAGAACTGAAGCCTCTCTCAGACATTGATGATCAAGAAAATCTTCGGTTTCAGATACCGGCGGTTCATTTTTATCAAGAGAATCCCAAAATGAGAAATAGAAATCCTGCAAGTGTGATCAGGGAGGCCTTGGCTAAGGTGCTGGTGTTTTACTATCCTTTTGCTGGTAGGCTAAAAGAAGGTCCCGCGAGGAAGCTGATGGTGGATTGCACGGGTGAGGGTGTGTTGTTTATCGAGGCTGAGGCGGATGTCACACTAAAGCAGTTTGGAGAGGGGCTCCAACCGCCGTTTCCTTGTATGAAAGAGCTCCTCTGTGATGTTCCTGGCTCTAGTGGCATCCTCGATACACCTTTGCTATTAATCCAGGTGAACTTTGATTTTTTCTTTTCGTTTTTTTTTTCTTTTAAATATAAGACAAAACTAATGATATTATGGAACGAAATGAGTATTAATAATTATAATTTGTAATATTGAGATATATTATATTACTTTGATGGATAGGTTACACGACTTTTATGTGGAAGTTTTATCTTTGCTATACGATGGAACCATACAATGAGTGACGGAACAGGAATCGTAAAATTTATGACAGGATGGAGTGAAATGGCTCGCGGTGCATTAACACTTTCAACGTTGCCCGTGTGGCAAAGAGAGTTGCTTTCTGCAAGAGATCCTCCACGTGTGACATGTAATCATCGTGAGTATGATGAAGTGGCTGAAACCGAAGGTACAACCATCTCATCGGATGACATGACACAGAGATCATTCTTCTTTGGACCGGCTGAGGTTACAGCCTTACGTAGGTTTGCTCCAATGCACCTACAACATTGTTCCACCTTTGACGTGCTAACAGCTAGCATTTGGCGTTGTCGCACCATTGCTCTACAGCCTAATCCTGAGGAGGACATGCGTATCATATGCATCATGGATGCACGTTCAAAGTTCAACCCTCCTATCCCTTTAGGATACTATGGAAATGTTTTGGCCTTCTCAGCTGCTGTCTCCACAGCTCAAGACTTATGTAACAAATCATTAAGTCACGCATTGGAGCTTGTAATGAATGCAAAATCTAATGTCACAGAAGAGTACATGAGATCTATTACAGACCTAATGGTAATCAAAGGGCGACCATGTGTTACAAATGTTCGAAGCTATTCCATATCAAATTTGACTCATGCCGGATTTGAAAATATTGATTTTGGGTGGGGGAAGGCAATCTATGCTGGGACTTCCGAAGGGGTTGCTGGCGATCCTCCAAGTAATGCTAGTTTCTATATACCATTTCATAACACCGCAGGTGAGCGTGGAATCTTGGTTCCTATATGTTTGCCAAGCGTCGCAATGAATAAATTTGTGAGCGAGCTAAATAACATGTTGCAAGACAACGACTACAATCAAGCTCTCCAAGAACACAAATTACGCACACTTTCCAAAATTTGAAAGCCCTGTTGCGATCGTTCACTAGGCGACTACATAACATGTTTAATTATAAGCTTTTAATTAAATAAAATGTTGTTACGTTTGTTTATGCATCAATAAGTGGTTGTATGACTATTCTTTTGTTGTATCATATCATACGGTGTTGCTTCAATTAATCAATGAGAATATAATCCTTATGCAAAATTCAACCCACCGATTCAGCTATTATACACAAATATAACTTTTACTCAAAATGAACAAAGGAGAATACAAAAGATAGAGGTCAGCGTGGTCGATCAGTTATATGACTTATGATCCAAAAACCCACTTTATGGTAAATTTAAAACCGTCCAGTTTCCTTTATGCCTTAGTGATAATGAAGACCTACAACACTTATTCTTCAATTGTTCCTATTCAGCTGATGTGTGGAATAAAGCAAAAGAGATTGCTGAAATCAAGTGTGACAAGTCAAACTGGATTGATTTGGTTAGGAGTTTAGCAGATGGATGTGTTCAAAAAAGTATTGGTTGGGTTATAAGGAGATTGGTCTTTGCAGCCAGTGTTTATTGCCTTTGGCAAGAAAAAACCGTCCAATTTCTGTTAACGTAAGTTTATTTCGTTATGGGCCATAACATGGTTTGGTTGTTTCAATTAAGTCGTGTTTAAATGACCTTTTATATTTTCAATCATTTTTATAAAAAATATTGTTTCAGATGACTTTTCAAAATAAGATTTTATTTGGTATTAAGACAATTAAGCCACTATATATCAAACACCACCTTAATCTGGTTTAGGCTAAATTATAAGCAAAGTAGCTAATTTTTTATTTTATTTATTTTTTCCCTAAAAATGTGTTCACTAGGCTCATGTCATATATCTTTCTTTTATATCAATTATCAAAGTATGAATACGAATGAATAGTAAAAAAGGACAAAAATATGTTTTCCATTTGATCCATTCCTGTAAAGCTATATCTGATCATTGTTTGACTTTTTCAATAAATTCAAATAAGAAAAGAAAATCATACGAGTAGATATGAACCCAACAAATTATGAGCAATGAACTGGAGAAGAAACCAAATACGAGTAGATATGAACCCAACAAATTAAGAGCAATGAACTGGAGAAGAAACCAACTTGATTGAAATTTATTGGTTTTCCTCTAATTGGAGTCTAAAAAGAAACCTAACTTCATCATAATTAGACGCATAACACATCAAAAAAACACTTGCGTCTAATTTCGGAACATAAATTCACAATTGCGTTATTCATTGGAGCCACTCACCCGATGATGTTCATTGAAGTGGATATGGGGCTCGGCAAAAGTTGTTTTCATGTGTGTGTGATTGTGTTCAGAAGTGATTGTGTTTTTGCCAAAAAAGAAGACCACATTCACCAAAGAATATGATAAATGGAGGTGGCCATGTGCATCCATGCGTCATTGTGTTTTCGAGTATCACTTAAGGATGAAAAGGAAATAAAATGAAATGAAATATAAAAAGTTTTGCTCTCGAGTATCACTTAAGGAGGGAAAGAAAATGAAAATGTCTGAAAAAGAAGGGTGATTTGCTAGATTTTGAAGTAATTTGTTTCCCCCCAAAATTATGTTGAAAATGTTTACTTCATATTTCTTTACTTTTCCACTACTCAAAAAACATGAGAGCTGAGCACGAGTGTGGAATGTTCTTCCTTAATTGATATAATCAACTGTGCTTTTAGAAAGAAAGTGAGTTTCATCTTGCATACACAACTCAACTGATTAGACTCTATCAAGATATCAAGATGAACTCTTAGATGGCTAAGGAATTCTCAGCTAGCATGCATTGGGTGATTGAGGGCCAGGATGAATGTGAAAAGGGTAAAGGAAAGTGAAGAACTTAGAGGATTATGACTGATGTAATGTATCTTTGTAATACTTCAAAATAAAACTTTACATTTTCTTTACTAGTCTCTGACAATTACTAGTAAGAAGAAGTTGTGTGCTCACTTAGAATAATTTATCTTACTATACTTTATATGCAAATAGGGGAAGATTGTTAGGCAGATTCAGTGCCCAATGGTCTCTGACTAGATTTAAATGTAATTTAGATTGAGTATAAGAAGACTCCCTGATAAGAAAATCAGCGAGCAACCTCAGCAAGATGTAGGTAAATTTAGTGCACTTGTGGGATTAGTTCACACCTGGTTTTGGATTAGGAGGTACAGAGTGTACACCCATGAGGTTCCTGAACACCCTGACTCGACTCAATAGTGGTTTGTACTGCTAGTGTATTGGTTACTACTGCTAGTGTAGTAACTAATGGTTCCTACTAGTAGTGTTATGGTTCCTGCTGCTAGTGTAATGGTTCCTGCTGATGGTTCCTGCTGCTAGTGTAATGGTTCCTACCGTAGTGTTGCGTTGATTAATTTGTAACAACTTTGACTCATTCAATTGGCTGTTATGACTGCTTTATGACCACGTTTAATTGGTCATGTAACCACTATTCCTATGATAATGAAGGCTTATTATGAGTGATTAATTGGCCGTTAATCATCCATAATGTCCATTAACTAGGAGTGAGTATTCTCTACTATAAATAGAGATGGTTTTCATCAGCATGAACATACTGAGAAACACACTGAAAAGAACAATACCAGGAGAAACAAACTAAAAGCTTAAACACTTATAAGCGCAAGGGTTATTGATTGTGCCTAATTCAATAACTAACATTTGGTCTTATCCCAAGTAGATATTCGTGTAACCCAGGCATAGGGTCGAATAGTTTACTTTGGAAAGTGATTACACGATTCCAAGTGATATCCGGTAACCACCTAGTGGTATTGCAGTTGCTACTTATTGTCTTTACCCTGTTCTGGGAACTACCAACCAACAATCAAAGTAAACTATTTGTGATAATCAATGGCTGCTGCTGCAATGAAATACATGGCTTCAAACTTAGCCAAGCTTGATAAGTTTAAAGGGGTGTACTTTAGGAGATGGCAGAAGAAGATGCACTTCTTGCTTTCCAGCATGAGTGTGGTGTATGTGCTAACCACACCTATTCCTGATGATGGGGATGATGCTACTGTGGAGCAGATCAGGAGAAGTAGCAAATGGGAGAATGATGACTACATTTGCAGAGGTCTAATTCTCAATGGTATGTCTAATTCTCTATTTGACATTTATCAGAACTTTGAATCTTCCAAAGAACTGTGGGATTCCTTGGATGCCAAATATATGGCTGGGGATGCATCAAGTAAGAAGTTCCTTGTGAGTAATTTCACAAATTACAAAATGACTGATTCAAGACCAGTCATGGAACAATACAATGAAATTCTTGGAATCCTTAGAAGGTTTACACAACACAATATGCACATGGATGAGGCTATTTCAGTCTCTTGTGTCATTGACAAACTTCCCCCTTCTTGGAAAGATTTCAAGCATACCTTGAAACATAAGAAGGAGGAATTAACTCTGGTTGAGTTGGGCAGTCATCTACGCATTGAGGAATCTTTCAAGGTGCAGGATAATGACAAGCCAAAGAGTAGCAATGCTATTGGTGCATCTGTTGTCAATATGGTGGAGCATAACAACTCCACAAGGTACAATGACAACAAAGGCAAACGCAAATATCATGACAACACAAGGGCAGATCCTAACAAGAAGGCAACACCTACTTGTTGGAAATGTGGCAAATCTGTTCACATTAAAAGGGATTGCAAAGGTGTTAAGATTGGTGGTAAAGCCAATGGATCGAGCACTAATGGTTCAGGAGTGGTGGTTCTACCAACTCACCAAAGGTCGAATATGTTTAATAAGTCTTTTCGATTTATTATGTTACATATGTATCAATCTTATTATGTGCGTGGATGATGATGTTGCGTGTGGTGACTTCGCAACAGTTCATGTGTGTAAAGATAGAAGTTGGTTCAAGACTTTTGAGTCATCAATGATGGTTCTATTATTCACATGGGAAATGAGTCAATGCCTTGGTGCATGGTCCTGGTTGTGTAGATCTTAAGTTTAGTTCAGGAAAGATTGTAACTTTGTTTGATGTTATTCATGTTCCTGATATAAGGAAGAACTTGGTTTCAAGTAGTGTTTTGAATAATCATGGATATAAACAAGTTATTGAGTCTGATAAATTTGTCTTGTCTAAAAGTGGTGTTTTTATTGGTTTTGGCTATTTGTGTAACCAAATGTTCGGCTTAATATTGTTATTGATAGTGATAATTCAGTGACCACCTACCGCAGGACCGACTCTACCCCTTGGCATGCTAGACTTGGCCATGTACTCTATAAAAGAATACAAGATATGTCTAAGGATGGGTTAATCCCATCATTTGACATGGACACTTAAAAGTGTAAAACTTGCATGTTGACCAAGATAACTAAGAAACCTTTTCGGTGTTAGCGTGAGACTAAGCTCTGGAGCTAATACACAACACTCAGGTGATTTGCATGCCACTCCTCTTTGGGGAACAAGAAGTTTTGACATTCATTGATGATGCTTATAGGTTTTATTATGTCTATCTGTTACATACCAAGGATGAAGCATTAGATAAATTCAAAGTGTTTAAAAATGAAGTTGAATTACAACTTGGGTCCCTGATCAAAAGATTAAAGACTGATAGGGGAGGTGAGTATATGGATACTATGTATTTTCAGTCTGTTGGTATAATCCATGAAACGACCTGCTTCCTATACTTCAAAAAATGGTATTTCCGAAAGGAAAACAGTCAAGGAGATGGTTAATTCCATGTTGTCCTATTCGTGGAGTCAAGGTTCTGGGTGAAGCTTTGTTAACAGCTTGCTATTTATTAAATAGGGTTCCCAACAAAAGGAACAAGGTTACCCCTTATGAACTCTAGACTAAAGGAAACCCAACCCTGAACTATCTCGGGTTTGGGGTTGTAGGGTCATTGTAAGATTCTGATCCAAAGTTGAAAACTTGGGGTGAAAGAGGCATTGACTGCATCTTTGTTGGATATGCTGAGCATTCCAAGGCTTTTAGGTTCTATGTCATTGAACCTAATGAATCTGTTTCAATTAACTCCATAATTGAATCAAGGGATGCAAACTTTGATGAGAATAGATTCTCATCATCCAGAGACCAAGTCGAGGATTCCTAATGGAACTCATGACACCGGTGTTTCAGAGGTCCCCTGATGAAGTGCCATCGAGGTCCCTGATGAGGTTGTGGTTCAACAACCGAACCTATGCTTAGAAAGAGCAAAAGGGTCGACTCCAAAGTCATTTGGACCTCGAGTTTCAACTATACTTAGTTTAAGGAACTAGGATGAGGTTTCACCAATACTCCTATTGCTTCATTGTTGAGGATGATCCCAAGACATTTAAAGAAGCAATGAAGTCCTAGGATACCGCCGAAAGAAGCAATAAATGATAAGATGGATTCCATCATGGGCAACAACACTTGGGTGTTGGTTGATCTACCACCGTTGCAAACCTCGGGTTGCAAATGGATTTTCAAAAGGAAAATGAAGGTAGATGGTACTATTGAAAAGTTCAAGGCTAGACTAGTCATTCAGGGCTTTAAACAAAAGTCGGGAATAGACTATTTTGATACTTATGCCCTGTGGCTCGACGTCGATACCATAAGACTGCTAATTGCTTTGGCATCTATTCAATCTGTCATTCATCGATGGTGTGAAACAAATTTCTTGAATGGTGAATGGATGAGGAGGTTTATATGAACCAACCTCGTGGCTTCATCTTGCCTGGAAATGAAAATAAGGTATGTAAACTAATTAAGTCTCTTTATGGACTAAAGCAGGAACCTCAGCAATGGCATCAAAAATTTGATGAAGTGGTTTTGTCTAGTGGTTATGTTCTTAACCAAGCTAACAAATGTGTATATAGCAAATTTGATGAATCTAGTAAAGGAGTCATCATCTGTCTATATGTTGATGACATGTTGATCTTTGGCATTGACCAAAATCAGTTGATTCGACAAAGGAATTTTTGTCATCAAGGTTCTCCATGAAGGACATGGGGTGATGTTATCCTTGGTATAAGGATTAAACATGAAAGTAAAAGAATTTTTATCTCTCACCTCATTATATTGAGAAGGTGTTAAGGAAATTCAATTACTTTGATTGTACCTGAGTACACCTATGGATACTTGTGAGAAGTTGATGCCTAATAATGGCAAGGTTGTATCTCAACTTGAGTATTCTAGGTAATTGCGCTGATGTATGCCATGACTTGTACAAGGCCCGATATTGCAGTGGGTAAACCAGCAGTATACTAGTAATCCTAGTGCTCATCACCGGCAAGCAATTGGGGTACCGGTATCGGGAACTATGGACTATAGTCTTTCATATATGGTTATCCTTCGCTGTTGGAAGGATACACCGATGCAAGCCGGATCAAGAATATCAAGACAATTCGCCTACCGCTGGCGGGTATTCCTACTTGGTGGAGGTGCAATTTCTTGGGCATCCAAGAAGCAAACTTGCATCACCAATTCAACAATGGAATATGAATTTGTGGCTTTAGCAGCTGTTGGTAAAGAGGCTAAATGGTTGAAAAACTTTCTTCTTGAGATTCCATTGTGGCCTAAACCTATGGCACCCATTTCTATCCGTTGTGATAGTGCAACTACATTGGCTAAGGCTTATAGCCAGATGTACAATGGTAAGTCTAGACACTTAGATGTCAGACATAGCATGATTCGTGAGCTTATCATGAATGGAGTGGTATCTATAGAGTTTGTTAGATCTCAAAAAAATTTAGCTGATCACTTGAAGAAGGGATTGGCTAGAGATTTGGTTATAAAGTCTGCTAAAGGGATGAGTTTAAGTCCAACTTAGTCACTGAATGCTAGGACACCCAACTCCCTCCTAAGGAAACTTGGGAGCTGAGTTCAATATGGAAAGTCAACATTCAAAGGACTGGAGCACATGTTTTATTTACATCCCAAGGTTGTGCTCAACTCACAAAGGAGGATGAAGTCTTTACTTCTTAATGGTTAATTTTCTTTGAAAAAGTGCTTGGCGGGAGCATGAATAAAGAGGAACCACCTATGTGAATGTTGAAGTTTTGCCGCTTCAAGGAGCTTTGGACTTTTGGCTCTTACAACATTTATGAATTTGGATATGGACACATGGCTTGTATAGTGTCAGGAGCTTTTAAGTGATTGAAAACTTGTGTGTATTTTATCTTCAGGTATTCAAATGGGTTGAAGGGTTCAATTCTTAGAACACCTCGATTCTAATATTTGAACGTAATGTACTAAGATGAAAATTCAATCCTAGGATATTTTCGCTTATGCACATGTTTTGTTTGATGTTTGTTTTTCTTGCAAAGGAAGTGAACTAAATTTGGGAAGGATTGTTGGAAAATTTAGTGCACTTGTGGGATTAGTTCACACCTGGTTTTGGGTTAGGAGGTACGGAGTGTACACCCATGAGGTTCCCGAACACCCTGATTTCGACTCAATAGTGTTTTGTATGCTAGTGTATTGGTTACTACCGCTAGTGTAGTAATTGATGGTTCCTACCGGTAGTGTTATGGTTCAGCCGCCGCCGCTAGTGTAATGGTTCCCGCCGCTAGTGTAATGGTTCCTACCGGTAGTGTTTCGTTGATTAATTTGTAAATGCTTTGATTCAATGGTCATAAGTATACCGCTTATGACCACGCTTAATTGGTCATGTAACCACTATTCCTATGATAATGGAGGCTTATTATGAGTGATTAATTGGTCGTTAATCATCCATAATGTCCATTAACTAGGAGTGAGTATTCTCTACTATAAATAGAGATGGTTTTCATCAGCATGAACATACCGAGAAACACAATCAAAAGAACAATACCGGAGAAACAAAGTAAAAGCTTAAACACTTATAAGCGCAAGGGTTATTGATTGTGCCTAATTCAATAACTAACATTTGGTCTTATCCCAAGTAGATATTCGTGTAACCTGCATAGGGTCAATAGTTTACTTTGGAAAGTGATTACACGATTCCAAGTGATATCCGGTAATCACCTAGTGGTATTCGGCACTACCATTGTTTTTACCTCGCTCGGGAACTACCAACCAACACATGATTCAAGTCAGAGACATCGTCAAGGAGTTAAAGATATACTCTCTAGTTGATGCGAAGTCAGCTAGTATCTATAGGAACTAGAAACTGAAGGATAAAGGTTCATCAGGGATCGACAATGCCCTGATGAACCTATCACCTCTTTGCTCCAACCAACAGAGCTTAGCTCGAAATATCTCTTAGATGTTTAGATAGGACTTTTCAAGATTGCAAAAGAGCGGGATAAAGTGCATCCTTGAGAATGTCAATACAAGTACTAGCTGGTGAAAAGGTACTGAACAGTTGGTAGCACTGTTCACAAAAGTAAGATTGTTGCATTTCCAAGAATAAGCATTTAATGGAAGATGTACTAAAAGGATTATGTGAAAAGAACAACGTCTTTCACGACTGGCCTTCATTGAAATGCCAAAGGGTAACACCGATGCACACTAAAAGGAACATGCAATAAGAAATTAGAAAAGTGTGACGAAATGAAATGGAAGTAAAAAGGAAATGAGAATACGGTAATATTCTCATAGAGTTGTAAGGCACTCATCCAAGGTATATGTATTTAGGGATAATTGTATATTTGAGTATAAAAGGCAAGACCACAAACCCTTAGAGTTTAGGGTAATCATACGAACCTCATAAGGTGGTATTTGACTATTTATGAAACTTGTAATACTTATGGGTTAGGGACTTCTAGTGCAACTAGGATAACCTAATTTGCATGCCTATATATACAAAGGGATCCTAAACTAGAGATCCTTTTAATCCTCTAAACCTAAAAAACCCTCCCCTCTCATCTCCTCTATTCGATCGGTCGATCGAACCAATAAAGGGTTCGAAACCCTTTGTGACAACCCATAACTGACTTCGCATCCCACGTCGACTCCCAGTTGACTTGGTTACCCCATTCGTACTCTCCTAACTTGCATAAGTTTGCAAGCCTAATTCTTCCCGTGTAGTAGCTGTAGGATCGGAAAAATGTAAGATTTATGTGGTTCGGGAGGTCGAGGTTAAACAAACATGATGAAACAATACATGGTTCTAGTGAGAGATGGGTGAGAAAAACTATGTGTTTATTAGATTGAAACAATGAAGCATATACAATGATTTTCCATACCCCACATGGAGAGTCATAAGGGGGTTTATAGGCTCATTACAACATAAGTATCATACTTGTACAATAGTGGTCCATGTGGGCATAATTAACTACGTATCTAATCAATTTCACGTGTAAGACGTTATCTTTATAAAAAAGCGAGGCTAACAATCTCCCTCCAAGATATCATCACACGTGAATAGTTATAATGAGACCTATAAACAAAGTAAATTAAAATAAGAATAAATTATGTTGACGTTGTTGAAGCGCAGAGTCTCTGTAGTCTAGATACTGAGGATCACTTGAAGTTTTCTCTTCCGACGATCTCGGCATTTGATGTTTGTAGCTCTGAACTTCAACTGTAATGGTCTAGTTAGGTTATTAATCCCTCCTAACTAGTGAGCCTTTTTCTTTAACCTGCTCCCTCCTGAATCGACAACTCTCTTTCATAAAATCTCTTTAGTCTTCCAACACATAGCGGAGAAAGTAGACTCTTGATTGTAGCACCATGGTTGTCGTTCGGTGAACATTATAACAACATAACTCACTTAGTATTGCATCCAAGTTGGTAAAAAGCCCTGATGTATACACATTACTTCTCCTTCTTTGGTATTAAGCACAGTTCCCTAAATCAATCCAATCACAGAAGACAAAACACTCCTTTTTCTTCATGTACTTCTCCTCCCGATGGTCAGAGCCATCGTAATCATCATAATGTTGCGTACATGCCGTAGAATTACCTTTTTTTTGATGCAATGTTAAAGCCATATCTTGTTTAAGCAAAATTCTTTGAGAATATGTTTCAAAAATACTTTCAATACTTCTCTCAAACCAACCTGTAGTCGAACCTCCTTTTGATTCACCGGCTAATAGTAATGACCACTGATGGTGACAACCCGATACATCCAGCTTGAAAAAGAAGTAAACATCCCAACTTTGTGACTTAATGCTTGTTCTATCTTCTTGAACAATCCACAACTCGTAGACATCGTGTACTACAACGCACTTTAAAAGTGAGCTATACACGTGAGCACTACATTGTAACTCCTTACATCAGTTATAACTAGATAGTCAAGTCTTAATCTTATGAAAAATTGCCCAGAAAAGTTATCTTGAGACATGCAACCAACTAACCAACGTCTCAAAGATAAATAAGTACACCCGTGAAACGTCACTACAAATTCAAATAAGCAATACCGTACAAAAACCCCGTAGTCATTTTTTTGATCAAATACCAATTCTAGCCGTGAACGTAGTATCCCCCGTGAAAATTTATCATACCAAAAAACCACTCATTATCTATACTACATAAAATGGAAAAATAGTCAAAGTAGAAAAGTGGAAAAGTGAAAGAGTTTAATGGTCAAATGAGAGAGAAATATATTTGTGTAATTAATACCCTTATTAAAACACCCCATTACTTAAAAGTACAATAATTTATTCACATTGTACAACCAATTAAAAGCATATCTACCAAATTAAAACAACCAATTAAAACACCACTTATTAAAAAGTACAATAAAATTTTCACAATGTACAATTTAAACAAGTTACAACATAATTCTAAATATAAAATAATTAAACACACTAATTAATGTTATTTTTAAAACACCCTAAAATAAAAAGTACATGTTATTATACACATTATACAAATTAATAAAACACAAAGCTTCATACAAGCTAACAAGTTGATGATACATATAGTTTTAAAAATCGACCGACTAACGGGTTCAACCTAAACCGGTACGCATCGGTTCAAGCACCACAATACCATCCCAAAACTAACTAGAGTGGACCCGTAAAACCGATACAACCGGTGAATCAGTCTCATCGGAGATCTATTTCTAAGCGATCGTCATTGCGGTACTTCGCAACGCCGAACGCTGGCACCCGCTATATTATATATAAAGGAAAACCAAAAAGTAAAAAGTAAAAATTTGAAACTATTAACACATATCGAAAACCGGTTGACCCAAAGACGCTTCAAACCCTGGGTTGACTTCTGCTTAATTTGACCGCTTTGACCCAACCTCGTCATATTGACTCATAAATCGGTTTTTCGACGGAACGGTTCAAACGGTTGAACCACCCGGTCGAATCGGTTTCAAAACGCTATGTTTAATCCCCAAATCTTCAAACTTTTATTATTTTTCGTTTAGAACCCATAAACTTTTTTAACACAAAACGACCGTCGCTATATAAATATATTATCTATAAGTTTTTCTTCAAAAACGATTATAACGTTTTACAATTATGAGAAAATATGTGCCCATTAGTGCACATTTAACTTTTCAATAGGCTAATACGCCATTTAAAAAGATGGGCTAAATGCGCCTATCTTTACAAAATAGCCAAAATTAGCCAATTTTTATTTTATTTTGGGTTAATCATATTCACGCTAATTTTGGTCACCATTAATCCCATCCTTGTTAGTTTTAAGCCACAAGTAACGCGGTGTTATTAGTTTTATCCCATAACTGATGTAATGTTTACTTTCATTTTCATTAAATGATTTTATATGTTATTTGATAGATGTTAAAAATTTTGTCTAGACTTTAATTATCGTATAGTACAACCGTTTGCAATTGCATTTTCATCGGTTCACGTTCTATTTTAAACGCTACGCAAAACACTCACCACAATATCACAAATCATTAATTATCTCGACGCTAAATGTACCGCTAGACGCGGCATCTTTCAAGATTGATAACTGAGTAGCATCAAACTGGACTCAAACATTGAACCAACATTTATAATATTATTAAAAAATTACATAACATTAAGATAATATAGTTTGATAGAGCCTTCTGCTATAATATCTATTATAAATATAAATTATCCTCACTTTTGTATTAAAAAAATGGTTTGATAAAACAATAATCTGATTTCAGTCCACCGTGTCAGTCCAATATATTAACTTGCCGAACCAGTCCAAAACTCCAAGTGATGCTACAAGCATCAAATACCAAATTACATGATATAAGTTTGCAGCCCAAAACGGATAAGCATATACCAGCCCAACAAAGATAGCAACTCCATAATCCCACGTTTGGTTCCAACACAAGCCCAGTACATAAATGATATAAGTTTGTTGACCTAACTGATCAGTAGTATTAGCATAACCCTAAAGCACTTCGTTTAATCCACCTATCATCTATATGCTCTTCTCACAGTCTCACCTAACTTTCATCATGATAGATCTGCAAAAGTCATGCTCCCATCAAATAACTCCCTTAACCAAACTCAAACTCATCTAGTCTCATCTCCATTACAACCGATCAAACAACAAATCGTTCTCATCTTCTTCGATACATGTTTAGTCTTAACGAACTCATACCCTTACCTGTATCATCATTTGCCGTGCTATACGAATCAAGAGAGCAGTTGGAAGGCTTCAAGATCATTATATGGTCTCGGGTAGGTGTATGTTTTTGTTTTTCTTTGTATAAACCGAAGAAAGGAAAGATTGAGACTGAAGTCTTGGTCTTTCTTTTGGTGAGTTCGGATACTAAAGAAGCTATGCTTCAAAAATGAATCGGTGATGAATTTTTTGTGATAATGACCCTCAAGGTCTGATTTTTACATTGAATAATCACGAAAATAATATGAGATTAATTAAGTTTGAGTCATGAACAAATCAAAGAAAGAGGTTAACACACTTGTTATACATCTTTCTATTTAGATTCTGATAAGAAATGAGAAGCGAGGCTTCATAAAGGTCTATGATGATAATGATTTCAACTAAAAAAAATATGTTAAAGATTGGACAAAAAGTTGAAACATTGCAGCGATCATTTGTTTGATTTGTACTTATCAGTTTAGGATATTATAGATGTGAGTTGGGGAGTGACTAGTGAGGGTTGTGGCTGTGTTTAGGTCTAGGAATTGTGTATGGTTTTGTGGACAGGTTGTCGCTCGTTCTTCCTTCTGGTTCCTTTTTGATTTCGTTATTTGTTTTGATCTTATGAACTGATGATGTAATAAAGATAACTGAGGTCTATAATGAGACTGGTATTATTGGTTTGTGGTCTTGGTCTTTCTTCATCTACCTTTAACCTTCTTGTGGTCTTTGGGTCAGCTTACAAATAAGCTTAAGCCTTATTCAGAAACTCAGTCTTGTTCGTAAACTTTACTCGTAAAACTCAGTCTTGTTCATAAAATTCCTTAGTCGTAAAGACTGGTTCTAATTCGTAAACTAAGGGTTTTACGAATTTCTTTCCAAGACATTCGTAAAATATTCCCTTATTCGTAAGAAGAGGGTTTTGACTTTTTGACCAACTGTTCCGGCATCTTTTCCGAACATATTCCGACCAGTTTTTTGACCATATGTTGAGACCATGAATTTGACCACACTTTTCACAGGATATGGTACATAATGGGTCACAAAAAATGATATGAGTGAATAAATCTGTTTGGACATAAAGATGACACAAGACAAATTTGTAAACCTGATAAAGCTCAGGCTAGCCCCAATGAGGCGTAATCGCCTGTCGATCGAGCATGTAGGCGATCGATCGCCTGTCGATCGAGTTGCTGTGAGACATGTCGATCGCTGCAAGTTTTACACATATCAATCGTTTGGCCGATCGATACAAACCATGTTACCGTTTGAAGGTTTACGCTGCAATCCAAAAAAACATAACCGCTTGAGTTTAAAAAAAAACAATTAAAACCACCCTATAAATACACAACATACTTACACACTAAACTCACAAATCTCACAATCCTCTATCAAAAATTCACAATCCTCTTTATAAAAATGCTAAAAACACCACCAACCAAAGCTAAAATCCCGCTTTGTCACAAACGCCCCGCATATTTTAACACCGGATCCATTTCCAGCTAACCTGTCTCACCAATAATCAATTTCAACCCCTTCGAATATCAATCCCAACAAGCTCCACAACAACACCCTAACAATCCATTTAGTATGAATCGTCCATTTGTTCCACCGCAAAAAAACATCCACTACCAACAACAACAACAAAGCTTCCCCTCAGCAACCAATTATGTACGGGTCACACGAATCTGTACCGTCCAACAATGGATTCATCAACGCCTTCATATTCAAATTATCAAGAATATTCTCCTAACCGATCAATCTTGAGGGTTTTGATTTCAAAGACCAAATTGTACAACAATCCTAATTTTATGCTCGAACCGGATAGGGTTATCCTACCAAGAGTATCACGGTTTGGCCTACCGGTTCGGCTCATGGATCGTGATCACGGTCAACCTTGATGACGAAGAAGAAGAATGTCGGAAGAGACGCCACCGGTCAAACCAAAGAAACGAGCTACAAAGGCAAAGAAGAAGGTCGGCCGAAAAGAAGGCAAGAATGATACGTTGCCTTGGACCAAAGAAGAAGAGATCGCCTTGTGCAACGGTTGGTGTGATGTATCCGAATAGTGTAAAAACAACCAAAATGCTAAAGGATTTTGGCAAAGTCATTACATACTTTGAGGGAGGTCACGGAGAAAGAACGCATAACTCTATCATTACAAAGTGGAAAAATAGGATTCGGCCCTAGAGTTGGTCAATTTGTGCCATTTACAACAATGCCGTCGGGAATTACTGGAAGTGGTGAGAATGACCTCACCATTTATACACGAGCGCAGTGATGAATACCAAGTAGTGTGTGGTCATCCGCTTGTTTTGGAGCATTGTTGGCGATTTTGAGGACCATTCCGCTTGGAAGGATAATGAGATGCCGGCTTTTAAGCCAAGATGAGGGTCGCAAAAAGCAAGGACTTCAACCCACTTCGATGTGCCTAATAGACCAATTGGTCGATGCCGCGAAAGAAGAATAAAAAGAAATCTTCGAGTCTTCGAAAGCTATGATTATGGAAGGTGTTGCCGGTGAAATGGGGCAAGATCAAGTCCGCGGCATTCGGGCGTAAGAAGGAGCCGCGACCAAGCACTATAGGTTAAGAAGAAGAGCTGAACAATGGCAAATCGAGTTGGAGATACAGCAGAAAAGAAGAAGCAAGGGAAGAAAAAAAATTGGCACTAGAAGAACGAAAAGTTGAATTAGAGGCTCAAAAGAAATATGATGCATATCTCATGTTCTATTGCACGCCAATCGACGAATCTTTGCCCGCAATTCCACAACAAACAATGCGATAAACTCAAAGAGCTTATCAAGGCACGCCACAACCTAGATTTTAATAAGTGTTGTAATGTTTTAATAAGTCGCGAATGTTTTAATTTTAATTGAATTATTATGTAACGTTTTAATTATTAATGAAATTTTATTTTGTGTTAAAAATGTTTAAGAAAAAAAAATGAACTTGGTCGCCTTACCGGGCAACCTAATCGCCTCTGAGGTCGCCGAGAAAGTTCGACGCTATAGGAAAATAAGGGGGATTGAATCCCCTTACTGGGGCTAGCCTCAAGAGACTCATTTTTGATATGACCATTTTGATAAGACAAAAATTATATGAGTAAATGATATGACCATTTTTGATACATAAACTGTTTAAAACTTAGTACCAAAAGATAATAGGGAAAAAAAAATTCCAGATTCATAAAAATAATTGGTAAAACAGCTTCAACAAGTAAACGAATTTACACAAATCAATCAAATAACACAACCTGGCTCCTTATACCAATTTTAGGATCATAAAAATGTAAGATTTATGTGGTTTAGGAGGTCGGGGTTAATCAAATATAATGAAACAATACATGGTTCTAGTGAGGGAAAGTAGAGAGATGGTGAAGAAAAACTGTGTGTTTATTAGATTGAAACAATGAAGCATATACAAATATTTCCCACACCCCTCATGGAGAGTCATGAGGGTATTTATAGCTAATTACAAAATAAGTATCCTACTTGTATAATAGTAGTCCCTGCGGGCACAACTAACTACGTATCTAGTCCATTTCACGTGTAAGACATTATCTTTATGAAAAGGCGAGGCTAACAGTAGCGATGGATACCTGGCACGCTCCACAACCCTAATTTGTTCGACCGAAGCATCAAGGAAAAAGAAGGAGATTTTGTGCTGATCAAGAAGGTTGTGGAGCTTACGCAATTTTAGGAACACAAGTAAGTAAATCTAAACACCCTTTATACGTGTTACTATGTTATATCACTGATTATGAGATCTGTTATTATGGATTTTCTGTCGGCATGGCCTTTATGTATTTATTTTTTTATGTGTTTGTTTTATGTTATGCGGATGACCACAAATACTCTACAGTTTTATTAGAGTCACTGAAAACACTCCAAATATACATATTTATACCCTTAATATTATGTAATTTATTTATCTATTTAGGCTTATTTATAGGACTTTTGGTGCTTAATGACTAAATGTTTGTTGCAGGATTGATGTGTCTTTTGTCATGTAGGTAATTATTGTTATCAAGTTTTAAATTTATATTTTGCTGACTTTACTTATAACAAACACTAACGGATAGTTATCCGGTCGATGGTGAGCTAGTTAGTAAGTAGGGTGTCGATCACTAAGAGTGAAACATAATCATTTACACATCTATTAGTATTTTAATTCTACAAGTTAGTCTAATTAAACCTAATCTAACGCAACAAAGGGGGTTTTCAATCTGAGAGACTGGCACGTAGTTTAGATTTAAGAAAAACTATAAATGTAATGAGGCAGATAACATACACAAGCAGAAACACAAATAAAAAGAATAGGTCAAGCCGATAGTAAGAAAAACGTATGTGACAACTCGTAATTTCAGGTCATTTCTCAAATTTACTATTTATCTCGGGAATTGACAACTCGTAGATTCACTATTCACGAAACACTAACCATCATCAACAATAGAATAGAAGACAAGACAAGAAGCTACATTGGTTTATGTTGCAACACCAATAGAAGGCAGATGTTATGCTGGAACCTACCCACTATGTAATCGATATAAGTATCATCACTCGGGTCTTTGCCTTGTTAAGTGCCACAAGTGTCAAAAACTGGGACACCTTGCCAGGGATTGTAGAGGCAAGGCTATAATTACATGTTTCGGATGTGGGGAGCAAGGACACTATCGGAACCAATGTCCCCAAAACCAAGGTCAGCAAGTTGAAGGTGCTCATGGGAGAGCATATATGTTAGAAGGAGGAAAAACTCACCAGGGTATCAACAATGCGGCAGACTGAAGAAGTTTAGGAACCAACAGTCTTATTTCCTTATGTACTATGTCATACTAAGTTTATGTCTTTTCTTGTATTCGGATCTTTATGACTTAAGACTATGTACTGTTTGATAAACCACTCATTGTGAAATATTCTCATCTATCGTACTTTATTTTGCTTTCTGATTTGTTATCACTTACAAAAGTTTTTTACTTCCTTTACTTTAACCGGTCATGTGGACGGCATGGTTTAAATCTCTTTTACATCGAGTTATAACAACTAAACCGAACATCACATTATCGTTCCTCAAGTATACATAGCCTAGCTAACTATGTCTAATTCTGGAGGGATCATGTTATGTTGGGAGCAGTTATTTATAAATCTTAGTGCAAGCAAAATTTTTACATATTCCTAAAAGTCAAAGTGATACTCATGGGAGATTCTTCCAATATTTTCTCTACTATGATGTTTTGTACACTCTCAATCATCGATAACCGTAACGACACTTCTTCATGTCTTCTCTCCTTGTTATACGCCACAAACACTAAACCTGTAGAAAGCAACATGGATTGAATTCAGGGACGAATTCTTTTGGTGATTGTGACAACTTGTACTTTCAGGTCATTTCTCAAATTTACTATTCATCTCGGGAATTTACTATTCATCCGTTACTATTCATCATTTTACTATTCATCGTTTTGAAGTCGATTTAATATTCTGAGAGTGTATTTTAAAATTTTACTATTCACGAAACACTATTTATTCCCGGAGAAAAATCACTATTCATGATTCACTATTCATCATTTTTCGTAAACTAGGTTTACGAGTATCAAATTCGCGTAACCGTAATGGTTTAGTCAAGCGTATTCATGAAAAATCATTAAGGACATTTCATATAGACTAGAATTAGTTTACATATCATTAGTAACATCATCAACGTGTTAGTTCATGCATGGGTTTGCATTTTTCATTAAACGTATATTTTCCTATTAAATAAACGCTATTGCACGACCATTTATTTTGAATAATTGATCCGACACTTCCAAAAATTATCCTAATATATTTTTATATTCGTTTTAAGACTATAAAAAAATTATATTATTAGTTACACGATGTTTTAAATTTATTTTGTATATAAATTGTTATGTATATATATTTACGACGGTTTTCAGAATTCAACTCGATAATTATTGATTCACTCAATTCTTACGAGAAATGTATTTTAATAATTTTTATGACTTCGATATATTTTATTTTGTCCCGTTAAAATCTATTTTTAGCTAACGCTACACTAAATACTTATTTATACCTACAAATTACACACTATACTTAACAAATAATACATTTAATTATCAAAACTACCCAACCCTCCCCAATTTACCCCTTGGCCGGCCACCTTTCCCCCCCATGAGTCACCATAATTTTCTAAAATATCTAGATTGAATGTACACATAATCACTTATGACTAGGCTTGAAATAAATTAGATATTTACTAACATAACACATACTACACTTATTCTAAGGTGAAAAACAAAGGAAACCTCTCCATTCTCATCACCATTTTCGGCCAAGACCAAAAACAAGGAGAAATCACAAGATTTTCAAGGATCAAGTAATTTTACAAACACTAGATTACTTCTATTTAGGTTTTGAAATAAAAACCTAGGAGTATTTAGGTAACCTAGTTCCATAAACCTCATCATCATACTAGTAAGCATTTCATGATCTTTATTAATCTTTCATATTCATACTTGAGTTATTTTTATCATTTTAGTAAGAAAACATGCAAGTTTCATGTGTATCTTTACCACTTTTATTATTTTTGGTACTTATATTTAGTATATATTATCCTATAATTAATTCCTTGAAAAATATATCATCTTTGATGATGTTTAGGAACCCATGACACCCTAACAAGGTGTATGGTAGGTTTAGAATAGATTTGGTGTTGATTTGAAATGATTGAAACAAGTATTACGCAAGAAAAATTATTTTCGACAACTTTAGATTGTGGTCTGATCGTTTTTGCAAAATCTGGAAAAATCAGCAGGTCATGAATTATTTTTGGCTAGATATTCAGAAAATATACTTTAAAACGAAACCGTGGTCGCTTGAACGGGTTAAAATGGATTTATAACGAAGGAGATACGCTATTTTCAAGTTTAGCGGCAAAACTATAATTTCAAAAATCAGATGCAGTCCGTAATTTTTAATAGGTCAAAAATGAGTTTTAAACTTTGTCTAAATGAGTCGACTTGTCAAAAATATATTAGTATACTTTAACACGAAGCTAAGGATATATAAAACGGACTTATAGCGACTAAGTTATACACGTTTTAAATAAGGATATCGTAACTATTTTGTACAAGTATAACACTTACATATTTTCTATTAGTCAAAATGGTTGTCGCTAGTGACCGTGTTTGGAGTCGTTTTTCATATCGATAGAATGCTTTTGAGAAAACGATGTCTTCTAATAAAAGTGAGTTCACCTATTCTATTTTCCAAAATGTTTAACCGTTTGTCAAACGGAGGTATAATGAATATTTTACGATCACTCAAAAATTGGTCATTTTCATGAATTGTCCAAGTGTAATATTTTTCGACGAAAAACTATAATTTCATAATAAATCACTAAATGACTCTATCGTAGGATATCATTTCAACGTAAGTACTTGTAAAGTAATTTATAACTTGACAATACGTTATAAACTTATTTTTCGACGATAAACTTTATTTTCAAAAATGCACAAGTGGTATGGATATTATATGAGTTTGCATGCATAACATAACACCATGACTTATATTAGATCATATTATTCATAATAGGTCGCGGTTAGAGATTTGCGCCTCATTTCAGTGTATCCACTTTTGCCATCACATCATTGTACCAAGTGAGTTTCATAGCCCCTACTTTTATACATTTTGAATTACTTTTGGGGGAGATACATGCTCAAATATTTTTATGACAATCATGACTATTTGTAAACTATGTGTTTAACTGAACTGAATGTTTAGTCATATGGCAATAAGATTGCCATACTTAGAATTTCTATATCATAAATCATTGGGCTAACTGACTTGGTATGATCATGGTCTAATAGACTGGGTATAATGTTGAACTAGCGGACTTGGTATAATGTTGAACTAGCGGACTTGGTACAATCATGAACTAATGGTCTTGGAACTATTTGAAACTAAACGAATTATGTGTTATATCCATTGACTATTGATACATTAAGTTATGTACTATTATGTGAATTCATTTGACAACATGTGCTTGAACATAAACTATACATATTTTGGCAGTGGGTTGTAAACACACAAGTTGCAAGTTTTGTATGGGCGGAACTTGGAACTGAGTGGATTTGCAATGCCTTTGTTGCATGAACGTTCTTTAAAGGTTTTTCATGACAATACAAACTCTATGAACTCTCTCAACCTTTGTGTTGACACTTTTAACATGTTTTATCTCAGGTATCTAAGGCATACACTTCATGGCATGCATGTGGACTTTTCATAGAGTCGCAGGTGACGCGTCTCACATGGAATTTATGCACTTTAAAAACATCGTTTGGCTTGTATCAAATTTATTTCCGTACATGTTGACTATCATTTGGGACCTATACTTTGTAAACTCTGATTATTTTACTCAATCAAGCGATGTATTTTCCAAACGACACTTTAGATCGTTCAATATAACTGTAACTGTGATGCTATGGCAGTCATCCCTCAGGAATTCCATTTCGCTGCAAAACAGGTATTTTGTGTGTGTGACAGATTGGCATCAGAGCTTCGGTTATAGAGAACTAGGTTGTATCTTTGACCCTAGACTATAACTAAATCATCATAGCATCTCATCATTTCATCATAAGTGCATATTCACTATACATGCGGTTTCATACATACATTTTACGGATTATTTACTTTCATTTCAAATCGATTGTCACATTGATGTCCTCCGATACCCATTCCATTATCCTTTCTTTAGATTCCAACGTGGAGAATGCCTTGTCATTCCTTATCACAATTTTAACATCAGTTGACTCATCATCGATATCATCGGATGCCGAGACGAAACCTTCAAGGAGGGTGAAGTCGCTCTCACTCCTCTGTTTCACCACCAAATCGTCATGTTAGACGTTAATCACACATTAAGTCACTAAACCGTCATTCATTTTGAAAAATAACCTCAAACTTATTACTTCATATCACATCTCTTTAGAGCGCTTATTCTTATCATAGGACTTTGCTACGTCTCATCCTTCCTCTTATTTTGAAGAGTTATGGCGCAAAGAAAGCCGCACTAGATATGACACCACCGCTATCCAAAAGTATGTAAAGGATAGTATAGCCGAGGCACTAAGGAAAAAACGAGCAATGGTAGCATGCTGTAGGGCTGCTATGCGAAGGCGCTAGACTTCTTCCGCTACGTGAGCCGAGGAGGGTCTGGAGTTCGAAATTGTACATACAAGGACTTTAAGAAATGTGATCCCACAAAGTTCAAAGGCACAGAAGGAGCCACTGCTATGATCCGTTGGTTTGAGAAGATGGATTCTGTATTTCTTCTATGCAATTGCCCTGATGACTACAAGGTGAAGTTTACCACTGGTGCACTCTTAGATGGCGCAATGTCATGGTGGAATTCATATGCGCAGCCTATTAGTATCTAAAATGCTTACAAGCTCACGTGGGATGAATTCAAGAAGCTGGTAACTAAGAAGTATTGTCTACGCACGGAGGTGAAGAAATTAGAAACAGAATTTTATGAGTTAGTGACTATTGGTTATGACATCGAGACCTACATTAGGAGGTTTCAAGAGTTGGCTGCACTATGTCCATCGATGATTTCGGACAATGAGAAATTACTGGAAAACTTCATTGGAGGACTTCCACAATGTATTCAAGGAGATGTAACTTCTTCCGATCCACAAACAATTGAAGAGACTATCAGGATAACTCAAAAACTCATGGCCCAGGTTGTGAAGAGGGAAAACATTATCAACAATAACCGCAACAACAACAACAACAACCAAACTAGCAACAACAAAAGGAAATGGGAAAATGACCAGGGAGGTTATAATTATGACAACCAAAACCGTAACACTAACCATCATCAACAATAGAATAGAAGACAAGAAGCTGCAATGGTTTATGTTGCTACACCAATAGAAGGCAGAGGTTATTTGGAACCTACCCACTATGTAATCGATGTAAGTATCATCACTGGTCTTTGCCCTGCAATTAGTGCCACAAGTATCAAAAGCGGGACACCTTGCCACGGATTGTAGAGGCAAGGCTATAATTACATGTTTCGGATGTGGGGAGCAAGGACACTATCGGAACCAATGTCCCCAAAACCAAGGTCAACAAGTTGAAGGTGCTCATGGGAGAGCATATATGTTAGAAGGAAGAGAAACTCACCAGGGTATCAACAATGCGGCAGACTGAAGAAGTTTAGGAACCAACAGTCTTATTTTCTTATGTACTATGTCGTACTAAGTTTATGTCTTCTCTAGTATTCGGATCTTTATGACTTAAGACTATGTACTGTTTGATAAACCACTCGTTGTGAAATATTCTCATCTATCGTACTTTATTTTCCTTTATGATTTTTTATCACTTACAAAAGTTTTTTTACTTCCTTTACTTTAACTGTCATGTGGACGGCATGGTTTAAATCTCTTTTACACTGAGAGTTATAACAACTAAACCGAACATCACATTATCGTTCCTCAAGTATACATAGCCTAGCTAACTATGTCTAATTCTGGAGGGATCATGTTATGTTGGGAGCAGTTATTTATAAATCTTAGTGCAAGCAAAATTTTCACATATTCCTAAAAGTCAAAGTGATACTCATGGGAGATTCTTCCAATATTTTCTCTACTATGATGTTTTGTACACTCTCAATCATCGATAACTGTAACGACACTTCTTCATGTCTTCTCTCCTCGTTATACACCACAAACACTAAACCTGTAGAAACCAACATGGACTGAATTCAGGGACTGAATTCCTTTTTGGGTGGGCGATTGTGACAACTCGTAATTTCAGGTCATTTCTCAAATTTACTATTCATCTCGGGAATTTACTATTTATCGGTTACTATTCATTATTTTACTATTCATCGTTTTGAAGTCGATTTAATATTTTGAGAGTGTATTTTAAAATTTTACTATTCACGAAACACTATTCATTCCCGGAGAAAAATCAGTATTCATGATTCACTATCCATCATTTTTCGTAAACTAGGTTTACGAGTATCAAATTCGCGTAACCGTAATGGTTTAGCTGCGTATTCATGAAAAATCATTAAGGACATTTCATATAGACTAGAATTAGTTTACATATCATTAGTAACATCATCAACGTGTTAGTTCATGCATGGGTTTACGTTTTTCATTAAACGTATATTTTTCCTATTAAATAAACGCTATCGCACGACCATTTATTTTGAATAATTGATCCGACACTTCCAAAAATTATCCTAGTATATTTTTATATTCATTTTAAGACTATAAAAAATTATATTATTAGTTACACGATGTTTTAAATTTATTTTGTATATAAATTGTTATGTATATATATTTACGACGGTTTTCGTAAATTCAACTCGATAATTATTGATTCACTCAATTCTTACGAGAAATGTATTTTAATAATTTTTATGACTTCGATATATTTTATTTTGTCCCGTTAAAATCTATTTTTAGCTAACGCTACACTAAATACCTATTTATACTTACAAATTACACACTATACTTAACAAATAATACATTTAATTATCAAAACTACCCAACCCTCCCCAATTTACCCCTTGGCCGGCCACCTTTCCCCCCCATGAGTCACCATAATTTTCTAAAATATCTAGATTGAATGTACACATAATCACTTATGACTAGGCTTGAAATAAATTAGATATTTACTAACATAACACATACTACACTTATTCTAAGGTGAAAAACAAAGGAAACCTCTCCATTCTCATCACCATTTTCGGCCTAGGCCAAAAACAAGGAGAAATCACAAGATTTTCAAGGATCAAGTAATTTTACAAATACTAGATTACTTCTATTTAGGTTTTGAAATAAAAACCTAGGAGTATTTAGGTAACCTAGTTCCATAAACCTCATCATCATACTAGTAAGCATTTCATGATCTTTATTAATCTTTCATATTCATACTTGAGTTATTTTTATCATTTTAGTAAGAAAACATGCAAGTTTCATGTTGTGACAATCCGTCAATTTTCCAGCTATTATTTATATCAGAATATGCGAGTTATTTATTTTCTGACCATTATAACTCTAAAACGAGTAGTTATCTAGTGTTTTCCCTAGTCTTGGCACCACACGCGTACCGACACCATAATAAAATTGACGTAAAATTTACTTTCAAATTTCAAAGTAATAATAATACCATAATATTTAAACGCCGTCAAAACGTCTCCAGAAATATAAAAATTATAAAATACGGACACCCGAAAAATGTTATACAAAATTTAACGTTATCCTGTACGGAACAAATTATACAGTACGGGGTACATATAATACACTAAATAATAATAATAACAAAAATACAACTCTTTGTCCTTCTCTTCTCACTCACGACAAAACAAATGCAAACCAGGAAAAAGAAGATATATCCAAGATCTCATCTTCAACCCCTCTCTCTACTCTAAACCTACGCCCATAGACGAATCTTCCAAAGAGAGAAAACCCAAATGTCTATCCCATCATCTACTCCTCTTTCTTACCAAAAACATGCAAGTTTTTGTCCTCCAAATCCTCCCTATGATGCGCTGGCTATGAATCGAATAAGCCAAGAAGAATCAAGATATAATCACTCAAGAGAATCATATCTTCACTTCAATCTACCTTGAGCAAGTCCAAGATTCGCCTAAGGTTTTGGAAGCTAGCCAAATTCGGCTTCAAACCAAGACCAAGAGAAGAAAGATAACCAAACTCCTCCTCAACATACTCCTATATTTCTAGTCGAATTGCAAAAGCTCCAAAACAGTTTCTCATCACCACTTTTACAAAAATTAGGGTTTGGTAAATCAAAGGGCTTTTTGAAATTGATTGAGGGGTTTTGTTCATGGGTGCATAAGGAAGCTTTTCCAAGTTGTTAATTGTTCCAATCCATCTTGAGTCTCTTAAATTTGAGCATTTGGTGTTCGGTTCTCATACCACTCGACCCACCAAATTGTTGTAAGAACTATACTTTTGTTATTTTGAATAAGTTGTTAATCTTTTTATACTTCGAACTTTGTATTGCTTGGATTAGTAAAAAGATGATGTTAATTTATGTTGTTGTTGCTACTGTCGATACACAAGAGGAAAGGAAAAAGATTTTTTTTTATATATATATTTTTTATTGGGTTAAACTTGGCATGATTAATTGTTCATTTTTATTGTTATTGTTCTTGTGTGGCAAAAATGATAAAACAAAGATTGGCTTATTGTTTATAAGTAATGCCTAATTTTAATTTTTTTTTTGTTTATTTTGGTTTGCGTTAATCTATTTCTTGGTCGCTATAATGCAAGAAACTGCTTTGTTTCATTGTTAAAGTTGTCATTTTAAACCGAAACCCACTATGGTTCGAACCACAGTGGTGACTCTTGGTCAAACTAAACTAGTATTACTTAATTGGTTTTGGTTAGTATGTGGTATGTTGGTTGGCGTTGCCAAGAAACACACGGATAGTATCCTGAGCAAGTCGAGAGACTGCGATGTCAAGCCTAACCAACAGTCTATATGCAAGTCCAATTTTCTAGTCACGTTACAAGGTCGAGACCGGTTACTCGAACTAGAAGTATGAAACTGATTCCCCTATGTCAACAATTCGCAACCTGCTATGTCAAAAGCAACCATAAATCTAATAAATACATAAACTGGTTTTAAGAAAAATTGTATTAAAAAGTTGTCATTTGTTTGGTTTGGGCTTAGAGTGGATCAAGAGATGTGTTGGACCAACAATCCATGTAGCATAAGGATCCGTCGGGTTATGTAAATACACGTCTAACTCAAAACGTCTTGGTTTATCTTGTCACGACTCATACAATTTCGTCACACAAAGGTCCATTTTTATAAAAAATTACAAGTTGAAACTATTTATATAAAACTACACATTAAAATGAACTAAAACATGCAATCATTTTTGAAACCAACGATATAAAATTTGTATAGGGTTATATTAAAGGCATTTATAAAAACTTTATAAACTAGGAATTTTCACAATATTAACACTTTGACATTTAGTCACCTCGGACGACTAAAATATAGGCACGAGTCATGCCCAAAATTTTCTATAAACTTACATTTATAACTAATAAAAGTATTTTAATATAAACCGCTTTAATAAAACCATCACTTAAAGTATGATTTTAATATACTTTTAATCAACTAGTATTGATCATATATAAATGTATATATTTTTAACGACTTTTAATTATAATTAGTTAACATCTAATACTATGAAAAATTATTATTTTTATTTATTTTCCGTACATCGTCTTTCGGTAGCCTTCGAACCAAAAATTCATTCGTCATCGATATTTTCCTTATTATGTACTTATGCACTCCCATGAGCCAAAATCTACAAAAATTATATTAAACGTTAATCATTGCCACACAAGCAACAACAAAACTTTTATTGAACCTTGTCGAGACATAATCATGAATAAAGACTAAATTTGCCATACTAATCTAGGTCGCGTGTCGGTGCCATCCAATAATTCTATTTGACTGCTGCTTTAGACTACTAATTGCCAAGGTGAGTATTCACAGCCCCCTTTTTACTGTTTTACTTATTTGGGGTGAAATGCATGAATATAAACTTAAAACGTTTTCTTTGAACTATTTGATATATTTTGAACCCTTAGACTTAATTATAAATTTATGACTTGTTTGTACCTAATGGACCGTACGTCCTTGACCTAAAGTCTCCCCTGTTCGGAGCAGTGCCGAGTCTCCCATGTTCGGAGCAATCTTAATTGATAGTATATAATAGTTGTTATGATGTCTTGTTCGTACATTCGCATTGTTAGTCCCTATTGGTTTGCCGTTCGCACTCCAATGATACATTACCGTTCACGGCCTCCTTGTGTGGGGCAGGAGATAGTATGAGTAGCGCTATTAGAGGTCGGCCAACCTCTCGTTCCCATCACGAACGCATATTATTTATTTTAGGGGCTTTGCCGCATACTTTATTATATACGAGGCTTATTTTGACCATATGTGCATTATTCACTTGACTTAAAATATGGAAGTGTATGTGAATTCATATGTTACAAGTCTTGTATGGGCGGGATTTGTAACATAGCGAGTTGACAGGACATTTGCCAGTCAAACCTTCAAAAATCGGTATTTTATTTTTCATAAAACCTGTGTACTCACCAACTATTTTCATAGTTGACCCGTTCTTCTCATGCATTTCAGGTGATCGTTGTTTAGCTTATATTATGAAGATTTTAAATAAAGGAGTCGTCACAAGTCAACTGGGTCGTTATGTATTAAAGTGTCATCTTTCAAATGTCAAACTTTATGTTTCAATTGCCAAGGTCGGCTAGAACCTTGTTGTAATGTTACAATATTTCTTAAAATTTAAATTATGGTATTGTACTATATCTCTTTGCGATGTATATTGATTATGTTACACCTCGCGTTTCCGCCTCCGACGGGGTGTGACACATGTGTATCTATACCACTTTTATTGTTTTTGGTACTTATATTTAGTATATATTATCCTATAATTAATCCCTTGAAACATATCATCTTTGATGATGTTTAGGAACCCATGACACCCTAAGAAGGTGTATGGTAGGTTTAGAATAGATTTAGTGTTGATTTGAAGTGATTGAAACAAGTATTACGCAAGAAAAATCATTTTCGACAACTTTAGATTGTGGTCTGATCGTTTTTGCAAAATCTGGAAAAATCAGCAGGTCATGAATTATTTTGGGCTAGATATTCAGAAAATATACTTTAAAACGAAACCGTGGTCGCTTGAACGGGTTAAAACGAATTTATAACGAAGGAGATACGCTATTTTCAAGTTTAGCGGCAAAAACTATAATTTCTGAAAAACTGCATGCTGTCCAGAATTTTTAATAGGTCAAAAATGAGTTTTAAAAATTGTCTAAATGAGTCGACTTGTCAAAAATATATTAGTATACTTTAACACGAAGCTAAGGATATATAAAACGTAGAAAACGGACTTATAGCGACTAAGTTATAGACGTTTTAAATAAGGATATCGTAACTATTTTGTAAAAGTATAACACTTACATATTTTATATTAGTCAAAATGGTTGTCGCTAGTGACCGTGTTTGGAGTCGTTTTTCATATCGATAGAATGCTTTTGAGAAAACGATGTCTTCTAATAAAAGTGAGTTCACCTATTCTATTTTCCAAAATGTTTAACCGTTTGTCAAACGGAGGTATAATGAATATTTTACGATCTCTCAAAAATTGGTCATTTTCATGAATTGTCCAAGAGTAATATTTTTCGACGAAAAACTATAATTTCATAATAAATCACTAAATGACTCTATCGTAGGATATCATTTCAACGTAAGTACTTGTAAAGTAATTTATAACTTGACAATACGTTATAAACTTATTTTTCGACGATAAACTTTATTTTCAAAAATGCACAAGTGGTATGAATATCATATGAGTTTGCATGCATAACATAACATCATGAATTATATTAGATCATATCATTCATAATAGGTCGCGGTTAGAGATTTGCGCCTCATTTCAGTGTATCCACTTTTGCCATCACATCATTGTACCAAGTGAGTTTCATAGCCCTTACTTTTATACGTTTTGAATTACTTTTGGGGGAGATACATGCTCAAATATTTTTATGACAATCATGACTATTTGCAAACTATGTGTTTAACTGAACTGAATGTTTAGTCATACGAAGTAACAGTATTGCCATACTTAGAGTTTCTATATCATAAATCATTGGGCTAACTGACTTGGTATGATCACGGTCTAATGGACTGGGTATAATGTTGAACTAGCGGACTTGGTATAATGTTGAACTAGCGGACTTGGTACAATCATGAACTAATGATCTTGGAACTATTTGAAACTATACGAATTATGTGTTATATCAATTGACTATTGATACATTAAGTTATTTACTATTATGTGAATTCATTTAACAACATGTGCTTGAACATAAACTATACATATTTTGGCAGTGAGTTGTAAACACACAAGTTGCAAGTTTTGTATAGGCGGAACTTGGAAGTGAGTGGATTTGCAATGCCTTTGCTGCATGAACGTTCTTTAAAGGTTTTTCATGACAATACAAACTCTATGAACTCACTCAACCTTTGTGTTGACATTTTTAGCATGTTTTATCTCAGGTATCTAAGGCATACACTTTATGGCATGCATGTGGACTTATCATAGAGTCGTGGTGACGACGCGTCTCACATGGGATTTATGCACTTTAAAAACATCGTTTGGCTTGTATCAAATTTATTTCCGTACATGTTGACTATCATTTGGGACCTATACTTTGTAAACTCTGATTATTTTACTCAATCAAACGATATATTTTCCAAACGACACTTTAGGTCGTTCAATATAACTGTAACTGTGATGCTATGGCAGTCATCCCCTAGGAATACCATTCCACTGCAAAACATGTATTTTGGGGGTGTGACAGATTGGTATCAGAGCTTCGGTTATAGAGAACTAGGTTGCATCTTTGACCCTAGACTATAACTACATCATCATAACATCTCATCATTTCATTATAAGTGCATATTCAGCCGATCTAATCCTGTTACGATTAGTCGGAACCCGCATAAAGTTACTTAATGATTATCAATTTTATCATTTATCCCTTCTAGGGCTTACATTAACATGCAAAACAATATTAATGAAGTAATAAACGTAATCAAAACACAAGCTTAAGCTGCATAACAAATTAGTAACAAATCAAAACATCAAATAATCAGTAAACATGGTTAATACCTACAGGTATTAGCCCATAATCTCAGTCATAATACAAGATAACATGTTCTAAAAGATCAAAGTATAAATCAAAAGAGAAAAATACGCTAAGCAAACGATTAAAGTGTACTAAAACGAATTAAGTGAATTCACCTATGGAATTATGGCACTAGCAGGACCTTCTTGGTCTTCTTTTGTCTCTGGCTTCATACTTGGTGGTTTCTCCTCTTTTGAAAACTAGACTTAAGTTTTTCTATTTATACTTTCTGAAAACAGGGTCGATACGGTGTATTGGGTTATCCGATACGGCGTATCAAGGTAACTTCGCATGGGGTCTAAGATTATTATATTCTCGAATATTCATACGCCCCCATAATGATATGGCATATCAAAAATCTTCATACGGCGTATGCTGTCTTTTTATCTTGGAATTATTGTGAAGTCATTGAGGTTGGATACGGCGTATTCTTCAAAGTAAGGAAATGGTCTTCATAATCGTCCAAGTCTTGGTATATGGCGTATCTGTCTAGAATGATACGGCATATTCTTGTCAATTTTGTGGACTTTCTCTAACTTGATCAATTTGCTTCAAAATGCGTCCATAATAGCTAACTTTCACCAATTGCTTATAAATATATGAGATATGAACATTTAAGTGATTAAGTGTCAAATCTTATATATAATGATATAAAAAAGCAATATACATAGGATAAATGATGCTAATGATATGCACTTATTTGATGTCATCAAATATTCTCCCACTTGAACTTTACTTGTCCTCAAGTAAACTCTAGATAAAACTTATGAAAATGTATCCAAACATCATCTAGGGTTTTTCTAGTTAAGCATTTATTTGTTTTATCTCAAGTGCACAACCAAACACCTCACGAAATAAGAAAATAAAATCACGCAAATCATTCAACTAATCTATGTGGTAACATTTAAGTAGTTTGCTCAATTGATCAGTCATGACGAGTATTCTATCATAAGCTTGGTAATGATAGATATCTCCACCACTAAAGCTAAGGAGTAACAAGTCTAAAGTGGTAAATTGGGTTAATTATGATAAGGCTAAAGGGTAGTACCTGGCTTATGTTCAAATATCTTATACACAAACATATTAAACTGCTGGCGCGAATTTTTGATTTACTCAAAAAATGGATGGTCACTAGAATAGTACATCTTGGATCGTTGGTGCGTTATTTACATAACAAATGGTCACCAAAATATACACCCTAGATCGCTGGCGCATCATTTGATCACTCAAAAACCAGATGGTCACTAAAATATTAATGTATTAGATAATTTCACAAAGCCATTACCATATCCGGATGCTCGAAAGCTAACGACGGATAAAGTAACTTGGTAAGGGTAAGGATAAGGGAAAACATACATAATTGGTGTTAAGTAAAATCACAAAACAAATAGATTAAGTCCATACAAAAGGAAACATGTGGTTAATTACTTCCCAACCTTCCCATGAAAAAGACATAAATCACAGACTAACTTACGCTTTAACACGGAAACTCACGCTTTAGTAGGTATACACGAGTTAGAATCAATTATGACTTAATCATCATCTCATATACCTTAGTTGGCATTCCCTTAACAGCCAACTCCCTTGCAATCCATAGATATAGTACAACAAATAGTGGCGATATCAACCACTAATACAAAACTTACATCGTTGGTTTATAACACGTACCAACGAATAATTGGTTAGCTTAAAATATCAAATCTGGTAAGTTTAGACGAACCGATTATCTCACAATCTCACCTTTTCTTTTCTCTCTTTTTTTCTTTTCTTTTTTTTTCTTTTTTTTAACATAAAATAAACTAATGGTGTAAAATTTCACCACTTCACCATCATAATAAATCTGGATGATTTTTCCATATACTTCAAAACTTCAGATATAAAAATAATAGTGATAGTAGTAAACACACAAAAATAAAAAATATCTACTATCACATTCCCATTGCAATGTGCAATTCTCGACCTAACCAAAGATAAGAAATACACACACACGAACGCAGAAAATACAAACTTTACAAAAACAACCAACCACAGACTTAAATCTATAGGGTAGGCTAAGGTGTATATGTGACAACTGGAAAATAAAGGAGCCTTTTTAGGTAACCGCATTACACTAGCTAGACCGAGTAGTTTGCGTTTAGGAGCTATTTCGGTTAGTCGTGACTTATCCTGGTATCGTTTATTTGATTTTAATTTATTTTAGTATCGAGTGAGTTATGGTATGAGTTATGGCCCGTAATGTTAGGCACTACTTGAGTCGGCACAGTAAAATCCTAAAACAAGAGAAAAAGTAACTTTTAACTCTTTACGTGGAAATATAACGTGTTAATATTCAAAACTCATGGAAAAAGTTAAATAAAAACAATGAAGTTACAAATAAGAATAGTCGGACACTAATAGTAAAATATACGAGCTCGAGAGAGGTGTATCGGGAAAGTTTACAAAAACTATGGCTTTGGTCCCCCTTGTTTAGTGTGACCGGCGCCCCCTCCAACCAAAATAATTATTTTGTAGTCCCTCCCTCACCATATAAAAGCTACCACTCTCACACACACACACACCCATTTCTCTCTCTCTCACTACAAACCCTAGCTCTCTCTCTCATCTCTCTCATTAAAACCCTAGCCACTGCCGTCCGACCACCGCGCGTGAGCGTGCACCTCCACCACCATTCGAACCACATTTTCATCCTTTTTATTTTGGTACAGGGCACGTGCCCTATCTCTAATTTTTCGTCCCAAAAAACGTGTGTAAACGACTCGTGGGTTTGTGTTTTCTTGTAACAATCGTAGATCTGGAAAGTTAAAGGTAAACAGAACAAGGTGTGAACTCGTTTGAGGTCTTGGAAGCCTCATACTAGCCATATGGGTCTTGACCCATGTTGGGAATTAAGATAACAGTTACCACTGATATGCTTGTGGTTGGCACTGCTAAAGATTACACTAGTAGTGGAAACTCATTACCACTGCCAGTACAATATTACCACTGCTATCAGGATAATTGTTATGTCTTTGTGTATTGATAAGTATAGAAAAGATCTTGTGTATATTCTATATTGTTAGGTTTATACTTATCTTGTAAAGGACTCCTTGTGCTATAAAAGGAGATCCTAGGTCATTGCTTGGTATACGCATTATTCATATAAGCTTCAAGGTGTAACCCTAGTGATAAGCAAGACCACTCGTATTATTTCTTAATAATATTGGAGCTTTGTGTTATTCAGTTCTCACTTACATTACATCATATAAACCATCTTCTAAGTATTACTAAGTATACTCCGCGTGCTTATTAATACAACTCAAAGTATCACCAACACAAGGAGTGTGTTTAGATCCATCAAGTGGTATCAGAGCGAAGGTTCTGATATTTTGATTTAGAAGATACAAGGAATAAGCTTAACCTACTTACTCAAATCAATGGAGATGAAAAACAACCAGTCCAACTCTTCTTCAAGGCTTCCTAAGCTCAAACTCAATGAGTTTGAGATGTGGAGGATAATGATTGAGCAATACTTTCTCATACAAGACTATGCTCTATGGGAGATCATCTTAACTTGTGATTCCTTCAAGTCTATAACAAAGACTGAGAAAGTTGGTGACACTGATGTAGTAACAGTCACTGTACCTGAGACTAATAATGAAAGAGCAAAGAAGAAGAATGATCTGAAGGACATAATTTTGTTACTAATGACTCTTCCTAGAGACCAAATCATTACTTTCAGCAAGTTCAAGAATGCAAAAGAACTTTTTGAAGAGATTTGCTCAGTGTTTGGTGGCAATGATGCTACAAAGAAGACACAAAAGACACTGTTGAAGCAAAGTTATGAAAACTTCTCTGCTTCAAGCAATGATTCACTTGACAACATCTTCACCAAACTCCAGAAGATTGTCACACAACTGACTGTATTTGGCATTGAGGTAGAAAAGGAAGACCTCAATTTGAAGTTTCTAAGAAGTTTGCCTTATGAGTTTCATACAAATGTTACAGTTTGGGAAAACAAACCAGATATTGAAACTATGAAGCTCAATGATCTTTACAATAACTTCAAACTCATTGAACAAAGATTGAAGAAGGCAGGGAAACTTGTACAAGCTCTAGCAGCTTGGCATTGTTGTCAAACTCGGTTGACAGTGATGATTCTGATGATGACAATGATGATGATATTGCCACTGCTGGTTCTACAGTTTCCACTGGTAATGCTATTGTTACCACTGCAGGTTCAAAGAAGAAGGTTGCTGGTATTGGAGATCCTACCTTTTATGCTTTTATCTCCACTCAAGTTAATGGCTCTATATTAACTCATGAAGACATAGAGCAAATTGATGAAGATGACTTGGAGGAGATGGACATAAAATGGCAGATAGCTCTTCTTAGCATGAGGGCTAGGAAATTCTACAAGAAGGCTGGCAAGCCAATTCACATCAATGGTGGTAAAAGCGCAAGGTTCGATAAAAAGAAAGTAGAGTGTTTCAACTGTCACAAGTTGGGGCATTTTGCTAGAGAATGCAGAAGACCAAGAAACCAGGACAAAAGGTCTACTTGGTACAAGCAAAAGAAAGAACAAATTGTGGAAGAACCAAAGGCAATGCTGGCAATTGATGGTGTAAGTTATGATTGGAGTTTCATGGATGATGGACAAGAGGAACAACCTTCAGATGCTGCTCTTGTGGCTACTGAACATGCTCTCATGGCTTTCTCTCTTCAGAGGTACAAAACTTTGATAGTTGTTCTAAAACATGTAGGGCATCTAGAGAATGTGAAAGGCTTAATGAATTATTTGACAACCAAAGAACAGAGTTGTATGCTGCTAATTATACTGTGTCAAACCTTAAAAGAGGCATAACTGTATTAGAGAAACAACTAGAGCATTATAGAGAAAATGAGTCAAAATATAATGATGATATGATTGTTCTTAGAAGAGAAATATATCATAAGACAGTAGTGAATGAGGCATTAAAAGAAGAGTTTGAAAAACTTAAAAAGATAAATGAGAATGTCAATTTAACTGTAGACACTGTATTATCCTAAGTCAATTGATAAAATTTGGAATGCTCAAATCACGTAAAGTTAAGTTTGGTATGGGATACAACACTGCTTCTCCACCACTAAGAGGTGTTCCATCACCTCCTGGCATAGATTTAGCTCATACAGGTTTAGAGGAATTTCAAGATCTAAATCTTGAATATGGTCCTCCCAAATTTGTGAAAAGTGGGGAAGAGGTTAAGCATGAAACTGATGTTTTTGAAAGTGCTAGTGACTCATCTGTTGTAGATGAGAATGTTAAAAAGAATGTAGAGGCTTCTATCCCAAAAGTTGTTAATACTATTACAGAGGAACCTAGGAAACAAGGTAACAAGCCTAGATCCACTGTAAGGTATGCTAAGATGTATAGAAACAAGCCATCAACTCCTAGGGGTAACCAGAGGAGTTGGAATCATGTTAAATCTCAACAACTAGGTAGTGATTTTGTGATGTACAACAAAGCATGTTATATTTGTGGTAGCTTTTATCATTTACATGCAAATTGTGACTATCATGTTGGGAGAAGGGAAGTCCATAGGAATAAAAGGGTGGAGTCTAAAAAGTTTCAAAATATTGTGTACCCTAATTCACACAGCAAAATGATCCCAAGAGCAGTTCAACTAAGAAGTGGTCTTAAAACTTTTGCCACTGGTAAAACTGTTAACACTGCTCACCCTAAAGCACCTGTTACAAGTGCAAAATCCAAAACAACTTTTGTAAAATCTGCACAAACAAGGAAAAGGTCTGTTCAAAATAAAAAGGTTAACTATAACCAACAGTGGGTACCAAAATCTAAACCAGCGTTACCACATTGCTCAATCAAAAGTTCCCACTGCAAGTGTTGTAAACAAGACCAAGGGTAACATGGGAAATGCTGTGAAGGCCTCAGCACGTTGGGAATGGAAACCTAAAGGAATTACCTCTACAACCAATCCCAATGGTGTATCAATGACCTTTGATAGATATAACTATATTGATACATGAGGCAGATCCAAGTCAATCATGGCTTGGGTCCCCAAAGGAAACTAACTCCTTTCTTTTATGTGCAGGAACATCCAAGGACAAAAAGATCATATCAAGGCTACACAGATAGTGGATGTTCAAGGCACATCACTGGAAACAAGTCCTATCTCTCAGATTTTGAACATTATGACGGACATTATGTCAGCTTTGGAGGTGGAGTAAATGGAAAAGGTGCTGGAAAAGGGGTCATCAAAACTGGTAACTTGGACTTTGAACCTGTGTACTATGTAAAAGAGCTTAAGTATAATCTTTTTAGTGTGTCACAAATGTGTGACAAGAAAAGCAATGTTCTTTTTACTAAAGATATGTGCTTTGTTCTCTCTAAGGATTTTAAGATGCCTGATGAAAGTCAGATTCTTCTTAAGATTCCTAGAAAAGGCAACTTATATAGCTTTGATATGAACAACATTGTTGCTAAAGATGATTATGCTTGCTTGCTTGCAAAGGCCACAGTGGATGAATCCATGCTATGGCATAGAAGACTTGGTCATGTTAACTTCAAAACCATTTATAAGATTGTAAAAGATGGTTTGGTAAGAGGCTTACCTCAGAAAAGATTTGAAAATGATCAAACCTGTGTGGCTTGTCTCAAAGGCAAACAACACAGAGCTTCTTGCAGGTCAAAGTTGGTTAACTCTATTGCTCACCCACTTCACATGTTACATATGGACTTGTTTGGTCCTACATCCGTAAGCAACTTAAATCTTAAGAAATATTGTCTTGTTGTGACTGACGATTTTAGCAGGTTTTCTTTATAAGGACTAAGGATGAAACAACTGGCATCCTTAAGATCTTCATCACAGAAGTTGAAAACCAATATGATATGAAAGTTAAAATCATTAGGTGTGACAATGGGACAGAATTTAAGAATAGAGTTATGGATGATTTTTGCAGAGATAAAGGTATTAAAATAGAATTTAGTGTTGCTAGAACTCCTTAACAAAATGGTGTTGCTGAGAGGAGAAACATGACACTTATAGAGGCTGCTAGAACCATGTTGGCAGATTCAAAATTGCCAATCACTTTTTGGGCTGAAGTAGTTAACACTGCATGTTATGTGCAAAACAGGGTTTTAGTAGTGAAAGCAAAGAACAAGACACCTTATGAGTTATTTAGAGGTAGATCTCCTATCCTAGACTTCATGAGACCATTTGGATGTCATGTATCTATTCTCAATACCATAGATTATCTGGGAAAATTTGAAGAAAAATATGATGAAGGGTATTTTGTTGGTTATTCCATGGTTAGTAAATCTTTCAGAGTATTCAACTTAAGAACCCAAAAGATTGAAGAGAATTTGCATGTTGAGTTCCTGGAAAACAAAGTGAATGTCAAAGGAACTGGTCCAGAAAGGTGTTTGATCTTGAAACTCTAACCCATACTATGAATTATGTACCTATCTATACAGGTACATCTACTTATGATTTTGCAGGATCAGAAGAGTTTCTTGATGATGATGAACCAAACAAGGATCAAGCAGATGATCATGATGAATTCAGTTTGCCACTTTGGCACTATGCAGATAATGATGATATTCCAAAGACTGGAGATGCTCAACCTTCTAATGATTCTGGAAAGGAAGGAGATAGCAATACAAACACTGAATATTATGAAAGCAATGGGAATTCAGATTCCACTGCTAGGCCAGAAGTTTCCACTGCAATACTAGAAGTGGAAATCACAACTCCAGTTACAGAGGAAGCTCAAGCCAATGATGTTGAAATCTCAAATATGCCAAGTGAGATTGCAGTTCCTCAGACTCCCCACACTTCAATTCATAAATCACTTCATCTTGAAAATGTGATTGGGGATGTCCATTCACCAGTGAAGACTAGGAGACAATCAAAATTGCCTGATGTTCATGGGTTTATTAGTGAAATCTATGAATCTAAAAATCATGAAGGCAAGAATGAATGTCTGTTCATGTGTTTTCTGTCACAAATGGAGCCAAAGAATGTCTACAAGGCGCTTGAAGATGAAAGTTGGGTGGAAGCAATGCAAGAAGAGTGCAATTCAAGCTTCAAAAGGTTTGGGTGCTTTGTGATTTGCCTTAAGGAAAGAAGGTAATAGGTACTAAATGGGTGTCAAAAACAAGAAGGATGAAAGAGGAATTGTTATCAGGAACAAAGCTAGGCTTGTGGCTCAAGGATACACTCAGGAGGAGGGTATTGACTATGAAGAAGTGTTTGCCCCAGTTGCAAGAATTGAAGCAATCAGGCTGTTCTTAGCCTATGCATCCTTTATGGGCTTTAAAGTCTATCAAATGGATGTAAAGAATGCTTTTCTATATGGGCAGATTGATGAGGAGGTATATGTTTCACAACCTCCAGGCTTTGAAGACCCTGACTATCCTAATAAAGTGTACAGGGTAGTTAAAGCTTTGTATGGCTTGCATCAGGCGCCAAGAAAATGGTATGAAACCTTAATTACTTATCTTCTTGATAATGGGTTTCATAGAGGCAGAGTAGATCAAACTTTGTTCATCAAGAAAGACAAGAATGATATCTTGCTGGTTCAAGTATATGTTGATGATATCATTTTTGGATCTACAAAGATAGAGATGTGCAAAGAATTTGAGAAGCTAATGAAGAAAGAATTCAAGATGAGTTCTATGGGTGAACTCACATTCTTTTTGGGACTCCAAGTACAACAAAGTCCAGATGGTATTTTCATCAATCAAGATAAATATGTGGCTGAGATACTGAGGAAGTTCAAGTTCTCTGATGCAAAGTCATCCAGCACCCCTGCAGACAAGACTATACATCAACTTTTGAAAGAAAATAGTGGTGAAGCAGTTGATGTGCACATGTACAGGTCTATGATTGGTTATTTGGTGTATCTTACATCATCTAGACCAGATATTATGTTTGCAGTATGTGCTTGTGCAAGGTTTCAGGTCACTCCCAAGTTCTCTCACTTGACTGCTGTGAAGAAGATTTTCAGATGTCTTAAAGCATTTCCCCACCTGGGATTATGGTATCCTAGAGAATCACCTCTAGAACTGGTTACTTACTCAGATAGTGATTATGCTGGTGCTAGTTTGGATAGAAAATATACTACAGGTGGATGCCAATTTCTTGGCAATAGATTGGTGTCATGGCAGTGCAAGAAACAAACTATGGTGGCAAATTCATCAACTGAGGCAGAGTATGTGGCTGCTGCAAGTTGCTGTGCTCAAGTTCTATGGCTTCAGAATCAACTTTTGAATTATGGGTACAATTTTATGAATACCATCATCCATATTGACAATAGCAGTACCATTTGCATTGTTAAGAATCCAGTTCAACACACAAAGACTAAACATATTGAAATTAGACACCATTTTATAAGAGATTGTTATGAGAAAAGGCTAATCCAAGTTGTCAAAATCCATACTGATGACAACTATGTTGATTTATTAACAAAAGGACTTGATGTGGGTAGATTTCAGTACTTGGTAATAGGTATTGGAATGCTAAACCCATAAACTTTTTGTGTCTAATGGTCTTTGGAGTTGAGAAGGAGTTATTGGGTACTAAGATTGTTGTATCAGTTTGTATATTTGCTTGCATTTCTATTTAACCTTTATGCAGCAAAGATGGGAGTTGATCTTAAAAGGTGTGTATCTAAGACACACAACAAATGGTTATTGATTCACCATGTCTAATCCACATAAGAATCAACTAGTCCAGAGCAAACGGCTACTGGTAAAGACTTAACAAATCCGTTTATGGTTGATAGTTTACCAAAAACTATATGGTTATCAACTCACCATATTCTTTATGATTAAGAGTTGTCTAGTCCATAGCAAACGACTCATGGTAAAGACATATCAAATCCGTTGATAGCTGGTAGTTTGCTAAAAACTATGATAAAGAGCAGTCCAATTTTCATATGTTTTTCTTTACCACTGCTCTTTGAAAATCTTTGTGAAAAATACCAATCTGCTAGTTCACAGTTTCCACTGACAGTGTTATTTTTACCATCTGTTGATCTAGCCGTTACAAACTGTTGTGTCAAGTAACAAATTTTTACTAGCGTTGAAGAGAATTGCTTTCCATATATATAGGGTAAATTTTTAGAAGATTATCTACTTTCCTAATTGATATTTATCCTCTAAAGATAAATCCTTTCCTTAGATAATCTTTCTTGCGCAAAACTCTTAAACCTTACCACTATATATCTTTCTCTCAATTGGCGAGTTCTTTATGCAATTCATACTGACACATTATATTTTTCATCAAAAGATTCTATGGCACCTATCACTTTTGCAGATGAGCACAACCAAGTGGCCTACTTGAAAAAGTCAAACGAGAAGAGTGGCCCTGTTTTTCATCCGATTGTGGACTTTCTAAATACTACTCATGTGAGGTATGCTCTACTTCTTAATCCCACAATCTATATCTCTCAAATCAAACAGTTTTGGACTTCTGTTCAGTCCATAACAATTGAAAATAGAGATACACATGAAACAGTGGATGCTCTTAGAGCCACTGTGGACGGGGTAACTATTGATGTTACTGAGGCATCCTTGAGGAGAATTCTACAATTGGATGATCTCAATGGTATCATCACATTACCTATGCCAGAAATACATACACATCTCTCTTCCATGGGATATGATACCACTGACAAAAAGGCTACTTTCAAAAAGAGTGGTTTCTGTCCCCATTGGAGATTTTTGATACATACTCTTTTACATTACCTAAGTCCTAAGAAAACATCTTATGAACAATTTAGTTCAACAATGGCTTACCCTTTGGTTTGTCTAGCCACTGATAGGATTTTTAATTGGTCAAACTATATTTTCACAAGTATGAAAGGCAATCTAAAGAGTTCAACAAAATTTTTGATGTATCCAAGGTTTGTGCAAGCAGTGTTAAATGAATTTCAACTGCAACCCCATACAGGAGTCTATAAAATCCGTTGCCTTAAGCCTAAATTTTTTCAAAACATGAACAAAGATGGCAATAGGACTATTACACCTCTTTTTCCTCAAATGCTTGCAAAGGTTTCACAGGTACAAAACTCACCCATAATCACTGTTCCAAACATTGATTATACTCCACCAGTTTCTCACACCTATGAGAGGAGGCATAAATGACCAACTCCTCCCATTACAACACAGCATGTCCCCGATCCTTTTGGTTTAGGAACAAGCAGTGGTGGTTCCAGGCTTCAACCTAGTCTAACTAGGGAGGAATCTGAGCCAATGCCCTATGATTCACCTCTCCCAAGAGGTCACACAGTTGGAAGTGATGAGGGCAGTGGGCAACCTATGGATTTGATGACAATTTGTACAAAATTAGCTAAGCAGGTTGAATCTCTGGAGAAAGACTTGGCACAACTGAAGGAGCAATATTCCAAGGATATTACACAGTTGAAAGAAGAGATTCAGAACTTGAAGGAAGAGTTGCAGGGGTTGAAGCAAAGAAAAACTGCAAAGATAGTGATATCATCTCCATCCTCACCTGATAATGGTGATTCAGAAGATTTTCATAAAGATTTGGGAAATTCTCCCAAACAGGGGAGGAAAACAGATGCTGAAACCAAGGGGAGGAGAATTGATTTTGGAGATGAAGGTGTTTCAAGTAAAGGTACTGAGGAAGCTGACACTCAAGAAGATCCTCAACAGCAATCAGAACAAGCAACAATTTTCACTGATGCAATTGCAGATTTTACCACTGATACAATTTCCACTGCAGAGCCTATAGTTCCCACTGCTGGACAAGATACTACCATTGCAAGTGAAGAAATTGAAAAGCAAAAGAAAGAAAAAGGTAAAACTATTATGCAGAGCAAGGAGCAAACAAGAAGAAAGATTTCAAAGAAAGAAGAAGCTCAGATTGCTCACGATGCTGAAGTTGCTAGAAAGTTTAATGAAGATGAAGTTGCAGCAAAGAAAAAGCTTGATGAATTGGAGATTGCTAGCTTTATGGAGGCTAAAAGGCTGGACAGAATGGAAACCACTGAAGATCCAGTTTCCACTGTTCCACCTACAATATTTAGAGAAAAGACTCCAGAGTTCAGCTATGTACCTACAGACCAAGAGATTGATTTCTTGATTGCAAATGATCCAGTGATCAAGAAGAAAGCAATTGACCTAGTTGCAGATAAATCTTTAACTGAAGAACAAAGAACTGCTCAGTTGAAGGATTTTATTCAGATGAAGAATAGTCAAGCACTTCAAGATGTAATTGGTTCAGTCAGAAAGGGTCAAAAGAAACAAAGGCAACCAACTAAGGCACAAGTTATTGCATACATGAAGACTTATTGTTGCAATGTTGGTGGCTGGAAAAGACATTAATTCAAAGGAATGCCTGATGATAAAGTTGAAAGTATCTACTATAGAGTTCAAAGACAAGATAAAGACTTTATTCCAATGGACTCTGAAGAAGAAGCAAGAAGGTATCCTAATTTGAAGAGAAAGGCCAAAGATAGTGAATCTCAGACATTTAAGAAAACAAAGTTTGCTGAAGAACAAGAAGTTCCAACTGAGAAATTCACTGAAGAACAATTGACTGAAATGATTGTGATAGAAGAAGAAGATTTTTATCCTGAACCACTGCAAGTCAGACATCCTATCATTGATTGGGAAGTGTTTACTGCTAGCAATTTTGCTCCAACATGGAAGATTACAAGGCTAGGTGGTGAAACTTCATCATTCATTCAATTTGAAGAACTCATCAAATCATGTGACATACATGATCTGGATACTTTATGGAGATTGGTTCAAGAAAAGTTTGATGCTGAAGATCTTAAAGATAGGAAGGAAATGCAGTTATGGGTTAATCTAAGAAGGCTCTATGAACCAGATACTAATGATGATTTCTGGAAATTCTCATGTTTATGTCCTGGTACTAAATGGTTTTATTATGATTCATATGAAATTTATCATGTTTCTACATCAGATGGAGTGGATGCATTCATGTTTGCTGAGAAAGAATACCCACTCAGAGTTGGAACTCTCACTGTGTTGTTGTGTACAACAATAAGAGTTCATGAAGAAAATGAGAAGGTCAGAGCATTGCTACTTAGGCCTCAAGATCAATGTTCAAGAGCTATTCAGGAGCTAAGAAGAAAGAGAAGTGTTTGAAAGAATTCCCCAAATCCTTAAAGATGATGCAGACTGAAGAAACTTATTGATTTGTAGAGAAATCATAAGTTTAGGGGAGGATTGTTAGGAATTTAGATAACAGTTACCACTGATATGCTTGTGGTTAGTGATGAGTGTGTAAATACTCATCATTTTTATTCCATCTGCACTGCAAAAACAGTCAAAAACACTTTGAAAAGTCTCAAAAAGACAGAAAAAATATTTAGACTGTATTTTATGCAAGAATTGTCAAAATCTAGTCCCTGGTTATTCAAAACATGTAATTTTTCATAAAAGGCCCTCAGGGATTTTCAAGTTGTCAAAATTACCCTTATAAAGTTCAGTTTTGCAAAATGGCAACTTTAGTCCCCGGTTTCAAAGATTGACAGAATTTACCCCTGGACACTTTAAATTGGAAAATTAATATTTTTGGTCCTTTGGTAATTCAAACTTGTCAAAAGTGGTCCTTATAATAAACTTTGCAAAATTACGCTTTTGGTCCCTCAAGGTTGGTGAATTACAAAAATGGTCCTTGTTATTATTACCAAGTCCACCAAACCTGTCTTGAACCCTCTGCCATAAACACTTGGCCCCTTCCACTTCCACTTGACCTCTCAATTTGACCCATCACCCAATAATAAAACCACCCACCCCTTTTCTTTCCCCAGATAATTTTCCCTCTCCCCATAAACCCTAGCTGCTTCTTTCTCTCCAACCCAAACACTCAACCTCACCATCACTCTTTTACCCAGCTACATCACAACCCAAAACCACCTTAACCTTCTTTACCCAGTTATACCCAAATCCCAAACCCACTAGGCATCTTTCCCCTTCCCCAAGATGTGCCATGGTGGCAATCCTAGCATAAATCAACCAACTGATGGCTCAGATTGCTCCCAAATTGTACCTAACTTATTGGACGAATGGGATTAATCTCAAAGAAGCACAAGGACTCTTTTTGGCTTGACTGCTCTCACAGAAGAAACACAATGCAAGAGCATTTGAAGATATGAAGACCCAAGATGTAGTAGTATAAATAGGAGTTTGTAGCCAAGTATAAGGACCCTTTTCTTAGTTTTTAAAAATCAGTTTATGTTTTCAAGTTCTATTGTAATGTTTTCTTTTTAATCAATGAAAGCCTTTTTTTTCAAGCATGTTTATTAATGCTTATTTAGTAGAATTTAGATTTCCAAATTAGAGTTACTGAGTTGCATTATTGAAAGAATTTCCAAGTTCTAAGTTTTTAAACAGTTTCAAGTATTTTGTACCATTTAAGGGTGTTTGGGTCAAGTGTTTTAATTGGTCAAAAATCTATATTTTTTACCCGTTTGACTTCCGTGATCAAACACTTTTCAAGATTTTCACTTAGATTCTGCAAGGTTACAGTCTTGCTTAGTAGTGTACAAGTTTGGTTAAAAAAAATAAGAAAACATTTCGATTAGCCTAGTCTACACAACATGCCAGCTTTGAGCCGCTAATCTAGTGCAGTGGTCTTAACGCAATTATTGTTCATCGCTGGCAAATTTGAGTTCTCTTGCTTCCTAGTATTACAAATTCCCTCTAGTTTCAGTTTGAATGCATTCAAATCAACCCTAGTTCAGTTTGAAGTTAAGTTGAAATCTGTCTTGTGCAAACATTTTTTTCTCTGTCTCATCAAGGATGTCTCAAGAGTCAGTTATCACCTAGATTCTAAGTCTGTTTCATAATGTTGTCAGACACCAAATTCAGTTTTTCATGATATTGGGTAAGTTAACTCTATTGGTTGTAGCTTTTTCCTAACTTGTACTTACTTCTCACCTTAAAAATAAGCTCAAAAGACCCGTAGTAGCTTGCTTCAAGCCTGCAGTCCAAGCACAGGTCAGAGGTTTCTCAAATGCTTATTGAGTCCCATTTCAGTTTAGACTAGGTTAATTCAGGGTTAGCAGTTTAGTTAGCAATGGGGTAGTGTAAATTTAGCTTATCTTCCTCTCCCTTAGTGCTTATTAGGTAACCTCAGAGTTCGTTTGATAGCTTTTAGGAGCCCCTAAAAAGCCCTCTTGTGCTCTGAGCTGCTGCAGCCCACAACAGCAATTCACTCCTTTTTATTAGCTTATTAGGTGTTTCTTCCTAACTTATTAGACTTATTTAGTGGTAACTAGTATAATTAGGTTAGTATAATCCACCTTTAGCTTGTTTAGTGCTTATTCCATCCCTTATATGCTTACTTCCATTTCCTTAGCTTTAGGATTTTCCTTAGAGTAGCTTATTTTGCCTACTGCTTATTTTCCATTCCTTTTGTTTCTTTTGTTGTACTTTTAGCTCATCATGGTTGTTTACTCAGATAATTAGCTTAGTTCTAATTTCGGATTGCTTTTCATGATTGATTTGTGCTAATGCCTAAAAGGGGTGTTTGTTTGTTTGAGTTATGTCCAAATTAGCCACAATAAGCTGTTTATAACAGCTGATTGTAAGTTTTCAAAGAAAAAGTTTTCACAAAAATCTTTTATTTTGATTGCATCTTGAAGTTTTAATAAACATATCCAAAAAGAAAATGTTTTGCAAAAGGGTGGGGGCGTGCTCGAACCTGAGACCTCCCATCCTTTGAAAGTGATAGTGAGTACCGGATACCGGTTGCCCTTGGGACTTCTTTCGTTCAATCTTTGCAACAACAATGTGTTAAATACGTTTTGGTCATTTAGAGTAATAAGCTCTTAAAGCTTATTTTCAACTTAATTTACAAAACAACCAAACTGTTTCTTATTTTTCTCAGATTCAGCTTAGTTAGAAGTACTTTTAGTGAATTTTCCAGATTTTTCTTAAGTTGTTTAGTATTTTTAATCATTTAATTAGAGTAAAATAGTTTTTAATTCGTAGTAATTAATTTAAAAGTCAAAAAAATACCCGGTCTTTTTCTAAAATTATTTTTAGCCAAGTAGAACGTAGGAAAATTGATTTCACACCCGTAGCCCTTAAATTGCAAAATTTTTACGTTTATGGCTCGGGTTGTTTGCCGGTTTTTATGTTTTTACGTTTTAGCACCCTAGGACTTAGTGTAGCTTCGTTTTATCATTTCTTAGGCTTAGTGATAGTTTATTTTTAGTTTACTAGGGTTCCCTTGCCTTAATTACCTGCCCGTTAATTAATTTGTTGAAAAACGTAATTCGAATCAGACAAATCATCAAAACCAATTCAAGTTCAAATCACGAAACTCAACGAATCCTTCCATTTCACACCTCGCTGGGACACGACCCGGGGAAATCACTTTCCCAGTATCACTTTTATCACACCCGTAAGATTTGGCACGTTAACCTTTTTCCTAAAGGGTTGATTTGTCGAATTTTACGGTTATTTTGATATACGTTGATATTGTGTTTTTCACCACTCACTTTTCAAACGAACCAAATTTTGGCGCCGCTGCCGGGGAGGTGTGTTGCGACAATATCATGAAGTTTTTGCGATTAGTGACTTGAAGAACCTTCCTTGTGAAGTTATTGTTTTTGAAATATACAAAAATACAAAAATATTTTTCTTTTCTTTGTATATATGTATAAGATAAAAATACAAAAAGACTTTCTTTCTTATATTTACAAAATGTTTATCCAAAAACCCAAAAATATTCATCTTTACCCTCTTACCCTTTTTGATTCTTTATCCCTTTACCCTCTATCCATTTGATTCTAACTTCTTCTATTCTCATGGAATCTCTCGACTACAATGAATTCTGGAACGAAGTTGAAAAACTTCATACTTTATCACAAATGTCAAGAATTCGTGTTGTTCGTGATGATCCATTAATTATGCGTAGGGAAATGGAACGAGAAACCGGGTGACAAAGGACCAGGTACTTCCCTCCGATAATGGAGGTGCTAAATACGTCCAACCTACGGTTATCCAAAGATCTAACCCTCAATTGCTCCTAAGCCGTCTAAAATTGATCCTAAACTTTCACAATTTACGGTTAAAAGCAATCATGCAAAATTTAGACCGGTGACTAGCAAGAATGACTTGCCTAATCTTCACAATTCTCAAGAACCGAACCGAGACCATAACGAAGTGGTGGAAATTGCTAGCTCTCAGAGCACACCACTTGTCCCACCTCCGGATTTTTCAAAATGTTCTTCGAGACTTGATAGTCATTCGGATCACCATGTTGGTTTTGTTGATTCTTTGAATGAACCGATTCCTTCTCATAACTCTCAAATGGAATCATTTATTCCTTGTGTCGGTTGTGGTGAGCCTCTTTTTGGTTCACCATGTCGCCGTGTATGCGGTGTACTGTGGTAATGATATTCGGAACGGAGTTGTTTGTTTTGTGGTTCGAGGAATTCATTTGATTATGATCCTAATCCGAACTCATTTAACGACCCCTCAAACTTTTCCAATTACCCACCACAGCTCGACTTATCTTCATATAATCAACATAACTGCTGTGAATTTTGTGGAGGTCCTCACCAAGGATTTGAGTGTCAAACCGAAAACACGTTTGTCTATGAACAGTTTCGGTAACATTCAAAATTTTCAAAATGACCAGTCCCATATTATTCACCAATCCAAATACAACAATCATATTGTTGTGAGTACTGTGGAGGTCCCCACTTCAGCTCTAATTGTCAAATAGGGAATCCATTTCCTTGTAAGAATCATGACTCTTACGGGTTTGACAATTTCCAACCTCCACAGCACCATACGGTTCAAACTCCACTTGAGCCGTTGTCTCAAGAAATTTCCCAAGATTTTGAAACCGCAATGAAAACACTTGATGATATGATTCGTAACTTTAAGAATCAAGTGAGTGGTGAAAAGACCATGGGAGAATTGCTAGTCAATAACGAGGCTCGCAATTCTAGGGAAGAATTATTGGTCTTAGAACTTGCAGCTCTAAGGCGTTCCCAATTTCTTAAGGCAGCTATGTATGATGATGACGAGGAGAGTTTTTATCCTTTTAAAGATAATATTTCTCAACTTCCTCAGTCTGTTGTTATCACACCCGAGATTCACACTCACTCTCTTATTATGGGGAATGAGCATCTTGACACTGCTTTCTGAAAAGGAACGGACCATAATTAATAAAGTCTAGTGTCAAGAGCCTTGTCCCAATCCCAAGAGAGTCACAGGGAATTCTCGAGCATTTGTGTGATATCCCTACCCCTCTTGTCTTCCCAAAAGTTCATGTTGAGATGTTCTCCGATTCTGATGATGATGATTCGTTATCTTGTGGAGACATCGTTTATGTGGAAGATTTACCTTCTGAGCTTGTTAGCTTAGAAGAAGAATGATGAAGTTATATTGACACTGAAATCAAAGACGAAGCACTTCGTGCAACATTATTGAATGTTAATCTTCTCATTTCTAGAATCGAGGCTTTCAATGAAAAGCCTATTTCATCTCCTATCCCCATTAAGGATAGTGACATTCTTTCCAATGATTCTATTCCAGAAATGAAAGCCTTCTGTTTAGATAATATGGGAGAGAAGATTAGTGGCAGTACCACTTTTCATTCTTATAATTCTCTCCCCGATTATGAATCATTTACATTGGAGGAGTTCACCAGTGAACCCACTCATATCAATTCTGAATATGATTCATTCACCTTCAAGGAGTTCTCAGATGAACTCACTCATATCATATCTCCGCGCGGAGTATGATAATTTCTACTTTGATCTAGACACACCCATAATATGTCTTGATCAAGCGAGCTTAACTGATGAGATTCATGAAATTATGAATTCTCCTATTGAGGATGAAGAGTTAGTCATGATTTTTATCATGATTTTCTTTCTTTTCTTCATATATTCGTCACTTCTCTGTTCTTCACTCCTTCAGGAATGAAGACATTATCTTTGATGCCGGCATCTCCATGTACCATTATCTTGAGCCGGGAATATATCTCATCGGTGTGGAACTTTCACGTACTTCAATGTTTATACAAACATCTTGAATGAAAGTCCGATGGAGATTGTTTCTTCCACTTTGCTTCCCCATGAACCAATGAATGCGGGGTCGAGTCAAGCTAGCGACTCGAGGAACAAGAACAGTAGCACACTATATGGGTTTTCACCCGTATTTCTGACTTCTTTCTACTTTCTACCACCCTAGTATGGGGGAATTGCCCCACGCTATTGTATATAAAGTTTTCTAAAAAAAAAAAAAAAAATTCAAATAATGGCCGTAGTATTTCCCTTTTACGTTCTATGTTTCGGCATAACAGCCGGTACTTTGAATATTGAGGGCAATATTCATTTCTAGTGTGGGGGGGAATTCTCACGAATTTTATCATGTAATTATACCACCAAATTCCCCCATTTTTGGCCAAATTTTTTTTGGAGTAAGTGTTTTGCACTTACTCGCTTATGGTTATCAATCCGCCATGTCTAATAGACAAAAGGATTGGCTAATCCAGGAGCAAACGGCTCTTGGTAAAGATATCTCAAATCCGTTGGCGGCTTGCAATTTGCCCAAAATTGTATGGTGTTCAGCTCACCATATCTTTAATTAGTGAAGAGTTGGCTAGCCCGCAAGTTTATGGCTTGTGGTAAAGGCGGTTGGAAAACCATAATTGGTAATCGACTCACCAAAGATATTTTATCTAAGAGTTGGCTAGTCCGTAAGCAAACGCTCGGTAAAGACAAATCATATCCGTTGAAAGCTGGTGATTTGCTCAAAATCATTTGGTTATCATTGTACCAAGGTTCTTACTTGAACTAAAACAATTGGCTACTCCAGAAGTAATGGCTTTTGGTAAAGAGATTCAAATCCATTAAATTTTCTCAAAAGATTGCTAGGGACTAGCAATAGTTTAGTGTGGGGGATTGATGAGTGTGTAAATACTCATCATTTTTATTCCATCTGCACTGCAAAAACAGTCAAAAACACTTTGAAAAGTCTCAAAAAGACAGAAAAATATTTAGACTGTATTTTATGCAATAATTGTCAAAATCTAGTCCCCGGTTATTCAAAACATGTAATTTTTCATAAAAGGCCCTCAGGGATTTTCAAGTTGTCAAAATTACCCTTATAAAGTTCAGTTTTGCAAAATGGCAACTTTAGTCCCTGAAGTTTCAAAGATTGACAGAATTTACCCCTGGACACTTTAAATTGGAAAATTAATATTTTTGGTCCTTTGGTAATTCAAACTTGTCAAAAGTGGTCCTTATAATAAACTTTGAAAAATTACAGTTTTGGTCCCTCAAGGTTGGTGAATTACAAAAATGGTCCTTGTTATTATTACCAAGTCCACCAAACCTGTCTTGAACCCTCTGCCATAAACACTTGGCCCCTTCCACTTCCACTTGACCTCTAAATTTGACCCATCACCCAATAATAAAAACCGACCCACCCCCTTTTCTTCCCCAGATAATTTTCCCTCTCCCCATAAACCCTAGCTGCTTCTTTCTCTCCAACCCAAACACTCAACCTCACCATCACTCTTTTACCCAGTTACATCACAACCCAAAACCACCTTAACCTTCTTTACCCAGTTATACCCAAATCCCAAACCCACTAGGCATCTTTCCCCTTCCCCAAGATGTGCCATGGTGGCAATCCTAGCATAAATCAACCAACTGATGGCTCAGATTGCTCCCAAATTGTACCTAACTTATTGGACGAATGGGATTAATCTCAAAGAAGCACAAGGACTCTTTTTGGCTTGACTGCTCTCACAGAAAAAACACAATGCAAGAGCATTTGAAGATATGAAGACCCAAGATGTAGTAGTATAAATAGGAGTTTGTAGCCAAGTATAAGGACCCTTTTCTTAGTTTTTAAAAATCAGTTTATGTTTTCAAGTTCTATTGTAATGTTTCCTTCTTAATCAATGAAAGCCTTTTTTTTTACTGTTACAGTTTATTAATGCTTATTTAGTAGAATTTAGATTTCCAAATTAGAGTTACTGAGTTGCATTATTGAAAGAATTTCCAAGTTCTAAGTTTTTAAACAGTTTCAAGTATTTTGTACCATTTAAGGGTGTTTGGGTCAAGTGTTTTAATTGGTCAAAAATCTATATTTTTTTTACCCGTTTGACTTCTAGGATCAAACACTTTTCAAGATTTTCACTTAGATTCTGCAAGGTTACAGTCTTGCTTAGTAGTGTACAAGTTTGGTTTAAAAAAAAATAATAATAAAATAAGAAAACATTTCTGATTAGCCTAGTCTACACACAACAGCAGTTTGAGCTGCTAATCTTAGTGCAGGGTCTTAACGCAATTATTGTTCATCAGTGGCAAATTTGAGTTATCTTGCTTCCTAGTATTACAAATTCCCTCTAGTTTCAGTTTGAATGCATTCTAATCACCCCTAGTTCAGTTTGAAGTTAAGTTGAAATCTGTCTTGTGCAAACATTTTTCATTCTCTGTCTCAGTCAAGGATGTCTCAAGAGCTGTTATCACCTAGATTCTAAGCTGTTTCATAATGTTGTCAGCCACCAAATTCAGTTTTTCATGATTTTGGGTAAGTTAACTCTATTGGTTGTAGCTTTTTCCTAACTTGCAGCTTACTTCTCAGCTTAAAAATAAGCTCAAAAGACCCGTAGTAGCTTGCTTCAAGCCTGCAGTCCAAGCACAGGTCAGAGGTTTCTCAAATGCTTATTGAGTCCCATTTCAGTTTAGACTAGGTTGATTCAGGGTTAGCAGTTTAGTTAGCAATGGGGTAGTGTAAATTTAGCTTGTCTTCCTCTCCCTTAGTGCTTATTAGGTAACCTTAGAGTTCGTTTGATAGCTTTTAGGAGCCCCTAAAAAGCCCCTTTGTGCTCTGAGCTGCTGCAGCCCACAACAGCAATTCACTCCTTTTTATTAGCTTATTAGGTGTTTCTTCCTAACTTATTAGACTTATTTAGTGGTAACTAGTATAATTAGGTTAGTATAATCCACCTTTAGCTTGTTTAGTGCTTATTCCATCCCTTATATGCTTACTTCCATTTCCTTAGCTTTAGGATTTTCCTTAGAGTAGCTTATTTTGCCTACTGCGTATTTTCCATTCCTTTTGTTTCTTTTGTTGTACTTTTAGCTCATCATGGTTGTTTACTCAGATAATTAGCTTAGTTCTAATTTCGGATTGCTTTTCATGATTGATTTGTGCTTAACAGCTAAAAGGGGTGTTTGTTTGTTTGAGTTATGTCCAAATTAGCCACAATAAGCTGTTTATAACAGCTGATTGTAAGTTTTCAAAGAAAAAGTTTTCACAAAAATCTTTTATTTTGATTGCATCTTGAAGTTTTAATAAACATATCCAAAAAGAAAATGTTTTGCAAAAAGGGTGGGAGGCAGGCTCGAACCTGAGACCTCCCATCCTTTGAAAGTGATAGTGAGTACCTGGATACCAGTTGCCCTTGGGACTTCTTTCGTTCAATCTTTGCAACAACAATGTGTTAAATACGTTTTGGTCATTTAGAGTAATAAGCTCTTAAAGCTTATTTTCAACTTAATTTACAAAACAACCAAACTGTTTCTTATTTTTCTCAGATTCAGCTTAGTTAGAAGTACTTTTAGTGAATTTTCCAGATTTTTCTTAAGTTGTTTAGTATTTTTAATCATTTAATTAGAGTAAAATAGTTTTTAATTCGTAGTAATTAATTTAAAAGTCAAAAAAATACCCAGTCTTTTTCTAAAATTATTTTTAGCCAAGTAGAACGTAGGAAAATTGATTTCACACCCGTAGCCCTTAAATTGCAAAATTTTTACGTTTATGGCTCGGGTTGTTTGCCGGTTTTTACGTTTTTACGTTTTAGCACCCTAGGACTTAGTGTAGCTTCATTTTATCATTCCTTAGGCTTAGTGATAGTTTATTTTTAGTTTACTAGGGTTCCCTTGCCTTAATTACCTTCCCGTTAATTAATTTGTAGAAAAACGTAATTCGAATCAGACAAATCATCAAAACCAATTCAAGTTCAAATCACGAAACTCAACGAATCCTTCCATTTCACACCTCGCTGGGACACGACCCGGGGAAATCACTTTCCCGGTATCACTTTTATCACACCCGTAAGATTTGGCACGTTAACCTTTTTCCTAAAGGGTTGATTTGTCGAATTTTATGGTTATTTTGATATACGTTGATATTGTGTTTTTCACCACTCACTTTACTCCGAATCAGTTAGCACTGCTAAAGATTACACTAGCAGTGGAAACTCATTACCACTGCCAGTACAATATTACCACTGCTATTAGGATAATTGTTATGTCTTCGTGTATTGATAAGTATAGAAAACATCTTGTGTATATTCTATATTGTTAGGTTTATACTTATCTTGTAAAGGACTCCTTGTGCTATAAAATGAGATCCTAGGTCATTGCTTGGTATACACATTATTCATATAAGCTTCAAGGTGTAACCCTAGTGATAACCAAGATCACTCGTATTATTTCTTAATAATATTGGAGCTTTGTGTTATTCAGTTCTCACTTACATTACATCATATAAACTATCTTCTAAGTATTACTAAGTATATTCCGCGTGCTTATTAATATAACTCAAAGTATCACCAACACAAGGAGTGTGTTTAGATCCATCAACCCATTCGTCTATTGGTTGGGTTTTGATGAAAACGAACATGAACAAGCTTTAAAAACTAATAAAACGTAATAACAAGTGTGTTGGTATCGTGTGTCGTGTCGAGTCCGTGTTTATGCATTTTTATTTATTTTCTTTAGGTTGTGATTGTGGTTGAATGACGATTTTAGGAGGATTGATGTTGTTGGGTGTGTTTGGTGTTGCGTTGGGGAAAGTAACGAATCACAAGGACCATTTTGGTCCGTTTGGTTGTGTGTTGTGGAAGTGGAACGAGGCCACAAGGACCAAGGGTCCATTTGGTTGTGCGTTAGGATGTAGCCGAGACCCACAAGGACAAATGGGTCCGGGTCTAGTCATTGTGGTAACATGTTGGTTGTTGTTGTTAGCGTTAGGAGAGACCAGGACCAAGACGGCCCGGTCGTGTGGTATTTGGATGAGATGCGAGGAGCCAAAGAGCCTCTAGGCTTCGTTTGGTTCGCGTGGTCTTAACCATGACCGTGTCGAGACCATTAGGGTCACGACATTGGTTTCAGGTGTGCTTGGTACTTGAATTAGATATCGGGATTGATATGAGATTGTTTGGAGGTTGATTGGAGATTGTGGAATTGTTTATTTGTACTTAATATATCATATGTCAACTTTCCGCAACGTCGGTGTTACCGTGACTTTCTAGTCTTGGTTGACCCCGACAACGCCGTAACATGGACTTTTATTGTTTATTGGACAATATGACGTGTAAAAGCCGAGAGTCATGACTCGGACTTGTGAACTCGAGATGGATAATAACTCAAAACATATATTGAAACTTGATGTAATATATATAAAAATGTAAATAAAACTAGAAATATAGAAAATAGTATGTTCTTACATTAAATATTTAATAACAAGACTCGCCTTGTTATTCGATATTTAAAAGGGAACTAATGTCTTAAAAATGGAAAGTTTTGTAATAAATGAGTTATTAAATATTTCGAGGGCACGTTTACCAAAATGTTTCATTTATGAGTATTTAATAACCATTGTGTGTTATGCATGGGTTACTGATGACTTGTCATTAATAGGTTTAACCCACGTAGATGGCGGACTTCTTGGGTTGACGAATCTAATAAGAGCCTGTTATGTGCGTAGGATAAAGGTATTAATGGGCGAATTATCTTTATAACTCGCTAAGATGTGACTGGTTTTTGGGATAATAAGTGACATAATAAATGGTTGAGTTTATCGAGCTGACAAATTCGATAAGATCTAATGATTTATTTCAAAACTTATTAAACTATAAACCTTATCGCTTAGAAGTTTCATTGTGTCGTTATGAGTCACATTGGTAGAGATATAATGTTCATGGAGTCTTGTTGAGTCGATACCACACACGATGATACCAAACGCTTGTAAATAAATAGAGAAACGAGACGTTTTTGGAGATAAGAATTGGAATATATTAGGGGTAGATAATATTGAAATTGGAAAAGGTATTAAGAATGCATTTATATTAATAGGTTGTACCGAGTCAGTAGTTGCCGAGCTGAGTTAGTTGTGTATCTGCATTGCTTGATCGAGGTGAGTTTCATAGCCCCGTTTTCATCTATGTTTTAACTAAATTAGGGTGAGAAAGCATGCTACTCTTTTCTTGGACTTGCTTTAACTCTTTTTGATTTGCTTATGTGTTGACTAGTAAGGATAGATATGTGGTAGATATTGCCTCAGTCTAGGGTAGCAATCCTTTGCTATAACGGCGTGACCTATCTAAGAATAGATGTCTACTCCGACCTAGACCAGGGTAGCATTGAGGTCATCTTTGATATAACTGTGGTACCTGGCTAGAGTCGCTTGGGGCCCTGCTGAGATCTCAATTGTTAATGGAATGTGATTGGAATGTTTATTGTATATCTGTCTTAGTCTCGCATAGCAAATAAACTCTTTCAGGTCCACTATTGAATTTATACTTAAACCTATGAACTCACCAGCATTAGCTGACCTTTTTGCATGTTTTCTCAGGTAATTAAGCTGATGTTTGGATTGCTTGCTCTATGGAGGCTTGGCAGAGAGGCATGGTTGAAGGATCATAATAGACATTGATAATATTATGTGGACCTATTTTATAATCTCTTTTGGGCCTTACATTTAAATATTTTGGAATAAATGTAATCAGATAATTAACTATGGGATTGGTTATGAACTATTTATGATTATCTTGTTTTCCTATACTTGTGTTGCGTACCAATCCAGTAACGCCCTGAAAGCTTGTTTAATTCTTTTGCTGTACCGAAATTTTGGGGTGTTACAGATTGATATCAGAGCCAAAGTTATAGAGAACTAGATACTTTTTAAAACCTAAACTATAATCACTTTTTAGAATACTTGATCCTCGACCGACGCATGCTAACTTGCCAAGCCGAAGCCTCTTGATTTGAGTATGGAATGAACTGCAACTTGATTATTGAGATGATATGAATTGTGATATGTTTATTGATTTTGGTATAGTATGAGCTTGCTGTATGATTGATGTGTCTTGGAAGTATATGTTGCGTGGATGATATGATAGAATAGAACTCATGCGGTTTTGTTTAATGCATGTTTTGAGTAATGCGGTATCTCTATTTTAAAAGTTTGCCACTATGTGATGTATGTTTTGATATGATGATGCGCTATTAGAATTAGTCATTTTCATACACTTATACCTACCCTATGCCATTGTCACAAACCATGCCTTCACTAGTTTATAATGTGTCAGAGGAGATCCTTGCTGCTGCTTCTTTCCCAGCACGGACTCTGATGACTCCTGCGCAGGATGATCCTTATGTGATTGTCCGATATCCTACTCTTGCTTCATCTTTATCAGTCATTCAAGAGCCACATACTTCACTTACTTGTCAGTTACCATCATCATCTGATCACCCTAGTTCTTCGAGGCAACTTACATTACATCAGGCTTTAGCACGAGCCCAGACTCCTAGACTTACTCATTGTACTACTGCTCCTATGTCTGTACGACCTCCATAATAACCTGTGCACCTATCAGCTTACTCTCTCCTGTCATCACCAGTTTCATCGCCATCCCACCAAAGACCTAGATCCCCTACTTTACCACCACATGACTCACCTTCATAGAAACGTCAACTCATGGACTCCCCCTCTGTTGATGAGGATGAGGAGGATTATGAGGACGAGGAGGAGTATGTGGACCCTCTAGAGGAGGAAGAGGAGGACATCCCAGATGAGGGTACTCCCCCACTGCAGAGTCCCGCGCATTCAGCGCATTCTCCAGGATCAGGCTCTCCTTTACCCTTGCCTGAGCCTAATTCTCCAGAGTATCCATTTGACTTTGCTTCGCCTCCTTACTCACCTGAGCTAGGCAACCCACTAGGTTTTGTATGATCATGCATATTATGTTGTTTGATGATTCGGGTGGTCTAGGATGGTGATAGTATATGAATGCCATGTTTAGAGAGATGAAGAGAGTAGAGTGGGTGATTCTAGAGAGATAAACAAAAAGAGAAAAGGTTAGATTATCAAAGAAGTACCACCCCTTCTAAGGATGGAAGGGGCTTTTATAGTTACAACTAAACGTCCTCCTGTCGGACTGTGGATCAGGCATACCATGGGTAATGAGCCGTCCTTCCTCCACGGTGTTACACTAAACTAATAACTAAGCTAACAATTAACTAATTGACTACTAAACAACGTAAATAACGATATGTCTATGAGCTAACTTATGCTAGATTAAACTTAGGGTGACCGACTCTTCACTATGGAATTTCTAATTCCTAACAATCTCCCCCTAAGGGAGGTCACCCCATGATTTACATTTCGAATCCTAGCATTCTATTTTATCTTCAGTCTTGAGCTCGTAGAATTTAATTCTTCATTTCCGCAATCTTTGTGCTTTAGCAGTGACTCCTTCTTAGTCCTATTGTTTTGTACTTTTAGTGGAGGCCTTTAACTGATCCACGTCTTGATGATCTTCGAGCTTTCTTTGAGATCATCAGCCACAGTAAATCTCTGGATCACCCTTTATTGTGTTGCCATAAAGTAAAGTTGTGACTTTTGGACCGACATGCTCACACTTTCTGGATCATGACATCTTTTCATCAGACTAGCGGAAGCATCTTTGTAGTATGTCTTTGATTGTCATGATTTTCTTCAATTATATTGGTGTAAGCTGTGAGCATGCGGTTGTGAATTGAATTCTCAATAACGATCAGCTGCAACCGTCCAATGTTCCTCGCAAACAACAAGCACTAAAAACACACGAAAGTGTTTTTGTTCACTTTCGTTGAATATAGTTGCAAGAACCACGTTTCCCCGTTGATCAGTATAAATATTTCCTGTGATCAGGTAGAAATCTGAAGAATCTCCTTGACAGGGTTTCGCAGCTTGATCTAGCCATTCTCAAACCGGAGCATCCCAAAGTAGACAACATGGAGTGAGTGAACCAGCGAATTGAGATTCACTGATTGATGAAAAATTGATTTGAAAACAATCGTGTATTGCTTAAAAGAAAGAGTTTTGCAATACGACGGAGGTTTTATAAGAAAGATCAATTTTCAATCAGAAATACCTTTTGTGTTTGAAAATGAATACACATTCGATGTGCTAGAGAAAAGAAGAGATTTGCACATCGAACGGTTTTTCCAAAAGTATTCGTCAATTCGTTTCCTGGACCAAGGTTGATTCAAGAATGAATCACCCCATTGTTTCTATCCAGTTGTCACAAGCTTGATCTTTAGAAAAGATCTCACATGTACCCACCAAGAGCTTGTTTGATGTTGGCTCTGGAGGGATTTCCATCTTCATCGTGAATACTTTTACATATCACTCTGATGTTCTGGCAAATATCACAAGGATAATGCGTAGGACTCTCAATATATACTTACTTTCTACATTGTGTGAAACAGCAAGTCTTCATTAATTTTGTGTCCTATTGAGATTTTGTGGATGATCTCTTTGGCTCTAGACTCAATTGTGCACATTTGGTTTCCTATGCCGGAGACTAGGGAGAGGGTCTCCTTCTTCAATATCAACAATCTCTATGAGAAAGTCGATAGATTATGTAGGTTCCCTGTGAGAATGAAACAAGCCCTTTTAAGAGGAACTTGAGTAGCTTGGGAAGTTAGGTGCAGTGCGTAACTGGGTCCATGATGTCTTGTCTTCAATACCAGTGTTACCTTAGTAACAACCAGTAGCATATAAATTGAACCCGGTTTCTGCCCTATGGTTGAATTATTGGAGGGCTATTTCTTTTCACCCTTTTCACATTCAATTCTTTTTCATTCTTCAACCCCTTCAGTGCTTACCGAGACTTCATTACTAGAACCTTGTTGGGTTTATTCCAGTACTAGCTCTGTCTCAGTCCGCACTCTTCCCGTATTCTCATTTTTCTCCTTTTTTTTCATCATACCTAAGGACTTCTACACTATCTAGTAGATTGTCCCTGGGTAGATCCCTCCAGCTCTGGCGGGATCGTGGGAAAGAATACCTAACCTAACCATCCTTATAACACCATGCATAAAGTAAATTGGTCGGCCTTTTGGTATTGTTCATTCCTTCTCGAAACCAATTGAAAACTCATTTGGGAAATCAATCAAGGTACTTGTGATATAATATCAAAGTATTTTGTACCTTAATTGTTTTGATCATTTAGAAATGCTCCCCCTCAACATGTGCTCTTATGATTTTTGAAATTTTTTAGCACATGGAGGCAAGAGGTCTTTGAAAAATTTCTTTGATCTCAATTTCTGTGGAAAAAGCCATTGATTTTCTTGGTAAATTCTCCCCATCAAAATGTGCGTTGGTTATTTGAAATCATTTTGCACATAGAGGAAAGAGGTTTTTGAAGAACTTTCACGATTGCCAATAGACACCATTCGCTCCCCCTCAATATGTGCATCGATATACGAAAGAGTTTAGCACATATTAGAGAGAACATGCACTTTGAATCAAGACAATCATCGTTTATCAAATTTCATTATTAAATCACAAATTCTCCCCCGATCAAAAATATCAAACTCTTTGAGATTTTGGATCCCAAGTGATTTAATAAGGTTTAGAGAACATGGGAGAAAATGTGCCTGGTTTAAATACTCATCTTGTTTTTGGTTAAATGCTACTCCTCAATCATATGCATCATGTATTTGAAATCGTTTGGCACATGAAGGAAGGAGTGCTTTTGAAACAATTACCCTTTAAACAGATTTGAGATTTAAATCACGATCTCTCCCCTGATCAAAAATTTCTAACCATTTGAGATTTGTGATCCCAAATGATTTAAATCATTTAGAAAATTTTAGGGGAAAGACGTGGCACAATTTAATTTTGAAAAATGATTGATAAGGAACAATTTTTCGACATTTAAAGATTGTTAGTGTCAGGTATGATAGTTTTAAGAGATCTTTAAGTAAAATAAAACAATTACACAATCAAACAAGAACAGAAAAAATTCCATTTTGAAAGATCTTTGAGTTTTAAAGAAAATCATACCATGACATAATATTAAATCTTTAGATCACCACTTATTATTGTACAAACCGACTTGATAGATGAAATATCGTTTGAAAATATTTAGTTTGAAATCACTCTCCCCCTCAATCCATGACCGTAGTCGTTGATTGAGTGACTTATATTTTAAACAAAATAAAGTCCGGTTGATTTCCAAAATTTGAGATCAGTTTATTTTCAAAACAATATTTTTCCATTTTCAAAACAATTTTATCAAATTTTTTTGAAAAATGGTGTTATTCACTACTTGTCCTGCACAAAGATACGTTAGGTGGATAAGAAGCTTCTGTTGTTGCTGTAGGGCTAGAAGAAAACCATCTGCAGATGCAGTGAGACCTCTTAAGTTGCATCTATCATGCCAACTCTCCATGGAGATCTAATTAATCTCTGTTTCTTCATTTGTCAACCCAAGATATCGTTACCATTTCCTTTCGGCATCCAATCACCATCAATTGTGGAATCCGGATCGGGAACATTCTTATAAACCATCTTATCTGCATACGTTAGTCAACACAAACAGATATATGGTGGTCGACAACACCCAAACAACAATCGACTAATAAAAGTCAATTCAACATATCAATCAGATCATAAAAGGCATGGGAATTGTGTGTTTATCAAACTCTAATCATCTAATCCTAACAATCATATCCTAGATTCCTAGTCCTTCGACATAGGCAAATATCTTTTTCAGTTAAGCACGTAGGATAATTAGATAAGCTCGATAGATAATATAAATTTGAAAACATTCTCCCCCTCAATCAATGACTCATTTTCTGAGAAGTTTTAAAAATGCTGAAGTCATTGATTGGGTTTTGCAAATTTATGTAAATTTCAAGTCTGATTGATTTTCAAGCAACTCATTTTCCACCATTTTCATAAAACAAATATTTTTCTGAAGAATTATAGAAAGAAAAATATTTGAGTAGGAACAGCAATCCTTCGACATACTTTCCTCATTTTATGTTAGGATAAGTGCACGATAATTTTGAAAATTGGTTTAACGCAACACTTTCCTTCTTTGAAGAGCGGGTTGCTATCTGAAAAATAGCAAACCATAGTTTTAGCGCGGGTTACAATATGAAGTAACTGCAAGCCATATTTTGAGACATGTTTAGAAAAGTATATTTACACCTTCTGCTCGAACTTCATCTATGGTCCCATGCCATTATTGAATGACATTTCTAAGACCGTAGATGTTATCGATACCAGAAGACATGTCTTTGAAAAACAATATTTTTGTTATTTTTCAAATTTTCTAATTTTTATGGGTTTTTGATGATTTTATAATTTTCTATTTTCTTTTTGTTGGTTTTATATTTTTGTATTTGGTTTTTAATAATTATTTACAGATAAAGTAGATGATATAGTTTAAGAAGATGATGATACGAGTACCGAGATAAGGATATCGAACAACATGTCGTAGAAGATGGAATTCGTCATCTCTTAAACTTCCACCACCAAAGCTTCCGAGGCTCCAAAATAGAAGACAAAACATGAGCCTTTGAGAAAGAGAGACTTTGGCAGCTTCCCCCCAAACCGAAAATCCATTAGATGAGCAGATTCGAAGCTCTATTTCAAGCTTGCCTTAGCCAGGTGCACATAGAAGCACACCATTAGCATAAATCCCGCTGATCCTTTTATGAACGATAATCGAGATTCTCCGTTCGGGGTTATATCATCAAAATAGATTAGCTACTTATCATCCTACACTTGAATGAATCTTCTCATATTTCTTTTCAACTGAAGTCTGAAGCGATCCATTCCAAAAGGTATCAAGAGAACAATTCCCCCAAGTAGTTGAATTGATGCAGTCAGTCTCTTTGAATAATGCTCAAGAACTCTCCCAAATACACATCATGCCCGGAATGAAAACACCTCCCCAATGTTCACATTTTTCTTCTCTGATGATCGTGTGTGAAGCTCAAGAACCCGAAGTACACCAATACCCAAGAACTCTCCCGAATACACATCATGCCCGTAATGAAAACACCTCCCCAATGTTCACATTTTTCTTCCTTGATGATCGTGTATGAAGCTCAAGAGCCCGAAATACACCAATACCCAAGGAATAAATAAATGATAACACCTCCCTCATGCTACACATTTATCTCCCCTGAATATATCATACTTGTGTACCTCATTTTTCATCAGAAACTAACTCTTTCATCTCTTCCTCCACATAGTTGGAATAAGGACACTAAACGCCATGAGTCAAACCTTGAGTTTCTCTGCGGTAATGACATTCGTCTTCCCGGGATATCTTCAATCACTTAGAAGTATAAGTTCATCAAGTTTACTCGCGTTTAGATGCGTGTCTCCTTCCCCCTTGCTGGTTTTGATACTTGTAATCAGAACTCATTGTAAGCCATATACTGGAAATCTTTTGAGAAGAACATCATTAGCTCAGATGTATCTGTGAGAATCAACTTGTTGAAGATTGTGAGCAAGTCTAATTGGGGATTAATTCTGACATTTCACCCTCCCCCAATTAGTGCTCTCCCCTAAACTGAAAATCTGTTTGATAAATGTCCGGATTAAGAAGAAGTCTTTAGATCGTTAAATGCAACTCGTCTTTAGTCTTCTAACATGCAACAGAAAATGTAGAACAGAGTGTAGACTCGACCTTCTTCAAGATTGTCCAGTTGGGGAATAGATAGTTAACATCTTCATCTCACATAAAAAGCATCCCAATTAACTTACATCTTGCAAATCCCCTTAACTAAAATCCCTCCCAATCAAACAAGAACAGAAAGATGTTCATCAAGGAAATCAGCAATCACCTTAGAACGAACACACTAAATGGTAACACCAAACTACCAATCACATCAAACAAGAACAGAGAGATTTTTTGGAATCAACATGTTGATGTGTACGTGAAGCATTAACCAGAAGCACTTTGTCGATAAACTCATCAGTCCGTGAGAAGATGTCAACCAACGGCACTTAGAAGAAACTCCATGTAAAGATGACCCGATAAGAAGAAGCTCGGTTCTTACATGAGTTAGGAGCCGTTTGACCATATATTCTCAGATATAACTCAACATGCAGCAGTTTCACACTTCTTCTCCCCCTCAAGAATTGCATACGGAGTTGCCATTCTTGATTGAATAAGTGAACATCATCCAAATGTAGTCTATTCACACTTCTCCCCCTCAAAGGTAGCATATGATGTCGCCATCGTCATTAGAATTGAGCAAGTGGAATAAGAAAACAATCAACAGTAGTTCGGTTCACTTGATGACTGAAAGCGCATGGAAAAAGAATGAAGCATGTTGATGAGAATGGTCATTAATAAGAAGATTTCTCTTCTTTCGAAGATAATGCGCACTGAAGCGTACGCATTTCTTTTCTTTAGAGAACGAGGCTTGAACTGTTGTGTTCAAACGTCATGATCTCTCTCTTCTCAGCATCTCTTGGCAAAACTTGTAATCAACCCCATTATCATTCAGTAGGCTCTTTGTCGTGACAGTTGATGGAGAAAAACTCAATATGATGAATTTGACTTTGAAGTAAACTAACCCGAACTCGTAACTTAAACTTGCACATATGTAACAAAGAGCGGTGCCTAGAATTCATGCCCATTTGAATCTCTAAGTACTCTATACTCTTCAACCAACCAACCATCAAGTATTAGACGTACATCACCTCTTGAAAATCCACAATTCAATGTGACACTGAGCACTACAACGTAACTCCTTAAAGTGATAGTTATTTTGTGGTGGTAAAAGCCCAATTCCCCCAAGTGGTAAAAGAAAAGGAAAAGTCACCCAAAAAAATAACTAGATTTCCAAGTCATCATTTTTGAAAATATTAAAAGGAACAAGGATCTCGAAGAATCTTCATCCAACCATCCTCGATACCTTCAGATACTAAGTACACTTGACTGTGAAATTTCACTTCAACTTCAAATAAATAATAATGAATTAACGCCGTTGTCACATCTTCTGGTTAAAAGTTCAAATCTAGCCTCTTTTGACGTTTTTAGTGAACTATGATAATGGTTTCATCCCAACCATGGTATAATGAGCATAACCCTGTAAAACTTTGAAGTAACCAAACCGTCATGAATAAAATCCAAAAAAACACCCAATTCATGAAGTACACCCATTTATCCCTTCTTCGAAGCAGAAAACGTAGTACCAACATCATATAAGATTCCGAAATACACTTTCCTTTCTCCAGGATGGTTCCATCGTTACGGGATTTTACAATTCTATGGTTTAAACAAAGAAATAGTTTCTTTCGCGGGATTTTACAAAACCAAGAATAAACCGTAAGGTAGATCCGGAAATGCACTTTACTATTACCAGGATGTTTCCATTGTCACGGGATTTTACAAATCTATGATTTAAACCGAGAAATAGATTCTTTCACGGGATTTTACAATGTCAGCTTGAATGTGTTATGATAACTTTGGTTTTGGTGAATATCTGTTTTAGGGGAACATGAAGCGGTTCATCAATGGTTCATTCACCATCTTCAACACTATCATCAAAAATTCTTTACCCATATGAAGACAACTTCACAAACCATACTAAGTAGAGTAGTATACACAACTTTCCCCTAGAGGTTGACCGTAAAACATCAAAGTACACATTTCTCCCCCATGATGGTTTCAAAATTTCGGAAGCATCATTAACGTGTACGACCATCTGCACGAAAAGTTCTTGTCATAAGCAAACATCTTGAAAAATCATGATTGACGTTGAAGATTCTTGAAAGATTTTGCTTAGACTATGAAGTATCATTGACATTAAATGACATCGAATATCTCATGGGAATTGCTGATCACATCTCATCCATTAAATGCTTTGGTAAACATATCATTCATGTATATTGTCGGCTATAGCAATGACCACAAGGAGAAGTAAACCCAGTATCCCAAACTTGAACATCATGTAAAATTCCCCAGAGTTGTTACTTAAGCTTGTACTAATCCTTGTGGAAAAGAAACGGTGTACCCAATGTACAAAACCTCTTGACATTCTCAACTGTGTGAGACACCGAAGTGATAGCTACGTTGTGGGTAAAGTGAGAAAGAATCACAAAAGTAACTAAATAGCCAAGTCTTTATCACACTCAATAAATGCCCAAACAAGTCATCTTCGCGTAAGGGTTGAAAGAAAGAAGATGAAATCTAGATTCACCACATTGTCACAATAATTCAGATCTAGTCAAAGCTCACATACTCATAGCAATTTCACTAACATTCAATAATCCAAATTGCACTAAATTCACACATGTCAAAACAAGTCCATGTCGATTCCAACCCGATCCAATAATTGTTAACATTAACTCATTCATAAAAATCACTTGGCCCAATTCAGTCATAGCACCCGTTCCACTTAATACTTTTAAATTTGATCCATCAATCAAAGGGTATCAATAATTCAGTCATAATAAGAGATCTTTGGCTAAGCGATTTCAATTTCCATTTATGAATGGTATATGTGATTACCACTCCTTGATCAAAATTGCGCTGATCCAATCTAGATTCACTCAAGCCCATGTTTGAGTCCAACATAATTCCCAACTCTAAATCATATCAATTTGGCCCATGTCTAACATCTTAACCGGTTGGCCCACAAAGACTACAAACATACCCCAATCCAAGTATTTAGACCTAATTGCTCGGATACAAAGCACCAACAATCACATAATTAACCCTAACAATCTTATCAAATCCCTAAATCCTCTCATATACTTCGCCTCCCAAACATAGTTACAGAAACAATATACAACGCATTAAACATTCACCAGTATTATCATCAATCACCCAGATATCACAAACATAAGTCAATCTTGTATAATCCCACCTTGACGATAAGGATACAAAAGTCTCGCCACAGGGATGGCTTTGAGAATTGGATTCTGATTTGCCATAGGGATGGTATATTTTTTGCTCATCCATCCAATCAAGAACTCGTCATCAAGATCTGAAAGATGGTCTCGGGTAGGTTACTTTGGAATTGTTTTTGATCTTGGTGTTATGAGTCATTTAACGATTCAAAGAGGAGATGATAACAGTATTGTTATTTGTCTCTCTTGAATATTTCGTATATTAAATGAAGTATAAGCTTCAACAAGAGGATCGATGATGAATTTTAACTCGTGTTTGGTTGACCTCAGATCTGATGGTTCTTTAAATAACACAATTAAAATATGAGATTCATTTGAATAGTTTAATTTATTCATTTCGAGCTGATGTCTTAGTGATTGACCTATGATGAAATTCTCTTTTGTGTGATATGACCTTCCAAGGTCAGATTATTCATATAACCACAAAGAGTAAGCTGAGATCCGGTATATTAGGTATGAGTCTTAATTTATTGAATAGGAATAGGTGATAGAAGTTGATCGAGGTGTGGCTTTGTTAACTTCAGTGTTCACACGATTTGATTGGTATGTTAGTATGGTTTGTTTTTAGTCGGAGTTGATGTTTAGGAGTTGAATCAGCAGATGTAGCTTCTTTTCATTTTGAAATCAGTTGTATCAAAGGTCAAAACGCTTTGAAGAATTTCAGTCACTGTAAATTAGACAAACCGCATACCATATTTTCATCAAAACACATCTTACAAATCGCTTCTTAACACAAACAGCATCTGATTTAACATTAACAAATTGCATCATAAATCATGGTCAAAACGCATGATTTAAAAGTCAAATCGCATCCAGATTTTGTGACAAACCGCACCAGATTTTTTTACATGACAAACCGCATGCCTTTTTATTTTTCAGTTTGACAAATCGCACATGAGACACGTCTCATTCGGTACTTCGTATCTGGACAATTTGTAAAGACAAACCGTATACCCGTTTGACTCAAACCGCACCCAAAAATGGTGTCAAACCGCAGCCAAGAATCACATAAACCATACTCAGAAAAAACATTTTTGACGATCAGACCACAATAAAAGCATAAAATCATATTTAATTTAGTATAAGGATGTCATAAAACTGCTTAAACTGATAATGACTCATGTAAAACCAGTAACCATATTGACCACAACAGTATGAAAAACTAAACAAGAACATGTAAAATCTGTTAAGACCATATCGAGCATAAGAAAAACAGTAACATCATCAAAAACATCAACACCCAACAACACACTTTCAACAAACAACAAGACCACATCAAGCATGAACCAAACCGCATTAACAACCACACAAACCGCATACCAGGACCCTTCAAAACCGCATAAAAATCATTCGAATCAACACAAACAACAAAACCTAGGCTCTGGTACCATTTGTAGGATCATGCATATTATGTTGTTTGATGATTCGGGTGGTCTAGGATGGTGATAGTATATGAATGCCATGTTTAGAGAGATGAAGAGAGTAGAGAGGGTGATTCTAGAGAGATAAACAAAAAGAGAAAAGGTTAGATTACCAAAGAAGCACCACCCCTTCCAAGGATGGAAGGGGCTTTTATAGTTACAACTAAACGTCCTCCTGTCAGACTGTGGATCAGGCATACCGTGGGTAAAGACCCGTCCTTCCTCCACGGTGTTACACTAAACTAATAACTAAGCTAACAATTAACTAACTGACTACTAAACAACGTAAATAACGATATGTCTACGAGCTAACTTATGCTAGATTATATTTGGGGTGACCGACTCTTCACTATGGAATTTATAATCCCTAACAGGTTTAGATATCCCATCAGAGATAGATTCAGAGCCCGTGGAGTATGGAGAGACGGGTCTGATTTAGGAGTGGATTATCTCCCAGGGAGTTAGGCTTAGCCAGTTAGCAGACCGACTAGTTGGAGTATCGATGGCTACTGTAGAGGAGTTGAGGGGAGATATGGGGGCAGTTGTTAGGAGGACTATGGCCTTGAGAGGGGGCATGTCAGAGCTCTATGATCAGGTAGGAGACCTACAGAGAGGGTTCATGACAACCCGAGAGGCAGACTGAGCACTCTGGGGCAAGGTCAGCGAGCTGGAGTGAGAGGTTGCGGATCTGAGGAGAGATCGCGACACCCAACGTCTTGAGATCTCATCACTATGGAGAGTGATTAAGGATGTTCGGAGGACAGCTAGAGTCGCCCGTGATCGTGGCTAGATTGTCTTAGGTTCATACTGTTATACCATATTGAAACTGAGGAGTCCCCAGTTAGAGATGTAGACTTATCTTAGTTATCCTGTTAGTTTCGTTAGTAGGATCGTTTGCTAATACTCTCTATCTTTTCATGTTATTGTACTTCGAAAACTATGTGTTATGGTTAATAGAAGTGCATCCTTTGATTTATCATTTCGAGCTTTCGTTATTACGATATGATGTGGCATTATCCTTGTTATCTTGATTATATATTTATGCGGTATCCAATATCTTTGGAATCAAACTCCTTATAATGAGATATCAATTGTGAAACTTATGGAACTCTTGTGTTAACCTTCAGATCAATGGCACCAAGACGAAACCCGCCTAAGATCACCCGAACAGCGCCTGCTGCTGTAGTCACTCCTGTTCGTCGAGGTCGATGCCTGACCCCGACCACTCCACCTGTTGAGAATCAGAATACCGACAACCCCGCCGTTGAGAACCAGGACGTCAATGAATAAGGTAAGAATGGTCATGTCCCAGCGATCCCTCCACCTATGAATCAAGCCCACATCGACTAGCTCGTGACGCATCGTGTTGTCGAGCTGCTAGCTGAGTTAAATCACTCAAACACCTCTGCTAGAACCCCATCGCTTAATCAAACTCGAGGTTGTACCTACAAGGAGTTTTGATTCTGTGGCCCCATTGAGTTCAGAGGAACCGAGGGAGTGGTTTACCTAATGAGGTGGATGGAGAAAACTGAATCAGTGTTCACTGTCAGTAAATGTGATGAGGAAACCAAGGTCAAGTACTCGACGTTCACTCTGAAGGACGAATCGTTGACTTGGTGGAACAACTATCACAAATCGGTAGGAAGTGAGGTAGCCTATGCCATGACCTGGAACCAATTTAAATCCCTACTGATCAAGACCTACTGCCCTTGTGTGTAGTAAGCCCTTGTGTGGTTGTTGGGGTGTAATGAAGAGAAGAAGGGTTACGAAGGTAGTAAGCCCTTGTGTGGTCGTTGCAATCAACACCATCATGAGCAATGCGCCATGGTGTGTAGGAATTGCTCTAAGGTAGGACATATGGCCAGAGACTATAGGTACTGACCCCTTGCTGTGGCGCAAACCACATAGGGAGCGGACTGGAAGGCCACTGTCACCTGTTTTGGATGTGGGAAGAAAGGGCATTTCAAGACTTAGTGTCGAGAGCCCTAGGTCAGAGGAAAGCTCGGGAATGGAGGAGGTCAGGTGAACCGAGGTGTGGGAAGTAATGGGCATAACCCTGTGAACCAAGGGACTGATGGGAACCAAGGAAACTAGGGTACTGGGAATCAACAGAGAGACATGGGAGCAACGCGAGTGTACATCATTGGGAAGGAGATCAAGGGGGGACCAAAGGTAGTTATGGGTACGTTCCTTCTCAATAACCGCTATGCTTCCATACTGTTTGATATCGGTGTCGATATGAGTTTTGTATCCACTGCCTTTATGCTATTACTAGGAATTTCCCCGACACCTTTAGGATTAAGTTATGATGTGGAGTTAGCTAATGGAATTAGGGAAAGGATAGACACTGTAGTCCAAAGTTGCACATTAAGTTTCCTATACCATCCATTCAGCATAAACCTCTTTCCCGTTACCTTAGGGAGTTTTGATGTCATCATTGGTATGGAATGGTTGTCAAAGAAAGGTACACACATCATCTGTGATGACAAGATTGTGCGTGTGCCCTGTGGTGGAAAAATCCTGAGTATACAAGGAGATCAGAGCGACTGTGGAGGTCCCTCCCGGTTGAGCATCATCTCTTGTACTAAGGCACATAAGTACATCGATAGAGGAGGTTGTCTTTTCTTGGCTCGAATTTCTGAAAAGAAAAGCAAGAAGAAGAGTGAAAGACGCCTTAAGGATGTACCCATCATTTGAGATTTTCCGAATGTGTTTCCTAACGACCTGCCAGGGATTCCACCTGTCTAAAAAGTGAAATTCCAAATTGAGTTGATACCTGGTGCTGCACCCTTAGCCCGAGCACCCTATCGACTTGCTCCAAGAGAGTTGGAGGAATTGTCAACACAGTTGGCAGATTTGTCAAAGAAGGGATTCATTCGACCAAGTTCGTCACCATGGGGAGCACCCGTACTGTTCGTGAAGAAGAAGGATGGATCATTCCGTATGTGCATCGACTATCGAGAGTTGAATAAGTTGACGGTGAAGAATCGATACCCACTGCCTAGGATAGATGACCTATTCGACCAACTCCAAGGATCTAGTATCTATTCTAAGATCGACTTATGATCCGGGTATCACCAGCTTAAAGTTCGAGAGGAAGATATCCCGAAGACAGCGTTCAATACTCGTTATGGGCACTATGAATTCCAAGTGATGTCGTTTGGTTTTACCAACGCGCCCGCCGTATTCATGGATCTAACAAACTGAGTGTGTAAGCCCTATCTGGATAAGTTGTGATAGTATTCATAGACAACACCCTCCAAGAGTATAAAGGAGCACGAAGAGCATTTAAGGCTCATCTTGGAGTTATTGAGGCAAGAATAGTTGTACGCCAAATTCTCTAAGTGTGAATTTTGGATTCCGACCGTACAATTCTTGGGCCACGTGATAGATAGTCGAGGAGTTCACGTGGATCCCGCCAAGATTGAGGCCATCAAGGAATGGGCTGCTCCTAAAACCCCATCGGAAGTTCGCCAGTTTCTAGGTCTAGCAGGCTATTACCGGAGGTTCATTGAGGGATTCTCTAAAATAGCTAAGTCACTGACCAAACTGACGCAAAAGAACGTTAAGTACGAATGGGGAGAGAAGGAAGAAGAAGCGTTCCAAATACTGAAGGAGAATTTTTGTAGTGCGCCCATCCTAGCCCTGCCTGATGGAAGCGAAGATTTCGTCGTGTACTATGACACTTCGCATAAATGCTTGGGAGCTGTTCTGATGCAACGGGAGAAGGTGATAGCGTATGCCTCCCGACAGTTTAAGAAGCATGAGAAAACTACACCACCCATGATTTGGAGTTAGGTGCTGTTGTGTTTGCCCTTAGGATTTGGAGACATTACTTGTACGGTACTAAGTGTATAGTGTATACCGACCACAAGAGTCTGCAACACATCTTAAACCAGAAGGAGCTGAACATTAGAGAGCGCCGCTGGTTGGAATTACTCAATGATTATGATTGTGAGAATCATTATCATCCGGGTAAGGGCAATGTTTTTGCAGATGCCCTTAGCTGAAAGGAGAACATTCCACCGTTACTCGTCTGATCCTTAGGAATGATAATTAGTTCGCCGCTACTGTCTCAGATATTAGTCGGTCAAGTTGAAGCTTTGAAGGAAGAGAACCGTCCGTCTGAGAACCTCTATGGAATGATAGAGAGTGAAAACGTCTTCTTGAAGCGTTCCATTGGAACTTTATGCTTCAGAGACAGAATCTGGATACCATTTGATGGAGGAATCCATGAATTGATTATGCACGAGTCGCATAAATCAAAATACTCTATTCCTCTCGGAGCCGATAAGATGTATCACGACCTGAAGAAACTCTACTAGTGGCCGAACATGAAAGTCGACATAGCTCTGTATGTCAGTAAGTGCTTGACATGATCCAAGGTAAAGGCCGAACACCATAAACTGTCAAGATTGCTAGTGCAACCCGAACTCCCTGTCTGGAAATGGGAGCGAATCACCATGGACTTCATCACCAAATTACCAAGAACAGTTAGCGGCTGTGATGCTATCTGGGTAATTGTGGATCGATTGACTAAATCTGCTAACATCTTGGCCATTAGCGAGGTCGATAGTTTCGACAAGCTTGCTCGGCTGTACGTCAAAGAGATAGTTGCTCGTCATAGCGTGCCCATATCTATCAATTCTGAGTGAGATAGCCATTTCACGTCAAACTTCTGGCGGTCACTACAAACGGCTTTAGGAATGAAACTTGATATGAGCACTGCCTATCATCCTCAAACCGGCGGCCAGAGTGAAAGGACCATTAAAACGCTAGAAGATATGTTTCGTGCCTGTGTCATTGATTTTGTAAAAGGCTAGGAGAAGTACCTGTGGAAAACTAGAAGGGGGGTTGAATACTTTTACCGATTTTACGTTAGTTTCAAAAACTTTAGATTCGATGTTATGTGAAATCGTATGGATGGATAGATAGTATAGATCAATAAGTAATGTAAGTAAAGAAATCAAGTAAAGTAAGGATAGAAATGACACAACCTATTTATAGTGGTTCGGCTACAAGGACACCTTCCTTGCCCTACTCCACTCCCCGAGTCACCTACTCGAGAGTTCAAGCACTATGTCAACAAACTCCTTCAACTTGGCGGAGAATCCTTCACAACGTCGCTTACACTTTTTCCGTTACAAAGTTAAATACCGAGTCCTTAACACGGAGGACCAAACCAACATAACTATAACAGAACAACTATGTGAAATATGAAATACAAGATCTTGCTATAGAAATCTTGTGAAGGAACAAATCAATCAAGGACCCATTGCTTGGATGACTTGTAGACTTGTAGTATCTCGTGATCTTGCCTTAGAGAAGGACCTATATGAGAATCACAACAAAGAAAGAAGAACTACTATATAGATCAAGAGATCTGAGATTAGAAGAGAGAAATAGTATATGAGAGAGTTTGTAAGATGAGGGGTGAGTTACAATGAAGAAATGGCTCACTATTTATAGGCAAAAAATCATTACCGTTGCCCGGATCCCACGGATCCCTTACATGAGGGATCCGTCCAGTGTAAACTAGGGGATCCGTAGGACGCTCCCCCTAAATGGGTTATGGGTCATGGATCATGGGTCATGGGTCATAGACTTTGGACCATGGGTATCCAAATAGATACAATGTATCTAGAAGATGCAATGCATCTAGTCAATGAGTCATGGGTTAACTCCATGGGTTATGGATATGCTCCATCGGTATGGGTCATTGGATATGGTTTTTACCCATCGTAATAAACTATTATAATAAATAAGTTATTACAACAATTTATGTTAAATGACTATATATGTAAATGCTTTACAAAAATAACATGTATCCTTATAATTTTACTTATGATAACTTTATATTTGTTATCAACAAAACACAAAGAGATCGCTAAATATGAATAAACTTTTTTACTATTTATTTGTATTAACAATCTCCCCCTTTTTGTTGATGACAAAATATAATGCTATGATGAGTAAAACTTAAGATTAGATGTATGTTTTGAAAGCATATGAAGTTTTACTTCTTCTCCCCATTTTTGTCGAAACAAAAAACGAACCTAACGAAGAAATAAAGTGTGGAAAAATAATATAATGCACGAATCACTAACTCCCCCTTGATGGTAGCTCCCCCTAGAAAAGGGCGTCAAGTGAGAAAATTTAAAACCTACAAAGAAAAATTTAGTAATAACGTGCAATATAATCTTGTGATTGACGAGAAACAAGATGGAGAGCCAAGGTGTGTATACAAAGCCTTGTAATAAAAAGACAAAGTGTAGTGGTATATAGGCCACATATAAACATGTAAAAAAACTAAGAACAAGGTTTGTTCTTGAAAATGACTCAAAAGAAAAAAATAGGAAACATAGTAATATCATTCCTTCCATGCTTGCATAAGGTTATTGATGGAGGTTTTGATGAGTGATGATGTTGATGCGATCAAGGATGTGGTTAACTATGAATCGCATCTTGTCCCTAATTTCCATTGCAAGTTCCCTAGTGGATTGGCAATGTTCACAATGTAAATGATGTGGGTATTGTGTGTGGATGGTTTCCGGGTTAGTTTGATTTGTGGAAGGCGGAATATGTGGTGGAAAAGTTGGAAAATATGGATCAAAGTCCATTATGTTGGTAAGTTGTGGAATATATGAACCTAGATGTTGCTGTAAGATAATGGGAGCTAAAGGTGGGGAAGTTGCAAGGTCTTTGTAAAGTGTGTTTGGAGATGTTGGTGGTGTTAAAAAGACTAGTTCTTTTGGGTTGGAAGTTTGTGGACTAGACACGGGTAGTGGGGTTGTTTTTGGAGTTTAAAGAAGTTCTGATAGGGTGATCTTAGGTGGAGACTTGATAGGTGATGGTGGTGATGTACTTGTTGGAGATGATGGAGGTGCTACTATGGAATCATGTAGTGGTGAATGAGTAGTTGGTGATGAATATCTTGACAAAGGTTTGGCTAAACAACAAGGCCGGATACTAATCCGTGCGGTTTTTTTAGATTTGGGTGGTGGTACTACGGAAGGTGGTAGGATAAAGTTTTGGATTTTTTGAAGAGGATTGTTTGCACTAGGTGATTCATCAATGTTGGAAGATCTTTTGGATAACATGGTGATGATTGTTTGTGAGGTTGAGAGTGATGGATATGCAAGCATTTTGGGAACCTTATTTATAGAGAAAATAGTGCATTGTAATGAATGCTTGACCCAAAATGTAGACTAAAATCTAATTATTAGATATGAATTTAAGGTATGTGATCATGAGAACACAAGCATTAAGTAACACACTCATTAGTGAAAAAGGTAAAATGTTGAAAATATGAGGGTTTATGGCCAAAATGAGAAGAATAGAAGAGAAATTCAGCTTCTGTCCCACGGTTCCCACGGATCCTTCCCTTGAGGGAACCGTCCAGCATTAATGCTAGGATCCGTGGTACTGGTGACTCAGGCAGCTCAAATTTTTCATTTTGGAAACATTTGTTCCTAGTGTGTGCCGATATACAAACCATTTGGAGTTGCGGTTATCTCGACTCCAAAAAAAAAAAAAAAAGAAAAGATAATGAACTAGAAGTGAAAAAACATATTATTATGTGGGATAACCCGAGTGCTCCTTAGTTCATTGATGCTTAAATGAATGTACCCGAAAACACATATTAGTTATGTGTTCCCTTTAGCATTCAAAAGACATGAGATGCAATGAAAACGGGTTTTTACTTTGTATTAATAATGAAAAAGGTTTGTCCTGGACGTGAGAAATAGCTTTTTGGAAAATGATACGGGAAGAAGTATCTTTTAGAAAGCATTTAAAAAAAATTTCTTGTTTAAAGAAAAAGTTTATATTTTAGGTTAAGAAAAATAGATATGAAATTACATGTTGTAAATAAAATTTACCTTGGGTTTTGAAAATTCCCGTATTATTTGTGAGTTGTGTGTGAAACAGAGATCCTAGACTCAGAAAAGAAGGTAAGACTAAAGTTTACATACCTTGTATAATTGAAAAACAAATTACGACGATTGTTCCATGAGACCAAGACCAAGACAAAGCAAGTTGAATTGTTCCCGCTTCAACGGTTTGGTTAGGACGTCGGCTAGGATGCTACCTTCTCAATAGAAATGTTCCCCTTTTGAACATTGTCTCTTAAGAAGCGATGACGGATCTCTATATGCTTGGTGCGAGAGTGCAACACCGGATTCTTGCTCAAGTCAATAGCACCTTTATTGTCGCATAGACTGGCTATGTCACTTTGATGAATGTCGTAGTCAACTAACGCTTGTTTCATCCATAGTGCTTGTTGGCATGCTTTGCCGGCGGAGACATATTCGGCTTCGGTTGTTGATATAGCCAATGCCATTTGCTTCTTCAAGAACCAAGATGTTAAACAACATCCAATAAAAGTACATACACCACTTGTACTCTTTCGGTCAACATAATCACCTGTATGGTCAGAATCTGCATATACAATAGTTTCTACCCCCGTTGCCTTAGGATACCATGATCCCAATTGAGTCGTACCCTTAATGTATCTAAATATTCTTTTGACCGCTTCTAGATGTGATGTTTTAGGGTCTTCTTGAAACCTAGCACATAGACAAACACTAAACATGATATCCGGTCGACTAGCCATAAGATAGAGAAGGCTACCAATCAAGCCACAGTATTTTATGTTATCAATGGATTCACCATCTTCATCTTTTGTAAGTTTAGTGTCAGATGACATTGGTGTTCTTAAGGGTTTTTACTCTTCTAAACCAAATTTCTTTAACATTTCTTTTATGTATTTGGATTGATTAAAGAAGATACCATCTTCTAGTTGTTTGATTTGTAGACCAAGAAAGAAAGTTAGTTCTCCAATCATACTCATTTCAAACTCACCATGCATGATTTTTGAGAAATCATCACACATGTCTTGACAAGTTGATCTGAATATAATATCGTCCACGTATATTTGAACAATAATTATACGTGACTCCTTTTTCTTAGTAAAAAGTGTATTATCAAATAACCCCATGGTGTAGTTGTTTTTTATTAAAAAGGATTTGAGTCTATCTTACCAAGCTTTTGGGGCTTGTTTAAGACCGTACAGAGCTTTCTTTAGTTTGTACACGTGTTTAGGTTTTTCGAAATCAACAAAGCCTAGAGGTTGAGCTACATAGACTTCTTCATTAATAAATCCATTTAGAAAAGCACTTTTAACATCAATTTGAAAAAGCTGAAGATCATTAGCACAAGCTTAAGAAAGAAGTATTCTTATAGACTCTAATCTAGCCACGGGAGCATAGGTCTCATTAAAGTCTATGCCTTCTTGTTGATTATACCCTTGGGCAACGAGTCTAGCTTTGTTTCTAGACACTACACCGTTTGCATCTAACTTGTTTTTATATACCCATTTAGTTTCTATTATGGTTTGGTTATTAGGTGGAGGGACAAGTGTCCAAACATCATTAGAAACAAAATGATTTAACTCTTCTTGCATAGCTATTACCCAACTTTCGTCTTTTATGGCTTCTTGTGTTTTTTTAGGTTCGATGGTTGAGAAAAAACAAAATAAACTACTTTGGTTTTGGACTTGAGATCTTAAGGTTCTTTCATTTAACTTTCCTATGACCTTAGCTACGAGGTGATCTTTAGACTCTTTAATATTGATGATTTCATTGTTTAATGATTCATCTTCTTTGTTTATATTTTCCTTGATTTCTATGGCTTCACTTTCGATTATCTCGTCATCGACAAGAGGTTGGGTAGGTTTAGGTGGACTTTCATCAAATTTACGTTTAATGATTCTTCAACCTTCATTGTTTCTTTATTTAATATAACATAAGATTTACTATTAGGTTTGTGAGAGATTGTAACTTTACCGATGATTTTGCTCTTGCTATTACCAAATACCACATTCCTTCCATTGAAGGATTCATATATGGAAAACAAATCTTTGTTACCGGTCATGTGCCTCGTGCACCCGCTATCCTTGATCTACTCATCCGGATCTAGGTCGACCTTCAAGCACACCAAAAAAAACAATTAACTCAAAATTTTGGTCCCCATTTGTTCATGGGTCCATTAGTGTTATACATTTCATTAATGTTAGGCATATATGGAAAAGGTGAGAATGCATTCCATGGTGTAAAGTTTTGAAAAGAAAAACCTTTTTGTACATTAGGATTCCATCCCATTTGATGGTGGTTACTTCTCGGATAAACATTATTAGGCTCCTTATAAATGTGTTTGGTTTTGAAAACGTGGACCTTTGTTTCTCATAAAACTTTGATTTTGTTTTAGTGGTGGTGGTTGTCTAATGAAGTTGGTTTCTTCTTGTTAACGATAACAAAGTTGGTTCTAGATGAAGTAGCTACATTATTTCTACTGTTTACATCTACAGACCCACGAAATCCTGGTTTTACACTAGACGGTTCCCTTTTCAAGGGATCCGTGGGATCCGTGACTACAGTAGCTTGTTTTTCAGTTGCTTTGACGAATTGTGTTTCTGTATTCTCGCTAGTTGATGCATTATGTTCCTGAAAACCTAACCCCTTTTGATTTTTTCTAGTTTTAACACTATCTAATATTGTATTTAGAGTATTAGTATTCATCCTAGCAATCTTGGAATCAAGATTGTCAACTAGTGTTTGAAGTGGAACACAAAGCTCACATTCCCCACTTGCTATCTTCCCTTTTTCTAAACGTTTTAATTTTCCTTTTAATTCAATGACTACCTTTTCTAAGCATTCATTTTTGTTATTCAAAATGTTATTATTGTTAATTACTTTTAGACTAATTTTGCAAAATTTATCATATTCACGATGCAATGAATCATCATCTAATGATGAGCTACTATAATAGAGAGATTCGGGACATACCTCGTATGAGTCATTTGCCATGAGACAAATTTCTTCGTCCTCCTCTTCACTCATTCCACACGAACCACTCACGAATGCCTTTTGTTCATCACGTTTGGGACACTCACTAATGAAGTGATTAGGGTCTCCACATTTAAAACATGCGCATTCATCCCTTGCTTTCTTGTCGTCTTTGCCTTTCCGGAACCCCTTCTTGTCGTCATATGGTTGCTTGACATATCTTCCCTTTCTTCTAAAGAACTTCTTGAAATCCCTTACCACCTTGGCATATTCTTCGTCATCACTATCCGACGAAGATGTTTCTTCATCGCTTGAGACCTTCTTGGCTTTTAAGGCAAGATATTTGTACTTCTCTTTCTTTTCTTTTGAGGCTTCGGAATCTTTAGCGAGGACAAGCTCATAGACCTTTAGATTTCCTATGAGTTCGTCGAGGGTGAGGATTGACAAGTCTTTTGATTCTTCGATGGCCGTCACCTTTGATCTCCACTTGGATGGAAGTGCCCTTAGATATCTCCTAACATGATTACGACTAGAGAAAGACTCATCAAGTGCTTGTAATGATGTAATTATAGTATTAAAGTTAGCAAAATAATTATCTATAGTATCCTCATTCGTTATTGAAAATTGTTCATATTGTTGAACAAACAAATCTATTTTATTGTTTTTAACTTGTTGATTTCCTTGATGAGTTACAACTAAAAAATTAATTTCTTTAGAGGTTTTTAGCATAGAAATTCTTTCGAATTCCTTTTTGGGTAAAACATTGTATAAAACCATTTTAGCTTCACTGTTTTTGGAAAGCCTTTTCTTTTGATCATCGGAGATTTGATCATGAGGTGTGTTTACTAGATTTCCGGTTTTATCATCTTTTGTAGTGCCTTCAACAATGATGTACCAATGATCATTATCTTTTGACTTCACATACGTTTCGAATCTATTTTTCCAATAAATAAAACCATTAGTTTCAAGTAGTGGAGGTCGTTGCATAGATTGCCCTTCTTTATAATTTTCAGAACCCATGTGATCGAAAAGTTTTTAAAATACTATTTACTTTAAAACTTTTGTAAACTTAGCTCTTGATGCCAATTGTGAAAAACTAGAAGGGGGGTTAAATAGTTTTACCGATTTTACGTTAGTTTCAAAAAATTTAGATTCGATGTTATGTGAAATCGTATGGATGGATATATAGTATAGATCAATAAGTAATGTAAGTAAAGAAAGCAAGTAAAGTAAGGATAGAAATGACACAACCGATTTATAGTGGTTCGGCTACAAGGACACATTCCTTTCCCTACTTCACTCCCCGAGTCACCTACTCGAGAGTTCAAGCACTATGTCAACAAACTCCTTCAACTTGGCGGAGAAGCCTTCACAACGTCGCTTACACTTTTTCCGGTACAAAGCTAAATACCGAGTCCTTAACACGGAGCACCAAACCAACACAACTATAACACAACAACTATGTGAAATATGAAATACAAGATCTTGCTACAGAAATCTTGTGGAGGAACAAATCAATCAAGGACCCTTTGCTTGGATGACTTGTAGTATCTCGTGATCTCGCCTTAGAGAAGGACCTATATGAGAATCACAACAAAGAAAGAAGAACTACTATATAGATCAAGAGATCTGAGATTAGAAGAGAGAAATAGTATATGAGAGAGTTTGTAAGAAGAGGGGTGAGTTACAATGAATATATGGCTCACTATTTATAGGAAAAAATCATTACTGTTGCTCGGATCCCATGGATCCCTTACATGAGGGATCCGTCCAGTGTAAACTGGGGGATCCGTAGGACGCTCCCCCCAAATGGGTTATGGGTCATGGATCATGGGTCATGGGTCATAGACATTGGACCATGGGTATCCAAATAGATACAATGTATCTAGAAGATGCAATGCATATAGTCAGTGGGTCATGGGTTAGTTCCATGGGTTATGGATATGCTCCATGGGTAGGGGTCATGGGATATGGTTTTTACCCATCCTAATAAACTATTACGGAGTATAATAAATGAGTTATTACAACAATTTATGTTAAATGACTATATATGTAAATGCTTTACAAAAATAACATGTATCCTTATATTTTTACTTATGATAACTTTATATTTGTTATCAACAAAACACAAAGAGATCGCTAAATATGAATAAACATTTTTACGATGATGACTACTCTCCGATCAGGTCGAAGGAATCCCCTTCGACCTCAGTTGAATTTGCATTACGAAGGATCAAGTATATCTTCCTAAGTCATCGGTGGCATAAAACTATTCATCATTGATATGGTTACAAGTTGGGATTTCGCTAACCGAAGGCCTATGCCCTTCGAGGTCTTACCGCGAAGACACTATGACAAAGGAGAACATTGACTTGGTCTTCCCCCACGTTCCCACTATCTCCTTAGCTTCCCTGCCAAGAAAGGGAGAGTGAGGATGAAGCCCTAACGGTTACCACAAATCATGGGACGCCCCCATGATCTCCGAGCTTATTTCTATATCAATAAATAGGTTGGACGAGTCATTTCAATGGTATGTTCAGTCAACACAGTATTTCACATACTCTACATTACTTACAACAAATATCACATACTTACTCTCACGCCGGAGGTAGTTCGCAGGGTCCAACCCTTGCACAATCACTTAACGAAGTGTGTACTATTTCTTATTGCAGATTGGCTACAAGTTTGGCGCAAGCATATCACCCCTCATACCCTTCAATCACCATCGAAGGCCTGGTCATACGAATTATTGTAAAATCAGTGGCGCCATCCATGGGACCCGCTACAATTGGTCTCGTTATTCCAAACTTATAACCAGTCAATCACGCTCACTACTTTTACGGCATGAATCAAGGAAGAGAAATTACTCCCCCTCCGGGTTTCTTGACCTTGACACCAATCCCAGTCAACGATCCTAACAACCTTCCCAACATAACCGCGTCCACTTTCACCACATGATCTCACCTTGAAATAACCCCCAACAACCATGCTTCGACATCGGCCAACCCCGAACCAGTTATCCGTCCTGCGTTCGTCGAAGCTAACATCGAAGCGTTGGAATCCTTATTAATGGCTCGAAGGAGGCAGACTCGAAACGCAGAGATGCGAAGGGAGTTGGAATACTCTTGCGATGAGTATGACGAAGAGATAGAGATGGAGACTAGGCCCTCGGCTCCTGGGACTGCACGCGATGCTAAGGATAGGATATCCGGGAAGCCGAAGGCCGAGTGGAAGATCGGTGGGTTTCGAAGATGTTCTGGAGAGGGCTCCGACGAGAAGGGAAGGAACGATGGAAGGCTCCAGTGGAAGGAAGCACCGAAGGGAGACTACGGAGGTTAACTTGCCACCACTTTTGGTAGCCCACATCCATTGCAGCCTTCTCACGCATCCGGCGTAGAAGGCAATCCACCTCAAATGAATGGGGGAGTAAATCTCCCTCCTCATGGTATGTACCCTCCTTTTCAGACTTAATCTTATCCCCATGGGGTCTATCCCCCACCTAATGGGCAGACTAGCAACCCTAGCTTTCCTCAACCATACGGGAACATGCCCTACGGGCAACCCATGATATACCCTACGTATCTTGTAGGAAGTCACCCATCTTTTATACCTACTGCTTACCCTCCTTATGTTAACCAAAATCCTGTCGGAGTGCCTCTGAACCATAACCCATACAACACTATCCCCACCTATATGCCACCTTACAACTGCCTTTATTTGGAGCCCATGGGTTCCACAACACCTTTTGTAAGATGGATAGATGACTACCCTCTACCTGACGGGTTGAAAATTCCCGCACACATTGGCACATATGATGGGAAGGGGGACCCGGATAATTTCTTACATCTGTTCGAAGGGGCTATTAGAATGCAGAAATGGGTTATGCTGGTTGCTTGCCACATGTTCACGTATACCTTGCGAGACTCCGCATGTATATGGTGGAATGGGCAAAAAGCATGTAGCATAGTGAATTTGGATGATCTCAAGGCCAAGTTTAGAACACACTTCAGCCAGCAAAAGAAGTTCACAAGGACTCATTTGACAGTGCACAACATCAAGCAGAGGGAAAACGAGAGCACCAGGGATTTCGTTACTAGATACACTGATGACACCTTGCAGATTCTGGGTCTGCATGAAGACCAGCGCATCTCTGGTTTTGTGCATGGCCTGCGAAACAAAAGTCTGGAGGAATTCTTATCCACTGACCTTCCCACAACCTATAAGAGTTTAATAGAGAATACATACACCTGGATCGAAGCCAAAGAAGTGGCTACTAATGGGGCTCCGATCGAAAGCCAAGAAAGTCACAGCAAGTTCCAAAAGCATTCTTCATGGGAAGGGTCCAAAAACAGACACAAAGGCAGGGACAGGTTCTCACCCTACAACAAAAACACCAACCACGGACTCTTGGCAAATCTGTCTAAATCTCCAAGGGAAATACTTGCTACGGAAAGGGCTGGGAAGGCCTTCGAACCTCCCCCTCGTTTGGCAAGTAGAGGTAGAATCAGGGATACGTCCAAGTACTGCTATTTCCACAAAGATTACGGTCACGACACCAACAGTTGTAGAGAGCTTAAAAAACAGATAGAAGAGGCCGTGAAGTCTGGCCAATTGGGACATTTGGTGAAGGGTATAAAGAAAGGTAAAGAGAAGGTCTCTGACACACAATTGGGGAAAGATACCACACCTGTCGAAGCTCCAATCCTCATGGTTCACAGGGATGATTCTGGTTTAAAGAGAAAAGCAGCAGAGAAAGGTTTATGCGGGGTAGGGGATGTGACGTTCCCTTCGATTACTGGAAAGGTTCTCTCAAATGACCTCGTGGTCATCAAAGTCTTGATCTCCAACAAGGAAGTAAACAGAGCCTACTTGGACTGCGGAAGCTCCTGTGAAGTCATCTATGAGCATTGTTTCCTTAAGCTCAAGCCTTCGATAAGGTAGAAGAGGGTAGACTCGAAGATACCTTTGGTGGGATTCTCAGGGGAACATTCATGGCCTCTGGGAGAAGTCCTTCTAGAGGTAACGATTGGAGAAGAAAGGCTAAAAAGAACAGAAACCCTGGTTTTCGCGATCGTAAGGTCTGAATCTCCCTATAACCTGTTGATAGGGAGAACCGCAATGCAGAAAATGGGAATCATTGTCTCCACCATACATGCTGCGATCAAATTCCAAACATCCTACGGTATTGGAACAATATTTTCTAGCTACAGCGTAAAGAAGCCTACGGATGTAGGAAAAAGGGCCAAACAAAATACCGAAGAAGTTGACATTCTCAGCTGCACTAATGCCGAAGAACGTATCGTAGTAAACGATCTAAATCCAGAACAGACGGTGGTCATTGGAAGGCAACTCTCTGCCACCTTTAAGGCAGAATTGGAGAAGTTACTAAGGGCTAATGCAGATATCTTTGTATGGACATACTATGATATGACGGGGGTCCCAAGAACCCTCATCATAGATGGAAAGCCCTTCGGCACTGAACACAAGCTTAACGAGTTAAAGCACATAGAGCCTATCAAGCAGAAGCGTCGAAGCCTTGCACCCGAAAGGAGTGCAGCAGCATGCAAGGAGGTAGATGAACTCGTAGCAGCAGGCATACTCAGGGAAGTAAAATATCAAACCTGGGTAGCCAATCCAGTGATGGTTAAGAAGCATGATGGAGGATGGCGAATGTGTGTCGATTTCACCGACATCAACAAGGCCTGTCCGAAGGACTATTATCCTCTACCAGAAATTGATTGGAAGGTGGAGTCCTTATCAGGGTTTAGACTGAAATGTTTTCTGGACGCTTAGAAAGGTTACCATCAGATACAGATGGCAGAAGAGGACGAAGAAAAAATTGCCTTTTTACAGGAAAAGGCGTATATTGCTACAAGAAGATGCCCTTCGGTCTGAAGAATGCAGGTGCCACCTATCAAAGGCTAGTGGACAAAGCCTTCAGCAAGCAAATAGGCAGGAATCTCGAAGCATACGTAGACGATATGGTCATCAAAAGCAGAACAGGGGAGGACCTACTCGGACATAAAGGAAACCTTCGATCAGCTTCGCGCCATCAACATGGAGTTAAATCCTAAAAAATATTCTTTCGGCGTAAAGGAAGGGAAATTATTAGGACACCTGATCACAAAGCAGGTATCAAAGCCAACCCTTCGAAAGTCAAAGCCATTACAGACTTACAGGCTCCTAAGTCTCTCAAGGATCAAAGTCTGAATGGAAAGCTAGCAGCCCTCAGCAGATTCTTATCGAAGGGTGCATATAGGTCCTTGTCATTCTTCAAAACACTTAAAGGCTGTACAGATAAAAAGATGTTCCAATGGAGCGTGGATGCAGAAGCTGCCTTCCAAAATCTCAAGGAGTTCATGGCAATTCTACCTACACTTACTGCCTTAATCAAAGGCGAAGTGTTATTTATGTACATCGCAGCCTCCTTTGAAAGCATCAATGTTGTTTTGTTGGCAGAAAGGGAAAAGAAGCAAATCCCCATCTACTTTGTTAGCCGAGTTCTCCAGGGAGCTGAGCTAAATAACGGATTTCCGGAAAAGTTGATCCCGCCTTGGTCCATCTTTGCGCGGCTGGAAGGTACTTCGTGCTCACCCCATAACCATACTCACTGACAAGCCAATAAAGCAGATACTATCGAAACCAAAGAAATCTGGAAGGATAGCTAAAAGGACCATCGAACTAAGGGAGCATGAAATTGAGTACAAGGGTAGGAACTC